>JAAVUD010000036.1:0-600000 GCA_014898915.1 Fusarium chlamydosporum | reverse complement strand
TTTGGACTGACTGCTATTTGTCTTCGAGTAGAAACTTTTCCCGGCTTGCATTTTTGCTTTGGAGTATCTGGGGTTAACAAAGTTGGGCATTATTGCTTGTGTATCTGAAATTACAAAATACCACGCCACTAAAGGCAAATTTATGAACGACGTACAATCAACTCTTCCGTTCCGGGGTGTTTGACGCTGAACAGAATCGAATCAATGTCTAACTGTGGGCAATTGCTGGAAAGAGGGGCAAGCATCCAAGACAGCTGAGATCGTAGCGATAGGCCAGAGAACGGGGACTTATGCCGGTGCTTATAACACATCATCTCCTGCAGTAAGACAATATGGAGTCTGCAGACAAAGCAGGCTTTGATCCGTCACTAATAGACGCATGTCAACAGCAAAGGGAGCATGTGGAAAAAAGGCAGCAAAGCGAAGAGTCGAAGGGGCACAACTGTACATACGCCCGATGCATGCCCAATTCAAACCTCTATGCAAGCTTACTAGCTCCCCATGACTTCACTAATAATCTATGCACCTATGAGCGGCAATAAGCAAAAAAGTCAATTGACCCAAGCTGGGATCAGGATCTACGACAAACCCGATAACCGAGAGTCATGTCACGCAACTAAAAACAATCAACGTAAAAAAATGTCATCACCAAATTGAACCAACTTTTTGTCATTTTCCTTGCGCGTGATTTCACTAAGAAACAGCGCCTAATTACAAAATAGCACGGGAAAGCGCTTTTTAGATTCGAACATGATGTTTAAAAAGGGGGAGAAAGGGGAGGGGACTCGCGCATTAAAGTTGATGGGCCAAACAACTTTTGAATAACGTTTGATGTACGCTCAATATTTGATTCAACACGACGAGTAAGAACGCCGAGGGATAGTTTCGACAGATCGTGGGTGAGGTAGTGGGATGGGATAAGGACAGGTCGCGATCAAGTGATATGAGGAAGTGAGAGAGCGCATGAGAGAGTATTCGTATAGAGCCCGGCATCGACGGAGTGGGGGTTAACCGACGAGCCATCAGATGTGAGTCGAGATTGAGGTTTACGACTCCTGCTTGTCAGCAATAGAAGTCTCCTTCAGGTCGGAAGTAGCCTGGTCGACCTTGTCGCCGTTAGCCTCAGCAGCCTCTAGCTCAGCGATCTCCTTCTTGGCCTTCTCGATGTTCTATATCGATGATTAGCATAAAAGTCTCACAAGAGATTCTGGTATAGCAAACTTACACGCTGGGTCTGGGCCTCCTGGTCGTTCTTCCAGAAGTCAAGCTTAGCGCGGACCTTCTCGGCAACAGCAGGGATGTCGGCGGAGCTCATAGGGGGGTCAATGCCCATGGCAGCACAGTCCTCAACGACAGCAGGGGGGACGTTGAACTTGTTGGATGAGCCACCAGCACCACCCTTCTTACCCTTCTTGCCCTTCTTGACAGCAGGGGCATACTCCTCTTCACGGTCCTCCTTGCGAAGGAGCTTGGTACCCTTGAGACCAGACTCGTCAACACTTCGCTGGGCCTGAGCACCGAGACCAGTATCGGCCATGAGAGGGCCCTTCTCGACCTTGTGGTTAGGGTCGAGGAACTGGAGCAAGCTGTTGGCGCGGCGGATCTCGTCAAGGTAGGCAGGGTCGCTGGCCTCACCCAGACGGCGCTCGGCCTCAGCCTTCTTGCGCTCCTGATGGTAGCGCTCCTGCTCTGCCCTTTGCTTCTCACGACGAGCCTCACGAGCCTCACGGTCGTAGGCCTGGTAAGCCTTCTTTTGTCCGTAGTAGTCGTCCTTCAGCTTGCGGATGGCAGTGTACTTCTCCTGCTGCTCGGCTTGCAGCTTGGACCGTTCATCTCGAAGGCTGGAGAGGCTCTTGTAAGCCTCATCCTGCTCAGCCTTGATAGCGTCAATCTCGGCCTGGATCTTGTTATACTGATCAGAAAGAGCACGCTGCTCAGGATCGTCCATGCTGTCCTTGATCTCCTTGATCTTGGCGCGTAGGTCGTCGATCTGCTTCTGAGAATCCTCGAGCTGGCCGAAGTTCTTGCGCATCTTGCGAAGGTTAGAGATATCCGAAAGAGCCTTCTTCTCATCGACGAGCTTCATGGTGCCCGAGTTGACCTGCTTGTCGAGAGTGGCAATCTGGCGGTCGAGATCCTCAAGGCTCTTGTAAGGGACCTTGGCCTTTGCTGCCTTCTGCTCATTGATTCGGCTTCGGACTTGCTCATCGAGGCGCTTAATTTGGTCGAGCTTTCCAGTGCGGGCGTTCTTTCCGCCAGCCTGCTTCTGTCGAATCTCGTTGGCCTGAGCAATGAGCTCTTGTCGTCGCTGCTGGGTAGGGTTGGGCTGGTCCTTGTTCTTGTTGGGCATAGCAATATCGATCTTAGCCTTCACAGCAGCCTAGAAACGAACCTTGGTTAGCCAATGCCAAACCCTTACAACTCAAATTCACGAGACCACGGATGTGGGCCTATGTCGATAACCGAGCCATATCGCACAGAGCACGAGGGAAATTGGGGTCGTACCAGACGGTCCATTGAAGCCTTGTGCTCCTTCTCGGCCTTTGCGAGCTCCTTCTTAAAGAGCTCCTCGTCAGGCTTAGTAGGACGAACATGAGCCTGCTTGTTTTCCGCCGCAGGGGCGGGAGAGGTTGCGGTTTCAGCCATTGCGATGGAGAGAGGACAGGACAGAGACGAAGCGAGCAAGAGAGTAAGAGCCAAGAGCGAGACTGCTCAAGGAAGAGTAGAAGTGAGGATAGAGACGACACGTGGAGATCAAGTGGGAAGGGTTTAAAAAAAAAGAGGAGAGGAAAAAGGAAGAGAGGTCCAACTAAGAGAATAAAAAAAAAGCTAAGGTTCGCTGTATGGTAGGTAAGTTTACAGCTGAGGTGGTCTGGTTGGCATTGCTGCCAGCTTGCAGTAATTCCACAACCTTCCCCTACTAAGGTTCTGGACCCGTGTTTCTCCTGCTTTGATTTGCGACTTGTTAACTTGCCCGTTGGGGAAGGCCCGTGCACGCTTTGAGTGAGCTGTCCATCGTCGGGTGCTCTTTCTACGGGTGCCCCTCCCTTGGATTCGGGCCCGTCCTTCCCCTAGTGCTCGCTGGAAAAGGGAGCGAGGCCACTGCTCGACCTCGAAGGGTCCTGGCGCCGCCTCGAAAGCACCAGTGTCAGGGGTACATTCCCGCCCCACCTTGATGATTAACCTCAAAGTTCTGTCGTGGCTTCAAGAGCATCAAAGTGGCTAGAGCTGTGGCTGATTGCAAGTCACATGATTATCTCAGCGCTTTGACCCGCTCAGAGAAGTTTGGACTTTTGCGGCGACGATGCAAGGCTGAAAGAAAGAAACATTTTTGACGACGCCTGCGACACGACCATTCTTTTTTTATCCGTTCCACCTCCATCACCAACACCACGATCCCGATCGCTCCTTTAATCTCTAATCGCCATGGATATCGATCACGTTCCTACAGATGCCAAGTCAAAGGAGGTTGTCCGACTTTGGCGAGCATGGAGGACCGTCCATGAGATGGTCGCGGACCGAGTACGTTTGTCTTAAAAGTCTTATGATGGACGAAAAGCAGAATCGCGCAACATGTTTAGTCGCGCAAACCTGCTATACAA
Source organism: Fusarium chlamydosporum (assembly GCA_014898915.1). NCBI lineage: Eukaryota > Fungi > Ascomycota > Sordariomycetes > Hypocreales > Nectriaceae > Fusarium > Fusarium chlamydosporum. The sequence continues at coordinate 596,398 of JAAVUD010000036.1, read as the reverse complement.
TCATGACTTATCAAACTGACTTTATCATTAAGGAATACGAGCTTGCTGAGGAGGAAGTCAAGATCTCTCTCGACCGCTTCCGCGACGAGTACTGCAACCCCGACGGTTCCATCAAGTAAGCGACCTTGCTTGTGGCTATGGGCAAAGAAAACATGGAGCTAACAGCACCAACTACAGCCGCGCCAAACTCCAATTTTCGGCGCGTCCCAGCACATCTATGATCCGCAAGTTCACTCCTCCAGCGACAGCAGCCAACCCCGATCCCAGCGCCGACTGTGGCCCTATCTGGGTCGAGTTCCTCGCCGACAAGACTTTCGGTGTCAGCCAGATTCGAGCATTCGCCGCATACGTGATCTCAAACAACTACAAGACTGGCATCATGGTCACACACGTCCCTCTATCTCCCGCCGCCCGCAAGTCGCTTGCCAGTGTAGAATCGCTTGCGAAGATTGAGTGCTTCCTCGAGGACGATCTGCTCGTCAACATCACCCATCACGAGCTTGTTCCCAAACACGTTCTCCTTTCTCGTGATGAGAAGATGGCTCTTCTTAAGCGCTACCGCCTGAAGGAGACTCAGCTCCCCCGTATTCTGCAAAAGGATCCTGTCGCTCGCTACCTGGGTCTTAAGCGAGGCCAGGTCGTCAAGATCATTCGAAACAGTGAAACAGCTGGTCGATATGCCAGTTACCGATTGTGTGTCTAAATAATTTGTCTGAATGATTATCTTGAGGCCGAGTTGAAGACGTAAGCTGTTGAATTGATCAAGGGAAGGAAAGGGCTTCTGGTACGAGGACGGGGGCGTCAAACTGCACATGAAATTCTAAAAAGCTGGCGTTTCAGGGTTTTATCTAAATTGTGCTGCGCTGTAGCAAAGCCAATCAAGGAATATAAGCATTTATATGGAGGCCTTTCCATTCCTTATGCCTGTGCCATTCTCGTATATTGATTGATTGACTTCTTACCGTGGAGACCTCAGGAACTGCCAGCTTGTATCTTGAATAACAGTGCCTTCAGCAGACTACCTATAATCTTACACACATCCGCCCGCAAGATAGCGCCTTATAGAGGTCACATATGCACCATTTGTTTTGTTTCCAAGAACAATTTTTGAAGTTCATATCAATGCCATTAAACGTTAACTTGGCTTTCGCCGGGTATATAACTAATATCCATGCCCACCGAGCGAGAAAGAAAAACCCACGTTAAGCCCAAAATCAAAAATCACCTTGGTGATTGTACCTATATCCTAACGCTCATGTCCGGCCTCGATTTGAGGCCCGCGTATACCCAATATAAAGGATTCCTTCCCATGCATGACTCCTGTCCTGCAAACCACAAATAACCCCAATGCCAATCGCAAAAACGCCATTGGCCATGTCAACATCTATAGAGACCATAATCCAATGTATAAGACAACCAAAATATTTTTGTTGTCAGAAGAAGGTCAATGTGAAGATGCTGATGCATCGTTAAAAAAAGATGGAACGTGCCAGTGGCATTTGCCACTTTAATTCAAGAGTCCGCCCGGATCCCTCAGTTCTGTCCCAGAATGTGCATGACTGCCTTGCCACGACTCTTGCCGAGATTGCGGTATCGGCTGGAGTTCAGTCCCGCCATATTTAGGCTTATTTCGGCTTTGCCTTGTGGTCGCAGGCACAAAGAGCCCGCCAAGGTCTTGAAGTAGGGCAGTTGAACCTCTGCGAAATCCCCCCGAACTAGCTGGCAATGAAGGCACAGGAGGTGTATAAGACGCCGTTGAGTCCTCTTTGGCAGAGTCGCGGCTGACTCTTCGCAAACTGCCAGAACTTTCTGGGGGAACATCAAGTAGACCACCCACATCAAAGAAGGACACTCTTCTTGGTGCGGGGCTGCTTTCGTTCTTCGACTGAGAGAGTGGATCATGCTGTATGAGAGAATCGTCGCTGTGCTCAGCATTACTTCGCTGTCTTTGTGGGAATTGCCAACGCTCGAGATCTTGGTTCAGTTTCCGGGCAAGAGGAGCGGGGGTGTATTGTAAAACACCATTCTCGCTAGAATTATCGGGTTGGTCCTGTAGTTCCGGGTCGACGGTCATGCCAACGTCTCGCACAAGATCTTCATCACTTCCCCAGTGTCGATGCAGAGTTGGACGGCGAAGATTGAGAGAAGGATCAAGGGACTCAGCGATAGATGATCGGCGGAACTTTTGCTTCTTAATACCCCGGTCTCGCATGAAAGACCCCAATACGAGTGAGTTGGCCGCTGCTGTGGCAAACAAAATTTCGACCGACGCCAGAAGAGACCGATACTGCTGGCGACCATTTTCTTCGATGATATGCGGTACTCGGTAGAGAGTCACTCCCACGACAGACAAGCTGAGAGAAAAGAGAAGGACGAGCTGTATCTTTCTCTTGATCGTCATTCCGCTCGTGACAATAATGGGGATGGGGAAAATAACGAGCAACAGGTCGGTGATGACGTTACAGACCGCCATCGTTAGAAGCTGCACATAACCTTGACGACACTGACCACCGGGATCAGGCAGAACTTGCCAATAGTGACTGAATGGGCGGCATTCGACGAAATCGCTTATGACGACGGCGATGAACGTGGCTGCAAGGATGATGCGAATGACATATAAAGATGTCTGCCATGTTCGTTCCCATGTGGCCCGGGTCAATCGGTGGAGAAACTCGAGAACTGCGAACTTGAGTATCCATAAGCTATTGATGTCAGCAAAAGAGTTATGTTTTGTTGCACCACCTTTAGATGTCGAGTAGCGAAATCCAGAGATAGCAGAAGGCATCACATACGTTGCGGCGTAAAAGATTCGGCTGGCTAGCACAAGACCACTACCAATAGACTTTTGACGTATTTGTTGATCAGTAAGCTCGACACCATCGAACTGAGCATTATTGGTCCCGTAGATGAGTACATAATGGACGCATGCCATGCGAGCATACAAAGGGAGCAAGGCAAGAGCAGCCACACGATCCTCGGTGAATAATCGTTCGGTACGAATGAAGCGACCAGCAAGCCGTAGGAGGATAATGAGAGTGCAAAACGACGTCGCCCACCAGCAGACGAGGAGAGTGGGCTTGTCGAACTTGAATTCGCGAAGGGCTGGAGGTTCCGAATAAAGAGCCATGTTTGCGCCCTGGCCCGCGCCCGTCGTCCTCCGCAGAGGGCTCGACGAGCGAGGTAACGAGGGTTATAGAGGATTGAAGCTTGATCGAAGTTTTCAATTAGGTTGATGTTGGCGGTTGAGAATGCCGTGACGCTAGGCCGGTGGTCGACCTTGAGCTTCTTGAACAATTCAGGTTGACATAAGGTCGCCAAAAATGGCACTTGATTAATGGAAATAACGGCTCAGCAATAGGTGAATGCATGAAAATCGTGGGTTCGTCGGTCGAAGAATAATTTAACAGGTTGGCCTGCGGTATTTGGCGACAAATTCAATCGCGCGTCGCCAAGTAAGAATGAGATCAGTGGGAGTTGTCGCTGCGCTTGAAAAAGAGACAGTAGTTGAAATACGAATCCGGGACCAAATTGATGCGCGCATGTGTCAGTGATGCCAGTTCGTGAACAGATGCATTGATATGCTGCCTCGTGCTTGGATGGAGAGAAAGCCAACAAACCAAGACAGGGTGGGAGAGAAGGCCTGGAAATAGAATAGAGTGAAGACAGGACAGAGTTAGAGGAAGTATTAAGTCAAGATAAGAAGAAGAGTGGAGGCGGACAAGGTGCGGCAGGTCCCAACATGTTGCGGAGGCGAGAGTGTGGGCGAATCGACTTGTCCCCGGTTGGCTATCCGTAAGGCACAGTCAGTTGTGATAGCGTTGACAGTCGAGTCTTGGGATGGATCGCGCAGCACGACACAACAGCAGCAGAGAACCTAGACACTCACACCAGCTTGTGGCCTCCAAGGCCCGTAACCCCCCGTCATCTGTGTCCCTGTGCGTCGTGGAGGGAGGGGGGTGTTGGCCACAGAGACCTGTGGAGCCCCAGGATGAAATGGGCCAGACATCCATCACATCCAAAGCGTCGGTCCAGCCCCAGTGCTAGTGGATCTAAAGCCAAGGGACCGATGAGCAGTAGGGTCCTGATGCAGGTTCTTGGAAGCTAGCGCGCTCGAGATTCAGAGGTTTTGGGATTCCTGTAGCTGGCCAGCCGTCCCAGCCTAGTGCTTAAGACAGTGATTGTCGCAAAGCGGCTTTACCGAGAGTTCACAATTCAGAGCCTAGCGGGCTGCCATCGTGCTGTCAACGAAGCGAAAAAGGCTGATCGATCAACATGGGTGACGAGCATGACACCAAGAATATTGACCCTTGGCGTCCGCATTAAGCCAGCGATGGCATTCTAGCCAAGACAGAGAAGGGGAGGAGGACAGCCTAGAGAACAAATAGTTTACCCAGGTGGCCTATCGGTAACCATACTGTGACAACGCCAACGGCATGGCAGCGAAATGATGGCGGATGGCTGCATCTCCAGGATCAATCTCCTAATGACTTCCTAGCAAAACACCGAAATAGTCGCAAATGCCAATGCAGTGTGATTGAATCATAGTTCAGGGCAAGGATGGACGTCTAAACAAGGCGTCAAGCACTTCCAAACTGAAGAGGATAGTCTCTTTCTGGTGATTCGTATTTCTTGGACTATCATCATAGGGGAAATAATGGTATCAAACTCAAAAATGCCTCTATCGATGGCTATATCAATCCTGCGTTTGGCTCGGCACAGTCTCAATATCGAGTATCAAGTTGAACTTGATTGGAAATGGAATAATGCCATTGTACTGGTTTTTTCCATCTGAGAAAGAAACAACTCAGGCGCAAGTAACAGGGCGGGGCCAGCAAGCAAGCACCAGGCTTACTACTATGTATGTGGTAGCACTGAACCCTAGTTGCTTGAACTAGTCATGCGAATACCTGCCCTTCGTCGCTTCGCTCATCATAGCACAAGCAATCGACCAAGCACTGTCGAGCTGTTATGTATTAAAAACGCTGTATATAGTTCACAGTGCTACTATGTATGTCTCCCTTGTAGCAGCGGAGTGCACCTTCGTTGTCGGTCATCAAATTATGTCCGAGGCAAGCCATCGCGACGGACTGAAATTGGACGTAATGGCGTTTATTATTGGAGAGGTTTGGATATGTCCGTATTCGAGCCAGGCGAAGAGCGCGACAATGTCGGTCTGGATTTTGCAGACTTCACATGTTATGTACGGAACTACCCGATATGTGAAAGAGTGCTGAAAAAGTGTTCCCATGTTGCTGTTTTGTGGCTGGGCGCTATGCCGTGTTCCTTCTGATTTTTATCCCAACGCGCAGCTTCGGCTTCCGCTGGTCCATCCATCTCATCGCCAGCCGTAGGCCACTTGATCATGAACTGTTTTTTTCCCTGCCGTTGCCGTGCAGTACCTATGTGATAGTGATTGATCAAGTTGCTGAGCCGATTTTGAGACGGGAAACAGGAGCTGCCTAATAGGGATTTTCCATGTCTCCCCAGGTTTAAAGGACGAAACAAGGGTCCAGTTGAGCAGCCAGCCAACCGTTAAGGGGCCTGTCATATCACGCGACAGCCTGGTTGGCAGATTCGATAAGACAATCATGCTGCCCCCACGTTGTTCTAACCGTCGTGTTGGAACTGAGCCTGGTGTGCTAAGACATTTGTACTGAGGTTGCAGAGTAAACTTGGAAGTGAAACAACTTTATGATACAGGAAATAATCATGAGAAAACAAGACCGTGCACATTAGAGTTTTGCTGCGAGGTGGTGCCTGCCGCGATTAGGTATAAGGTATTTATTTAATGGATGGAGACTCCCCACCTGACTGTCTCAAAGATGGTGCATTGCTGCTTCCTGGTCTCTTTCAACACGGAATAGATTGGGTAAGAGGTACCAACCAAGATATTGGTAAGTACCTGCCTCCCTTAGGTACCTACCTAGGTACCTAGGTAAGAAAAAGAATACCGAAAAAATCTATCGCCCAGTTATGATCTTAGCATTGCATTCCAGAAATGGTCCTGGGAGCCTGAGCTAAGATTCTCTCCCTAACAAACACCAGGATCCGAACCATGATATGTAGGTACTAACGGTTGCTTGCAATAACCCACATCAATGCTATCCACATCCATGATCTCCTTATCTACAAAACTCCACTCCGCATTTCACGATGCATGCATCAGCCTTATCTCTTGTCTCTTGGCCGATGGATGCACCTGCACTTGGCTTCGCTACTCGACGGTGCCTGTCAAGCTACTACACCTAGTTAGTACGCATTTCCTCGCATCGTCTCTTTGTTAGTCCAGGTCGGGTCCGGTATCAACGCCCGCATACGCGGAACAACACGCCATGTTCATCGAGCTGATTTACCACGATATCCACATGAGAACATGAATCCAAGCTATCGCTTCCCCTAGCAAGTCAAAACGGTCACTGACATGAGGGGCTAATTTCATAGCTCAGCCCCTGGATATTAGACAAACGGCTTAATTCCCAACTTGTCTAACAATCAAAAGCTCTCAGAAGAATGGCCGGGCCGATTCGCTGATTTAAGGCACCACATCGCGTTCAGTCTATCAGTGCTGCTGTAAGACCATTGAATGTATGTTGTTTCTGAGAATGGACATAAGCCTATCTCAGGTACGATATCAGACCTGCTAATCTCGACCTGATTGTCATTGGAAGATTATCTCCACCCTCATCTTTGACTTCTCCAGCCCTCTTGGTGCCCTGGAACGTTAATGAAAGTAACTGGCTGCCACCTTCAGCCACGCATGTCTGAGATAATTTCATAACCTGATGTCTGTCAACCAAGTCTACAACCGCAGCCCGGGAACGTCTAGTGTGTCTGCTAGAACGTCAAAAGAAACGTGGCGCAAATCCTTATCGAATTCGCAATAGACTGACGTCGGTTGAACTTTGACGAGTCGTTCACCCATCCTAACAGGCATTTAAAAGATTAAAACAGTTTCGTGGCTTCAGGTGTCTTAAGCCACCATGCTACATACGGCGCCATGCATGGTTCCGCAACCACTCTTGTTTCAAGAATCACTGTTCAGTGATACTCTTCAGAGGCTTGCTGTCTTGTTGAGGATTGTTAGTTTCTTTACCTTCCTCTCTAAGATGCCGGGCTCACCGACTGTGACGCCCATTGAATCTGACATCACATATGTTATGTAGTGGTTGAATGTATTGCAAAGCAAGAATTATGCACTACTGGCAATTGGCTTGTTATCGCGGGTCGATCAGGAACCAAACTTGGGGCCGAATAGCCGCTGCTGCATTGCCGTGCATCTCAACTTCTCGAACACTAACAGCTGCCATATTGGGACACAGGTCTAACATCCCTGAACTAGCCCAGCTTCAGTTCTTCGACTGCAGTTTTGATCTGTGGCTTTCCGGCCTGGCCCCAGTCTACACCCTTCAACTTCTCTGCAGCTTCCTCCTGTTCCCCAAGCACACCCCAAAGTCCATCCACCACCATGCTTCTGACTTTGGGCCAGGGGTGATACAGCAATGCTCCCAAGCGTTTCCTAGCTTCCTGGACTCCTGTCTCGGCACCTTCTTGGCCAAGCATTGATGCAACGCCAGCGTAAACTTTGACGCACGCCTCGAGCTTGCGCACATTGCCCGTTTTATATCCCGCCTTCTGGGTCTGCAGGCATAGGCTGCGGAGATTGACACTGCTCTTTTGGAAGAGTTGCACATGGAACAGGAATGCAATGACCTCGAGGGTCGGTACAACAACCCTATCTTGACCCTGCCGGACCTTTATATTTTGCAGCAAAGAGTGGCAAACAAGATCTAGGTTCTCATGGCTGTCTTCGCAAAAGTCACAAAGCGCCGCTCGGCTCGCAATGATCAGGTCTTCATTGCCGGTGTCTGCAGATCCGACAAAGCCAGACATGAGTTCTGCCATCCACTGACCCGTGTCTTCTTTTGCTACATCACACAGCAACGGCCGTAGACATGCCCCGGTGTGCAAGTTCAGCAGACTGTGGAAGTAGGCTTTCGAGGAGAATGTAAGCTCGAGAAAGTTTTTGGCGTGGCTGAGACGGTTAGTAGTTTGACACAGTATGAGGCGTTATCAATCTTACCTATCTTCCAGCATCAGGGCTACGGCAGTCTGAGCTTCGGGACGAACGCGATCGAGCTTTTCAGCAGAAAGACGAAGAGCACCAAAGAAAAGCTTCCGCACGGATGCTTCTAACCACTCTGTCTCAACTGTCGCCTCGTCCAAATTCTCCCATAGTGCTCTGACAGCTCTAAGAGCATGCACACGGACATGTGATCCAATATCTCCCCGAGCGTTTGTGGTGTAATCATTCAAGCCCTCGGCGATCAATTGTAAGAAAAATAGAGGCTTGTTGTGTAGGACACTACTTTGTGCCAAGCTCTGCAAAATAGCCACTCGAGTATCAACTTCAGTATCCCATGCCCATCGTTCCAAAAGTGCCTGGCAGGCTACATCCTCAGATGAGTCTACCAGGGGCTGCGCGATTGTAAGTGCTGAGAAGTAGCCGTTTCCGTGCGCAGCAGTCCTGCTTGTAGGACGACGCTCAACAGTTTCCGCCCATTCCCCTATGAGCGCTTTCCTCTCAGCCGGTCTGGAGAATATCAGTAGGACTAGTGACGCGGCAGCAGTCGACTCAACAGTCTCTTGCTCGCTACGGTTCAGCCATGCTGGAATAATAACTCGCAATGCCGAGACTAATCGGGCCACTGCTGTACTTGGGTCTTCTTTGCAGGAATCGAGTTCAGGTACTAGACTCAAGTATTCAGACGTGTTATCAGGATGGACGAGTTCTTGCCCCGGGCGAACGGCTGGCTGAGACTTGTTGCCGAGAATTGCAGTCTGCAGGATTGGTAAAGCTGAAACGACAAGACGGCTTGCTGCTTCAGCGAGCAGCTCTGGTTTCCGATATGCAGTCGACTGCAAGTTCTCCAACACACCTGCTACCGTCGAAAGTATTTCATGAACCAGGGAAGAGTGGTGCTGAGCTGCGTCTGTTTGGAGTAGAGCGGGGAACTTGTTAAGAACTGCTGCAAAACACAATAGCAAGCCATGTCTCTCCTCGACCTGACGCGGCTGTAGTGACTTGAGACGATCAGTCAGCAATTGGACAGTGGCTTTGAACCGCTCAAGCGGATCTCTAGCCCTCGTATCTGATAGCTCGTAAGTGAGGACACCAAAAGCGGTACCCGACACACGTCGTGAAGCAGCATCAAGGTCACCAATACCTCTCCAACCTAGGAGAGTATCGATGATGGCTTCACCGTACTGATTTGATAGTCTGGTAGCATTGACAGCTACCTCCTCAATCGCCCTGGAGCGTCGCGCAACAGCGTGATAGTCGACAGTCTGCACCACCCAGATTCCTTGTTCAACGGTGTCAGGATGTCGTCCAATGAGTTCCTGCAAGGCGGCCGATGCACCGCGTCTGATGTTTCCTGCGGGATCTAGTGAAGCAGTGACAACCAGTTCTGTTCCCAAAACCTGGATGATGGAGCTCGTTGCCGGGTGAGCTTTTGCTGCAAAGACAGAATGTGTGGGAACTGCCAGAAGCTCGTCACTCGTGTATCGGCGCGCCAGAGCCCAGATACCAAAACAGGCAGCGTCACGCACATTGGTTCCAACACTACCTCCAGCCATGCTTCGTTGCTCAAAAGACAAACCCAGAAGCAGGGCATGGACAATATCAGAAAGCTGTTCAGTTGGCGGAGATCGTCTGTACAACAGATGCGAGAGTGTGAGCATCAAACCGTGCCACTCGAGGTTGTTTACAGCGGACAGATCTCTAACTGGTTTGCCTCCGGCTGGTTTTGACCAAAGAACATTTCGGTTCAGTGATTCAAGCACAGCTTCGACAACTTGGGAGGCCATGTCGGGACTCAGCTTCAAGGTGATGATACTTAGAGACTTGCTAGCTGCAAGTCTTACAGGTGTGTCATTATCGGATACAGATTCGAGCAAGTATCCAATAGCGGTCTCCGTGAGCTCGGTACTGGCCATGTCTTCAGGTTGGCGAAGTCGCAACACGACAACAGATCGGATCACTTTGAGAATCATCTTTCTTGCAAGAGCAAACGAGATGATAGTCTTTGAGAGTTCATCGTCGCCGACAGAAATTGCGTGAATGGCATAGAAAATGGTGGAAAGGTAAGGGTTCATGTCAGAAGTGTCTGATGATGCGCGTAAGACACCGGCAAGGAAGGACAAGATTCCAAGGCAGAAGTATGTTGTTTGTAGAGGTTGGTCTTTCCGAGGGCGAAGAGAGGCAAGGGACCAGTTGATGAGGCTGTGGAGTACACCAAGCTGTTGCATGTCACGTCGGATCGCCATTCTTACCAAGAGAGCCTTTGCAGCATCTCGCTCTTTTCCTGGTGTACTGAGATACTTGATAGCAAGCGGGATCATGCGTACGGTAATAGCAGGGAGATTTTCAGGCCAAACCAAGCCCGGGATGTCCGGTGCTGTGACATCTTGTAGATCGACAGATGAGATAGTAGAAAGGTCAAAGGGAGCTAGTAGAAGATGCGAGAGCCATAGCAGAACGACATAACGCTCTTCCCACGACCATTTGCCAAGAGTCACATCATCGGCAGAAGCTTGTTCCGACTCTTCGATGGCAACAAGCAGCAATTCTAGATACTTGGCTTCGACATTGAGAAAACGCACGATGACTTTTTCGCCACGGATCTTGCAAAAGGTGTACAAGATTTTGCATATTGCAAACTCGACAGATACCAGGAGCTTGGAACGGGAAGAAAGCGTTTTACCGCGATGGCGAGTTTGTAACTGCTTCAGGAACGCCTCAGCTAGGAGAGGGATCCATTTGGGGAGGTAAGGATCCAGCAGCTGGGGAAGTTCTTGAAAGGGGTCCAAGAGCTGACAACAGCGTCAGTTGTTTTCGTAGAGATAACTGAGTGTGTCAAAATCACTTACAGTGTTGGTTAATCGGAATATCTCCTTTGCGCGGACCCTTGAGCGCACTCTTGTTCCTCCATGACCATCAGGCTTCCAAAGGAATTGAGGTAGAGAGCGGTCAAAGTCACCGAGAAGATCCGCCGAGATCTTCTGCAGTTTGATGTCGAAATCTGCTTCTGGAGCGTCCATCCCATCTGCGTCTGCGACAAACAAGAAATGCAAATCAGCAGGGCAGGGTTTTTGGTTATTTGCTTGGCAGGTGTTTGATTACCGCGTCAGGTCGGACATATTGTGAGAGGTCAGGTTTAATGGATGTCAAGCGGGTCCTCGTTTTGGTGGGAATGATATCTCAGGAGTAGCACCAATGGGAGTCTGCTTGGCTCTTTGCAAATCTTGAAACCTGAGGAGGGAAACTCTTACAATTCCTCAGGCGATGTTAATTAAAAAATCACAGTTTGTTAATATCTTAACACAGCAAGTAGTAATGTTTCGTGTATCTAAACATTCAACGTCGCGAGGTCCTTGTGCAGTGTTTAGTCAGCCAGGGCCGTCAACAGTGTATAAGGGAGGTACCTATCACTGAATGACATGGAAGTCAGTCAGTGTAAACTCATTGGCATTCAACAGAAGTAGATGGGCGAATGTGGCATGTACAGTTGTATAGTATTGTTTCTTTATTGTGTCCTCGTCTTGTAAAGGTCGATTAAGATAAGACAATTACAGAAAGTCTATCTATGAGGGCCTCGAGTCTCTATCTCGTTAGGCAAAGTTCCAGCTGTAATAATATCTTCGAAAAGTCCTCCAAATCCTCTAAAGGGGTATCAACCATTAACAAATAAAATGAGAGTCGTGGACCCTTTTCCCGTCTGATGCTCGCTCGTAAGCCGTGGCATTCTATTCCCGTTAAATGAAAATCACCCAAATTCGCCATTAAAAACCAATCCATAGTTTTTGAACCCATCCAATACGCCCAGTCAACATTGACTTTTTTTTTTTGCCCTTTGAAATCCAATAAAACATCTAGGAAACGGCAATGGCTGCAACAATAGCATCCAAAGCGCTGCTGTGTGAAGGGCCAGTAGCCTTGATGTATGGCCCGGTCCAGGAAACTCCCATCAGGTTCTCGTCGTTGCGGTCAGTCCTCCAGATTGAGATGGCATTCTTGGTGATGAATCGACGGTACAAGTCTTTGGGCGAAACAGTGTGCAGATAGCGCAGGTTCCTGACAAAGATACCCTTGAACTGCTGTCCATCGGCTCCGCAGTGACCATCCTTCTTCTCACATTCGTCAGTCTCGATGAGGATGCCGTCGTCGTTGGTAAGCTTCTCAATGGCTGCGTATGCAATCTTGTGTGCCTTTTTAGTGTAGTTCTGGTCGCCGGTTACAAGTGCAAGCTCAACCAGACCGCCCAGAACAACACCTTGATTGTAAGTCCATGTTTGCAGACCGTTGTTCTTGCAGTCATCGGTAAGTCCGTCGTTGATCAGTCCATCCTTGTTGATTAAGCCACTGTCCTGGAACCAGTTCCATTGCTTCTTGGCGATCTCAAGGTATGTGCCGTTGCTTGGCACACGTCGTGCTAGGGAGGCAGCAGTCATTAGGTAGAGTTCGTTGGCGATCGCATTCACATATCCTGAGCCCTCCTCGCCTTCCTTTTTCCACCGTATACCGCCACACTTGGTTCCAGTGCCGGTCTGCATGTCGTTGAAAATGTCGATAGCAGCTTCGAGATACTGCTTGTCTCCTGTGGCATCTGACGCTCTGATCCATGCCAGAGCCCACCATCCTTCGTCGTCGTAGAACTCGTTGAGAAAATTGTCGAAGCCACGCTTTCCGAGAAAAGAACGCTTCATCATACAGCCAGAGTCTGAGTCTAGACAATAAGAAGAACTGACGAGGCCGTTTGTCATTGTCTTCATGGTGTGAACAGTTGTTTTTTGGGCGTTTTTATATGTTGTAGCGAGGATGCCTCCGATGTTCAGCTTGTTGGCTTCATCGAGACGTAGAGTTGCGAAATCTGAAATGGTAGTAACCACCTGGCTGTTGTTAGTTCCGTATACCCAACTGAACCATGAGGCTCTCAACATACGTTTGCGCTAGACCACCAGGCATTGTCCCATGTACCAGTAGCAGCGTTGTAGAATTCGTCGTTCATGGCTTGGATAGCGGTGACAGCCTTTTCAGTATATGTTGAAACATCGCGAGCTTCTGGTCGAACTGAAGTGACAAAGGTCGACCCTAGGGTCGTTCGGGTAAAGAGTCCAGACCAATTGATGTACATTTTGAGTGTGTGAGAATGAGAGTGAGGTGAGGAAAAAGAGAAAGAAGTGAAAAGCTAGGATAGGATTGTTCAAAGAGTCGTCATTAAGAATAGAGAGTTTAGATGAGATAGAAAGCAAGATAAGAATAAGTATCAAACTTAGATAAACCGTCAAGGTTGGATTGAATGAATCAGAGAAGCAACAGCTCGGTAAGAAAAGGAATTGACAGGAGAAAAGAGAGATATGTAGAAACAAACAAGCAAGGACAAAAGAAGGGAAGATCAGATCTGGAGGTCAGTCAAAACTTTTTGTTCTATGGATGGATAGATGGAGGGATATGTGGATGCCTCTTTGTCTAAGCCCACACCGAGAACAACCTAAACTCCTAACTAGACTCTCACTCCCCCCATCAATGGACTGCATTGAATAGAGTGTTTCCTCAGGCCTGACGGTCCATGACCGCAACCAAGACGACGCACGACCCAGAATAGCGAGAACATGATATCTAGGGGTACACCAATGCAGCATGATACTTCCGGGTACTCAGCCAAGATTTGCTAGGGCATGTGGGTTCAGCAGATAGCAGCAGTTGATTGGTGAGAGGGCGGCTGGAAGTCGAGATGCGACTGGCGCTGAGTCGATCTTCCATGAGTTGTGATGGGGCGCTTGGTGTTTCAAGTCAAAGTCAGGACCCAGAGCGACGGGAAGGAACCTGAAAACTGCCGGGCTAACCCCTGACGCTACACGGGCTTTAGCTTGTTATAGGCTACCTCAGTGGGGTCTTTCACAGCACCCTGGTCTGCTGTAGGTACCGCAGTCTCAGGGCATGCCATGCCCGCCCGACCTTATCTACGGTACTCTGCTGCACGTGCTTGACCTGATACTGGACTGGCTGGCTCAACTCAGATCTAGGTGTGATGGATTTCTTTCACCTGAACCACCTCAAGAGTGAATCATGTAAATAGAAAACAAAATCTTCAGATCTACAGACCATCTTTTTCCATTGTTCCATTAAACAATTATGAGCTGATCTGGGCTGAGTTGAACAAAACAAGCCTTGCACACCGATATTTTATTCCTCTTCTTGTTGCGCTCAGCTATTTCTCTCATGTCGTGTCGTGTTGTGCTGTGCTGTCATGGCTATGGAACCAGGGTCTGACGTTTCATCATATGAGTGCAATATTATGCGCTTTTCCGTCACTCCGTTCAAGAATATTGACGCATTTTGAATACTACCATACGATACAGCACAGCACAGCACAATACTACTTCACTATAAATATACGTACAACACAAAAATTGCAGATCTTGACCTTACCATCCACTCTTCAGGATCGTCTCATCCCATCTTTTTTTATGCATCTTGTTGAACAGCCCTAAAGCGGGTGGCATTGCTTGTGCTCCTGGCTTATATCGCCTCTGCACAACGTCGGTTTGGTCCTTTTTCTTCAGAGTCATGTTCTATATGTACAACATCTTTGTCTCGGGGTATATTCATTGTCCGATGTAGCCGCTTGACTTGGACACTGTTGGCGCTTCTCTCATCTTCCTTGTTCCCTCTGGGCTCCCCTGATTATCGAAGCCTTTGACCTCAATTCGTGCACAAGACAACAAATCTTGGAAGCACGGTGTCACTTGTGCCCCAATCGGAACAAGGACCCGTCCAGGGCTAAGCTAAGCTTGTTGAGATAAACGCCTTTCTCGGGTCCGTGTTCGTCGGAGGTAAAGTACAAAGTTACTATATCCAGCTGTCCACCTACCAACTGAGACTGACCCTTGCTCTGGGCTCGGACACTTGTGTGTAAAAAGCACTGGGCTACCTACCACCTATTGGAGAACTGCTTGGGTAACATCGGAAAAAGAAACTGTGCTGTACCGTGGTGGCAGCGGCAACTATTGCATTGTTTAATAATTCTTGACAAAGCCTTTACCGACGGAATTGCCATGTCGATCTCCAAGAAGATCTTATGCAAGGCCCACGATCAACATTGTGCATTGTTCAGCTTATTGAAAAGGGTGGTGATTAACTGAAGTGTACGGCAGGGCTTCCAATGTTTCATTCTATGTACTGATCGGTCAAAAACTGGAGAAAGAAGCGAGAAATTTGCAAGTGTGTCTTCAAGAGAAGACTTCCATGTTACGTTGTTGCATTCGCAACCAATTGACAAGAACGACGGTCACGTTCCGTATTAATGACGGCAGAAAGTGATTTGCGCTAACGTCCAACTTGTTCTGATGGGTCTTATCCTCACTCTCACCCTTAGACTATCCTCTCCTTTCTTCTCATTCTCTCCGAATCTAAGAGGTCTAGCGAAATGTCGCTACAGTTGAAACAAACCAACTATGGATCTGGTGGATAGGCTTGTGGTACCTGCTTTTGGGTGGAGCTGGACTGCAGCTGTCCGTCCTGGAGATCTGATCTTCATGCCTGCCTGAGGTGCATTTGGCAGCCGGAGGCGTCTGGTGTGGTCTGTGGCAGGTACGCTAGTTCTAGAGCCTCAAGACTTGAACCTCAAGACTCGGCTTCCTTCCGCCTTACACACAACGAACGCCATCTGCGTTATCAGAGTCAACACCTCCGATTCGAGACAAGAATAACCCGATTTGGTCTTTGAAACACTGTTGCATTTGCCTTATTCGTCTTTAACCTGCAAATGGTTATCAACTTTTATCCTGGCAGGCGGCTGAGCAACAGGGCGGATATCGTGGCGCTTAATTGACCTATTTCAAGGCAAGCTCGCTAACGGGACCCTCGCCCATTGGCGTTCAATGGTTGGCAAGCCTTCAACGAATATCAAATAGGCGCGTCGCGTTGAAATCAGCGGCTTCGATATGATATTAGGCCAGGCTCGTCCGAAGGTGAAGCTATTTCTGGACCATGACCTCGCTCTCCGATTTACCGATGCTATGCGGAGCGTGTATTGACCGCCAAGTCGGTACAAACACCAAGCAGCCAAAATCCTTGCTTCGGCAGCGTCAATGAGCTCGGGTGAGAGTCTAGCGTAGACTTGGACTGCCCGGTTCCGAAGGTCGTTAGGTGCACAATACAGCCATCCCAATCATCGCGATGGGAACACAGCAGATCTTGTAAGTGGCCTCGGGAGAATTTGTGGCAGAATACTATCTTCGGAAAAGAGCAATATACACAAATGAGAGTACAGAGCAGAGTGAGAGAATACTGTCACAGTATCTCTGGGTATATTTCCCATACGCCGTTTGACGCCATCCCATATAACCAATATATCCAGGTCCGTCATACATCATTACTTTCCGCAATTAGACCCACCGCTGTTGTTAGTCGCGTCCGTTTGTCCCGCTCGGGATCGGTGTTGGGAGCGCCGGAATCTCGTTGCTGCTGATCGACCCAGCTATACTCCCGGGTCTTCCAGCTCGGTTTGTTTTGCGAGACGAGAACCGAGACAGTACAGACGTTGACTTGTTTCGCTCATTGCTCACGATGCTTGCCCGGTCTGAGCCGGCTTTGGCAAAGTCGCGCAACGTTGCTATGTCGATAAACTCTTTGGGGAAAATTCCCGTCTTGCCTTTGGCGTTGGTGCCTGACCAGCACCAGAATTCTTGATAAGGCCCTGTTCACAGTCAGAAGGGAACACTACAACATTTCAGATGGCATTTTCCGGGTCAACTTACAGCTGATGTTGGTGATGATTTCGTCTTTGTCGAACTTGAGCCAGTCACCTTTGATCTTGTCCTTGTGGTTAAACTTCCATCTCGCTGTAGCTTGCACAGGACTCGTTCCATCTATCTTGACTTGATCGGGTGGCGGGGGATCCAGCCTCAGAATCTCGGTTGGAATACTGGCGTGGATGCCGTCATGGAAACCCATCGCCCACTCGCCTAGATATTTCGGCGGCCACGTAAGACCCACGATTCTGGCATTCAATACGAGCTCAAGTGCAGGTGTTCTGTCATACAGTAGCCGTTGACCGTACATGCGGCGAGCTGCTTCCTTGCTGGTGGCCGTTGGAAGGTAGGATATATCAGAAGCTTTCTCGAGAAGTGGGTGTGTTTCCACGGGCGATTTGAAATGAAGATCATAGTCATTTTTGTATTCGGCAGGTACATTGGTCTCCTCGATCACTGTGAAGCCCGGCACAGCCGGCAAGGGACGAGGATGGCGAGCCAAATGTGCAAACAGGGCCTTCTGACTGGTGAAGACTGTCGCGTCGCTTGCATGGAGTGTCTTGCCCTGGTGTACACAAAACACGCAACCGTACATGACATCGTCGGAACGACGAGTTGGCAAGTGCGATTTTTGAAGGAAGCGCAGTCTATACCCGACTCCGTTCTTAATGAAGTTGCCACGTTCTGCAGTTGTCAGCACTTCATGCCAAATACATGATGGTATTTGCCCGAACATACCTGCTTTGTTGACATCCAAGTCAATCTCGTTAAAGTCGAGTTCGAAATGGCATTTGACACATTTAGCAATTGTTGCGACAGTCGCAAATCCCTAAACCGATTAGTCAAATAACACTCGGAGGGACACGGAAGTAACATACTGCCTTGACGGTCTTTCGGACCCCAGCTCCCCCACTAAGTATTTCTTTCGCGCCGTCACAGAAGCCTTTGTGAACATAAAATGAGCTTTGGGGACTAAGCTTGCAGTCGATAGCAAAGGGATTCGGTGGGTGTTCAGGAGCCACAACCTCGGTGTCAACAGGAATGGGAAGATTATCAACCTCCGGCACCATTACAGGTCGCACTGGCTCAAGCATGCCCTGGAAGTTATTTACTGGAAGGTGCTTAACCGAGAGATGATTCATTTCAACAGTCCCCAGAGTTGGACTGCCGTCAGCAGCTGAAAAGGAAGACCCGCGATTATCTGTGAGGGGGGTAGTGGCTCCATCGGCACGGCTTGAATCGAAGACCGACCCAGGGTTGGTTTCGACAGATTCTGGGCGAGACTGAGGAAGCGAGTGCGATCGAGGAGGTACTGTTCTCGGAACAGGAGAGAGCTGTGACATGTAGCCTGTGCTGGATCTTTCCGATACAACATCTTCGGGGATGGATGTGGACAGGATTGAATTATGGCTTGAGTAACGTCCCCGAGGTGTCGGGAAGACGCTGTATGTGCGTTCATATGTCGTCGATTCTATACCCCCGGAGCTGACTTGGGAATCATTGCTGTACTGTGATGAGCGATCCACGCCCTTCTTGAGTGGACGTGGACGCATCTCTCGGCCTTGATCTGGGCTCAGAGGTGGTGAGATTGGTTCAATAGGCGACTCGATTGGGGCCACAGGCTGTCTTCTTTCGAAAGTAAAATCGTCCGAAAATTGATTTTCACGGGGTGTTAGTGAAGCCTTGACGTTGAAGTCCCATGGATTGCCGGACGGTGGTCTTGGGGGTGGCTCAACAGGTGTAAGTGCAGACTGCGGCGTATGAATGGCTCCTGGAGACTCGGCGTAAAGGCCTTCGTCCGGTCCTGATCGAGACTGCATCATGCGTCGCAACTCAGCAGTGGCTGCTTCCACCGTTGGAGGATCGTTGCTGGAGCGACTTTCGGAAGCAAGTGAAGAAGTGCTTCTCGGTATGTCTTTTCGCAAGTCGGAAAAAGGATATATCGGTGGCACTGGGGGAGGAGCATCAGGAGATATAGGTCGGGATTGTGTCCCCGACATTCGGGTCATGATAGAGCGACTATCATGATCTATCGGGACCTCGAGCTTGAGGCGCATAAGGATGTCGTATACTTTCGGGGCAGCTTTGCGAGATACGGCTTGCAGTTCGCTAAATTTTTCGGCCTCAAAATCGTCTAGTTCTATGTAGTCGTCGAATTCCCACAGCAACTCGTTCAGTTCGGTTCGAAAAGCAGCGATGTCGTCTATTTGAGCGAACTCAGTTAATAACACCCTAACAATTGCGAGTGGCCAGCCTGTAGCCTGCAACCAGAGAAACGAAGCGGAAACTTACCGTTCTCCTTGAGAGCATCTAAGAAGTTGGAGCCGTACTCGTCCAGGTGCTTTCGACACAATGGTTGAATTTTCTTGAGTGCACGCTCGCCTTCCTTGGTCAGGCTCTGGGATGCCTTTAACATTGTCTTGTCGTCGCCGGCATTCTCTGTCGCCTCTCGACCCTTGTCGACGATATCTCGAAAGGGCCCTATTACAAGGTCGACAACATCATCCATGATGAGCTCGATAGATGCGAGACTGGTGCGCAATCGAATGAACGCTCAAACGGTGGTTCTGCGGTGGGAGAATACTGCTGAAGGGAGGACAGTACTGGCGTGTAAGTCGCTCTGAAGGAAACGAGGCCAAAGATGGGGGGAGTTTAGAAATGAGGGGGATCGTCACACGACAGGGCAGAATTGGGTAAGGAAGCAACAGCAACTCTTGGGGACTAACTTAAATATGAAAGAAGAGGAAGAAGAAGAAAGGAAAGAAACTAGCAAGGGGATCTTTGCATCTTTACTATGACAATGCCTGGGCTGGCCTGTTGGCTGGCTGCCAGGTTGCAGCACAGCAGTAGCTGGGCACTCACCAGGGCATACTAGCACACGAGCTGAGAGTTGGAATCGACAGCGGTGCAGTAGTCCTAGGATTAGGCCGGCCTAAGCCTAGTCTATCGCTTTATCCTTTGTTGCCCATACTTGACAAGGTGACATGCAGCATGCGAACGTCTGTACTACGCTATTGGCCGAACGGGACCCGGACACCGGTGAGAAGTCAGGATCCCTGAGGCTCTAGCTACAGTAGGGGTCGCCCGAGCGATTGGAGGCTTTCCATGGCTGGGATCTCGAAAAAGTTCGGTCTTGAACAAGTTTGAGTTGAAGAGGTGCTAACTTACAAGAAACAGTTGGTACCAACTAGCGCCAGTTTATCAACAAGGGTGGAATCCTTTCAAAATAATAAAAAGGCGGAGATGCTCCACTTGCCGCTGCCCACGTTGACGGATATGCGCAACGGGATTGGGGGCTTTCTCTCGAGTGTCATGGCCTCATGCAGCAGATTATACTTCTACTTTCCTCTTAAAGTGGACGATTAATAAAAGACCTCGGTCGATGTTCTCGGTAAAGGGGATGACAAACAGGGGAAATAGGACTAGTCAGGAGAAAGAAATTCGACCGAGAACTCTTTTGGAAGGAAACTCGTAAGGGCTGAATGAGTGAAGGGAAATCATTGGAATACGGTTGACTACTTCTAAAGCTACAACTACGACGAGTTAGTCCTGACTTGCGAACGGGCTTACAGCGTTACCGAGCACCGTAGAGCTACGATGACTTACATAAGGATGAGATAACCGAAGCATTTGCTATCTGTTATTCTATTGCTTTATTTATTTGACGTGTCGCGGGGATCAGATCCGTGACAGTGCGTCGGAAACACCACGAGGTGGATCATGATAATCATGGGGTAACCTGGGTCACAGGCTTTGCAGATCCAGTTGTGACGTGACAGCGCTGATCCTCCAGGGCTTTACTTGGGTCTCAAAGCTTTAGGCTGTTTAATTCCTAAATGCAGAGCTAGAAGGGGATCTTTAAAGTGTTGAAGACACCTTAGCTTTGATGCAACGCTATAGTGATAGGATCTGCCTGAAGCTACCCTAAAGCACGCGAGTATTTCTCGTAACAGGACTGAAAAGCAGTGTTTTCGATGGCCAAGACTTGTATGTAATACCACAGCCTTAGGGCTCACTTCTTATGTCTCACGAGAGCCTCGGTCGATCAGACCAGGCACCTGAGTTCTTGTTCTTGCCCAATCAATAGGTCCAGTACCTAGGTACGTAGGTAGGTAGGTTGTGTTTACAAGCCGAGTATCTATGACAAGGCATAATAGTCAAACCTAAGAAGATTTCCGAGACATGCTAGTTGTGAGTCGATCATTAAATTGCAGGAAACAATCCCTCCTGACCATCTTGTTCATATGTTTCTTTTGCCCCTTTGACACCGGCCCAGCGATTAATGATATCACAGCACAGCCTTCTACGCCCGGTTGTAGTGACACACGTGCCCGCTTGGCAGCTACCCTGCAACCTTTGTTAGGTACGGATGACTTGCCGCCTGCGGCTTCCCTGGCCCGTGTCTGCCTACCTATTTTAATCTTCGTTCTTCTTTCAAATTGATAAAGACTGTTATCACAACTGAAGCAGAACTGGCAAGAATGATGAGATGTGAAACAACTTCAATTCAAAGCAAACACTCCGTTTATACCGACAAAGCAATCCATACCAATCATAAGCTCGTAACTGTTCGTATGCCGAGACCACCATTCCACCAGCTAATCCATGTCGCTTGTTTCTTCCAATCATCACCATCTGTTTTTGTTCGCCTTCAATATGCGCACCGCTTTAGGAAGCCTTCATGCTTGGGATGGGAGACTTGCTCTGTCCATTTTTCTCAGCAGCAAGCTTCTACGTGGATATTAGTACGAGTTCATCTAAAAGCATAAATATCTGACGACTTACCTGCTGCTCAATCATTCTGCGTCCAACATCAATGGTCTCATTCATGCCTCGTTGACGCTGCCAGAACCTGAATCCGTATTAGTAAGCCACACATCATCACTGTGTTACATTCGAGTCTACTCACATTTCCTCTGGGGTTCCATGTCCTCGAATAGATGTTTGACGAGCCTCCTCCTCAAGAGCTGCACGAGTGATCTTTTCGCTGTGATCGATACCTGGAACGGAAGCTTTCTCAGATGCACCCTGACCAATGTTTTCCTCAAGGAGCTTCCTCTTCATCATAAAACGTTCCTTACGCTCCTTCTGCACGCCAGGGCTGTCGAGCTTGCCGAGCACATATCGGACAGCGAGTTGGACAACCAGGTAAAAGTGCTCCGCGAGAAGGATACTCAGAAGAAGACCCCAGGCCTTCAGGGGGGACGGTGTGCCATGAGAACCATGGCCACGGGCGCCGCTGCATAGGTACACAATAGCAGAGCTGGTGATACTGCCGAGCCAAGAGAGGAAGCTGAGAGCAGTCAACCAGGGGCCGATCGAATCTGTTCGCCAAGGAATCGGTCGGCGGCTGCTGATGGCAATCTTGAGAGCGTCCGATCTCAGCTCGACCCAGTTGTTGATAAGATAGCAGCAAGCTGCCAACGGCCAAGCAACGGAGAACATGGCGACATAACCTATGCACCCGTTAGATATGCGGTTTCACAAGAACCAGCTAACGTCAGCTTACCAAACTGCATAACCATCTCACGGTAGTCTCCCGAGACATCGTACACTTCAAGTGTGCACTCTTTACGCACACGTTCAAGAAAATCGGCCTCCTCCTCATGGTCATCCTGGACTTTGGGCGTAGACTTGAGAGCTTTGGCCTTCTGGAACGCCTCTCGCTTAACATAGGGAACAACGACTTCTGTAACAAAGTTGACAATCTGAGCAGTAACAGTAAAGTAGAACATCTGATTGCTGATACGAGCAGGGTTAATCTGGAAATCTCGTGTTGGCAGTGGCTTGTCGCTGAAAGTGACGACCTGGGCCGTCTTTCTCCAGAACTCGAGGAAAGGGACCAAGACATGGCCAAAGGGAATGTAGACAAAGGCTGTGAAGAAGAGAGCCATGTACGAGGTCATGAAGTTAAGGACAAACTGCTTCTGAATTAGAGCAGCGTCATGGGCTATATAAGTCAGTTAAATCTGTGGTTTAGAAAACAAGCGAGACATACCATCAACTGTGGCATAATTCTCCATAGAGTTCAGCTTCTCAGCAGCACGCATGAGCACGCCGGAGATGGTTGGAGTGCCAAGAACAAGGAAGACAGTTGGCAAGAAGGCCTGGAGAAGTGTTAGCTGTGGTGGCGCAAAAGTATGGTCAATCTTCCTACCAGATACTGCTTGCCGGGTCCATTGTAGACTTCGTTGATGAACACCTCGAGGGAGTTGCAGGTAACAATGAGAGTACCCAGAGCGATAACGCAAGCCAGTGCGAACGGGATTTGGAGCAATTGAGTCTTGATGCGTTTCATAGGCTCGTAGACCTTGACGGGCTCTCCAGTAACGGGGTCTTCGGCTTCGCGATCCCATTCAAACTCGGGCCTTGCCTGCTGAATGTTGGAGACTCCTCGAACACCCCATTGCACAGCCAGGTCAATCTCCTTCTTCTTCCAATACTCGAAAAAGACAACGGACCAGAGACCGCAGAGTAAGGCATAGAGGAATGAGAATTGACCAAGAAGAAGCCATGCGACAAAGCCGAAACCAGCGGGGAAGACGAGGAAGCGCAAGTAGGCTCGGAGAAAAGCGAAGTAGAAAGCAACGCTCTCACCAAACCTGTCTCGAATTTCGTCGATATCGGCCTGCTCCAGAGTAGATTTGCTGCTCCACTTCTTAATCCATTTCTTGTTGAAGTTGTGGCTGTGTAGAGGGAACACAGAATCGACGTATTTCCAGTTCGAGTTGGAGGTTGTGATGCCGGCGCCACCCTCGTCGCGAGGCTTGGTGATCATGAGGTAAATCAAGCGTAGTCGCTCAGACTCGACAACGGGCTCATCCTGTAGGGCTTGGTTGACATCGCTAGGGGGAGCTGAGACACGGACGCCGTGGAGCCAGTCACCAAGACGGGCGCGGTAGACTTGCTTTGCGAAGAGATCGGGAGAGGCGACCTTGACGAAGACGAGGAGAGAGTCGCTGTCGCCGTGGCGGACTTCAGTAGCTAGGCCGACGGTGGTGAGGGCTTGAATGAGCTGAACAAAACCGGCTTCAGCTTCGGCGCGTTCTGAAGGAGGGACCTTGTAGTGGATGACATAGTCGACACTGCGTTCGTTAGATGTGGTGAATTAAGATTGGAAGCTGTTAAGCACTCACCCGAAGTTACTGGTCTGGGACTTATCGCCAGATTGGCCGTACAGGTCCTTTAGGTTGGACATGTTTGACAGAGCTTGATCATTCAGTTGGTGGCCTGAAGTTTGAGCGAAGAAGAGGGTGAGAAACAAGAGTGGAGGAGAGGGAAGGAAACAGCAGAAGGAGAGGGAAAGGAGGTTATCAACACAGAAGCAAGACACGACACGGCAAGACAAGACACAGAGCGAAACAGGGATAAATGTATTGAGTAATCCAATTAGGTTGGGTCGATGACGATGGGTACAAAAATGGATGTTGGAGAAACAAGCTTTAGCTGCAGCTTCACCAAGCTAGTCTGGTCAAGCACTCCCACGGCGACGGGAGGGAGCTGAGGGGAGCTTCAGCTTTGAGCTTTCAGTGCTCTCTAGGTAGTGGGGGAGTTTCAGGGAGCGACGTCACCACACAAACCCACGTCAAGACAATACTAATTTTGGCCAATGACATATATAGATGGTCTGTGTTTGGGACTGCCATGGTACCTACCTTAAGTGATACATAATTATATATTTACGATCGATTTGCCATTGATACAAACTTATTTGTAGCAATGGGTACTCTAATCTTTCCAAAACACGACCTATTATACTTTGAACTCCAAATCATGCCCGGCGTGTGCATGGATGCTTGCTGTCAAGTTAGCGTCACTGCGGGGCCGTTTATACATATGTAGTGAGCATGTGGAAGGGGCTCCTCGCTGCTTTCGTCATGACTGCCCTCTCACTAATATCCACCCATTCATCTCATTCTCACTTCGAGCTACACAGATACAGCTAAAGTACAGCTTCTGTTCCAACAATACAGCTCTATTCAAGCGGAAGTCATTAACCCTTAATTGGTACACCACTTTCGAGTCCTGGCTTTCTCAAGACGCTCATCATGGGCCTCCTCTCCCTGGTCGGTCTTCGGCGTCGCAATCAATGGGAGCCCATGACTCTCATTGATCACTTCTTCTCATCACCTCTAACATACATCGCCTACCTATTCTACCATATTGTCCTGCTTCTCCGCGGTCGTCCTTTTCTTCCTCCACGCGATAAGCCCGCTGTTCGCGTTGTCTGCATCTCTGACACGCATGATCTCAAAGTCGACATTCCAAGGGGTGATATTCTCATCCATGCAGGTGATCTCACAGATGCCGGAACAGTAGCAGATATTCAGAAGCAGCTCGACTGGCTCAAGGAGCAGCCCCATCCTGTCAAGGTTGTCGTTGCCGGTAATCATGATAGTTGGTTTGACAAGAACAGTCGTCCTGAAGAGGATGCGCGCTCAGGTGCTAAGCCTAACATGGATGGACTCATTTACCTCGAGAGTGGTTTGACAGTGCAAAAGGTCAAGGGTCGAACAGTCAATATTTTCGGTGTGCCTGATATTCCTTCTATTGGACCCAAAGAGTTTGCGTATGTTTCCGTTTACTTCTGCGAAATAGTGAAACTAACAAGAACGTGCTTTCAGTTTCCAGTACGCTCCGGATAATCACCCCTGGTTGAGTAAGGTGCCGCCCCAAACCGATATTCTTGTCACCCATTGTCCTCCGGTAAGATCTGAAAAGCCCTCAACGTGGTAATCCCTTTCCGACTTACATAAAATCAGAAACACCATCTCGACCTTGGTCTTGGCGACAGTAATCTCTTGCGCGAAGTCTGGCGCGTAAAGCCCCGTCTTCACGTCTTTGGCCATGTCCACTTCGCCTATGGCAAAGAATCTGTCTTCTTCGATAACTTCCAACAGACATACGAGCGTATTATGTCACGCCCTCGTCGTGGCCCTATTCTAGATTTCATCCCGAATGAGGCGTGGCTCGATTATCTGCGCTTCCTCGCTCAGGGTCTTCACGCCGTGGCTTGGAAGTGGCTCATGTCAGGTCCAGGAAGCAATAATGGTAGTTTGATGGTAAATGCTGCCCAGATGAATGGAAATTCTGGCAAGGCTAAGAGTAGAGCTGTTGTTGTTGAGATTTGAGAGACCCATGATATAAGCGTATATAGGTATGCAACCGCGTCCGTTTCCCTAAACTGTTGGATCGCACCTTTCATGATAGAATAAAAAGCAATTGAAATATTATCTCGTGATATTATATCGTATTAAGCTTAGCGTAGTATATCGTAAAAGACAAAAGAAATCCACCATACATGAATTTAAACCCAACCAAGCCACAAGGCTATGTCTATGTTTTATGTATTCCGAGCCCCCAAATATTGAGTTTTCATAAGAAGTAGAAGGAAGAATTAAGAGTTCGCTTTTTTCTCAAGACAACACCCTTTATAGAGTCAAGGCTAGAATCGCCATGGCTATGATTGCAAAGTAAACAAACACATCGTCTCTTCTCGATGATGCTGCAGACACAGCAACGGGCTCACTGGGTGCGCCAGGTGTCGGTGTAGCAAGGGTGACTGGTGTGTTTGAGTGCCCGGGAGAGGGTACAGGCAGAATACTCATCTCTCCGTCAGACTTAGAGATAGTGACAACAACTGTTCGCCGAGCTGTTCTTGTCACGGTGGAGACTGAGTCTGTGGAGGTGCCATAAGTGACTAACTGAGTCGTTAGGTATGTTATCACAACCGTGGTCACTTCACCGGACTCTCCATCTTCTGAACTGCCACCCATTCCGTTCGGCACCACAGGGGCAATGGTAGAGTTACGTGGTGGTTGTTGAGGATTGCTTCCATACGATGTAACTCCCTCTGCGGCAGCGTTTTGGGTCTGCTGCGCTTGCTCCATGCTTGCACCAGAAACAGTGATGGTGACGGAGACTGGAATGGTCAATGTGACGGTGTCTTCACCATTGGGACCACAGCCGTCACACTCGATGACCTTTGTTTCCATAGGTGGCTTGACCAAAGTAGGAGTCTCGCAGTAATCGCAGTGGTCATACGGCATAGTGACCACACTCTGCTGAGGGACGAGTGATCCGGGGTTCGAAGGCATGACAGTAAAGTATGTGATCGTGCTTGTAACCGGTTCCCGGTCGGCATCAGCAAGAGCCTGAGATGCTTCAAGAACTAGAATATTAGATGCAGTGCCAACGACCGCAACTGGAGCATTGTCCTCGTCTATAACAGCGGCGATCGCGGTGTTAGTGGCCGCAGCGGACTTGAGAACTGCTGCAATATCAGAGGCCGTGGCGTCAATGACCACTACAGGCACAGTGCCTGCATCGATAGCAACAACTGGAGCAGTATTGGTAGCCTCAGCGGATTCAAGAGCACCTGCAATATCGCTAGCCGCAATTCCAGTAACAACTCTAACATTAGTAGGCACAGAACCACCATTATCCTGACCCTCGGATGCTGCCACGCCATCTGAGTTGGATGAATCAGGATTGCCCCTGTTATTCGTATCATCTTGATCGTCTGAGCTATTCTGAGCATTCGAAACGGCAGGCGAAGCCGATCCGGCAACTGATCCGCCATTCTCATCGTCCGGAGAAGTGGAACCGCTCGAGCCATCAGCAGATGAATTGCCTTCGCCATTGCCACGGTTCTCGTCTGAGGTACCGTTACTACCGGACGCCATAGCGGGTGGAACTTCGGGTTGCCCAGCGTCAGAGATGTCGGCATAAACTGTCAAGAGAACATTGTCGGGTGCGTCCCGGCGTAGAGGAATACTTCGTCTAAATCTGGATCTGGTATTCTGAGTGACCGTACCACCGCATAACTGGCTGTCGTCACCAGGGCAAGGACGGTTGCATGAGGTCTCGTTGCGGACAGCGCGAGTGTCACCATCGAGAACGGATGCACAATAACATGTTCTACCGGGAGTGTTAGTTCTCGTGATTGATTGATCTGTTCGGATAGTCACTTACCCTTCAAAGAGACCAATGTAAGTCTGGCCGTTGCAGGCATCAACGCATTTCTCAATAGTCATGTCATCTCTATCAGCAGCCAATTCGAAGGTCTGGAACCCATTTTGCGAGCCAAAACAGCCGAGGTACGAATAGTCATCGATCTTCGCTGGGTTGACAGATTGGCCACCGGTGACTACAGGAAGAGGGCTAACCGTGGGAGTATCCGTGCCAGAGCCGGGAACAGTAACTAAAATTGACGAGATGCCTGTTAAGGTGGTCGTAGTCGTGGGTTCCTCTGACTGCGTAGCCTGATCTTTGGGGTTGGCACGAGCGGTGGTAACTGTGTTGTTCTTAGGAAACGTTGTGCCCGGGAACATAGGGTTGCCTGACACTGGGGTGTTGGTGGCAGACTCTCTGGGAATCGTAGCATCTATGGCCTTTGTAGATGTCTCGCTAGAAGATGAAGAAACCACAGGTGGAACGGCTCCCCCAAGGCGCGTGTAGACGTCGATATAGCTAACATCGAAATACGCTTGCGTAAATGCAGTAGGGTTGTTCGCAACATACTCTTGACAAGTCGGCGCGAGAGCTTTACACACCTCGGAGCTTGCCCAAGTGGCATCACCGTAGTCGCCGCAAAAGTTCTAGATGAACAAGTCAGCACGTTTCATCAGATTAGGGCGATCCATCACCCACAATGTTCAGGACGAGCCTCATGTTGCTGAAATACTCATCAATTTTACACTTGGAGCCACCAAATAGACTTTGAGGCAATCCCCATTTGCTAGGATCAGGTCGCTTGGTTTCGATATCAGCCGGGATTGCTCCTCGTGGAAAGTGCCAGATCGAGATGTAGTCGGAATCCCACTCCATAGCGTATACGCCACCGCCGACAGCATTGAAGCCATCACCATAGGACGAAGTGTCGCTATCAGGAGGGTTGAAACCACACCCTACGTTATCTGTACCAACACCGCAGTCCGAGTTGCGACGTATCCCAGAGAAGAGATTTGAGTCTGCAGGATTCAGCATACAGCCCTCAGCGGTATGAGCAGACATGATGTTAGTGTAGGCGAGGTTGGCACCCTCAACGATATCGATTTCGCCACCCATGGGCCAATTGTCTCCGTAGGCCCAGACTAAATTCACCTCGTCAGTTGATAGTCTGAATAGAAACCGGGTCATTGACCAGGACATACAAGCTGGCCAGGTACCGCATTGCGAGATAGGCATGTGTTGGAAGTCTGCAATAAACAAGCCGTACTGGTAGGATTCTTTGCTCTCGAGTCGAATGCTTGGTCGTCCACCCGTCTCAAACTTATTTCTAGAATCGGGCCTCAGTTGCACAGTTTCACTGTAGGGATCAACGGAGTATAAGCCATTTTTGAAGGCGCCCCAGTGGTTCTGATATCTGCTTGATTGTCAATGACGAGTCATATGAGCTTTGAATGGAACAATCTCACTCTACGAATCCATTTGAAGGGTCTGTGCCATTGAACCAGTCGAAACCAGAGAGGAGAGACTCTCCAATGAAGGAGGTAGTCAGTGAGTACGCCATCGCGGAGTACAGAGACAAAAACACGAGATGAGAACAAAAGTCGAGAAGTTGTCAGAAAGATGAGTCCTTTCATCTTTGACAACCGCGGGCAGCAGAGCATCTTTTAATTCTTTTGCGGCCTATTACTTGACACGGCGAACACAACCCGCATATGGAATTCAGTAGTGGTTGGAAACCTACTGAAAGCATACGCTTCCACTGTAGACAAGAGGTCGTGACGCTATTCTGAGACACCACGAGATCTTGGTTAAGCCAATAGCATTGTGAAGGGGTCTGGCACAGAGAATGCAATGCTTTGCATTAGCTTGCCATTGTATCCGTGATGATGTCGCGGATCGCCACAATAGAATCAAGGTCGACCTCTGTGTGCGCCATCTTATACATTCCATTTCATTCACCCTGTGTCCTAGGGTGAGGCTGGTTTCTGTATCGCCTAAAAGCGGCGGAAATTAAGGTGAGACATCAAGCGGTTGGCGTCGACGATAGCGTGTCGATGCAGGTACAGCAGACGTTGGATGAAACAGGGAGACACGAATGCATTCCAGGGTCGAGAGATGCAATTATGATAACATCCCGCATCGAGAAGTGGTCATATTGCTTGAATTAAAAAGGGTGAGATATCCGAGACACCCTGGGTATCGAAAATTGCGTGTCGATTTGAAGAAACAATCTCCTTTGTGACGCATGCAGTGCGGTATTATACAATAAATGTCGTTTTCTCTATACCATTATCCGTCTTAGGCCTTCGGTTCCGCCTAGAACCCTTCTTCCTGTGACTGCGCATCTCCCTTGGCCACTCTCCCATTTGCCTTCGCGCGTCTCCATAAAATCCTCCTGCTTCTGATGTTGGCCCTCGATCCATTTGTGGATACACGTATAGCAATAAACGACACCGGTTTGGCAGGCTGTTGGAGTGACAATCTCATCAACGCAGATAGGGCACAATGCCGAGTCGCTGGGGAATGGAACGGTATAGACAGGGAGTAACGAGGGAGTGGCGATGGGTGCATCCTCGGCCGAAGGGGTCACATCTCCCTCTTCATTCGACTCTTCCTTCTTTTCTGCCTTCTTCTTATTGGACCCTCCCTTGCCATTTGCTGATATCACGGGCGGGGGCAAATCAACGCTCTCTGTCGCTTTTCGCGAAAGTTGCTTTGCGAAATCTGACTGATACCACCATTCCAAAAACTTGAGCGCAAAAATACTTGTCGGCAACAAAATCGACAAGCTTGACAAGACGCGAGGGCCCATTTCGCGGGGATTTAACAACGACCGCCAGCCCGGCGTGTGTCCTGTCTCGGGTGTCTGTGTCAAGGCTTCAATCGCCTTGTAATCCGCCCCAGACATTCTCCGTATACGTGTTCCTATTAGCCACAGGAGAGGGCTGTGATATTTGCTTCCGTCAAACAGGTAGGCCACGTTAAAAGCAAGCATGGCAAAATAGTAACCAGCATTAACGCTCGGGTATATGTTCCTCAGGAACCATCGGTAATAGTATAGGAATCGATCGCGAAGCGTCGGGTTGTCTGGCATTCGCGTGTATGCCGCGCCGAGGAGCGCTCTTGGCGCATTCACTTCGTAGCTCTCGTCGAGCTTTCGCTTGAGGTAGGGGATGCCAACAATGACGAGCAAATTCTTCCACACGTCTCTTGTCGTGAGTTTTAGGGTCTCGCGCACAATATCGGGTGATGACATGCTCGCGCGTGGAACTTCAGCGTGGAGGCCCTTTTCGCGCTTGAGACCGTAGAAGTTCTCTGTGAAGGAACCACCTCTTGTTCGCAAATAATGCCGCTCAACGAGCAGCATAACTCCGGCGTATATCTCATCGAACGAGTTTAGTATTCTTAGGAGATATCGTGGGTGTCGATGGGTCGCGATAGTGAGGAGGTAGCGGAGGGTCGGCGGAAGAAGGGCGTTGAGCTGTTGCTCGGAGAGGACTTCGAAGAGCGAAGGCTTCTGTTCGTCAAAGGTGCCCCTGAGGGCTGTGACGAACTCCATTCTTTCTGTCGCTACAGGGAGAGAGAGGTTCGAATTAGACGGATTAAGAATTACAATTGATGGAGATAAGTGCAAGGAGTAGAGTAGATCAATAAGCTGGTGACGGAAGTTGAAGAAGGAGGCCGATCTAGAGTGGAGTTCAATTTGTTAGTGACCCCAGATTACTGCGATAACGGGCGGATTGCCGCTTGTGACGTCGGATTGGTTCTCCGAACTGCCTCGGCTGGTTTCTGGGGTAGTGAACTGACTTAGCTGAAACAGGTACCTAATGGCCAGCTGCTTTACAATGTACCGAGGTATCCCATCCTACCTTAGTAGGTACCTCCTACGGGGCTACTACTGTAGAAACCAACAATACATCCATAGATATTCCTATCTTGACTTGACTCCTCAAAAAGTTTCTATCCGAAACCATCTAACTGACCATTCATCATCATTGTTCTGACCCCGATCGCTGTCCGCTCCTTGCATTTACACCCCCTCTTAATACAACAGAATGTCTGGATCCAAGCCCATAAATGATCACCGCAAGGCTTTAAAGGAGGGCAACCCTGAAGAGAAGGTCAGAGCATGGCTTCAGCTCACACGCAATGAGAGCGGCCATTCCAAGCAGGGAGTGGGTGTTACTGTGTTGGTGAAAGCGTTGTAAGGTGCTAACGTTAAAACTAGGACTGGATGAATACCCTCATCCCTCATCTTGAGCTTGTTTCCAGCAACGTCGAAGGCCCTCATCCGACTTGTGTATTCTCATATACTGTCCAGCCAGACAATTGTAACAGGTTGCAGAACCTTCACGGCGGATGCACTGCTACGCTCTTTGACTGGTGCACGACGCTACCAATTGCTTTAGTAAACAAGCCCGGCTTCTGGCAGCACTTGGGTGTGAGCCGTACGCTCAACGTCACCTATATGCGACCAGTTCCCGTTGGAACCGAGGTGCTCATCGAATGTTCTATCACCCAAATCGGACGAAAATTGGCAACTCTGCATGGATCGATGAGGAGAAGAAAGGATAACTTACTGTTGGCAACGGCCGAGCATGGCAAGGTAAACATCGATGCCGATTTGGCCAAGATGTAGTAGGAACGCGTTGATTGGAGATTGAATTAGAATATAGCGATAAGATTTTAGACAGCACTACCATTGAGTTTTGAGATCGAGCTTCCCGGGGAGTCTGTACACATTTCACAAAGTCGATAGAGCTTACATCTCTAACTACGAACTCCCTTTCTATTGCATCTACATGGCCTCAAAGCACCAAGAATAGACTCTTAATCATACTGATCCACGATCCTTACTTGATCGCATTTTGCCCAGAGTTTGTTACGGCCCTTTTTACTCTTACACCTTGACAATACAGGGTAGGTGGCGCACTGATCAACTGGATATCACCCCCACACAAACATCCATGGAAACTTAACTCCGACGCACTTACCAGTCCCGTCCCCGTCCCCATCCACGCCGTCTCAGTGCGTGCAGCAGGTACATCCAGAAAGGTACCTGCCGTTATTAAGCTTCGACCTTCTATATCGTCATTACATTGAATGGCAGCTTCTTTTGAGTCACATCAAACCCATCAAAAACAACTCATGTCAAACTATGGCAGATATTCAAGACCAAACAATGAATCAAACGCCCGCGGGCCCGCCGATTCTGCAGCTTCCGACCGAGATATTGCATCATATACTACAATGGGTTGAACCTGCCGATTTGATGAGACTGCCCCGCGTCTGTTCAGCTCTCAAGAACATAACCAAATCCAACAAGCTATACCGTGATGTCTATCTGAATCAACTGGTAGGTGCCTCTATGCAAAGACACAGGATGAGTACTAATAACACAGGATGAACCAAGTGACTCAAACTTGGACTACGAGAAAGAGATTCGAGATTTGGTCAAACTCGAAAGAATATGTACTAGTGAAGAGGTGTACAAGCAGGTGAGATATGACCAAGAAATTCAATCTCACCTCAAACCACCCAATTTATACTAACAGTCATCAGAAAGCAGAACTTGATTTTATTCACGACACTATCACTCGTCTACTCAAAAATGCTTCTCCTTCCCCAGACGAGACGACCACCTTCTCTAAAACACAGGCCCCATCGCGTAACGCAACTCTTCTTCAACGTCTCTTTAACAAAGATGAAACAGTGGAAGCTTTTCTCCAAGGTTCCTCTCTTTTCAACCGCCTGAGGAACGATGTTCGCCAAATCAACCGAGACGGCGCCCCTGCGCCAACATCAACCGACAGCGCCCATCGTGTTCTCCAGCAAAAGAGCGCTCATCTTCACTGTCTATACTCAAGGCCGATTCTCAACGTCGGCCGTCTTCGATCTACTAGAACATATCCTTACGCATGTTCAAAGGTTTATGATCTGCGCCAATACACTGAAAGAACCGGCTGGGGACCGTTCATGAACGATGGATCGTTCAATATTGATTGGGAAAAAGTTGAGGCTATTCTTATCGTTCTAGGCCACAATATCGGCTCAAGACGCCTTGTGGCGCGCATATTCGGCGAGGTCTGGGATAGTCCATTTTCGGGATCATTCTCAAACAGTTTTATGGCTCCCCCGCCTCGTGACATAACCTCCCTTGAGGCCCGAGACCCTTATAGCGTCACAGGCACATGGTACCGCGTTCGTTGACCCCCGATAACATTGTCATGTCAGGTACCCGTTATGAATTGCCCAGACTAACAGATAAGGTACCAGATTGTTTGCTTCCTCGACTACAGCGACTTCTTCGCCTTCAACTTCGGTGATCGTGATCTCATACCTCCTGATGCGCCACGGCACACACTCGATGTGGGCGAAGCGACCCGTCTCATCATGATGCGTATCCATGTTACGTCAATAGAGGAACCGGGCCCCGAAGATGGACAAGATCTGCCTGTGGTACACTTCCGAGGCGTATCCCGTTCTTTAGATGATTCCTTTGATAACAATGCAAACTCTGACATTCGAGGTAAGAAGAGTCCCGTTCCTCGGAGGTGCAGTTGGAAAAGAACAGTCAGGGCTAACATAGCACGTTCGGAGTTAAAGGCACCGTTCGCTTAACCAAAGAAGGCGAGGTAAGATGGACAACCTTTTCGGTATTCCACGGTATCGAACGCTGGCGGAGCGAAGGTATTCAAATTGGAGGCGTACGCTCCGCTCGTGGCGTTGTGGGAAACTGGTTCGATCGGTACGGATTCACGTAATGATGTGCTGGTATAATACTAACAATGGCTACAGCGATTACGATGTTCACGGACCGGCTGGACCTACGGCCTTTTGGAAGGGTGCTACACTTGAGCAAGTCGCAAGCATGGAAGACGATTTACTACCCAGTGACTTTTTCTTGCCATATGGCGCGCTCATCGACATAGACTCCGAGACTGACCCAGAAGGGGATATGCCATACACTGGCGAGGACGACGAAGAAGAGGATGAAGACGAAGAGATGGCAGGTGTGGAAGAGGAACTGTCGGATTTGATACAAGACGCAAGTTTGCCTTTGGACCATGGTCTGGCACCTGACCCGGGGTCGAACTAAATGTCACTTAAGAAAAGACAACCAATTTGGGGGTAAAGATGTATTTTTAGAAGCCTTCTACCTTGTTTACTCAAGTACTAATACTTTGCAGGTTGAACTTGTGCTTGTTCGAAACTTCATGCATCAAACGAGTGCTGTGCATGTATATCCAAAGTAGTCTACAGAGCGTTAATATTTAAAACTCAGGATCCAGTCTTGATACTGTCAAGAGGGGGTGAACTCGAATATGTGTACTCAATCAACAAGCCGAGTTAATTCAGGCACCACTTGATATCAATCTATGTTGCGTGTGCTGAAAGAGTGCGCACCAACGAAAATGAACCATTTACCCGTTTCCTGTAGATATCAGTTTGTCATTGATACGGTCGTTATGGAAGATATCACCCAAGCACGTCAAGATAACCGACCACAAATACATGCCGTGTAACAAAAAAACAATATTTGGAGCTTGCCAAAGCATGCTTGTATCCCATCTTCGGCTCGGCGAGTTAATGCTACCCCAAGCAATCGTTCCGAAACCCGATGACGGATGGCGGCATGAATCAACGACCTTAACAAACTACCTTATAACCCTCTTCATTCTGTACCTTGCTTCTGTGACTCGTCTCAGAAAACGCCAAATACGCCTGGATCAAACGCATATTTGTCTCTTGACGCATGTGTGTTTGATCCCTGGACAAATCACTCCCTGTTTGTATGCATACCCAAAGGATTCCGCACATTCAGTCAGTCCTTGCGAGCTCAGGGAATCAGTTATTGAGGGGATCAGAGGGGTATAAAGCTGGACTTGACTCCTTTCTAATCCGGTATCCTGATATACGAGATCTCTACTCTGATAACTTGAACTGCGAAACGAAACGAAACGAAACGCCTCCAAAACACGTACAACAACACAGCCTGCAAAACAAGCGGAGATCCAGATACCACTATGAAAATCTCGAGGAAACAGAGACTGATATTCACAACGTGCATATCCTTCTCATTCTTCGCTGCCGAACTATCAGGCCAGTCTACCCTTCCAATTCCGTACAGGAGTTAGACACTAACAATGTTACAGTCGGTTTCTACACGCATTCTATCGCACTCATTGCCGATGCTTTTCACTACGTATGTGAACACTCGAAGTTTGGAGTAGCTACTCAAATGTAACAAATAATAGCTTAGCGATCTCGTAGGGATAATTGTCGCTCTGGCTGCATTGATGGTAAGTTGACACGCCTCAGCTCAAAGTCCTTGACCGTTAAACAAGATAGTTACAAGATCGTGCCAAATCAGCGCCGCAGCAGTACACATACGGCTGGCAGCGAGCAACTATATTGGGAGCCTTCTTCAACGGCGTGTTCCTTCTGGCGCTGGGCGTCAGTATTCTAGTACAGGCTGTCGAGCGATTTGTGAATATCACTCGTGATAGTGAGTTTTCGGTGTGCGTGGAGTAGAACAGTTGTTCAGCACTGATATATGCAGACGTACAGGTCCAGGAGCCAAAATGGATTCTGATAGTCGGTAGTGCCGGTCTGGCACTTAATATTCTGGTTCTGTCCTTCCTACACGGTGAGAAAACCTGGTGATACTCAGAACTTGTTACTCTTTTTGCTGACCCGATACTTGAGAACATGATCATGGACACAGCCATCACGGACACGAGCAGCATGGCCACAGTGATGGGGAGCAGCACCACCGAGATACCGAGACAACAACTCATGATACAATCAGTGTACGCGAGGCTCCTTTGGCACCTGTAAGAACCTGTGACGCATTTCGAGGTGCTGTTATTAACCATAACTTGATAGACAACAAGTAGTCATCATGAACACAAGCACACGTCGGTGGCCATCAAGTCACCAGGCAGAGATTTGGGCATGCTAGGCGTTTTCATTCATGTTTTGGGAGATGCCATCAACAACATTGGTGTCATTATCGCAGCGGTTATTATATGGAAGGTTGAAGGACAAGGACGATACTATGCCGATCCTGCGGTTGGAGTGTTCATCTCGCTCATGATTCTTCTCTCAGCCATACCACTGGTCAAAAACAGCGGCGCCATTCTACTACAAATAGCACCAAAGGGTATCAGTCTCGACGATGTCAAGCATGATATTGAAAAGGTGGCAGCAAATACTCTCGAGGATAACTACGTCTTTCAAGCCACGGTCAGCTAACAAGCATGCAGATAACTGGAATCAAGTCGGTACACGAGCTGCATATCTGGCGATTAGACCAGCGCAAATCTGTCGCCTCCGCTCATATCGTCGTCGACGGAAGGACCCTTGAGGGCTTTGCGGACAAGGCAAAGATCATCATGGAATGTCTCCACGCGTACGGAGTTCACTCAGCAACCATACAGCCTGAACTTGTCGCCTCGAGCCCCGTAACCATGTCTGACAGCGGTCCCGAGTCTCAGGCAACGTTGCTCGACGCCAATCACATCGCACTTACACGTCGGCTATCACGAGGAGGCGAACACAACTGCCAGTTGATTTGTGGAAGCTTATGTGATGGGCTGAGGTGTTGTGCGTCGATATGAATACATACCCATTGATCAGCGTGCTCGACGTCCCCTGCTGTTTGGGTTTTCAGTCCGTATTCTCAATGGGAAATGATGAGACAACGATGGAGGGGAGTGAGGGGTTCAGGAGGGGTCAAACCGTAGGGAGTTGACCGAAGAATTGAAGTTGAAGATTCTGTCATTCCGCCACGCTAAGCAAAAAGGGTGATCCCTGAAAGAAGTGATGCGGCTTTTGCCGTCGTATAGACAAGGCGTCGATAATCGACAACTAGAGAAAGCAGAGGCTTCTGGGTGACAATTACTTATCAATTGGAACAGCTAGCGGGTGAAGTCGGGGGAGGCGTTGAAGAAGCTGTAACATATGCCTCAAGTACGGGGCGAATTGAGTTGAAAGATGAGCGAGCGGGGTTTTACACCTGTACCTTCTCATGATACAAGTCTCTGAGTAGCAAAGCAAGTCTCGAGGTTCTCGAAGGTTGTCGTTTGTTGCACTGTATGTATTGGCCTACCGTCAGCCACAAGCACATGTCATGAACAAACACTGCAGCGCAATGCATATTTGGGATTCCCAAAGGATTGGACCCTTGACAATTGGCAGTCAGCCTCATGATGGGATGGGATGTGATGTGCACTGGTCCAGTCCAGTGGCACCACTCCGTCTTGGACCCTTGAAGATGCGACGACGTGCTAACCTCAGAAAGGAAAAGCCTGAGGGTCACGCATTAACAGATCTGAGGCCAGCCATCACCCAAAGGTACATAGTGCGGTACATGACAGACAGCATGGGAAACTCAACAAGACCATGCCGTGATGGTGGTAAACATGGAGCACGGTGGACGAGGGACTAGCGTTGCATTGTGACAGGCGGCCAAATTACATACATAGCAGGCAAGTACAAGTACATCTTGTTGACTTGTATTGGAGAATGTGAATTTTCATCCATAGTCCATGGACAATGGATGGATGGCTGGCTTTGCTGTCACAAGTCAGCTGCTCATTTCAGTGAGACGGTCAAGGGACGGCCCGCCCATAACTAGCTGGCCCAGTCCAATGACGGTAGGGTAGACGTCGAACAAATGATATGGTACAGTCAGAGGTAGATGTGGAGGTAGAGGAGAGCTATTGCAACCCTTTCAGGTGACTCTGAGAGGCGTCTTTTTGAAGTAAGATTTGCCGACAAAGTATTTGTACTACCGCTCTGGATGGCTGAATCTGTACCATGTGATCAGACACGGTCAAACAGCACAGCATACCGTACCTATGTAGCAAGCAGCTGCCTACTTGCTGATGTGCTGCCTGCCAGCAATGGTCCAATGTCACACGTTGGAAGCCGCTGATCCTGTACTGTATGTATGTAAACTGCAACGCAACTCTGTGTGGGGAAATTGATCAAGTTCCGATCGAGCATGTATGTACCCTACCCTACCACGCCTGACCTACAGTACCATTCCAACCCTGCCGTAACCCAGCGAATGCAAATGCAAATGTAAATCCAGGACGATGATCCGAATGCAATCTTGTCTTGGCCTTGCCCTGGTCCTCTTGTCGGCCCTTGTGTACCCAAGCACTCGGAGGAGGGTATGGCAAGGGTTCTGGTTAAAGACGCTGTGCTGTGATGTGACCTGTAACAAGAGCAAGGATGGGCAAAAAAGCTCATGCGGACCGCTCCACGCGCGCCTGCCGGATAAAGAATGATTTTTCACAAAAAACAAAAACAAAAAAAAAGGCCGGCAAGGGTCTTTGAAGCAATTTCTGGTGATCCATACATACATACGTAGGTTAGCTGGCTTTGGCAACTCGGAGTTGTCCTTGCATCGGCAAATGGTTAGCATTATTACAGGTGGGACTAAAGTGTGGGTTAGGGCGGTTGGCAAGTGGCAGTTGTTGCGTGCGAGGACCCCTGTTTTCTTTCTCTGCAGCTCATATGATACAACAAGAGACTGGCTAACAGTCTAGGATGGGGGTAGAATGCCTAGAGCGGTGTTAAGTTAAGTGAGTAAGTGAATCTTGAGCGGTGAGACGAGGCGTTGCAGAGCAGCGAAAGAGACGAGGGCGAAAGTGAAAGTGAAAGTGAAAGTGGTAGAGTTTGTGGAGGTTTCATAGTCACACGTGATGAACGCCACGATTGTCAGGAATTATTTAACTGGACAACTGGAACTTATAAGCATGTTTTGAAGTTGGAAGAAAAATGATATATCGAGCCCAAGATCTTGGAGAGAAACTATGTGACGTTGTAAGACAATAGTATCTAGAGAGATACAATTTGACAGTTGAAGAGGGAGTTGACAAAGCAACCTCATAGTAGTAGGTAAGTACTATAGGTAGGCACCTAGTCAAGGGAGAAAACTACATACAGTACCTAACTACTTAGGTAGTAGATTTACATTACAAGATAACAACTAAAACATCAGCCACGATATCCGTAGCCTATCAACTAAAGATGCAACTATTCACATTAAGGCTAGCCACAGTGATACATAAGTAGACTAGCCGCTGGAGTGTAGGTATGGTTATCATTGCAGTGTTCAGACCGGCATTTGAATCTCGCAGTAAACATGGACGGGTACAGACATAGATCGCAATATTGTTGTTACCTACTAGGTAGGCTGGACGCACCTCCTTCCTGGCCGCATATCGTCAACCACCTACAGCTGCAGCCATCGAGCAGAAAGCTCAAAAGGGACTGGACGGACAGCATATCTTGTTTGTATATGCGAACAGCCTAGAAAGGATGTTTTGTCGACAACTCACAGACATATATCAACAGCAGCGTCATTATCATGTACCTCGTCCATCATACCTGTCTTGAGGCTACCTATTCACCGAGTGACCTACGTGACCTACCAGTAAAGTAGCTGCACGGAGCCGGCATCCGGGTTAGATATTCCTCTTCACCGCCGACATGAAGGCGAGAGATAGGCTACTGACTGAAATGCTGTCGCTGTCCGTACCATTGCCTCAATCACACTGATGCTTTCCGCGGATAATAACAGATGGATGGGTACGGATACAGTAGTCTGTGGTTACAGTGAGGTGACCCGCTTACGGGATGAAGATCGACAGTCCAGACCTCGTGTGAGTGCTTGGCCTTGTCGGGGGATGCTTTGCGCTGGCTTGACTTACAGCCTCAGTAGCCGACGGCCATAGTGAAACCAATAGCCGACAACAGAATAATAATTAGCAGTTTTCCATATAACATGCACAGTTGTTGAGCATGAGATACAGAGTACTGCAGGGTTAAATATGAGTCATTCGCCACGTCGTGGCTACCTTGGCTACCTAGACTACCTATTCACTTGGCCACGCTCTGAATTTCGGTACGTGCCTGTAGATCCCTGGCTGAGGGGAAGACAAGACAGCCCACCGAAGCTCAAGGCTATGTGCAGACAAGACAGTAAGTAGGTGCTTATCGCGGGGCAATTCATAGTGTAACCCCGCGAGGCAAAACCATCCAATAAAAACCTACCAAGGTACTTTTTATTCTGCTTTATTTATGTATGATTGAATGAAATGTATTGGGCATTTATTTGCGGATACAGTACAGTAGACCTGTAAGCGGCCGTTAGGGCCAAGGCCTCAGACATGAGCGCTAATGTTACCGTAGTTGCTTTAGCGAGTTGCTGTACATACAGTACCTACTTAGTTAGTGCTTCGTTGGTTATCATCAACGCGGATGCGTCTTTAAACCGAAGTCTTGAGCCGAGAAGAGTCCAGAATATACCATAGCATAGGTAAGTGTAAGTAGCCTTGGGTACTACTATAGCAAGAAAGGGAGAAAGGGCAGTGTCATTTCGGTTTGATGCCTAATCAACATGACGATGGTACTGTACTTTGACCAGACTCTCTGCTCACATCAGCGCGGCATATCTCTTTGCCTATCCGTACTATAGAGAAGGATCAAGGATTGGCTACGGCTCATCGGGAACCTCATTGATCGAAAATTCCGATACGATATTGTAACGAGGGACTAAGGAATAGGCGAATGTGTCTTGCGTAATTCTTTTCCAACTCTACAGAGTACTATGTACGTATAGGTAGGTAGGTAGGTAGGTAGGTAGGTACAGTAACTACCTAGTAAGTTATTTCTGTTTGATCTCTGGCATGGCGACATGTCTTGGCAGAATGTCATCCAATGTCATGTAAAGGGGGGTTTTCCATGTCTCGATATCTCAACTGGTCCGCAACGAGTCAAGTTTGTCGCATCAGTATGGAGATGGTTCATGAGTCGAACCCGAGTTATCCGTACCTAGCGAAGAGCACCCCTACTCTATGTACTCTACTAATTACGTACAGTTTGTAGCATTCCCCTACGAAATAGTTGACGGAGTCGCCGGGGCAGCCTTCAGATTTTTTTTTCTTTCTTCTTATTCTTCTTATGCTCCTTCAGCCTCTCTTACAAATGTTTCTACAGTGACCTACTCGTGCCGTCGCGGCAGTTGAAGGACTAAGAATTAGTGGGGAAATCGGTACAAGAAAAAAAAAAAAGAAAAAGAAGTAATGGAGTGAAAACCACAAAAGACAAGCCTACTTACTACGATAGGTCTTGTCATCCGTCCATCACACCACCCAAATTCTTTTTCTCGGAGCCGACATTGTTTTTTGTTGTGTTAGTCAAGTACGTACATGTACAGCGCACGTACACCACACCAAAAGACCCCAAGCTGCATGTATCTACAGCACTGGGCTGGGCTGGGCTGGGCTGCTAATACAGTAGACATGTACAATAGCGTCATGCGTACGGCGCACGTTTACTAGAACCAATGGAAACCTGGACTTTTGGGTAGCTTCAAGGTAAAAAAAGGCCGATAGCGGCTCTGCAATTGAAGTTGCGCGCGTTGGTGATGGCATTGTGATGATGGCCAGCACAAGAACCGATGAGGCTACTATAAAGTATCGTATAAGAAGCATGAAAAGGAGGGACGGGGAACAGAAAGATACAGTAGTAGCTTCATCAAGAAAACTGTTGAGCTAATGTAATGTAATGTAATGTAATGCGATGCGATGCGATGCTACTCGGTACTACTCGATCAATATGAGCGATTCTGACGTTGTGTTCTCACCGGTTGAGTCCTTATCAACCATCCACGTCGATGTAGATTATTTCGTCTATTAATCTACAACTCTTCCAGGCCAAGTAGGTACGTTTCCGTGACATTGATCGCTCAAACATTAACTTGTCAAAGTAAAGCAGAGCAAAGGAAAGCACGAGACAATCGAGGCCGGGCTGAATGCGAGTTTGACTGCGGCACCGCTACCCATGGCGTTCTTTAGCCGGGCTGCTGTAACTACGCTACTCAATGCTTGGCCCTGTTCGGCACGTTTAACCTCGAGACTACAATACTAACTAGTTCCTTGGATGGATGACATGGTTGCTTGATTAGATATGGACTGCGCTTCTGAGAGTTGTAAAAGATGGGCTGTGTAATCCTGAGGGTTGTTGGACGCAATGTAGTGTGTAGTCCTCTGCGTGTTCGGAAATTTTGAGTATCGTGAGTTTATGTTGATATAAGTACAGCTGCAAGAAACCTGGTACATACATGTCTACGATGGCATTGGATGACCGCCGTTACTGCACCGCCTAGTTGGATGGACCGTCCATTACGGAGAGTTTAATAATGGAGCAAGCCAGGTTGGGCTTACAGATACATACAGACAATACAGAACAAGACAAGTCGAGTCAAATCAAGGGAGTCAGAGAGCACAAGCCAGCTGAATGTCAGAGCACCCCATCGTGACCGTCGCCATGGTATTCACTCTCGAAGCCCTGACCTTGACCTTGACCATGACATGGACTTGACTGACCTGGCATGTAGGCTACTCAACCCCGGAGTGTCCAGTATCAGGTTACTCGCATGTAGTAGACATGTGTGTTTTGGGTTGCTGATAAACAATGAGGCCAGATGAACAATCAACAAGCAATGTATCAGTATCTGACGGATACTATGCTACTGCACATACTGCACTCCAAGCCTTGGAGTCCTTGGCTAACCAGGAAGACCCTGGTCGGGGCCCGACGACTGTCGATTCAATGGTTGCTTTCACCGCAACTTGAGAGCCAGGGATACAAAGTAAAGGATGCCTTTTGTTGCATACATACAAGGCGCGTGGTAATCCTGTCTTATGAGTTCATCCCAGACATTTGCCTTTCCATTTAACCTTTTTTCCCTCCTTCTCTGAAGTCATACATAATAATTAATATCTTGTTTCTTGACCCTGTCTTGTCCAGTCCAGTCCAGTCCAGACCAGACAAGGGCATAGGCCGAACTCGCCTCCATCCTCGACAATCAAACGACGACTCCATCGTTAGGCCTCGACCCTCTTTTCCATT
The DNA here is from genome assembly GCA_014898915.1 of Fusarium chlamydosporum. Lineage (NCBI taxonomy): Eukaryota > Fungi > Ascomycota > Sordariomycetes > Hypocreales > Nectriaceae > Fusarium > Fusarium chlamydosporum. The sequence goes on along the minus strand of JAAVUD010000036.1, from coordinate 552,697 downwards.
GCACAATTCTTCCTTGTGCTTTGCTTTACAGCATATTTTTGTCCTTTTACACGCCCATCCAAGCTTGGCCTTGGGGGAGTTAGTAATTAGAGTCAGACAAGAAGCAGAGCCGCCGACAAGGAACAAAAGGATAATCGTTTTAGCTAAAGGCCCGCTATCAGCCTCAGCCTGAGCCTATCAACTTGATCGAAAAAAAGGTCCCCTTCTGTGGAATGGAATCGCCCACCCCGAAGGCCCATGCAGCAGTTTAGCCACCCGCAGTGCCGCCGTCGATATTCACGATCTAGGAGGTAGTTTCTCGTGGGTTATTACCTAACATCGCCGTTTGGAGTATTGTCGCCGTTGAATCAGTCTCCATTGATCATTATAGTTGCGGCTCTCGGCAAGACTTTTTTCTACTCTACACTACGGCAACAGGATATACGGACATATTGCATAATCATTACTTCTGGACTGACGGCCAACCCAACCCAACCCAACCCAGCCCAGTTCAATATTGGCCGAAGCAACCCAGATCAGACAAGACGGACCAGATCTACTAGCTAAACCCAAAGTTGACCTTGGTCGTCTTGCGCTGTCAAGAAAAAGTCAAGTCAAGTCAAGTCAAGTCAAGTCAAGTCAAGTCAAGTCAAGTCTTGGTGTCTGTCCGTCCCAACTTCGGTTCCATCCAGCCACACCTGGACCTGGACCTGGACTACTAGCTTGCAAGACGTTTTATGTCTGGCATTCGCTTATCATCATTCGGCATACAAGTCTTTCTTCACATTGGATCACGCACATAGCCCGCCGCCTTCTTAATCTAAGACTCTGGGGAAACATGATGCAGCTCATTCCTCAGTGATTGAGTACAGACACGACACGACACGACACGACAGGATAGTCGCTCGACTCCATCTCGGCTCTGTTCTAGAGCTAAGTCTATCCCCAGCTGGGTAAGTAACAATCCACATTTTCCTTCATCTGCTGTTGATTCTCCTCCGATCCCAAATCAAACTCGTATGTACATATGTACTGCAGACACAAAATTACCCACCCATACACATGCAATCTCCACTCAACTATTCCCCATCTCATCTCCATTCTCCATCCTGGCTCCGAGCTAAGAGGTACATGATAATTTGTACCTCATCGCCCAGCCGCCACCAGCGCTAGCCCCCAACCGCCACTAACGAGTACCTGGGTCATCGGTACAGAGAGCCACCCCCCGGGACTGGAGCTCTAATCCCAGTAAACCTCAGCACACACACACACACACCCAAAACTGGGCTGCCACCCGCTCCGAGTTGGCGCCTTTTACCTTCCTTGCCTTGCCTTGACCCGAGCATCTGGATCAACAACATCAACTCGTCTCAGCACTACCTACATTAAACTCTCACCTCGATCATTCTTGTGATCTTTCTATACCTTCATTAACACAGTAACTTACAGCCACATTCAAACCTACATACCTACAACTACAGCTACAGCCACAGTCTCTTCGTCGTCTCGTCAACTCCCTTCTGTACGATCGTCCTCCTGCAGTTGCCGTACCCCGTCTCTCCTGTTGATCACACGCAAATCCATCGTCTGCCTCCACCCACGAACTATCAACCCCTCACACAAAGACAAAACAACACAAAACAACCAACCCTTTGGCTCTCCGCATTTCGCGCATCGTATCGTTTCGTCTCTTATCGAACAGCAAAGCATCGCTCTGAATTCCTTCTCAGCAATCAAAAGCAACCACCTTCCTCAGCTCTCCACATCAATCATCCACCCTACTCTGCTTTACTCACTGTTACCTTACCACCACCGTTGCCACCACCCTCGCACGCGCTGACGGCCGCCACCTTTGATTGAATTTGCGACGACAAGCAAACAAAGCTTCCAACTCGATTTCTGGCTTTGTTCCCTTGAGATTCACGAGTCTCTTCTATGTCTGGTCCCTCCTTTTCTCTGCTACCCCTCAACCTATCGACTGCTCCGATTTGCTCTGTTCTGCTCTGCTTCATATGTAAAGCTCGAGCTTAAGCATAAACTCAAATTTTTGCTTTGAAAGCTGTTACACTTTCACATGCCACGAGCAGTGGTGACTATGCGATTACGCCCAGCTCAGAATACTTCGTCTCCCACCTTGATTATGGCTCGCCGTCGTAATTAATATCGACGGCCGCCTCCTTTGTTAGTTCAATCTGCTGCCCAAATCCCTGAGTGCGCCTCCCGACATGCTCGGCCGGCTCTTGCACTTGGGCACTGGCGGCCCTTCAGCCACGCCTACTCAGGCCACCACAAGAACATCGAGGCCCGTATCCTCGCTTGAATCTGTCCAGGAGGATATCTTTACTCGGAACCTGCTTTTTCCAGATGCTCATGCCTTGTATCAACATCGCAATGATCAAGTGTTTCCTTTATCAACTACCCCTACCACCCCTGCCACTTCCACAGCAAATGCTTTCGACTACAGTGGTGATGTCGACCTGGACGTGCGCGATGTTCGCGTTATCATTATGCAGGATGCCCTGGGTCCTTCCAATGCCTCCCTCCTCTTTGACAGCCACCCCGCTCCACCAGTAACACCTACAGCAGAGCGCTCGCCTCCTTCGCCAGAGCTTCGTCGATCATCAATCTCGCAACGTAAAAGCAGTCTGGGCGGTATATCACGTCCTCTCGTCATTCAACCCGAAGGCCCCCAACCTTCACCCCGACAAGGCGCTTTTGATCGCCGGGCATCACTGCAGGGCCGTCGGGATAGCCACGCCGAGTCAGATGGGCAAAAAGCATCACGCGAGTATCGTGAAGAACTTGCAACATTCTCCAGTTGTATCTTCGGAAACTCCGAATTGTCGTCCTATAAAGGAACATCAACCAAAGTCCATGTCGTACCAACCGAGTCACGCCCTGCTGATCCACCCAGCAGCGTTATTGGTGATGGCCGAAGCTCCATTGGTCGCTCGAGTGCTCGCTCCAGCCGGCTGTCTCAATCTTTCTCCTCACAAGCTTTCTCCCCTACAAATGCCACAGCTCCCACGCAGCCTTCTACTTCTCGTCCAGCTGAAAAGAAGAAGGTTCTAATAACTCGCTTATTTCCTGTCAATCCTCCTGTCGATGACACGGAAACCAGTGTTTCGCCCTCAAATAATTGGGCAGACGAGAATTCCGGCTTCCCGTTCCCCACGACTAGCGACGAATCTGTGCCCAAGAAGAAGAAACCCCAGGTTAAGCAACGGCGGACTCCTATGTACGCTGTGGTCCTAGTAATTCAACTGCCTGCTGCAAACGCCACAACTCGTATGTCTATGGCCCAGTCCAAATCTGCTCAACGCGAATCAAGTTCTTACAACGATCAAGAGAATTTCTTTCCGTCATCTTTCAGCTCAGCTCGACCTTCAGGATGGACTATGATAGGATCTGGAAACGGAGATGGGGCAGATCCAAGCTTTACAGTCGACATGGAAGATAGAATCGACTCACTTGCCCGGCACTGGGATATCATTATGAGGACGCTGACCCATCTTCAGTCTGTGGTTGCGACGATCCTCGCAACAATGCTCAAACAAGTCGACCTCTCTTCTCCTGGTCCTGTCCCTGGACTTGTAACATCTTCGGCAACATCCAATAAAACTGGCCGAGCTCCGTCATTTTCCGAGCAGCGACGAAACGAAGTGCCTCGGATTAAGCCTCCGAAGAGCACTACCAAGCTCGTCCATCTCTGGCCCAACTGTCTTATCGATGACACAAACATTGCAGGAGAAGTCGACGCCGCTCGACACAGAATCGTCATGGGTCTGAGCGCAGCGAGAGTTGTGACTGGCCAAGGACGTTGGGGTATATGGCGCGATGAGGCACGCTGGACTTCTAAATGGGTTTCTGGAACGGACCAGCAGAACCAGTTTTTTAACAACCTTCTCACTGGGTTTCTCTCAACACACACGGACTGGCTACAGGCACTCTGCCCTCCCTCGTATCGCAGGAGGCTATTCCTTCAGCAGAAGAACCGAAATGAGGAAGATCTGTCGCTGCCGGCGCGAACAATCATCGTTTCCGATGACAAGATGGTCGCTCGTCGACTTATCTTTCTCCTTTCTGCTTTCCTGCCTGCCAACTCCCAGTTTTCCATGCCACGCGCTCATCGACCCAGCACTTCGACTTCTGTTGGGACATATTCAAACTCGCCCCCAACTTTTGTTATTCCTGTTCTGCGGGAAGAGTCCCTACGTCGCAAGATTAATCGTCGCACAGGGCTTCGTCGAGCCTCTCACTCAAGAACGACGAGTCAAAGCGCAAGAGCCTCAGCTGTGCCTGCCCAGCTGGCTCATCTGACCATGGACCGAAACCATGAAAGGCGTGTTTCGGATGCAGCCTCAATTCGACCTTCCAACTTTGCAATGTTTGGCAACGATATGGTTAGTCGAAAGAGTAGCGCAGCGACAACCACAACTATCATGCCCGAGACAACTATACCACACTTCTCGACAGCCCAACGTGTGGAGTCGCAAAGAAGACCTCGGCCTAGCAGCAGTGGAAGCGTTGCTACTGACGACCTAAAACGCTCACTAAAGCGAGGTGAAAGTACAGGCGCGATGAGCAACGCCAGCACTGACTCTAGAAGCCAAGGTTCGCGCTGGGGAAGTGTTATCAGTGGCCTTTGGAGCACTCGGCGTCGCGATTCGACTACTTATAGCACATATAGTGGATATGACCCCAAGTCCCCCACAAAGGCCGGTTTCCCCGGGACCGACAAGCTGTCCCGCATGGTTGAAGAGGCAACTCTTACAGACGATACCATCGCTCCCTCATCATCGGCACGACTTTCTACCGATGCTTTGCGAGGCACTGGCACTCCAAGAGAATGCAAAGGTCATAGCCGGGAGCCATCCATTCGACCTGACAGAACACCTGATCCTACTGGTGCTTTCGAGTCGCCGGTCAAGACGTCTATCAACGCTGAGGATGGTATCATCGATGTAGACATCTCCTTCCCTGATTATATGACATCGTTCGAGTCTGCCATCAGTTCGCCTTCGAGCAGCGGGTACTTGTCTACCCCTGGGCTTCAAAACGGGCTTGAATCGTTTGAACAGGCCTCGCGTTTATGCATCGACGGGGATCTTCCTCTGAATGCTGCTGGCTGGCTCAATCGCTACCACCCTGATTTTGCTCTTCAGGCCATCCCCCCTCAGGAAGATCTCATTGAGCAGATTAAAGCATCCTTACAAGCTGAGCCGACTCCTCCTCCTGCCTATCCCATTCTGGGCGATCTGAATGAGCGTTGGGTGGACATCAGCAGTGTGATGATCGCTGATACTACCAATAACTCAATCACTCGACTTCGGTACCGTAGGCTGGTCAAGCCCCGGGCACCTGCCGATCATAGACCTCTCACTGGCCCGCCCGGCCTTTCGACTTCCTATGGTGGACTTTTAACTCCCTCTATCCTCCCTTACGAGACCCAGCTGGATGAGGAATGGATCGAGGAGCCTGTCCTGTCTCCTGACGAGACCTTGACTGATGCCGTCGAAAGAGTCATCAGCTTGAGTCAAGACACCAGCAAGGATCATTCCCTGGCTTCCTCTCAAACACACAGCGATACTCGTATGAGTACCGAGGTTGAGGAGCCGCTTTCTATTACAGCTCCTGCTACGCCAGCTTTGGCCCCAGCACCCCTTGAGATTCCTCGTGTCCAATGCAAGACGGTGGTCCTCTCTGCACTCGAAGACAGTATCCGCGAAGTAATTGATATTCGCGAAAAGCGACACCTGGAGACAAATCACCTTCGAAATGGTCGATCACGAAGCCCACTTCATGATGCCATTAGCATGTGGCTGGATAATCTGGATATTACCGACGGATAAGCTGACTGAAGCTGTCCCGATCTTATGACTTATGACTTTGCTTTCTGCATTTTATCGTCCGCATACATTTTTTATTACGGCGGATCTATGATCGTCATCGGACCTTTCCCACCAAGACCGCAAAATGATACCCCATGTGTCGTACGTGTTACGTACATGAACAACCAACCTTGGAAACTCCTCAACCTTGAGAAGAGCGTGAAGGAAACCGCTCTAATTTATTTTTGCTTTGTTTGTCCATTATTTTTGAAATAGACCTGGTGCATTGTGGCATGTATGGGATTGTCTCGTCTTTTCACTTGTTTTTAGCGTGGAACTTTGTTCTTGAGATATGCTTCCTGGCGAAGTTAACCATATTAGAGGTTGGTGTTTCGTGGACTGGAAGGGGAATAGCGATAGCTTTGGTGTTTGGCGAACAATTATATGGTATATTACTACAAGTAATAACTGTTTTGACCTTGAGAGATATCCGATGGAAAGTGTACCTTGGTGTGATGCCTTGAAAAGTGACACCGATCCTGATCTATTTGCCTTAGCCTGTTAGACCGTTGGCCTGATATTCGGAACTGTGACTGTCGGCTGGACAGCAGTTGAAGTTCGGTATTGGAACGATATAAGACCATCGCATCCTAAGATCACTTGACAAAAAGATAAAAAATCTTGTTAGAAAAAACTGCATTCTTTTCTCTATATATCGACCAAACGCCATGCACAAATACCACTTGATCTGCGAAATCATTTCCTCTTGGACGGACGGGCGTTCTTGAGCCTCTTCTTCTCCTTCTCGATTCTCGCCTTGCGGATATCCTCTCTGCCCTTGAGTTCCTTCTTGCTGCCCATACCATCTCTGAAGCGTCCCACACGCTTTTCTCTCGCCTCGTCGACACGCTTCTTGCGGACCTCGAAGTCGTCGCGGTACTTGTCCGCCTCCTTGGGTGCCCTCTCTTGCTTGTGCTTGTAACGCACTCCGGAGGGAAGTTGAGCAACATGGCTGGTAGCGCCCGGACGCACTTGCTCGCCGACATGAGGGAGCTTGCCGAGACGGTTGGCGCGCTTCCACTTGTCGAAGCGACCGCTTTGGAAACTGGCTGCGATCTTGACACCACTCTCGCCACGAATCATCTTTGCACCCTTGGAGCCGTCGTCGTCATTTTCTCGCGAAACGTACTTCTTGGACTTCTTATCCCAACGCATCTTGGATCGTGTTGGTTCACCGAAGCTCTTGGCATTTTCGTCGTTGGTAAGGTCCATGGTCACACCACGAGCAGCCTCCACAAAGTTGGAAGAATCCTGACCACCAGATGAGACACCGTAACCACGCTCCTCGGCAGCGTTGAATGTTCGGGGTGTGTAAGACATGAAGACTTCTGAGTCTCGCCAGTCTGTTCGTCCCTTCTTGGAGTTAGCATTGGATATAGTGACCTCCAAATCGTCGTCTGACTCCTCATCCACATCCATTTCCTCGACATCCATTTCCTCAACAGCCTCCTCTTCTCCCTCAGAGCCAGCGCCCGCCTCGGCACCCGCGGGTATATCATCCTCAATTCCATCAAAGTCGTCGTCTTTCTTGGCTTCAGTCTGTCTTCGTGGAGTAATTCTCTTTCTTAGTTGCTTCATAACCTCAGCAGCTTCAGTAGTGCCCTTATCACGGCGACCACCGATCTCGAAAATAGTTTCTTGAGGTCTGAAGCCACTAATCCTCGCCAACATATCAACTCGCGCTTGTTCGGCTCCGTCTACGTCTTCGCCAAACAGGGGATGAAGCTGCGTCCAGCCCTGAGATCCGACGAGGTCTTTCGAACGCTTTGCACTCTGGCTGGCAGCCGAGTTTCTAGTTCTCAAGTAAAGCTTCTCGGCTTTGATAGCGACTCCTCGTAGTGCGGAGATGTCCTCACTCTCATACAAGGCCTTGTTGAACCACTCCACTTGACCTTCAACGGGGTCTCGTTTTAATGCACCGACTACCACGTCTTCAGAAAAGGATGGGTTCTTGGCCTCTTGGCCCACAATGAGCTTCTTGCCTAGGAACAGTTGAAGATCGATGAGATAGGGAGCATCGGTATCTCTCACCAGACTGTAACTCCAACCTCGTTGGCCAGCACGAGCGGTACGACCAACTCTGTGCACAAATACCTTTGGTTGGGCAGGGAAGTCAAAGTTGATAACGTTGGCAAGGATAGGAATATCAATACCACGTGCAGCAACATCAGTTACAACAAGAATATTTGTCTTGCCCCTTCGGAAATCTTCGACTTGGATACGTCTGGCAGTCTGATCGAGCGATCCGTAGACATAAGAGACCGCAAAGCCGGCGTACATAAGCAAGTTTGCAAGGTACTCGACGTGATGCTTGGTAGCCGTGAAAATAATGGTGGAATGCTCTGTTGGCTTACCGCCAGACCCATCGGCGCCGCGCTTTCTCTTCTTCGATCCCTTATCGGAGTCTTCCTGTGCGCCTTCTGGGGTACCCACTGGCATCTTGATCACATCGTGAAGAATATGTAACAAGGATCCCTCCTTCTCAGCACCTTTAACAGAGAAGAACGCACTCTCGAGGTCAGGAGAAACCTTTTGTTCAGCGTCCAGTCGCACAAGACTGGGATCTTGTAGGCCGGCGCGAGCGAACTCGACCAATGAGGCGGGCAGTGTAGCAGAGAAGAGTAAACTTTGCCTTGAGGGTGGTAGTGCATGAAGAATCTCAGTCAATTGGGCTGCGAAACCCATTTCGAAAAGACGATCGGCTTCATCGAAAACCACATATTTGATAGACGACAAGTCCAAAGACATCTCAACTTTCAAATGAAGGAATCGACCGGGTGTTGCGATCACGATATCGGGGTTCGCAGCCATGTAACCGAACTGCTCCTCCAGACTGTCACCACCAACCAACAGTACGCATTTCAGGTCAGTTCCTCGGCTAAACTCCTTGACAACCTTCAAAGTTTGAATCGCAAGTTCTCGAGAGGGTGAAAGGATAAGCGCTCGTGTTCCGAACCTAGCGCTGTGGGCGCGCAGTTTCTCGATCATGGGAATAACGAAGGCAGCAGTTTTTCCTGAACCTGTTCTGGCCATACCCACCAAATCCTTTCTGTCGAGGATCAAAGGAATGGCCTTTCGCTGGATTGGAGTAGGGACCGAGAAACCCTTTCGTGTAATCGCTTTTAGGAGATTGCTGTTCAGACCTGGAACTTATTAATACGTATTCTTGATTACAGTTACTGCTTTCCTTACCCATAGCTTGGAAACCTCCACCCTTCTTGACTGTTCTACCCTTCAGGTTGGAGGCCTTTCGGAAAGAAGCCGCCTGCTGTAGAGCGATGAAGGCCTCATCGTTGTCGTCGTTGCCTGGTTCTGGGCCATTCAAGAGGCCGTCGAAGTCAAAGTCCGCATCGCCGCCGTTCCCGTTGTCACCGTCGCCGGGGTAAAGAGACCCGAAGATATCGATCTCCCCTTCTGAAGGGGTTGGTGAAGCGCCGCGTTTCGGCATTGTAACGCGATCTTGGTATGGAGAATTATGTATGTAGAGTCGTAATAGTATAATCGACAGTAGCTCTGTCCAATATTTTTTTTCTGTTATCTTATCTCGCGGGGCAGCTAAGTGGGTCAGCTTAGCGCCGCCCAGCACCTCAACCTACCGTATTGGATACTTGCCTCCAACTTCATTCAACCTTATACTTTCATCATTTCCCCTTCACAACACCCTTGAATATATCGAACGATCCAAAATGGCCAGCAAAGACCCCAAGGAAGACAAAGATGCGCTTGATGCGCTCGAGCTAGAAGCTAAGGAGTTTGATAAGGTCAGTCTACGACACTTCCATTCCGTCATGACTCTTGCTAACCTCATGTACAGGATGCTGAGATCGACCGTATTTTGAAAGCGTTTCGACTTGATGCGTACGTTGATCCTTTAATACAAATTCAAAGACCCCAGCTAACATCGCTCTAGCTATGCTGTTCTGGATCTTCAGCCTGGTGTTCCCGATTCGGATATCAAAGTTACTTACCGCAAAAAGTCCCTACTTATCCATCCCGACAAGACAAAGAACCCGCTAGCCCCAGACGCTTTCGATCGACTAAAGAAAGCTCAAACTGAGCTCATGGATGAGAAGCACCGCGAACGACTAGACGAGGCTATCGCAGATGCGCGTATGCTTCTCATGCGCGAGAACAAATGGACAGTGGATAGCGAAGAACTCAAGACAGAAGAGTTTCGGAAGATGTGGCGCGCAAAGGCGCGAGACGTCCTGATTGATAACGAACACCGCCGACGTCGACAAATGAAAGCCCAGCTTCAAGAAGAGGGCCGTGAGCAACGGCGTACCGACGCGGAGTTGGAGGAGCGTAAGCGCAAGCGACAGCATGAACAAGACTGGGAGTCCACTCGGGATGAGCGGATCAGCAGCTGGCGACAGTTTCAGAAAGGGCAGGGCGGCGATAAGAAAAAGAAGAAGAAACTCAAGCCTATCGGCTGAGAGCATGGTGAGATTTGCGATGGAGTTTACTTTGATGACAGCACGAAAGGAACACAGCTACACTACGCAGTTGCGACGGTATGTGAGTTAATTGATAACGATGAACGGTTTAGACTCTAATCAAGTCAGACAAGTTGCCAACGAGGTCTACACCCCTCAACGCCGAAGCGGTCATTGCCGACCAGGGTAGGTACTGTGAGCGTGAAGTCCCATCGCCATCGTAGGATTGCATTCTATCTATATTCGTAGCATCGTTCATATACAGCGTGTATGTACCATACAGTGATTCAACTACAAAAAATGATGAGGAGAGTGGCCTCGTTGGAGCTTCCCAGCCCCCTCTTTCTATACTACAGGATTAGTATACAACAGATCTGACGGTGTGGCAGATCGACATGAGTAGTAGTTGGGCTGTCATAACCCTCCACCGACGCCATACAACAAATAATAATAACCTTTTGAACACCAACAAATGCGCTTCTTCCGTCCTTCTAATGTTGATAAATCTCCCAAGTATATGATACAATTCATGAGCGAAATATCTCTTATTTCTTATCATTGTCGTCAGGCTTCTTAGAGCCGTCATTCTGACTTCCGTCCTCGTTCATCTTTTGGTGAGCGGGGTTGTTGGTCAGAGTATGCCAGAGCGACTTGAGGAAGCCCTCATCTTTATGCGATTCAGGGTCGTTTGGATCCCTTGAAGGCGGTCAGTTAATCGGTCATCGTGGTTGTGCATGATATGACTCCTTACCTTGAAGAACCAACGCCCATCACTCGCTTAGCCGTCTTATCACCCATCTCATCGGCAAGCACCTCGACAATCGTTCGCTGGTTGGCGCTCAAGTACTTAGGCATAGTGACTCGGTACTCAACCCGTAGGTCGCCATTGCCGCCACGTCGAGAGCCAAGACGCTTCATGCCCATGCCGGGCAGGGTGATCTTATCGCCAGTGTTGGTGCCAGTGGCAACCTTAACGTTGACTGTTCCATCCAGAGTTGGGATCTCGGCGTGTCCACCCAGTAAAGCGGTCGTGAGAGGAATGTTGGCTGTGTATAAGATATTGGAGCCGTCCCGTCGGAACTTGGGATCCTTTGCGACACGCACAAAGACGTATAGATCTCCGTTCTGACTACGAGCATTAGGCTCAGCAGCCCGACCGGTAGCAGCTGCATCACCAGCGCCGTCGACTCGGAGTCGCATGCCGTCTTCGATACCGGCAGGGATATCCACTGTGATTGTCTTCCTCTCCCTCACGACGCCATTTCCTGAACATGACTTACACTCAGATCCCTTGGGGATAACCGTACCGGTCCCGTCGCAAGTTCCACAAGTAGACGCCATTTGGAATCCTCCTTGCATAAAGTGTACCCGTGTACCAGATCCATCACAAGCGCTGCATGCGCTCCTCGACGTTCCAGTTTTCAAGCCGTTGCCCTTACATGTACCACAGGTGCTGAGTGGTGTGATCGAGATCGTCTTGCTCGTCCCCTTCGCTGCCTCCATAAAGCTGATAGTAGCTTGAACCTCGATGTTGTCGCCAACCAGGATCTCCTGCTGATAAGCCTGCTGTCGTCCTCGGCGGCCGAAACCTTGCTGACCCGTGAATGCTGAGAAGATATCCTCAAAGTTGACACCAGCTCCGAAACCTCCCTGGCCTCCGAAACCGCCGAAACCACCTTGTCCACCAAATCCACCGAAGCCTGAGAATGGATGACCTCCGCCGAAACCACCTCCGCCTCCAGGAGCACCTCCTCCACTAGGGTCGAAGCCAGCGGCACCGAATTGGTCGTATTGCTCGCGCTTCTTGGGGTCGGACAAAATCTCGTAGGCGGACTGTATATCGGCGAACTTGTCCTTTGCTTGCGGGTCCTTGTTCGTATCGGGATGGAACTTTTTCGCTAGGCCGTAGTATGCCTTCTTAATCTCGCCGGCGCTTGCGGTTTTGTCAACACCAAGAGCTTGGTAAGGATCTTTCTGCTGAACGGCATTCGTGGCATGGAACAACTATACGACATCAGAAAAAAGTCGAACGTATATCAATTGGTACTTGGGCTAATTACTCACCCGCTTTGTAGAGGGAGATCGAGATCCCTTTCTAAGAGAGGGCCGGTCTTGAGAACCACCATGCCACGCTGCAGTATGAAGCTGGACACCTTTCTTTAAACATTGAATTCTTGGTGCATTTTGCGCCAGGACACGCGCGGGACGGGCGGCCTTTGATATCAAACTAGGGTTCATCTTGAACTGCAGCAATTCATCTGACTCTAAGAAATCATACAGAGAAATGCAAAAGGTTCAAGGGAGGTAAGAAAAAAGAGGGTAACGGAGAGGAGAGGGAGCCGTCACAAGCGAATAGCAGAATAGCTCGTGATTCTCTTTTTTTCGAGATCTATCTCGAACTTTTCCACGGTTGGACAAGCCTCAGGCATCCAGCTTCGTCATAAGGGCCGGCTTCGGCTGTGCCTTTTAGACGAAAGCTTATTGGTTGAGATTTATGATAATGATAACTTGTATGACCGGAAAGCCGATACAAAGTCAGTTGAAGCTCTTCTAGATGTTCCCTATGTCTTCGAGGTCAGAGAGGCAGGAGGAGAAGTGACGAAATCCCGAGTCTCAAGTTGTCTCGGTGTTTTGTCTTAAAACCTTGACGGTATTCGATCCCGATTCCAAAGTAGGATGTTTATCTCTGGAGCACTTATGCCGAAACTACCCCGACTAGCCGAGGACTCTTGAATATCTTGGGAGATCCACGAGAAGCCGGGAACAATTCAATGGAGAACCGCGTTTCTTTAACCGTGGTCGATGAGTAAGACAAAGCACCTCCGGTCCGTGTGGGTTGAGCTCAAATCCTTTCCTGTGCGATCGGCTTTTCGTAGCGCTGTCGCATATCGCACACAACAAGCTGATGGGCGCTTATCAAGTGCTACTATGGGTTGTCATGACCACACTACCTGGACATCAGAAATGTTTTTCGAACCACTTTATACTATTCTCTCAACTTTTCAAGATTGAAAGGCAAGATTAGTCCAGTTCTGGGTACTTTGGACAAGGCTCATGTGTGGGCTTATGGCCCATGCGTATACGACGAAAGACAAACAACAAACGCAGAACCAAAACTTGTCACGATATGAAAGGGGGAAAATATGACTATGATATTCGCATTCTCAGTCAAAAATGTTTTGGTAAGTAATATAATATATACTCCGTGAGTTTCGGGTATGAAAGGACCCCGTAATTGAAGTTGAAGAAACATTTCCTGCCATGCTAAACGTGGTATCCCTATGATGTAATGCGAAACCGTGCAAGACTTTCAAGTCCATTCCATAAACAGGTATTCATATGTGACCAATGTAAACAAGCCTGTCTGCCCATGCAGCCTTGTATAGTGCTGAAGTAGAAAATCGCAAGTTGTTCGAAGCGACTGATGCTGCAACGCTTCGTTCCAACGCCCAAAACTCCATACCGATATGCCCATCCCTTGCGTGAAGACCCGTTGCTTGCTTGTGAGCGCACACCCCTTATTTCATAAAAGTCGTAGTCTTGCCGCCCACGTACGGTTTAGAGATACGATTAGGGTCGTGACGAATCTTGTAAATGAAGTCGACGATCACGTCGTTCTCCTGTACGCCCATCCCATTAAAATGCTTGCGCACAGCGAGCGCAAGTTGATCTTTACTTTGTCGTCGGGCTTGCCGACGTCGGACCATGGTCGGAGAGTGTAGACCAATACTGTTTGGCTGTGAAAGGATCCATTGGCAGTATGGACTGGAAAACGAACTCGGGGTGTTCAGGCGATGTTCTCGACGGTAGGCATGGAGTACGTCTCGGTCGAAGGAGGCCCAGTGCAGCTGTAAGAAAAGTTAAGTCAGTATGTTTGTGTTTAAACGTGGGTAGCGAGTATGGGTCGGCAGTCCATCTGTAAGCAGGGGCAAGTGGTTCGACAGATGGGCGAGAGATTGGACGGAAGTACAATGGAATAAGATAGTGTAGATGCTTCGGGCAATCCCTAACACAGGGCATGCTCGTATCGAAATTTCATGCCTTGCGATCAATTTCTCTCGACTCTGTCAGATCTCCTACAGCCCGTGCAGCGATAGACCGGAAGAGCGACCGAGAACTATGGGTAGGGAGGAGGGGGTTGACCAACACTAGGGGGAGCAGGCTCAGCAGGCGGCGGAGGAGCGACGGCGGCAGCATTATGAACTTCACGAAGATGGGAATGATTCTGTTGGCTGGCATTTCGGCGCATCTTTGTCGAAGAGTGACCGTTTCCGCCCTTTTCTTTAGAATTGGGAGCGTCCGACTTGGAGTCGTCGTGATTGCGGGAGGATTTTGCGGGTGGCATGGTGGGCTGTTGAAAAAAGCGTCGATTTCGGTAGTGGTAATTTGAATCGTTGAGTCGTCGTTAAAGGTAAGGACAATAAGCCGTAAAGAACAATCGGTTACATAGTAGAACTAACTAAACAAAGCTGAATCCGAGTGAGGAATTTGTGGGAGAGGAAATGAGGAAGAGGAGAGAGAGCTGGGTCAGGTCAAGCAAGGTTGGCCGCTGTCGGTCGTTCGGTCCAGAAAAATAACAGAATTGGGTCACGCACCAACATCCACTGGTCGCTCCTGCCAGAGTCTAAGAGTCTGCTGCGCTGCGCTGCGCTTATGCCTGCCGCACCTCCGACGTCACAGCCCCAGCTACAAAATCCAAGCGACCACCAAAATGGAAGGACTGACTGACCAGGGGTGAAGGAGGGACCCTGAAAAAAGAACTCGTCCAACCATTCATTACTTTTAGCACCTGAGACCACTTTATTGAACAATCCATACCATCTATCAAATTCTTTGTCGACGGTCCCGATCGGACGTCACGAGAATTAATTACCTTTCAAGTAACAAAAACCATAATTTGTTCCAGAACGTTTCCATTGAGTCAAGACAGGTACTTAATTTACTTTGCAGAAGCAGGGGACACGCGGGACACAAAGCCCCAGGGTCCGGCCCGTGGGTGGCTCAAACGTCCATATCGGGCTGTCCGTACTCTTCAAGTTAGAAGAGCTCCAAGCTCAGGCATATTCGTCCACTGGAGCCTCAATAACGTCGATCGTCCCATTTCCGGCCAGTTTGAGACGCCGAGGCTTACGACATAGACATGTTCTCTATGGTCAGTCGCTGAAAAAGGAGACCTGCCCAATTCTAGCTCGACCTGATCAAGACAGGAACCAGGAGCATAATTTTATCCAACTTGACCAGGCTTCAAGAAGCATTTGCAATTGTCATAACAGAAACCAGCTCCGATGTTCGGGACATCACCAGCTTATTTTCTTTGGCCTCCACGTGCCACTGCTCGCTAGCAAAGCATGTCGTGCTTCACCTCCATTTGTTGACCCATAATCAACGGGTGCCCCTCAGTAAACCATAGTATTCCGATTATATGGATGGGTACTATGCGGGGGGAGTTTAGCGAGGTCGGTTGACGAAGAAAACTCCCTTACATATCAATAGTCTAATGTTCTTACATTACCAATCCATTTTCGCAGATTGCCAACTATCGTGCTACCCTCATTACTCGTCATTGTTTCATTAACAGTCTCTCCATCACACCCAACAATCGATCTATTAATCAGTGTTACCTGTCAGTAACCCCAAAATCTGTCACGAGATCTCCACGAGTGAGCGTCATGCCCATTAATTTAACGTGGTGGAACCTGTCTTCTGCCAACTAAAGACCCCCACGTTACCGATGAAAGCTTAACTACAGTGCCGGTGTGAGTCGATGAAACTATTCACGCACTCACTCAATCAATCGCAAAGCGCGGCATGTTTTTAGCCTCTTCGATCGCCTTGGAACCGGAGATCTAGAAAGGATCGCATCTCCACTTGTGATCCGCCAGTATGGGACGAAACACGTATACTGCCGCTTTCACCTTTCCAGACATGCAGTCATTTCTCATCATGTGGGTTCACTTGATGCGGCATTGCTTCGTCTGCTTGGCAGACGAAGTTGCGCCTCGAAGTTCGGGGATTTTTCTGGGGGTCCTATTGATCTGCAGTCTACCATGGTCTACTTGCTGGTCTCTGCTTCATGCTAGACCGTAGACTGCAGTACCGAAGCTGCAAATACTTGTAAGGATCATCGGGTAGTCTTTGAGAAAAGGAATCATACTCCAAAGCACGATTGTAGCTGTTACTTGACCCGTGTTCTCTGACCTTCTCTGCCTCTCGGTCAAGAATGGGGCAGGTCAATGGAAAGCCAGCAACTGCATCTATCACTGTAGTTTCGACATTCTATTCCTCGATGAATGATTCGCGTCTTTATGATCTCGCAACAGCTTGAGTATAAAGACTTCGCAATTGAGCGTGTCACCAGCTCATGCATCCGAGACATGATCACATTGTAGACAGTATAAATGACTGTACGATTGAGACTCTCCATCAATCAAGACATGCAGCTTCAGATTGCCATGTGCAAATCCACCAGCAGGACTCTCAACAGGTGGCCTATTCTTGTGTAGGGTCCATTTGCCTGGAGGGATCTTCCCCGGACTTGATTGTACCTTGGCCTGCAAGTTGTGCTCTCCTATCTACTCCGCAATCCATTACGTTGATCTAGAGATTTCCATGAGTGAATGAAACTCGACATCTGAATAGAAGGCGACCAATGAAGTGTGCCCCAGATAAGGGTTCGACTGCATGCTGGTGACTTGACCAAGAGGACGGCAAATTAGGGACGCTCGAATTAGGATGAACCTGCATACCTGAAGGAAATAGTTGCAGGCGGAGGAGATGCGAGCCAATGCCATACCCAGTCAGATGTATCAGCCGCTGTGGAGAAGGGAAAGCTGGGGTGCTGATCAGCCGACCTGTTAGCGCTGAGACAGTTGACGAGTCTCGAAGGTGTCCTGTTCTATCATGTCTTTTTTTTTTTTTTTCTCTTTTGTCTAAAGAACAGCACTAGCAATATTGACAATTAGATGTGGTGTCACGGTGCTGCTGAAATACGCCACTTTATTTCTTAACTTGATAATCATCGAGGCAGTCATGTATATATGATATGATTCCGTTCCTTCGAATGATTGCTCAGAATCAGCCGTTCAATTTTAGGGTGGTACAGGCCCCCTGTAGTTGGAGTGAACAGATAGATACAACTGGATTCACGGTCAGCATGATGCCAAGCGCCATACTGTGCCAATTTAGCAGTTGTCCATGACTTCAGGCGAGTGGAAGGCTTGGTCGCTGGTGATAATGGTGATTTCAGTTGAAGATTGAGATGGTAGCCATGATGTGGTTGTTAGTAGTTTGAATTTATCATATCAGGCCAAGCCCACCGAACTAGCTTCAGAAAGATTCAATCGAGAATCAAAAGCAAGAAGAAAGTAGTCGTGCTGTACAGTAGGTAGTCTGAGACAGCAAATCACTGCCAGTTACAGTAGTCGAATCGTAACTGTAGATCAATGATCGCCAACCATATGTAAGTAAGACTGGGGAAAGACATAAAAAGAAACAAGAACAAAACGGTTGGTGTAGGTTTTGTCGTCGCTGTGTTCAGGCCGCATATTTGCGCAAGAACCGGATTGCTGACAGGACCTGCCTTCATCACAACAGCCCGAATATTGTCATGATTGTTTTGGACTCCGGTTTAAGGAATTACGTACTGCGATCCAAGGTACCTAGGTACGATAAGCGTCTGATTGACAAGCATGATCAAAGCCTAACGCGGCCCGCTGGCTAGTGGTAGCGAGTAAAGTCATCACACAACGACCACTCACCTCAACACTATATACCTGGTATGATGATAAAGAGCTCCAAATGGCCCGTGAGATTTCGGTTCCTTTCTTGGCTCGGGGCGAGTGGTCCGAGATTGATATTGACATGTCGTCGATTGTATCCGTAAGCGACTATTGGATGCAGCATGCAAGAAAGAGAAAGCACAGACTGCGCTCTTTTTGACAGCAAAATATTCGATCAAGACACCATGTTTGTCTTCTGGAGAACCAACTTTTGGTTGGCTAACCTGATAGAGAGTACCGAAGCAATGTCTAAGACAATCATACCAATAAGGCCACGACCATCATGTGCTTGATGCTTCGACGATGAGTGGGATGTGACTTTTCGGTGGACTGCCAAGGTTATAGCTCAAATGTTCACCTAAATATTTGGCTGCAGTTGCTTGCGAGGAGGAGAGGAGAGAAAGGACCATGGATGCCCGGTTGGTAAGGTTAGACAAAAAGGTGAGAACAGACGTTATCACATCCGTAGCACAGCATCATCCCTGCGCAGGCATTTTCCCCGGAGCAGGGGTCTTTTCATCCTAAACTTGTGAAACTCAGTTCTCTTGGGGGTTGATCCATCAGTTATCCATACTCCCTATACATACCTGTGTTGAAGTTGGTTGAGGGCTGCTATCCACGCAATCTTGTCACTAAGGATGATTTTTTGATAACAATAAAACCATCGATTGTCAGGAGAACTCGGATATGAAGTGAATAGGATTCGAAATGAGGCTGCGCTAAATATATTGTGCAGGGATATCATCAGTAGCGCGTGCATGGAGAAGTAAAAAGTGGAGGAACCGACGGACGCTTTACCGAGAAGGCAAAAGGCATGGTACAGTACATGTACGAAAAGGGTTCAGGCTCCTATGATATTGGTTGCTTGACTTGATTGGACGTTGAAAGAGACCCTTTAGCCCATCAATCTTGTTAAAGTCCATTCAAGCCCCCCACTCTCCCCCAGATCAGACCAAACCAAGCAAGCTCACTTTCATCAGTTGAGTTTACTTTGTTCAATTCAGTTCAGTTCATCCCACGCAATTGAAGCTTTCATGGTCAGTCAGCCTATTATTTACGTTACAAGGTTTATACTCTTTTCCGCGTTGATAGCCTCGATTTGCTTCTTTGCTACGCGTGCCTGATTTGTCCTTCTACTCAGTACTATTTCTTTACTTGAGGTACAAGTCTGTTTCATATAGGCCTGTCTGTTCCCCGTCAACTACCTACCTAGGTACAAACAGACAGACAAGACCTCAGCCGCCCCCTCAATCCAGAAAGAGAGAAGGAAAAAAAAGTCACTCAGCCCGTGTCTTTCTTTCTCAAGTATAATCTTATTAGCTGGTCTTCATTTCTCTTTTCTCACTGCCCTTCATCGGCTTCCAACATTCTCCTGTCACACTTGTGTTGCATCTGTTACACATCGGCCTTTATGTCAATCCTCAGGTAGGTACGATGACACCTTTTTTTTTTTTTTTTTTTTTAAAATCTTTCACATATCCATTTAATCGAATCTATCCTTCTCCTTCCTCGCATCTCGTCTCGTCTCGCGCCGTCTATCCCTCTGCGTCCATCTTTCCCCTTCACCGGCGCCACTTGGACTGGACTGCAGGGACCACATTCAGGCACCTATACCTATAGCTCTTTCTCTACCTTCCTTTTACCTCGACCAGGACCAGGAAATCATCAGATCACCGCGCATCATTGGACGTCAGCAGTAACATACGGCCTCGTCCTTGCTGGTAGTTTCTCATCACCGGTCAGACGCTATATCCCACATTGGGTCCTGCCCCTTGGTCCTCCTTCCGGCTGCCTATATCGTTCGACGTTGCCTGCCGCACAACAACGGATTACATACCTCTTGGGAATAGTTGTTCAAGGGTAGTCCCTTCACCAACACTGATCAAAGCGTCCCGTGTTTTCGCCGAACGTTACGCGAGTTGAAGATAATCGACCCCTTGAGAACAACCCCATTGCGCAGGCCTACTCGACTGCTTAATACACACATATGCCACACCAGGTCTCACCAAGCGCCGCAATAGGATTTCGTTCTCGGAAGCAACCGCATCTGAATCTTGTCTGCTCCATATTCAGCGATGGATTGCAAGATAAACGGACGAACAATACGACAACTCATAACGCCAAATGACAAGACTCCTTCGTTTCAGCTTCTTTCCCGTCTCCAGTCATGTCATGGTCCCACATCCCGTCCTCCCCAAGCTGGCCCGTGGTTTCTCGATCCACCTACCTCATAGCGAGCATCCATTTTATCCGCAGAAACACGCGACACTTATTGTCCTTGGATGCTAACACTAAAGAACCAGTTCGGCCGAATAGACCCCATCAACTTCGCCGTCAGCATAAATCTTACTGTCGATTTTCAATTTAGCGAGTCTCGGCCGCGTTTCTGTTGCATTGCGATTCCTGGTAACTTTCGCCAGTTCGTCGACGTACATCGAATTTCCCCATTCTGTCATGCGTTACCTGCAGCAGCATCGTATCGATTCGTAGGGGTCTTTAACGGAGCAATTAACGTACACGATTATTTCCGCCCAGTCCCACGCGGCCCCCGGTCATAACCAACCCAACCCCGCTATCAGACCCAACTACAACAGCACCCTTTGCGACAGCGCAGTGCAGCAATTACCAACCGTCATCTACGCGCCTTGGCCTACATTTGCCTGGCTGCTGGCTCTCCGTCGCCTGCCGGCTTATATAGCAGCCTGATTCGTCTGGGTTTTTGTCTCAGCACACTTACGACATCGCTTCTCATACAACAACTTTCTCTCAGGGCGGGTCATGGCATCTGTTATAACAAACCAAGTGAAACCGACCCTTCCTATCTCCCCGGTCAGCTCCGGCGCAATGGGACCTCAAAATGTATCCCCTCGCGACACTTCAAATCCATCAGCGCGTGGTCGGCGAAGAAGTCGTTCACCCGCAAATGACGCTGCTGAACAAGATATAAGAGGTGAAGGGAATCAA
Organism: Fusarium chlamydosporum; assembly: GCA_014898915.1. Classification (NCBI taxonomy): domain Eukaryota; kingdom Fungi; phylum Ascomycota; class Sordariomycetes; order Hypocreales; family Nectriaceae; genus Fusarium; species Fusarium chlamydosporum. The sequence continues at coordinate 531,649 of JAAVUD010000036.1, read as the reverse complement.
GATGGACCAAATGGCGCATCCTCCAACTCAGATGGCCCTGGTCCTGCCAGAAAACGAAGGCGCAGTCGAAAGGGCTTGGACAAGAGGTTTGAGTGTAGCGCTGAAGGGTGCGGTAAGAGCTATTCACGAGCGGAACATTTGTATGACTCGACCTGATGCAACTCAACTGCATTTTACATGCTAACAGAACACAGATATCGACATCAACTAAATCACAACTCCAAACAAACCTATCACTGCACTTTTCCTAACTGCACACGGACATTTGTTAGAGGAGATCTTCTCAAAAGACATATGGACCGACATGCAGCAAAAGGTTCGCAGCTGAACCAAAGAGATAGTATGGCTGGACATATGGCGCCAGTCATTGCTCCTGGTCAACCGCCCAGCTTCAGCCGGAATAACTCTATCGATTATGGAAAGTCGCAGCAAGCGAATATATCTTATCAGCCATCGCAAATTCCAACGCCCAACCCTTACTCGCCCATCTGCAATACCCCAGCAGGGATGTATCAAAGTGGAACTATGCCTAATGGCATGGACAGCTATATGTCCCCAACTCAGGGCTATGACAGTCGCACGCCGCAGCTTAGTCAACCTCAATCACCTTCAATGTCTCAAAGACCTTCAGTATCGGCCGGAAATTCACAGTACAACGTGATGTCCCCAATCGCTAACCAGCAAGGCTTTCCAAATCAGCAAAACATGGCACAGAACAACTTTGTCAGTCAGCAAAACGTGATGCCTATGAACCTGCCTCCTGCTCAGTACTCTAGTAGGCAGAATTCTGTCGTCGTTACTTCAGCGGAGTACTCGGAGCCAGGCACCACTCAACCTAGCGAGATGATGATGCTTGACCAGATGGCTATGCCTGCAACTGTCCCTGTCTTCGGCGAGGGTGGTGACCTGAACAAGTCGCCTTACGTCGGGATGCCCGAAGATTTTATGGCTTATCTGTTTAATTCTCCAAGCCAGGCTATGACTCCGGTCATGGGCCCGAACTACACCAAGTCAGTAGCAGGTCTAGATTGTGTAAACAATTATGCTAACGAGTCTCAGTTATGCGGAATTGCAAGGCAATCAGTTCAATATGTCTCTTCTGGGAACTGACAGTAACTCGCTCGGATATTTTCCAACTGCTCCCCAGCAGGTTATGGCTGTCAATAATCTCCTCGATCAGCAGGTTCCTGAAGCCACAATCTCTGAGGAGAAGAGTCAGGAACTGTTCGACTTCATAAAAGAACGCTTCCATGATAACAAACATGCTCCACCTGATCGTCAGTGGGCCGATCTACTAGAGGGCGATCGTTCAAACGGTGACCACATGCTGAGCAAGAGGATGATGCAGGCATACATTGGCTCGTATTGGTACCACTTCAGCGATCAGATGCCCATACTCCATAAGCCTACATTCTCACCTGACAAGACTCCAAACCTCTTGTTGCTTGCCATGATGGCAATTGGTGGTGCTTGTCTAGATCGGACACATGGTCACAAAGTGACAAGAGCAAGCGCTAAGCTGTCCAACTTTCTTGCGTGGCATCTCCGTTGGGACATCTTCATGGACGTCAACTTCCGACCGCCTGCCAAACTTTGGATCTTCCAAGCTTTGATTCTGCTTGAACTTTATGAGAAAATGTTTGCTACAAGAGAACTGCACGAACGGGCCCACATCCACCACGCCACCACGATCACTTTAATGCGCAGAGGACGGTCCCTGATCGGCAAATCCGCATTGGATTCTCCGCCAAACCCTCGCGATGGGTCTAACGGTTCTCGCCAGTCCTCAACTTCCAGCACCACTGGAACTGCTGATAAGTGGTGGGAGCATTGGGTGACCAATGAAGCGACCAGGCGTGCAGCATTCGCTGCATTCATTGTTGATTCAATCCATGCCACGATGTTTGGCCATTCAGCTGTCATGGTGGCTCACGAGATGCGGCTTCCCCTTCCATGCGATGAGTCCATGTGGAGAGCCGGAAGTAGCTCCGAAGTCTGGAGAATCGAATCGAACTTGATGTCGAATGGTATCAAGCCAACCTCATTCTTGGAGGGCCTTAAGCGAACATTGAGTGGCCAAGACGTTCACACAACTTCCTTTGGCAGAACGGTTCTCATGACAGGTCTCTTGAGTGTGTCATGGCATATGCATCAGCGGGATCTCCAGGTCAACGTTCTAGGCGGTGGTATCATCCAGGCACTGGGTGGTCGTGACCGATGGCGAGCTACTCTCACTCGAGCATACGATACTTGGAAAGCAGACTTTGACAAGCATTTGGAGCGGACTGAGGCGGCCGATCCTTACCAGGACGACGCTACTAAAAGGCAGGAGTTTAACGTTGTTTTCGAAAGCCGTACCGTTTTGCATCATTTGGCTCACATGGCTATGCACGCCGATATTGTTGATTGCCAAATGTTTGCCAGAGCAAAGCGCTTACTTGGCCGAACTATTGGGCCTCAAGAATTTAACAGTGCTCAGAGAAGGATTAAAGACCACTGGGCTCATTCGGCAAGGGCCAGAGATGCCGCCTTCTACGCAATCAAATTCTTGTGCTCCGTGCTAGCTCCGGATCAAGTCTCCCCAGCGCATGCCGGTGGTTATCATCTCGATGAGCCTTACGACGCCCGCGACGATGTCCTCCTGAACCGCCCATGGGTCATGTACTTCGCTGCCCTGGTTGTCTGGAGTTATGGATTCGCACTAGAGGGCCCTTGCCCCAATGTTCCGTTACCTGCCAACAAACAAGAGAAGCTGCAGCACATGAGAAACTATTTTATCAATTTTGGCACGATCGAGAATCCATCCGACCTCCAGAACAAAACTGGATTCAACTCGAACACAGCTCTTCTGATGGTTCTTAAAGATACGTTCGAGACAACACGTTGGGAGCTACTTCACGAAGCCGCTACTTTGTTGAATAATTGTATTGTCTTGAATCAAGGTGGAACAATCGCTTGAATATTAGAAAGCATTACTTGGTGAAATCGTGCCCACAAAGATGGTATCTGGAAGGTATAGAAGGTATATATGGACAGGACGGCGCATATTTGGAACAAGTTACAAAGGTACGAGACATGATGGGTGGAATAGGATGATTATTTAGATGGGATTCTCATATATCGGGCTGCCTTTTGCTTTAGTATACCCCTAGTGTTATTTTGCACAGTACAATGGTTAGGTTAATAAGTGAATATTTCACGATATGATCGCTTTTTATTCGACGTTTCTGTGAACGCAAAAGACGCCAGGATACGCTCGACGGTACTGATATCTATTCAAAAATGACGAACCGCAGCAGGCTTCAACCCTAATTCATTAAGATATATCCTATATGATAATATACGACCTCATTTCTCATCGCCCAGTCAGACTGGATCCGCCATCATACTGCACACTGCTTCTTCGAAGGAACGACATGGGACTATTAAGCCGCTTCGTCGGCGCACCGTCATTCCCTCCCAGGACACCAGGCGGCAGTCCAAGCGTCGGGATACTAGCTTCAGGCACAGCCTCCAGCGGCGTGGCTACCGGCGCGGTTGCAGGTGTGCCTTGAACCTTCTGGCCCTTCTCCAAAGCTTCCTTGTAGAATTCCTCAAGTGCTGTCTTGTTCTTACAGAACTCGTCGATCTCGGCATTAAGAGAATCAGGATCGGGGGTTGTTGCGGGCATGGGCTTATTATGTTGTTGATCAGCTGGCTTCAGCGCTGGCGAGTGGTAATAATGCGTTGGTTTGAGGAGGGGTGAAGATAGCGTTGCTGATTCCGTCATGCCAAAGGTTGAGTAGGGACCATACGAGGACATGCGACCGCTGCGCTCTGTCAAAGGTGGCGGATCCATAGAACGAATGTCCTTGTCTCGAGGGTTTGCAGGTCGGTTGCTGTACAAGCGGTTTGCCAGAATTAACAGATCGCCTTCATCTGTGATCTCAGCCAAGAGAGTGCCACTGCGATGGATGTACTGGGTGTATTTGTAATCAGGCTTGCCCCATGAGTAACTCACATCGACGTTGCTTGGGAAATTGGACGCCGCCTCCATATCTAGAACAAAGTCAAACTTCTTGAGGATCGCTGTTTGGTAGAAGTGCTTGTTTGGGGATGTTGTTGGGCCCAGTGAGTTAGGGTCGATGTACGTCTCGGGCTTCTGATCCGGAGGACTGGCTGCCAGCTTGATGCGATATGGTCTCCTGAAAGGGTTCGTCTCGGTAATGGTACATGCCTCCTTGATGGGTACTTCGACAAGTCGAAGGCCATATTGACTGGCTTCTCGGGCCCAGCTCTCAACTGCATCTTCAACTAGCTTTGTCGTCACGTTCATCCAGTCAATACGGATATGGTAACAGGTGTCAGGGTTATGAAGACGGTCGTAATGCAGGTCAATCCTCTCTGGTCTGTATGACCGCTTGCGATGGTCAACGTCGTACTTTATGACCTTGCTTAGTACAACTCTAGGCCTTTTTCCGCCGTGATGAAGTGAGATAGTTGGGGTTGTCGAGGTTGAGGCAGGGGAGCCATTCTCGTCAATTGAACGAGCCGACATCAGAGTCCGGGGTGAATCTCGATTTGATGCTTCAAGACTTGGTGTTGGCGGTACTGGAGCTCGCCGAGAGTTAAACCATCCTGCATGGGGCTTGGCGAATTCACTAGCAATTTGATAGTAATAGTTACCATCTCGGAATTGATGTCGTTTATCGACGTGAACAAATAGACCTTTGTCTTTGGAGTTTCCAGACTTTGGTTCTTCGTGCACCATCAGGGCATTGCCCAATGCCTCAGCATCTTCTCGAGTGTCGAGATCCTCGAAGTTGTCAAGCAACCATGTTACCATGTCAGACCCAATGAAACAAGCAGAGTAGAGACGAAGATGCCATCTGCGGTTCTGTAGCCTAACACCCCCGTTCTCGACGGGTTGTTGCATCGCATCGGCTAATGTCGCCAGGTTCAGATTGGATTTCTTGAAGCGCTCCTTAGCTGACACCAACCCTTTACGATTAGCACCTTCGACCCCTTCCGTGAGAGGAAGCGTCTCAACTTCAGCAGCAATAACTACAGAAGGATCGTCGGTTTTCCATACGATATCCAAGGGATTGGGGTCTCGTCGTCGCTTTTGCTGTCCAACTGAGTGATACCTCCGCTCAGCTGGAGGGATGTAGCGATATTTTTGCCACGATTGGGCCAGACGTTTGATGCCTTCGATTCGTACCTCTTCAGCATGGTCCCCAGTTTGTGTCCTTGCTGCAGGGACATCCTTTCGCAAGACGGGAATGAGAACAAATCTTGCACGCCAGAAGCGAAGGGTGTCTGTCATTTCATCGTGATGCCCAGCAATGTACGAATCAATCATATTCCAATTACGATCCGTACGAGGGGTGAGAAGATCAATCTCTCGCGCTTGGTAAGTGTCATCCAGTAACGTCCGGATGGCGGGCTTATAAATTGGTGAGAAACCTTGAGACGTAAATGAAGTATCTGTCGGCTTTCGCATGAAAATGTTTACCTCAACTTCTGTACCATTCACACACGAAAGTTGGTGAATACTGTTGCCAACTGACATGAAGATACTGGTGCCATCCTCCAAGGGTTGATCCCTTGAGAATATGTCGCCAATCTTGATTAAGTTCTGTCCGAAAGCACGAGCAACCAACGGCCCTACCACAACTTGGAAGCCCTGGGTGAATCGCAAGCTGATCAGTTCTTGGATAAATTCCTGGCGTGATTTAGGCGCCTCAACCAGGTCGTCATCTGCATCCTGCTCGACAGTATACGGATGACGGTGGTATTCTGTATCGAACTGGGTCTTTGAAGGAAAGTATTCAGTGGTTAGTGGCACAGACGCAGGACAGCAAAGAGCCTTCCATTTCTGAACCTTCATTTGAGTAATTTGAGGATAGACATGCTGCCATCGACTATACAAGACTGTATCATCAATTGCAAGACTCTCCGGGTTCGAAGGGTTCACAAGAGTCAGCCATGGGGTGATGGCAGTGGTAGGTGAGAGGGTTGTGGGGAGGTCTTGAACTGCATCACTCAATGCCCCAGCACGCAATTTGTTGGTATATAGCTTCTGGGCGTCATCGGCGCGAAGGGCTTCCGAGTACCTGAGATCACGATCGTCCTCCCGCTTTTGCTGTCGATTATTAAATGAAGTGCCGATCGTGGTTGATGCGGTCCTCAACTGCATCGCAGCCACATCGAGGCCAGAATTGTTTCTCTTGAGAATAGGAATACTAGGAGTCATAGGCACGCCTTCAACGATAGTGTCTGTGGCATCAAGTCGATATTTCTGAATAGAAATTGATGAAGGATGACTAGAGATCGTCTGCGGTGAGCTCGGGCGTAGTTCTGGACGGATTCTAGGTGTTGATGGCTGTTTTCCTTCACCAGAAGTGACGCCAGAAGCGTTGACTGTCTCGGCTTTGATCTCCGCGACTACTGCTTTGGGAGCAGCAATACCAAATCCTCGTTGGCCAAGACTGATCTGTCTCATCAGTTTGGGTTGTTTCGCTATTTGTTTGGGAGGCTTCGGTGTTGGTTCGATGCTCTTCTTGAGGCTGGTCGGAGATGGTTTATCGCCATCTGTAATATTCATTGACAGCTTTCTTGCAGAGGGACCAAGAATCGGCGCCCTTTTCTCAGGAAGTGAGGTTCCGTAAAGGCCAGAGTCCTCCACCAACTGTCTTCTCGCGATCTCGTCCAACTCCTTGACATACCTTGATGAGTGATGCCGACTACGGCCGTGAGAAATCTTGGCCCTATGGTCGTCAAACTCTTGAAGTTGCTTCCATAGCGACTTTTCACCGGGCCGTGCCAACCTATCTGGAACAAATCTTTGAAAGCCATATGTATGATCGAAAAGACCGTCTGGCGGTCGTCTATTAGGGATGTAGACAGTATCATTAATCCCAGTGTTGCGGTACTTCTGTGACGATGGCGGTTCCGTGATATTGGCAGGGAAATGAGTGTCAACCTGTAAAGGTGTCGTTTCGATCTCATTTGTTTCAAGAACACTCCTCATCTGCAAGGCATACATGCGGCATCGAATGTTAAATTCATCTTCGTCGTCTTGTACGACTTTGTTAGACACAGACAAGGCAATGCCTTCATATGACAGAGCCTCGTCAGACGCCCCAGTCCAGAATGAAACATGAAGCCATTGCGGAAGCGCAAAGCACCATTGGTCGCTTGTTGCCATAGATATTAGGGGGTCAGCACGACGCGAAAGGCTCATACCCTTTGACGGTGAAAAGGATTCACCAAGGGACTGGTAGCTTCCTATCACCGGCGTAGGGTGGTTCGGTGTGCTATCACGACTGTGAAATGATCTCGAGAAGCTCGACCGATGAGCATGGCCGTGATCATCAGAGTACTGTGGGTTGCGGTACTTGAAGAGAGGTACTGAATGCAGGGGCATTTTAGGCATGCAGATCAGATCAATACCGATTCCATTTCCTACCAATGCCTCGGTGGTCCTTCGCAAGGTCTCGTAGTCTACCTCAAAAACACCGGAACCGGGACTAATTACCGCGATTGATATTCCTGTCCTGGTAAGATCTCTGTCAATGTGATCGTGGGCAAACTGAGAGGAGGCTAGATTGATCGCCTCTAGAACATTGCCATACATGGCATATGTGGATTCAGCCTTGACGCGAGACGAGGGAGTATCTTTAGGGATAGAATCTGGACCATTGATCTCAGCTTGAGCATTAAGCTTGTGGTGATACAGACTAATATCCCGGCGGAAGAAGTTGAATTCCACCTTCAGTTGGTGCAAAATCTTTGTCCATTCTCCGCTGCCCATCTCGCTAACTACCACTCGGTAGAAATCTTTGTATGGTCGACGTAGCCCAGATGGTTGTATGCCAGTGTAAAAGTCACCGGAGAGGCTGTCGAACTCGGCCGTCAGACCAGTGTCATATTCTACACGCGCAAAGAGCACAATGCTAACCAGATGTTTAGCCTTTAGCATCGCCCATCTCTTGAACAGCGCGGGTAGAAACCCGTTGACGACCTTGTTGAACATGATCTCGCCAGAGCTTTCTGCATCAAATTCCCACATCTCTTTGGCCATCTGGATAAAAAGGACATATCTGGCAGATTCGCTCCGGAAGATGGGCCGAGTGTCGCGGGTGAAGAAGGCAGAATGCGTCTTACGACTATCGACGTAGATTGCAGTGACTTGTGCTTTGATGGTGCCCATGAACAGGACTGATTGGCCTTTGTAAACGGTCCTGCCGGTCAGCTCACCAACGGTCATCCTCCAGATGTCTGATCTGGACAGGTACTGGTCTTTGAACGACAATTCTACGTGAGATGCTTCCGTGGCTGGGTTCTTTGCATCCACCTCGGTTGATGTTAGTACCATGAATTTCATATCGAGAGAGGTCTCTCACCATTGTCAAGAGGACCTGGCAACCCTTCTTCATTCCAAACGCATCAGCAATATGCTTCAGGACATATACTTCAACGTCAGGATTCCGCGTCTTGGTCTCTTGAGGCATATCTTTTGCGACAAAGAAATACTTGAAGCCTACGCCATCCCCATTTTGGGTTCCTGAAGCTCCCTTTGAAGTGTCCTGGTTCTGCTTGCTACCAGCACCATGTCCAGTCGAAATCTTGCGTAGGTCGTCCCTCACAGTCGAGATACACATCAACATTCCAGGCTTCACATCGGCGCCCACTACGTCGAAATTGAGCAGGACCTCGTCCCGGGCATAGCCTTCGTTGACCGTCACAGTACATCGGCGTTCTATTCTTGTTCGCTTCTCATCCTTGATAGTGGAATGGGTCGATATGCTCGCAGGGGAAGCGGGAACCTCGGTATGGGTGCGATCTAAGCTTGACTTGCTAAACTGTCGCCAGTGCGGCGGTCCCATGCGCGGGACCGGGTTCCTGGAGCTACCATTTCGTGACATGGGATCGGGCTGTCGCTCGCTCGCTACAGAGGAAGATTCGACAGGGCGCGATAAGATCCTGTAGCTCGCATGTTGCTCTGAGCGAATTGAGTCGATTGACTAAGCCGATCGCGAGGCTGTTGATTGAGGATCGCTTGTCGCAAACGGATATGGTCAGTAACATGAGCACTTGGAACGTGAGGTTGGTAGTCGCGGCAGAATCGGTTCACCGCCTGCTGTTCGTGGCAGCTTGTCACTGGGCAAACCACTGTGTAATACGATTGGCTGCTGACAATGGCTGTATCCATAGAAGGTTTGGATGAGACAACTCTCTTTACCTATCTACAGAATCAAGATTATTCTACCTAGCTATGTCTCCTTACAGTCGGTAATTTTAGCAGCAGCCAGATCAGGCTCTTCGAAAGACGTGAGTTTGAGATAATTCACTCTGAGTATAGCATAATAATAGAGAGAGCTCTTCATGGCTTAAATGGTTCGTCACACCAGTATCTTATGGCAAAGGTGGTTAATCTGTATATGTTCACGTTTACTGTCGTTCAACATATAATCTTACTGTCATACATATCCCATAATTCGATGAGCTTAAGGGAGTACTGTTAATCTCGTTTTTATTGAGAATTGCCTAGCTAGAAATTGACTTTGCCTTCAACGCCTGACGCTATACGCACTAACGTAAAGTATACTCCCCTTTGCCTCCTCAACGATTGTAATGGAGTAAACTTCCGATAGATTCCAAGTTTTAATTGACTTTGTACAAGTACTTCCTCAGTTCAGATCCGTGTAAAATCAGTGGGAGTGGGCTAAAATATAAACATCGATAAAAAAAGCCTTCGAAGAAGTTCGTGGCTTGGACCGAAAAATGAATGTAAGTGTGAGGTTTAAGAAGACGATGACTCGTCGGAGTGAGTTGGGTACCCTGTTTTGAGGTCAGTTAAGTCAAAGAGGCGGATATGGATGAAAGACTTACACCAAGAGCACACAGCAATAATGGAATACAGGCAGATAAGAAGCCAGCCCTCTAGCCAGTGACTCTTGCCATCTGCAATGAGGTAGTTGACCAGCAAGACAGCTACGAACATAGTTGCGACCTGGAACAAGTCGAAACTCAGGTTCATGTCGTCGTTGCCCATTCCCCAGCCAATGATGACTAATAGGGGAATCAGGAACAGGGCAACTTGCATAGAACTTCCGACAGCAACTCCAATAGCCAGATCCATCTTGTCCTTGATTGCAACAGTTACAGCCGTTGCGTGCTCGGCCGCATTGCCTACAATTGGCAGCAAGATCAATCCGACAAACTCCTCTGAAATGCCTCCTGTTTTGGTAACGGCGTCAATGGAGTCAACCATAAACTCAGCACAAAGGGCGATCAAAACGGTGGCGAATGTAAGCGTGCCAACTGCAACCCAGAAGTGCAGCTGAGGTTCCTCTTCTTCATCCTCATCTTCCTCGTTCTTTGGTAGTCGGTGGGGGTTCATGAGCATTTGAGACAGGCGCTCATTCTCTTCACGGCCTGCCATGCCGCCACCGACGAGAGCGCCTGGAACCATAAGGCCTTGACGGATATCACTGCCACCTCCTCTCGACCAAGGTTTCGCGGCAACCTTCTGGCCTTCTTGTCGGAAAGTGCTCGAGTGAGTCTTGAGCTGGAACAGAAGATAAGCCGCGTAAACAATGAGAAGGATTACTGCAGTGCCCCTTGAGAGCCGGGCAACATTAGTGGCCGGCGTGTCCCTAGCCTGGTCGAAAACTGTCGGTACGATAACGGAGGCGACCGCTAGAGCGAGCATGCTAAAACCTTGTCAGCAAAACGTTCACGTTCACCGAACGTGTAATTGTCAGCTTACCTAGCTGCGGTCTGGGCCACAGTTTCGTTGAAATATTGGGCTTCACGTCGTAGGCCACCGAAGAAGAAACAGAAGCCCAAGACCAGAAGCAGATTGCTCAGGATTGATCCTACCAAAGATGTCTGGACAATGATGACCTTGTTGTCTACCAAAGCCAGAATGGCCACAATGAGTTCAACGGCATTTCCGAAAGTAGCATTGATAAGACCGCCGAGAACTTCACCAGTTCGTAGAGCGATTTCTTCAGTAGCAAAACTGAGCATGGCAGCAAGTGGGATGATTGCGATGAAGTTGACTACGAACACGGCGATTCGGTTCACGCTGTGAACATAGTTGAGAGCGATTCCGACGGGGGCAGCGATCAGAAGGATGTTGATGTATGAGTTGAGAAAGGTCCTCTCAAGTTGATTTCGGACGGTGAAAGGCTCCTTTGGCTCGACATGGCGGAATAGTTTTGATGACTGGCGCCTTTCAAGCTTTCTTTTTTCCAAGTCGACATTTTGGTCTGCGGCGGCTGGAACATCTTCGCGTTTTCTATTTCGTAGTTGATTTTCGTCACCAACAAGGGAGCGCTGTGAGACAGGAATGTCGTCACTTCCTTCTAGGGGCGATCCTTCTTCCTTGCTTCTTCTCGTATCCATCATTGTCTCTGCTGTTGACCACTCCCTTGCCGGTCCGCTTCGCCCGGGCTCAGTGACTGCGTGTGCCAAATCCTCTCCAATTGTTTGATCGCGGGTGCGTTTTTGATCTTCCAAACCGGCTTCAGAGAAGGTGCGCGCTCGACGGTTCCAGGCGACGTGACGAAATGGATTCCACGATTGGTCAGTACTGGTACGGCTCAGGGTGTGCGCTTGGCGCTTAATGTTGAAGTGATTGACTATCGCGATGTGAGTAAGCAAGAAATAACAATGGCAAACCCTTGACGTAGGAATAGGAAACAGTTGTTAAGGCTGGGGAGATGTGAAAAGTGTAGAAAGGAGATCTTACAGGAAGACATCGCCAAGAACTGGGGTCCAAGTTCATACGTGGGTCAGCGGCGGATGTTGCGTGAGGTGTGCGTGTCACTCACGGCAGTGCAAAGTGAAAAAGTAAAATAGGTACTGGAGGAGAAAGAACTGCCAAGAATTCGAGAAGGGAAAGATTGGTGGTTGGCACCGTTTTGTTGATTCCCGTTAGTTCAAGTCAATGGTGAGGTCACCGGGCAGTTGTTGTCTTTCCCCTTTAATAACAATTCATTTCCCTGAAAAAGGGCCTCTTTCTTGTTCTGTTATGTTATGCTACCTGTGCTACCACCTACCTACCTACAGTATGCCACTGTGTCTCTCTTTGCCCGACGTGTTGCTCACAATAACCAGCCAGTGACAGTGAAGCTCAGATGCTACGCTACCGCTAAACGCTACCTTGCACCAGCAAAAGTCAAGCTCCACGTCCATACTTACTGCACTGTTCAGCACTGTAGCAAGGCACGGATCTCAAGAGGCCTCCTTTTCTGGAGCAAAAGTCCTCCAATAAGCTTGATTGAAAGCTTGATTCTAGCTAAACGCTTGCAAGATCCTCTTCTTGTGTCATGGTTAGCCACAAGTAACGACAACGCATCAAGCTTCTCTTCAGGCTCCAGTGCTTCCAGGTGGCTGAGTGGTGGTGTCCATGATTCAGCGTGATGCAGCTGGTAACCGACCATTGAAAAGCCTTCTTCATGGTTGATGCTGCGATTCAAGCTAATGAAATGACCAAAATCTTGCTGTTGCGGGTCGTCATCTTCCACGCGAGGGTTGGTCCTTGGTGGCTGCAGGGATTAAGAAATGCCAAGCCGGCCAAGTTATGCCGAGCGATCTGCCTACTTCTTGGCGATCTGACTAGATGCAGAATATACAAGTTATGTCATCTATGCAGCCACCTTATCCAATTGCCTTGGTTCTTGGCGCTTACATCCAGAGTTTTATCACCGTGTTATTCACAGCAGTAATATCAGGTTTCCTGTTTCAGCATTGTCTCCATTTCACTAACATTCAACCGCAGTACGGTATTGTGTTTCACAAGACAGTAGTTTGGCAAAGCCAAGTGTGAACACACACTAGTTCCCTATGCATATGCATGGAGTTTCACGTCTTGATTCAAAATCAACTTTTTCACATACTCATCCAATGTAACAAAATGATAACCAGTGAAAAGGATACCATGTCCTCACATTTCAACCAGTACTGAGAAATAGCCATGCCTCGGCTAATAGATATGATGCGCTTCACTTGCTCCCATTGACAGTAGGTGAGCTACATGTTGTCTAGCTCAGGTATCATTAAATTACAAAGCTCCAAAACGCCGTGCCTCGTCTCTTGACTCCCTTTTTAATTCCCTCCAGAAACCCATTCATTGCCTGTTGGCCGTAGCATCCTCTCGCAAAACACTCTTCAAGTCCGCTCTTGTGGGGTGCAAACGCCTTTCCCAATATGCATCGCTCATTTCAAAACCTGACCAAACTGATCAAATGAAATTCCGTGTCAACAACTTTACGCCTCCACGTCTCTTCACATCCACTCCCCATTAAGATCTGCATCCAACTCGGGCTCAGGCAACGGGTTCTTCCTGGGTCGTCCTCTTTTCCGTGGCTGCGAGTCGGACCTGGCGCGTTTCTTTCGCCCCCCCGGTGTATGACCTCCCTTACGTTTGCGCCCTCGGTCAAGCGTGGCATCGCCATCTTCATCTTCATCGCCACTTGGAGTCGAGGGGTCCATGTCCATTTGGTCGCCATCGTCTGCAACTTTGAACTCCTTGTCAACGTTGAGAAGTTCAACAAGAGCGGTACATTTCTGTATCATCCGTTCTTGATCCTGGAGTCCTGCCATATGGCCCTCGATCTCGTCCCAGACTTTGTCTCCGTGAACACCTTGCACTTTAACTGGAGTCTTATTTAGGTCCTTGGCCAACGCTTTGGCTTTGCTGTCGTGCCGGTTGTTGCCCATGCCATATAATCGACGCAGATGTGTTCGCGTCTCCCACATGGACAGTAGAATGATGGACGCCGTCGTCAGTTGACGGAGCCGACCGGGTTCAACTTCGGACGCCATCGATAATGCTGTTCTGGAGTCGCTTTCCAAAGGTGCTGGTCCAGGAGCCGAGTCAATCGGACCTTCAGGAACAGGCACCGAGGCTTCGGGTACTGACGATTGCAGTGCATCAACACGAACGTTGAAAATCTCGGACTCGATTGCTTGTGCTAGTGGAGCACCAGTACTGGTCACCATTTTTTCGATTGCGTTCACAGTGGTTTGCAGTTCTCCAACTGTTTGGTATTCGAAAAAGGCCAAGTTTTCGGTAATGAAGCGTGCAAAGGACATTTGGGACGGAACCTCCTCAGCTGTATCTAGCTTGGCGAGGTCGAAATCCAGCTGGCCACAGAGCTTGTCCAAGAAACGCTGGCGATTCTTCATCTTGCTGATCTTAAGCACTTCCATCAGGAAATGTAATTTCGACTGGAAAGGGTTCGTAGTTGCACCACGAGTATCCTCCACGACATCCCGCTGGTATGCGAAAGCGGACTGGACTGCCTTGGCATATTCTCGCTCAAGAACAGTCTCGTGCTTTTCATGGAGATACCGATGTTCGGAAAATGCCAGTTCTGCAATCCGCCGATTTGTCGACGTTTCTAGAGTCATCAATGTGACACATGTTTCTTTAGGATGCGTCAGGCCCTGGCGATTGATGCTACCCAGAACCTCTGTGGCGAGAAAAGCATGGTCACCCTGACCTGAAAGCGCAATGCGAGACACATACTTCAGAAATCTCTGAGAGGTAGCACTAGCTACATCATCGAAATTAGTCCCCCCCATGACTGTCAACTCTCGCTTCTTGCCTGAAGCCGGTGCCTCTGCTGCCGTCTCGGACCGTTTCTCTTCGGTAAGGAGAAACTCTCGGAATGATCTCAATATCAACATCTCGAGGCCAGGTGTCTGCTCTTTAAAAACTTGGTCAAACAAGGTGTACAGCTTGGGAACCACGTAATTACGTGGCCAAGCTTGACAGATCAATCCAAGCGCATCGAGTGCTGACTTGCGGATCTCGACTGGCTTAGAAGGTGCTGCAAGAGGCGCCAGTTTCTCAATGGCCAACAAAGGAACTGAATCTCCTTTCCATTTGGGAAACTTTGATTTGAAAATGCTTGTCCACTCGTCCAATTTGCAATGTTTGGCAATCATACCGATCAGCAGACTGTACCCATAGGTCAAAGTAATCGAGGTCTGATCGATAGGTCTGGCTTGTATTTGCTCAATTTTCACCAAACTGGATAGAAGGCCGCCGACAAGTGGAGTGTCACTGCCGAGCAGTCCGCAGACCACCTGAGTGCAAGCCACCAAATCGTCTAGGGGGTTTCGCTGGCTGATCTTGGAGAGGGCTTTCAGTAAGTACGCGCGCACTTCTGACAGGAACTCTGTGTGAACACTGGTCAATGTAGGCAAGACCCGGCGATAGATAATAGTCACATGTCGAAAGGCGACCAGCTCCTCAGGCTTCGCGAAGGTGGCTAAATGTGGCAGCAGAAGTCGAATCTGCTCGAAGTTGAACAATTTGGGCTCGGCGTTTGCAAAGATGGTAAGCACTTGCAACGCGTCGCGCCCAGACGGAACAGTAGGGTCTTCGGGATCAAGGTTATCAATCAGCCCAAACATATTAGCCACAAGCTTAGTGCAGACTGTCAAAGGCCCACTGAGAGCCTTGTCTTTCGGCTTGAGGATGGAGCGGAACACCTTGTCAAGCATTTCGGTCACCGTTCCGGACTTGACGGTCTGGATGACAAGCGACACATGCTCGTTGAGCGACGTCTGGTACACGGCTGTCCCCTCGTCTTGGTAGAATGGCGCAAACCAGACCTCCTCAATCATCTGGCGGGCTAGGTCGCGGACGCCTTCGTCGGGATCCTGGACTCGGCGCAGCAATCCATTGGCGATCATGCTCCGTAATGTCTTGCTGGGGTTGCGGAGATAAATATCGCGGGTAAGCTTCATTGCGCGCTTCCTCACACCAAGGCCATTATCTTGGAATCGATTGACGATCATTGGTGTCAACGAGGACTCGAGGCCAGGGCGCATCGTCATGCAATTACCCAAGAGTCCAAGTGCAGAGTCTCGTACTTGTATAGACGAATCGCCTGCGCAATCCAGGATCAAGTCAATGACAGTTGAATCGCCATCTAAGATCGAGGGATCTGTTTCCAGAACCTGATTGACACTCTTGAGACTCCTGCTTCTGACTGTGGCTTGATCACTAGCCATGGAACTAAGTAAGATGTTCAAAATCTTGCTGAAGGCTTCGCACAGGGGTGAGCGCAGCAAGAGGATTGAGTAAGAGAGCTTAGCCTGGGTTGCCGAGACACTTTTGAAGGTATACTCGTTGACAAGCCATCTGCGATCCTCAACCATCATCCGCAGACGATAGGCCAGACGGCCCAGTTCCTCATCCCGGTCTTCGTCCTCGTCATTGTATGAATCATAGCCAGTGTGTACCTGAGATGCCCAACCTGCAACTAGAAACGAGATCGCACTTGACAAATGAGGATCTTCGTTGCTTCTGTTCTGCACATGCTCCAGAACGACTCTATAGGGTCCAGCCCAGGCTACAAGCTGCTCCACACGAGTCTTGTGTTCCAATGCTTGGTTAGCCACGTCGGCAAGGTATCGTGACAAATCATCCGCTTCGTTGCCCTCTGAGGAACTTGTAAGTCTTTGAACATGAGATCGTAGGCGGGAGATGGCGGCACTCAAACCACCTAACAACTCCAGGGCCATATTCTTCGCTGGAGCAGCAGTCTTGGGGGCTTCGAAAAGCTGTACCATCATAACCATCAATAAGCGAAGTAGAAGTTCAGCAGATGGCCAATCTGGTGAGTCAAGACAGGTGGTAAAGTCCTCGACGAAAAGGTCAAGCAAATTTCTATAAGGAGTATCGCCCGACTTTGTGGAGCCGATAGCACGCTTGACGATGAAGCTTATCACATATGATGCGTTGCGCTGCGCTGCATCGGTGAGGGGAGCGACGGAAATCTCGAGGTCCCGGACAGCAACACTATGTTGTTTGGCACCCTGGACCTCACTCTTAATAGAGGAAACGAATTGTTTGGCGCCTGAAGGTGGGCCGTCGTCGTCATCTGAACCATCCTGTTCGCCATCGATGTTTCGCAGCAGCTTATGGCGGTCACGGTTCTTGTTGTCGTCCACCCGCCCGGAGCTGGCCTGAACAAGTCTCATGATCAAAGCCGAAACAGGTTGAATACTTCCTCCATCAGAAAGTTTGAACTGACGAGCACTTTGCTTACCGACAGGCAGCTTCTCAAGCGAAGTAAGAATTTCATCGATGATGCCTTGGCGTTGTTCGGGCTTGATTAAGAAAATTTGAGACAGCATATCCATTGCAACAGAACGGAGCCCATCGAATTTTTGAACACCTACAACAGAGTCCTTCTCGAAATAGGCATTCTCCATAAAGATTAATCGAGATGCGGTATATTCGAGTGAGTTGATCACTGTCTCCGAAAGCTCTATTTTGGTGACAAGCTCTGCCAGTAACGCAAACAACTTCTGGCAGCACAAAAAGACCGAGGCGATGGGTTTCTTGTTTTTTGCGAGAGCCTTGAAAACACTGGAGGCGGGTCCGGAGGGCCGAAGTTCCACAAGAGGCATAACGACATCCTCGGTAACTTTCCTGAAAATGTCTACGCTCCTCTGAATGATGGTTTCGGAGTAGAGTTGCTTGTCCTCCCTACCACCTGAGAGAATGCGAAGACAGGTACGGGCTGACTTCAACATTGTCTCCACCCCAGAGAGTTGCTGTACCCATGCATCAACAGCTTCCTCATTCCAAGTCTCATCAATTCGTATCTCCAAGTTTTCAACTTGTTTCAGGCTCGCGTCACTTAACTTCATTATTTGGACCAGGTGCTCTACAGGAACTCGGTCGAAACATCTGAGAGTGATCGTCTTTTGAATTGCACCATGCATCTTCTGTTGCGAAGAGGCGGTCATAGCAACCTCTTGGTCTGGAGTCATGGAAACAACTTCATCATGGCCTTGTTCATCACCAAGCACTCGTCCTACTGAGATGAAGACAGTTCGCACAAGCTTGTCGAGGGCATGGAGAGCTGCCTCGCTCCGTTGACGCTGGTCAAGGCTCTCCCCAATAAGATCCTGGCTATCAGGATATCCTTGCTGACTCTGTTTTCGAGCCGAGAGGTGATGTAGATCCTCAGGCGTCTCGTCAACTTCGACATACTCTTCACGGTTGATGTTTGCGCGAGGGAGTTCGATTCGAAAAGCCCCATTTAGGTTTACCTCCACGTGGTTCTGCCCGGAAGATGGAGGGATAGTCGCCGAAGGCTGCGGCAACTGAGCCTGTTGAGGCTGGTGTGGGTGATAAACTGGTTGTGCAGCAGCAGTTGAGGCATCATCGTGTGGCGCATCCCGCACTTCAACATATGCAGATGGATCAAATTGTCTTTTGGACGGGACCACAACTTCGATCTTAACAGAATTGGACTTGTGTGCCTGAGCGTTGTGTGCAGGAAGGTTGTGCGGTTGCGGAGGGTTCGGAGAGTTGATCGAGGCCGATCGTTGCTTCGGGGTCGAATGGCCTCCAATTTGGCCATTCAGCTGTTTCGTCTCGGTAACGCCAGGCTTCGTCGTCTTGAAGTAGCCTCCAACTCTATCACAAACACTTTTTGTAAGTGGTGACAAGCCTTCCATAAGGCTCTTACCAGTTGGCGGCGATGCGACAGTTCTTGAAATGGGAGTAAACTTGCTATTAGTCGGTCAGAATATTATCAATGTGATACGAAAAAAGGATTACCGTACTAATGCGTTCGATGCCCCGGTTTGATATCTTGGAGAACATAGTCGACAGCTTGTTTGAAGTTGCGCGGCATTTGGGGGTGAGCGGCGGCTTCGTTATTCAAGCTCGTGAACTCATGCGCTTGGAACAAGTCATTCAGAGGAAGTGCAGGACAACCAGAACCCAGGACGGGGTCCGGGATGATATCTAACCAGAGTCAGAAGTAAACTATGTGGGAAAGTCATAACAACTAACCAGGAATGAAAGGCACCGTCGAGGTTTGTGGTGAGAAGGGAAGAGATTCTTGCAGCGTGAAGGGGCGAGTGCGAGTAATGGCAGAATTGTTATTGTCAGTCCCCGTTTGAGCGAGCAGCCCGTTTGGGGGACCCCCATGTTTATTGGGATGCATGATGTTCATTATCCCGTGTGGGAAGGCGAGCCATCACAGAGCTGGATCAGGAGGAAGGAGCGAACAGATGACGGCGCATCGGAAGATCGTAGGTGGTAAACTCCAGTGCAAATCGGTGGACACGCTACGAGCGCGTGTTCGTCGGTGTCGCTCTCGTTAATTACGTGCAGATAGGCCTTGTTGTGTGAGTAAAAAGGAGAGACGTTGTGAATTAATTGCCGCTAAGAAGCATTGTTTGCCGATTTGGAGTAGATGAATGAATGGATTGGCTGTGAACGGCGAGGTCGAAGCCTACCACAAACAAAGCTTTGGGAAGACCTTCAGCCTCGTGAGTTTGCGCTTTCCTTAGGTGTTAGATTGGTGCAGGTGATCCGTGCGCCAGGCACACTGCCACTCAGCATTTGTTCCACTAGCTCCACTCGAACTCCACTCTGGCCTCGTTGTTTTTTCCGGAAGACCCTGGCATACAACTTTTGATTGAGCCTATGATGGATGTCTGGGCCAATTTTTTTGTCTCCGAATTTATTTGATCACTTTGCGCATCGACCTAATAAAACAACGTCTACAACTCTCCAGATTTCAGCTATAGCGCAGTGATACACAATGGCTGCTATTGGAACTCTCGTCTTTTGTACCGATTGCGGTAACCTTCTGCCAGCGACAAAAGGTACACAACGAAATGTTTTGCGCTGCGAGTGCTGTGGCGCCGAAAATCGAGGTTGGTTTGTTTGTTTGTTTCCAGAATGGCGAATGGTAGCATGCTAATCATTGTTGCAGATACCGGCTCTAAAGTCACCGTCACGCAAACGAAGCCCTCCGATTTTCCTTCTTTTCTGAGACAGAAGCTGCAGTCAAGCGTTCAAGCTGTCGAGAAGCACAATTTGCAGACCGACAACGTTGCGCAGGAGACATGCCTCAAGTGTGGCCGCGAGGAAGTCAGGTATACCAACGTGCAGCTGCGCGGTGCTGACGAAGGCTCGACACTTATCTTTAGCTGCGAATGCGGTCACTCGTACGAATCCCGAAATTATTCTATTGATATGATCTTAACATTTTACTTTTAGGTGGAACGAAAACAACTAGACATAATACTCAACAACGCGAGCGCATTCATAAATCATGCAGCAGCCCCTGCAGTCTCGGGAATCAAAGCATACTCGGCCTCTCCACCCTTCTCGTACTCAGCGATATCCAGCGCAACAATGCAACTCTCTCGAACCACCTTCTCCTTGTCATGTAGGAATTTTCTCAGGGTATCTTCCACGCCGTCTTCTTCACCTAGACTTCCAAGTGCCTCAGCCGCCTCGTGACGAACCATACTGGCCTCGTTGGTGTTACTTAGCGCCTCGGTAAGGGCGGGGATGGACGCAGGATGCGACAGCTGGCCAAAAACAAAAGCAATTTCGTGGCGGAACAGAGCGGAAGAATCAGCCAGGCCCTTGGCAAGGGCGAGGACAGCGGGGACAGCTGTTGGCAGGTCGGGAGGAGAGGCCAAATCTCGCAGGGCGAACATGGCGCGGTAACGGAGGAAGAGAGGCAGGCTTGTGTCCATGAGCTTTCGGCCAAGCTCCTCAACCTCGGCTTCCTTCTCGGATTCGGGCATAGGGGGCGCGGGATCAATAGAGGCAAAGTCACTAGAGCACAATGTTAATTAGGGATAACCCAGCATATGATTCTACCAACCTCGGTCGCAGCTTTTCCTTTCGTCGCTCTTCTGAATTCTCCCATTCGATACGCTCAATGGCGATCTCGCATGTCTCAATGATGCTAACGTCTTCCTCCTTACGATCGCGGTATTCACGGAGGATATCTAGGTTGTCTGCCCACCCCAGGGCACCAAGGGCTTCAGCGGCTTCGTGACGACACATGGGATCCTCCTTAAGATCGGACAGAACCTGTCGCAGAGGCTTGACGGCAGCAGTGTTGCCTGTCTGACCCAGACAGTATGCGAGTTCATGCTTCAATAGAGCGGATGGGGATGTGAAGCCGGCGGCGATGGCCTCGATGGCAGCGACCCTTGTAGCATCGTCGTCTGCGGTGGTCGCAACGTGCTTCAAAGAGAAGAGTGCGCGGAAACGGATAGGTAGCGGCGAATCCTCAGAGCAAAGGGACTTCTTCAAGCTCAGGACCGTAGAGTCGTCCGAGCTAGAGGTCTCTGGGGTATCAGCAGAAGGCGACATTTTGGGTATTAAATTCGGGAAATTCGTGACAATCGCAGTATGCCTGAAAGTCAGTTCAGAATAAATTCTTCGCGGGGTCCAGCTTATCTTATCGCAAGTGAAAACATACCCCGCCACCCTCGGTTTTTTTCGCAGGCAGATCGGCGCCAAACCGGTCCGATATCCGGCGGCCTTTGCAACTTCTGGTGTTCATTGAGATATTCAACATTTGCTCATGGCTGCGAAATTGGCGATTGATGTGACTTAGGTATACATGATTGTAACAAAGTGCTGGATACGAAATTTTATTTTACCACTTTCGCACCGGAAATAGCCATTCATTGGATGTAACAAGTCATGGTTCACATCTTGGTCTGCGCTTATTCAGATCCCGTTGCACACTGGTGTTGACCTTTTTGCCATTACATATATAACGACTTTATGGTACGGAAATAATAATAAAAATGGAATATACAGCTCTTGCAATTCATCCTATGGATTGGAAACATGTCACTTCAATTGCGGCGATACCTTATTGTTCATAGCCCGATGCTTGCTAAGCAGCGAATCAGCGCAGACGCTTAGTACTTACCCTAGAAACAACCATTATCTCGTCAAGAGCCTAACTTCCACTCAACTTCATTGCTTGAACACTCTTCGCACTTGAATCGCAGCTGTCTGAATTAATCCGCTGCTGTTTTCACCTTCTTCATATCGTTGTATCCCCCAAGAGTCGATCAACGTACTGCTTGAAAATTACTCAATCAGCATTATTAAGCTTCGGCTTCTAGATTGCCACCTACGACTCACAATCTCAAAGTAACCACCACAGCTTCATTTCATCCTTACATCACGATAACCATGGCACCATCTCTTGAAACTACAGAGCCGGTCGACGACGTTTTCACCAACCCAATCAAGCAGAAGCCACAACTTGTTGCACCAGAACCTCAAAATTGTGTTGGCCCCGACTCACAGCAGGCCGGTAAAGCGGACTCATGCGCCGGATGCCCGAACCAGGCCATTTGCGCATCGGCACCAAAGGGCCCAGATCCTGATATTCCAGTAATCTCTGCGCGCTTAGAGAATGTCAAGCATAAAATCCTAGTGTTGAGTGGGAAGGGTGGTGTGGGCAAGAGCACTTTCACCTCATTGCTGGCTCACGCCTTCGCGACAAATCCTGATAGCACCGTGGGTATCATGGATACTGATATCTGCGGACCCAGCATCCCAAAGATGATGGGTGTGGAGGGAGAGACGGTCCATGTTAGCGGTACAGGATGGTCACCTATTTGGGTTATGGACAACCTTTCCGTCATGAGCATTCAGTTTCTACTACCGAACCGGGATGATGCTGTTATCTGGCGAGGTCCTAAGAAGAACGGCCTTATTAAGCAGTTTCTTAAGGATGTGGAATGGGGTGACCTTGACTTCTTACTCGTCGATACACCTCCAGGCACAAGCGATGAACATCTCAGTGTGAACTCGTTCCTCAAAGGGAGCGGAATCGATGGCGCTGTCATGGTCACAACCCCACAAGAAGTCTCACTGCTGGATGTACGAAAGGAAATCGATTTCTGTCGCAAAGCCGGGATTAAGATATTAGGTCTTGCAGAGAATATGAGTGGCTTTGTCTGCCCTAAGTGTTCGAACGAGAGCCAGATCTTTAAGGCCAGCACAGGAGGAGGACGGGCCTTGGCCGAGGAGATGGGCATTCCCTTCCTAGGATCAGTGCCTTTGGATCCCAGGATTAGGATGGCGTGTGATTACGGAGAGAGTTATTTTGACTCATTCCCAGATAGCCCGGCATGCATCGCGTTTCAAGGAGTGGTTAAGAATGTTGCGATGCAATTGGGATTGAATTCCCAAGATGTGCTGCCAGACGAGTAGGCAGACTTATCAACTTTTACGCTTTTATGTATATCATGATATATGGATCTTGCTGCCACGCCGTATTTGCCTGATCGTATGACTAGTTTGCCTACTCCGACTTCAGCTTGTCGGGAATCTCTTCCAAGTCTTCTGCTGTCTCAATATCGATAATTCGCCCGACTTCGGCAGTGTTGCGCATCAACTCTTTGGCGCCGGCATAAAGCATTCGGATCTCGGCATTACATGTAACGGGGAGGTAGAAGAGGAGTACATAGGGTACTGATAGACGTCCGTCACCCTATACTGATATTAGTATTGAACGTCTTTGGGCAAGAGGTCGACCTGACGTACCATGGTGAGGGGGTAGCTCAGGAGGATGAATCGAGGGGCATGGTCAGGGAGGTCGTCGCCGATCTCTTCGAGAGATGTATAAACGGTCCTGTCTTCGTCTTGTCGGATCTCGTAGGTGTTCTTATCGATCAGGTCTAGAGGCAAAGATAATCAGGAGGAGCCCGAGCGAGCGTGGGCGGTGACGCCGCATCAAGGAGAGACGTACATACAAATAACGGCTTGAGGTCCCTTGGCTCGGGAAGTCGTAAGACGAAACTTGCGGAGGTGGTCCTTGGACTCTCCAGAGAAAGTATACAGTCGCGATTCGGATGCCTACAGGTATAGTGTTAGCGGGTGAATGCAGGGCGGAAGGGCTTTGGTGGATGAATGCACCATTTTGAATGTGTTTCCGTTAACTCTTTCAAAAAGTGAAAGCTTCTTTGTAGCTGTATCAAAGCTGTGACGAGTATCAATGCAGTTCAGTATCAGGCAATCAATGTGAGATGGTGAAGCCCAAGCCCCGCCAAAGGGTAGACCCCCACCAGGCTTGTCCCGCCATCACTTTTGTACTAAGCGAGTCAACGTCATCTATAGCTCCGTTGAGCTACATCCAGTTTAGACGATTCAGACAGCATAGGATCAATAAAGTGAGCTGCAGACTTAACCCTGTGATCTCAAACTATCGCTAGATTCACAACCCAGATTATTGCACTTGCCATTGGCACCCATGCTCTCACGCATCTCCCAGATCACTCGCCATCTCTCAGTTCCCGTCGCAAATAACACAAGACGTTTTGCCTTTGGACGAATCATGGCTCCTGTATCGGCAGATGAGCGCAACTCGCGCACCATTTCTACAGCGGCCTGCTTAATCATTGGCGATGAGGTTTTAGGCGGAAAGGTATATTTTGAAATGGCCACCTCTCATATACAAAGTATACTGATATGATTGAACCTAGACAGTCGATGTGAGTATCGTGGTACAGATCACAGATCACAGAGTCAGTATTGACATAATAGACCAATTCTGCCTACCTTGCCAAATGGTGCTTCAACCTCGGGATTGTAAGTATGAACAACAAGTCTTGTCTATGATACTAAACAGCTCCAGAGTCTCAAGCGAATCGAGGTCATTGCAGATGACGAAAGCGAGATTGTTGAGGCAGTACGAAGAATGAGTGACGGCTACGATTTTGTCGTCACTAGGTAAGTTTTCACTATGTGACTTCAACATGTCAGATCGCTAACATAAATCAGTGGAGGAATTGGACCTACGTAAGAAACCACACATATTTACATTGCATTCACTAACATCTCAGACACGACGACATCACCTATCAATCTATTGCCAAGGCCTTTAACCTACCTCTCAAGCTACACCAGGAAACCTTTGAGAAGATGAAGCTTCTATCAAAGCCTCACCCTAACCAACCCAAGTTTGACTGGGAAGTTGATTCGCCCGCCAGAAGGGCTAAGCTTCGCATGGCAGAGCTACCGACAGACGAATCCAGGGATCTCAAGAAGCAGGCCATCTTCCCCCATGAAGATCTCTGGGTACCCGTGGCAGTTGTGAATGGCAATATTCATATTCTCCCCGGCATCCCCAGCCTCTGTAGGTTGTGCCTGTGTTCATACCCGCCACCTGCTAACCATTAACAGTCCAAAGACTTCTCGAGGGACTGAAGTCTCACATTCTACCACGACTAACCGACCCTGAAGGCAAGGGCACACATAGAATTCTTTTCTCTACTCCCCTCCCTGAAAGTGGCGTTGCCGAGTTCCTTTCAACTCTAGCGGCCAAAGTCGAGCCTAAGGGTGTGAAGGTGGGAAGTTACCCTCGTTGGGGCAAGGACAACAATACAGTAACTCTTGTAGGAAGGTAAGAAAGGCGATAATGCCAAGCTATTCGATATGATGGGCTGACCCGGATGAAAGGGACCTGGACTACCTCGAAAGTCTCATTGACGAAGTGGAAGCTGGTATTCAAGGCATGCGAGTTACCGCGGAAAGTGACACGGAAGAAGACCCAAAGCAGATCAAGAAGCAGGCAACCGAAGACGCGGACAAGGATACAGCAGAGCAAGTTGTCCAGAAACCTTGAGAAGTCTTGGGTGCTCCTACTCACCAACTCAGTTGACTATTGATTGAGTGTGATAGCAGCCTCAACGGCTCAAATACAGTTACATCCGTTGAAGCCGCTATGGAAAGTCGCTATTGGTTAGACGGCGTGTTTGGTTGACATCCTTGGATATATGTAGACATCTGTTATAGAATGTTCGGAGTTACATGCAATCTGATACCGGCGCACGGTCTCGAAACATTCGGTGATTCAACGGCACAAGACCAGTAGTGTCGTCGATCGCGGCGCGTTTTGTTTGATATGCAGCATCGTTGTTATAGTTAGCGCTTGGGGAGGTTGCACCATTGGTGTTGAATCCAAAACCACCTATGCAAGTTTGATTCTATAATGATGAATTTTAAGATTTTGTATGACGCGTGGTAGAGTAGAAGACATATTGTCCGTAAGATCCAGTAGCTGATGCCAACACATAAAACATTGTGTCCGGTTGTGTTCCCGTGTGCAAAGGCAAAATCATACTGGGTTCCTGTCACATCATACCCTAGGTACAGTATATATTTGGGGCCAGCCAGCTTCAAACAACCGAGATAAGACATTTGAGCGGAGCCTAGGCTAATTTCCTCTGCAAAACTTGAGGGGCCGTAACGTGGCATCAACCTGGAGAATTTTGATGCTGAAGACATTAAATCATGCGACGTGAGGTAAGGAGAGGGGCTACCAGACAGTAGCAATTCTGTTACATGGCATGTCGCCACCTGAACATTGGGACACGTCCGCGTGGCTAACTAGGAAGCGATTCGTTTTTCGTAAATGGCACGCTGAATTAGGAAGCTGACTCGAGGATGTTTTTCCTATAAGGAAGCTGGGGTGCGTTGAAGGCCAGGGCGCAGGGGTAAGCAATAACAATATGGTGGAGGTGGAGCTCGTCTTGGACATATCGTAGCGGCGATAGCAAGGCTCGTGACATGATCGGCGGCGAGATCAGAGCCATATGCCAGACCTTAACGACGGGAAATTGGAAATATGTCGCGATGGGCTTACCTTGGCGCGTTAAGCTAGACAAGAGAGTAATCTGCCGAAAAGGGGCTATTGCTAAGAGAAGCACTAAAGACCAATTCGAGTGGACCACGGACAGTGGAGACGGGTACAGGCGGATAAAGAAGACGTCATTTCCAGCTTCGTTCTAGAAGACGCTGAGACGTGATAGCGCAGAGTGGGTAAGCAGAGCAGAGTTGAGCTTTGCCTGTGGTAGCATTGGACGAGGCTCTGTGACAGCCACAATATCCTTATCGGCCGAAAGGGTCGAACAACCGTTTCCATTTGAAGCTGCGGGATATCCACACCGTGGTCAATGGCGGTCAATGATTCTTTTGATGGCATCAGTGTTGACGATGCAATGTTGGTTGTCTTGTTTGTAATCTCAGGTGAAGCTCAGCTCAGCTCAGTTACTGCAGCACGGTCAGTCACGTGCATATCTGCAGGTTTGACAGGACCCCAGCCCCACACCTGCCTGTGAGCTTAACTGGAGCCGCATTTTGAAGATGGATTTCACTTTTTAAGCAACGTCCTCTTTAACGTCGCGCTTCCATGCTGCAAACAGACATCTTGTCCATTGGGTCATATGTCCCATTGCATGCACGTGTGAAATTCGGAGTATCTCCCCAACCGCACACAGGGGGCCTTTAGGTGTCACACGACAGTCTCTTGCTTTTCGAAATAAGAATGTGTCTACCCGTGAGGGTACAGCGCCAACCGGCGCTCGCATGAGCAAAGAATAGCAGGGTCTCGCGGGTTGGTTCGCCGCCCAGTCGAGATTCCTATGGGAAGCCATGCGGACATCGTGTTTGGACACTTCAAAAACTCTTGAAGAACACTTGAGTGCGATGTGCGACGTGGCTACGGCCATACTTCAATTCCGATTATTCCCTAGAGGACGATACTTCAGCCTACCTACTTCTAAGGTATGCAGTGAGCCCATGCTTGTACATCGAGGACAAAGAAGACTACTGGCCATGACGTATCGTGGTCTAGGAAAAACCAAACGAGACTCGCAAATCGCAGTCTTCAAGCGACTCGCTGCCTTCCAGCTCAAATTTGCCGAGATAAGGTTGTATCCAAGTACTCTTGCTGAGTGTCCTGATCTAACTCGTTCGTTTGACCGAAAGCCATGCTCCATTTAGAGGTACATGATTTTCGGCTATTTATTGGCTTATACACACTTGACAGTAGTAGACCGGGGTACAAGCGGGTTATCATGTGCTGTAGGTTGATTACATGATTGGTTTACTTGTCCTTATTTCGATCGTGAGTAACAGGCCTCTCAAAATCTGGTTCCAGATCGTAGATCAACCCCCCACCTTAGGCTGTAGCAAGCAGCTTTGTCTAAAACACTAATGTTTAAAATTTCATGACCTTATAGGTGTAGTTTCCTTTGTCTCTTTGTCTTCGTTGATATCTCAATATGATATGTAGTAAAACGGCCCTGACTGCACCTGGGCTTGTAAAGCTCTACTGTACCTTATCAAGTCTATCAAAGTGAAACACAACCTCTTCAGGCTAATATCAACTTGCTCGTTCTGCTTACACCTCCGTTCACCGCAATAACCTACAGACAAACCCGGAGATAGCATTATGAGATAGTGGCTGCTGCACCATGGCCGTTAGTTGACTTGATTGACGGTATCTTGCTGGCCATCAATGCGTCAATATGTAACCAACTCCCCACTCGGCATTGATCTCATCGACACGCTGTCACATCTTCAATAGCTCAAACGCACCAGCGCTATAGTAGAGTAGTCAAAGTAGCACAGCACGTTTAGTCGGGGCTACGATTGTCCACTTTACTAAAGGAATGGACTACTGCAACGTTTGGGAGTATGTGTATGGGAATGACAAGCCAAAGCCACATACAGGTCTCGTGAAACCGACCTCCTGTAGGCCAAGACAATTAAATCGCTTGAGCCTGTTCCCGTGTAGTCAGGTTTTGTTCATCACTGTTGCGCCGTTGAGTGAGTTGTATCTAGTTTCGTAAACCACCGAATAGCAGCAGCACATAGTCACAGCCGTTGAAGATTTTGCTTTTCGCGAGCGGGCTACTATCCTATCCTACGACTTAACCTCAACGACAACCCACTTGCCATGATAGCGTACTATGTATAGGTAGTATCCGTTGCGTATATCTGCCGAGACGAGACAGACCATTGCTATCGCGGTGGGTTTTACGGATAGCGAAAGGGAATAAAGGCGATGATCGCTCCGTAAGCCCTGCCCTGTATATGCACGCTAGACCATGATCCCTGACTCGGGCCTGAGACTCGGAACTGAAGAGACTAAGATTAAGAGCATCGGAGCTTGGCCTTGGGAAAGCTCGTCACCCCATTGATTCCCCAGTTGTCAGGCAGGCAGGTCCAGGGATGGGGGCCTAGAGCTGCAGAGTCCAAGGGGCAGAGGATTCGATCTGCATAGGATCGAATGGGAGAGTGTGTCCGAAGTACCTACAGTAGGTTACGACACGCAGTGTACCGCCCACTAAGTCTGTTCTGCGTCTATCGCCATTTATTTGAGTGACAAGTGGGGAGATTCGTTTCCATATCCTGTTCCTGCTGGCTGAATCGTGCAAGTCGTGTTACAGATCGACGGCTCAGATTTTGAGGTGTGGCGCTTGGGCCATGGAATAGCATGTTTATTGGCCATGGAGATTGACAATGGAGTAATGAACGCGAACTATTAAGAAAGAAAATGACTGCTCAACCATTCGTTCGTTTGTTCGTTCGTGCGTACGTGTGCAATATCGGAGGAAAAAATCTTGATTCCTTGGCACGTGTCGTAGACTGGCTTTTCTGGCTTATAAGTTGTGGAATAATATCTGGGCTACCCAGGTCCCGATGGCAACAGTAATAAACAAAAGATGGAGAGACCACAATAATAATAATTTAAATAATTAAATGGTCGGCCTCATTTACATGGCTCGACCGAGAAGGCCGGGGTCACGGCGCCGGCGTCTTTCGGCGCGGCGTCCCGCAGTCGATTCTCCTGCCCTAGGGAGTAAGAGGATGGGGTAAGGAAGAACGGTCTAATTTGTTCTATCCGTACTCTATACATACTATGTAACTACATATGAACGAACCACACATGGGGGCAGAGGCTGAGATGCGAGGGTAGCTTAAAAAGAAAGCGCAGAATAACTTTATTAGATTGAGTGAGAGTCTGATGACCGACTCATTATGAATAGACGAAGCGAGGTATGCCTTCCATTGCAGTTAGGTAGGTAGTTAGTTATAGTTTACTGTCTAGACTAGCCGTTAAGGATCTGCACCCTCGCTATTAATTGCTGTTAGTGTCGGTGACCAGTACCTTAGTAGCTAGGTAATGTAGGTACTGTAAGAAGCTTGGCTGGATACCTCCACTACTAACCTCATATAATGCTGTAGACTCTGTAGGTACTGTATTAGAGAAGATGAGCGACCCTGCCCTGGCAGGCAAATTACAACATTCAGGGACCTAGACTAACCCATTGCCCCCTATCCGTATTTCATCCACTTCTGCTGCCACCCATCATCGGTGCTTTACGGATACAGTACAGTAGGCAGTCAGGAAATCTATACGGATACGTCGTTCATGGTGATGACGATGAGTTATCAGAGGTCATCAACTGTCTGAAGCACTACCTCTGTACTGTACTGTACCGTACTGCAATGCAATGCATGCTGTGGGAACACAAGCACGCGGATACGGTGAGAAGCTGGGTGCAGAACAATGCACAATCGACTGTTTAGCACGCTACGGTGTGTCTGCGATTGACAGAGCAGACGCAGCCAGCCGCTGCCCTTGCAGAACTGCATTGCATTGCATGGCATCGCATCTCATCCCATTGCATCGCATCTACGAGCGAGGCCAGCAGTTTTACAGACCCTCAACTCTCACTCTTGTACTGTATTCGACTCTGTAATTAATTGCTATCCACATACGGGAAAACAGGGCCAATTGTTAATCAGCGAGAACTGGAACTTCGCTGATCAGCAGTAAGAAGAACAAGGGTCCCCCCCGAGGAAAGCAATGGATCCATTAAGGTAAAAAGATGATATCCATCCACCATCCATTGCTTGGCGTGACCCACGCTTTAGAAAAGACACGCCCCCTTCCCCATACCAATATTGATTTCTTCCCACTGGGCTGGGAGCTTTCCGACAAGCCACTGAAAGCCCCCTTGGGGTCTGAAAAGAACTCACCCAACGTCAAGTCGCTGCCATTAAAGAAAGCACCATTACCCATGGATCTCATCTCTCTATTAGCATGAGTAGAAGAAAAACACGCACGCACTCGATGCGATGCAGTCCTTTTCTGTATCGCTTTCCTACCTCTGTGACAAATGTGACGGCTTGCCAACGAACAGATGACAAGACTGGTTCAGCTCAGCTCAGCTCAGTTCATTTCCATCCTCTTGAACCAGCACTAGCCTCCTAGTATATTTCGCCGCCTGGGCGGCTGGACGAACCAGCCACTTAGCTGCTGTAGCTGCAAGATCGTAGATGCTACTCATCTCAAGAATAGAGGCTTCATTCAAGTTGGAAAAGACGGCGGCGCCTCTGGGCTTTCTCGTAGGGCTGCAGAAGACACATGATAGGCACTTGTTGGAGATCCGCACACTAAGAGGAGATTCTTCTTCTATGGCGTGGGATATTTCTACGGATAGATTCCTTAAAATCCAATCTACCCATTCATGCATGGTTTTGTCAATATTCACGGTGAGTCTTTGTCTCTGTTAACGGATAACACTTATCCTCCATCCCTCTAGACTTTAGAGACTGGGCTGTATCGACCCTAGTGACTAATCCGGCCATCGGGTGTTCCCTCTGGGGGGTGGCAGAAAAGCTTGGGACTAAAGATTAGGGTGTCAGAAATAGATAGGCTAAGAGCCAGTGTGAACCCCCATAACATGATCAAGGTATTTCGTCTGGGCTCTCATGCTGAAGGGATCGAGTTTCTTTTCATGACCCTGGGGGGCCCCTCAAGGTCTAGTCTAGATACCTACAGTACCTAACCGTACCTACATATCTATCCACTGACAAGACGGGACGGGAAGTCTCCAGTAATCAATGGATCCCATGGGTCCTGGTTCCCTAGGACCTGGCTATCCATCTCAGCGCTCGGGAGCGCCCAGAGACATTGACCACCAGGAAAGCCGTGGGCGGGTTTGGCGGTGTTGATGCTGGGTTGGTGTTGGTGCTGGTATTGGCGTTCCAGGGCTGGCGTCCTGATTGCGCACTGAACCTACCTAGTACCTAGGTAGGTAGTAAACACAGGAACAAGACAAAGTAAAGTAGTTCTTAGTTGTCAATCGAAGCGGAACAGGCTAGACCAGCCCCTCAGATATCCATACAAACAAGAACTGTTCTCGTTAGAGGAGAAAAAACAGGCACCCTTGAACGTATGTGTTCGTTTGTTGATTAATTGATTTGGAGCGAACGTTGGATGTTGACTGTCGTGTATCGGATATCACTGGCCAAAAGAAAAAAAAAAGCGAGCAACCGCAAACACCCCAACCCAAGCACCTAAGCGCGAAGGTCATCAAAAGTCGTGGATACTTCTGAAGTCATCACTCCTGTAGCCTTGCTGCAAGCGATCAAATTGTACCTGCTACCGAACTGCCCCCATCCATTTCAAGTTCCTCCCAAACCAATCAGATCCGTGGACGCCCCCCTTCCGCCCCTTCCCTTACTCCCCTTCCAGGATGCTTTCCTACCCTGGCCTTTCGACCCTTTCCCCTTTCAGGCCTGTTCCCCTTCTTCTTCTCTCTCTACCCTCGCTCGACTCCCTCTGCTTTGACCTTTTTTTCTTGAACCTACCCATTTGGCCCATACGAATCGCCTTTCCCTCTCTCTCCACACATTCAGAGCTAGAATCCGCTCGCCCCAGCGGCAAATCGTTCATTCTCTCTTCCTTTGTTCTTAACATCGCCTCGCCTGCAAACGCAAGCACTCTGCCTTCTCCTTCAACTCCATCTCCGCTGTCTTGTCCTGTCCTCCCCGGTCGTTCGCCTTTCAATCCGGTTTTCTCGCGACCTACCTTGCTTCTTCTTGAATTACGACAATTCGTCCCGAGCAAGAGATAATATAGGAAGCGCAACCCGAACGCTAATTCACAATGGCTACCAACACAAAGGTACGATGCGAAAAACAACACCGTTCCCTGGCCGATTGCCATCATGCTTTACTACTACTTGCTTCAACCCACTGATTGACCATGATCCTTTTGCTAACTTGATATTCAGTTCCTGCGAGAGTACAAGCTCGTCGTTGTCGGTGGCGGTGGTGTCGGTAAATCTTGTTTGACCATCCAGTTGATCCAGAGCCATTTCGTCGACGAGTATGATCCCACAATCGAAGGTCGGTAAACCTTAATCGCATTGGCATCATCGTCATGCCGCTCCCTATATCGTACTAACACAACAAATTGCAGACTCATACCGAAAGCAGTGCGTTATCGACGAAGAGGTCGCCCTGCTCGATGTTCTCGACACAGCCGGTCAGGAGGAGTATAGCGCCATGCGTGAGCAGTACATGCGAACCGGAGAGGGATTTCTACTAGTCTACTCTATTACTTCGCGACAAAGTTTCGAGGAAATTACCACCTTCCAACAACAAATTCTGCGAGTCAAGGATAAGGACTACTTCCCCATGGTCGTTGTTGGTAACAAGTGCGATCTGGAGAGCGACCGAGATGTGTCACGACAGGGTACGTTCGCAAAATAGACTTTACTACATCTCATCGGTCACTGACAATTATGACAGAGGGAGAGGCCCTTGCAAGATCGTTCGGTTGCAAGTTTATTGAGACATCAGCCAAGTCTCGAATCAACGTCGACAAGGCATTCTACGATATCGTGCGAGAGATCAGAAGATATAACCGCGAGATGCAGGGCTACTCGACCGGCAGCGGTGGCACCTCAGGCGCCAACGGCCCCCCCAAGCCCATGGATATGGACAACGGGGAGCAAGAAGCAGGATGCTGTGCTAAGTGTGTACTCATGTAAACGGGAACAATACATGTGAACGAAAAGCGCACATCTCGAGACGAAGGTGACGTGATTGGCAGAACGTGCCCGCCATGCCTAGGTTCTGTTGATTGCGTGCACTACGATGTGAGGATGCAATATAACCGAGAGGCTTTAGGAAGAGCACGGAGATGATATTTTGATTGCATCAGACGAGGAGTCAGGTTTTGGGCTCGCGTTGATGCTTAGGATGGACGCAGCTTATGGAGATACCCAGTGATATGGGATAAGGGACCCGGCGTGCCTACGACATGTCATGTCTTTGTGAGGCCGATGGCTCATGCTTAATGACCCATGATCCATATGACGTGGAACATGGATCGGCGTTTCTCTGGAGCGGCTCGCTGTTTTGGACGTTGTGGATAAACAAAATCGAACCATCTACTCACTGGAAGAGAGAGAAAGACATCGGGAAGGGAGTCTGTGTCAGTACAAGCCGAGCAGTGCAATGCTTCGCTACTCATCCCTTCCCGACGACCTCGCGAGAGACAAAACCCACCCGACCTTTTCCTTGTTTGGTTCGTGTTGCCGGGGAGGATGAATATTTCAAGATTAAAGTACGGCTTCTGCAGGTTCTTCTATATCCATTATTTCATACATGTAATTTTTATTTTTTATTTTTTTTGCTTCTATTTTTCTATCTTATCAATCTCGAGGTCTCCTTCTCTCCAGCAGCAGTGGCTCAGTCAGACAATACAAGCACACACCATTTTCCTACAGTTCAATTATTGCTTTCGTCCCTTCAGCAGAACATTCCGATGAGTTGCACTTTCAGCCACATGGCTTGTCAGATAAGGCGAAACGGAATGCTCAGTGTTAGGGTTGACCCAGTGAGTACTTTGTTGCGCGTAACAGGCTGAACAAATGCCGGGCTCACTAATAAAGATGATTTCTCTTCAAGAGTGTCCTGGTCAACTCACGTCTGAAAAACTCATTGATTACAAAACTAGGCTCTATGTCTCAAATACCACTAAGGAATCCAAGCTATTCGTGCTCTTGTCGATCAGTCATTATAGCCCACCCATGTCGACATCTTCTATTTCGTGAACCCTGTCTTGACCATGCGCCACCGTTTGACGTGGGTCAAGATACTGAGGCCTGAAATCCAAATTCCATAGCTCCTTGTCGACGAGACTCGGCTGGTTCGTCTTGTCGTTCTTCTCGTTTGCTACCCAGTCATTGCAGTTCACACAAGCCCACGCCGTGGGTGCGTCCTTCCGAAAACCGCTGACGTCCGCCGACAGATTGGCCTTGTCGAGGGGCCTTTGGGCGATACAGCTGGGGCACACTGCCTTTTTGAAGCACGAAAGACGCCATTCCTGCATCAATGCTGAGAATTTGAGCGTCTCTTCGGTATAGCGCAGTCTATGAAATCGGCAAAGAGCTGTTCCAAACATCCTGTTTGCACATGAACAGCCCGTCAAGGCCTCTGCGTCGTTGTGGAATTCGACGACTAGTGATGGGTCATCATCCGGCGTATATGTGCTTTGAGAATGTTCTCTGTCGGCTGCTACACCATATATCCGGCGGGCGCCAATGGCCCTATACTCTGCTGCGTTTTGGACACTACTGCTCATGTGAGCCGCGCAATCATTGCATAGATATGCACGCAAGTTGAGAAGTTCCTCCGCCATGATGGGGTTGTGGTCATGCTGTAACATGTCTTTGACGTTACCCTGGACACAATCATTGCAGACTGGGAAGTAACCCGGTGCTGTGTTCCGGTGGGCAAGACTCTGACAGACAGCTTGATCTTGCTCCTTGACATTTCGGGAATTACAGCGCCCAATTCCATTCTTGCCTGGCTCGGCGCAACGTTGCTGTGTTCTCCCACCTCTTTCCTGGTAAGGCACGTCGTCTAAGACATTGGCCTGGGGCGCTGGCTGCATCCATTGTCCGTTGACGACAGAAAAGAGGCGCGGCACAGAGGTATCTTCATCTGGTTGGCTATTTGATTTGTGCCATTTCTCCATATCAAGATCCTCGAGAGGGTTGAACACTTTCCACCGTGAGCTTTTCCCCTTTGGCTTATGACGCGGCTTCTGATTCGCATCCAAAACGAAGCTGAGAAAGGGATTGAAGCTCTCTTTATTAGCATTTTCTCTCTCCGGAGTCCGGTTCGCGAAAGCCTTTTGTCTTTTGTCGATCTTGGAAGCCCTGATGTAGTTGCGACTTGCAAGAAAGCGGCCACGAGTTTCCCCCCCACCAAGACCGAAAAACCTTCTTACTTGGTCTTGGTTCATCTCAGTGATGTCGATGTCCATCTCTGGATCAAATGAGGGTTGAGTCTGTTGGGTTTGCTGATCATCATCGACTTGCTGATACCCAACCGTCCCTGCGGCGATCATATTATCAAGCGCTACATAGGAGTTCTGTTGCGTGGCACCATGTGCAGGGAAACCTAGCAGTCCCTGGTGGAACGCTTCCTGATCAGAGAGCACCGGGTTTCCTTGGAAGGTCCGTGGCATTGGTGGTGCAACAGGCAAGTGGACGCCTACGCCGGCTTCTGTCATCTTCTCGTTCTGGGTATCACGCAGCGAATTCCAGATTTGCCGATACGCTTGTGCATCACCTATAGGAGTTTCAAAGTCGGGCCAGTGATGGATGATGAGCGCGGACAGTTGTTGAACCGTAAGTGCTCTGGACTCTACGTCCTTGAAGGCACCCAATACGCCCTCAGCCGTGTATAAGGGGGTGGAAATGCCTGGAGGAGCCACATTATCCGGTGGCCGATGGTCTCTATGCAAGTCGGCAACAGCTCGATAATGGAGTGCGCCATCTTTCAGGGTGTTGATACCGTATACAGGAGCGACAGGGCCGATCCAGTGCTCGACACTTCGTCCGTCTTTGATATCGTTAACGCCTGCTGGGCCATAGCCCAATGCCAGATAATACAGCGGGCCGGGGGGCAGAGGTACTTGGCCTTTTCCATGCGCGGCGATCTTTGCTCGGGCAATACATCCATGTGCGATATCTTTCCTCAGAGCATCGCATTGGGAGCCGGTGTTTGTGCAAGAATCGCATGGCCTCATTCGATCACAATTGCGACCATTATCTTTGCACGGTTTGCAAACGACATACGGAGTATAGTGGCCGAAACCAACTCTGCTCAAGTCGTAGATTGGGTATCTTGTCCAACTACCAGTTTCGAAGCTATAGGTCGTGCAGTCGACACCAAATTGCGTACAGCGCTCGCACGCATAGTTCGACTGATGCCACATGACCAAACACTCGACTGATGGCCCTGCCCATTGACAGCCTGTGCACTTCCTACGCCAATTGGTCGAAGTTGTGGCTTCGACGTATTCGTACCATTTTATTTTCCTTCTCTTCAGCTTTCTGTTCTCATCCACCTCAAACTTGTCGCGTATTTGCCAAGTTGTCGGAGGCGGCTCATGCGAGGGTGGTGCGATGAAGCCGTTCTTGTCGTCCATACACGGCGCACCGTCTTGAACGCATTTTGAACAGGCTTGTCTCTGCTCATCCCACAGTCGCCTATCGGTAATCCAGTTGCAGCAGTCGCCTCCCTTCATGTTCTTGAACTCCAGATGGCGTGCAAGACAGCGGTCACAGGCGTGTCGATACCACGCTGGAGCTTTCAGCTTCGTTGGTCGCTTCAAGGGCATAAGAGTGTTTTTGACAGTACAACGCTGGTCACGACGACAATGAGAGCAATAGTAGCCGAGAATCGCATCTACGTCGCAAGTCTCTGACGCTTTGTTTGTCAAGCAACGATCACATGCGGGCTCTGCAAAGTTTGCAGGATCAGTATCTCCATATCTCTTGTGCTTGAAATCAAGTAAAAGGGTCTTAGGGCCCGGGACGCGACACATATGGTCTCTTTCACTGGCGACTTCTCCGGGTTGTCGGTTTTGGGAGCGATAGTTTGCGCAGTTGCTGCACTCTCTGTTGAAAACATCTGCGCCTGTACTTGCAATCTGTACCCAATCGCATTCAGGGTTCGCAGCGAACATCGTCTTGCCGACGGGGTGGTTGGCACAGAAGTCACAAATGGCTCCCTCCGCAATAATTTCGTTGCCTCCCCGCCCTTGCTTGCCTTCGTTCACGTCAACGTTCTCATCCTCGTCCTGGTCTGTGTCCTTGACGCGGGCGTCCTTCTTTGAAATCAGGAGAGCGTTAGCATCGGCATCGGCAGGAGCTTGTCGAATCCGCGAGGGCCTGACGTATATAGCCCTAGGACGTTTACCAGGAGGATTCGCAGCCGCGGGAGTGTTAGTTCTGTTGTCACTCGCCTTGCTCTTGGATCGAGTTGTCGCACGGCTTCTGGATTTCCCGGAAACTGGTGTGGCGGCGGCCGAAGCTGAATCGCCTGCTTGTGTGTCATCATTTACGCCAGCGGCTGTTGACTTTGTTGTCTTTCTTCGGGTACGACGTGGTTTGTCAGTACCGGGTGAAGATGCTCGACCCCTCTTCTTGCCCTTGGTAGTGCCTGGCTCAGAAGCCCCAGGAGTTGTAATAGGGGTTTGGGTAAAAACATCGGCAGGATCAGGGTAGGGCGATGGAGAGAAGCCTGAAGAAAAGACCGAACCCGTACCAGCGGGGGATGGGTTTGTGGATGCAGGAAGAGGAAAGCCCGGAGTCGCAACTGGGTAGCCTGGGGTAGGGACTGGGTAACCCGGTGTGGGAACAGGATATCCAGGAGTAGGAACTGGGTAACCCGTTGTGGGGACAGGATATCCGGGCGTAGGAACTGCATAGCCTGGAGTAAGAGTAGGCTGGTCTCGAGGATGAACAGAAGGAGGCGTCCAGGGGGGATAATTTCCGGTGGGATCAAAAGTCGAAATAGGGGTTGGGTTCTGGGTCTGAACGGTTTGTTGAGGAGTTCGCATAGTCGTATCAGTGTCCATAGGTGAGCCAAATAGTGCAGGATCAATCAGATTAGGGTCCAGCCAGTTTGACTGATCTGTGCCATCATCCTGATTCTGAGCCGAAGACGGCCAGTAACTATTTCCTGACATGATTCGAGTTGTGTTAACAAGTTACGGACAGAAATTCCTTGCTTGGATAGTATAATTGCAGCCCGAGAAACAATGTACCAGTAACAAAAAGTAGAAAAAGATTGTTCGATATGCTCGATAATGAGTCAACAGGTAATGTGGTGAACCTGATAGTCAATCTATCAAAGACGAGAACCAAAAGGAGTGTTTGAACAAGGATTCGATTATGTCGATTAGGAAGCTTTCTGTGTTTGAAGAAGTAAAGTAACCTCGAGAATATCGAGCTGACGTCCTTGTTCTTATCCCACCGAGTTCTCATACTTCGAATCTCATTCTCTTTGTTTCATAGAGCTTGTCTCAGTGCAAACCGTCTTTGTTGTATTGAATACTCTTGACTAACCCCAAATTCTTTGGTTCCCGATTTAGACACTCAATGTTCTTTGAGGAATAGTTCCATGTATCCTCTTGATGTTGGGTCTACTTTGCACAAAGAGCTGGGGAGATTGAGCGGGAACAATTGTTGGGAGGCACTCTTACAGCATGTCAACGAGGTCATCTGCGAACGTAACTGGTTCTGGGACTCGTCTTTTGTCACTGCGGGCTTGCCGAGACTCGCCATTATGGTATTTTAAACGGTTTGGGGCGTTCGATTCCATCTGAGAAGAAGACGCCATGCAATGCTCTTTGTTGAGAATTGTATTTACCGTCGCAGCCTGGCCAGAGCTCTTTCTTTACTTCCGCCCATCTGTACCATGGTATAGTTACGAAGTAGTGTTGCTCTCATGACTTGAGCACAATAGCGGCCATGAAACATGAATAACTGTGACGAGAGCTTCAAATTGGAAGCTGAAACGCATTTGCTAAGGATATCATGAAGATCTTACTTTTATATCTACACATAATCGTCACATCACACATCGACGTTCCGGGCAATTAACCCCCTTCATCTACCCAGGCTCCTTCATCGTCGAAACTTG
Source organism: Fusarium chlamydosporum (assembly GCA_014898915.1). Lineage (NCBI taxonomy): Eukaryota > Fungi > Ascomycota > Sordariomycetes > Hypocreales > Nectriaceae > Fusarium > Fusarium chlamydosporum. The sequence continues at coordinate 492,240 of JAAVUD010000036.1, read as the reverse complement.
CTTCTGTTGCAAGTCGGTGCTCGCTGTGCCTCCCAAGTCGTCCACCCATAATTCCCATCAAAGAAACGCTCAATTAGGTATCCTCGATAATCCCCGATATACATACATGTCTAATGACTCCTGCAATTTCCCAGCAATCCTCCCTATCCTTCTAGTACCACCCAGATATCATGTAGATAGGCGAGAGAGAGCACTTGCTGCCATCTCGACACCTACCCTCAAAATCAAATTTCCCTTATTCCGTCATCATTCCATCATATCCTTTTTCATCCAGAGAACTGGAAACGCGTGGCCTCAAGCTGGCCGAGACCGTCGCGAGGAGCTACGTTTCGTCGCCTGTAAGTGTTGGTGAAATCTTGCAGGATCGCACGCACGTTCTTCATGGCGCTGGGATCTCCCGACTGGAGCTTCTCCTTAGTCTTGAGCAAGAATCGGTTGGCCTCGGCCGGGGAGACGGTTCCCTCAGGCAGAAGTTCTATCGTGCGGGAGACCCATTGGTGAGTCTCAAGTGGGACCAGCTCGAAGCAAGCCAAGAGAACACCACTGCCATCAGCAAAGCAGTCGCGAGGGAAAGTGATCATCATGCCGGCCATGACCTGCTTGACCAGATTCTCGCCGAGGGTCTGCAACAAGGTCTTGACAATATTCTTCATTTCAGCAGCCGTAGCTTCAGGCATTCCGTCGCTAGTGGCAGGGTTGTCGCCGCCGTAAGAGAGCAGGTCACGGAGGAAGTGTAGTGTTGAGGAGAGAGGGTCCCGCTGCTCAAGGGTCAGGGCGTAGATGGAAGCCTCAAAAATTGATCGCAGCAGGTGAGAGGGGATGAGCTTCTGGGGGTAGTAAAGAAGAGCATCGATCAGTAGGCGGAAGAAATCATCGATAACGTCGGGAAGTTCCTTAGGCTGGAGTTCCGTCATGACTCGGAGGAACGTCGTGGTCTGAGCCTCGAAGAAGGTGTAAATATTCTCGGTGGTAGCTTGGTCAACGTGCTCGCGAGCCTCAGAAAACTCGCGCAGGATAGCTGAAGTTACCCATAGGAAGCAGCCTTCCCTGGAGCTGTTGAAACCACCAGCGAGTTTGTTTGCCATTTCAGGGAGTAAGGGAGCCATGGCTGTACGGTGAGAGATGACCATGTTGCGCCAGCATCTGCAGACGCGCTCACAAATAGGAGTGAAGTTCAAGAAGTTGTCCAGGACAGTCGAGAGGATAGGGAATACCTCTTGCCAGTATTTGACAGCGGGGTTCTCCTGACCGGGGTTGACAGGAGGCACGACGTATTGAACAAATATGGTGATGAGTTGCAGATGATCTACAAATTGTTAGATGTTTAACTCCTTTCGCAATCTCTGATATGCTTACCTGCGAGAGCCAGTTTGCCCTCTTCATCCGTGGCAACGTTGGCCTTTGTCATCAATCGCTGAATCAATGGATCGCAATAAACTTTTAGTAGTCGGTAGACCTCCTCTGTGGGCTGGCAAGCCACAACGTTAGCTACACCTTCTGTAATCTCCTCTTTGCTAGGGTCAGGAAGTTTGTCTAGAACTTGGTCATAGAACTCCTGAAGCTGCAGCACCTGGTCGCTCAGGAGATGCTTGCAGTCTGTACAGAAGTACTTGATGGCCAAAGCGGCACCACGGATGATCTCCTTGGAATCTGACTGGAACGATGTGACGATGTAGTTGAACTGAGGCTGGAGATATTCGGGGTGTGCGGCTGTCCATTCTGTATAACGTCCCAGGACCATGATGGTTGCGAATCGGAGCTTCTCGTGGCTGGGCATCTGCACAAGAAGGGGCATGAGCTGGGGCAGAACGATACTCTCGTCCTTGTCGACCATACGGCCCAGAGCACGCATGGCAAACAGAGGTGCCTCCAGCTCCTGCCAGTGAGGAACCAATGTATCGGTCACTTGGTTGGCGTATTTGGACATCCACAACTGTATGGCTTGGAGCACCTTTGTCAGGCAATCCGTAACACCCATGACCTCGCAGCAATCCTTCAGCGTATCGCCCATGTGGTGTCGGAATTCTCTGAACTTCTCTTCCTGCTCTCGGTCTCCATCGAATAAATCGTTTTCGTTACCTGAGTCCGGCTTAGGGTATTCGAGGTGCTTCAGAAGAACATCGACCAGCTTGGAATAAACGTCAACCAGCTCGAGTCGGCCTTGCATATAGATATCCAGCACGATGTAGAGCTTGAGCTCGTACCAGAAGTTAAAGGTATGCTCGATAACTTCCCGCTCCGTATCTCTCAAAGCGCACTCCAAGACTGCATCAACTAAAGGTCGGAAGTGTGTAGGCTGGCGTGCGATTCCAACAACCCAGCTCTCCGCAGCAGTCGCAAACACTTTGGTCAAAGCCTTGAGTGTCTCGGTGTCCTCCTCGTCGGCTGCCTTGGCGATTTGAGGCTTTAGCGAGATGATTCGAGGGAACAGCATTTCAATAATCTCTTGGCTCTCGTCCACGTCGCTGGTCTCTCGAAGCATGGTGCAAAGACATTCGGAAGCCTCCTGGCTACAGTTGTCGCTCGTCGTGCCGTTGAAAACGATGTCCATGAGAGGCGACTTGACAACATCACCGACTGGGACCTCTCGTAGCCAGGATGTGATACATTCCATCAACTGAGGGTTCTGGGCAGCAGCAGCTACATTGGATGTCAGTGACTTGTGTGTGAGAAGAGCCGAGGCAACTTACGCGAAGACTGGGAATAGTTGATAAGCAGTTGGATAACCTGACTTGCGTTATCGGCCAATAGAGCTTGCGTTCGCATGGCAAGATCTTCTTCCTAATTCCAACAATTAGACTTAAACTGGTGCTGAGGTCGACCGGACTTGACAATCTCGAAAGAAGCGTGTTTCCGATCTATAGTTGCGCGATCCACATACAGACAAGGTGATCTTTCGACCTTCAGTAACTTCTTCGGGAAGAACCCGTAGGAAATCCAGAATGCAGGCGTGGCTCTCGGGGCTATCGCTGAGCGACTGAACGACAGACGACAGGACGTCGTTCCAGTCCTTCATCTGAATGGCAAGAATGGCCAGGCACACACAGAGCTGGACACGGATAGGCTTGGGTCCTGGGGCGAAGTGCTTTAGAAGCAGGAGGATTTGGGTTCGGAGGGCGGGCAGTTCGCTAGCAGGTACTTGGGTGGAGAGATCGTATGTAATCTATCAACAGTTAACAAAGAGAGGCGGCAGCAGCTATTACGAGCTTCAAACCTTTCCACGCAGGGTGATGGCGGCAAAGAGAGTGGCCTCTGGCTCGGCATCCGACTGCAAAATACCTATTATAGTTGCCCATGAATCCTTCTGTATGTTTCGAGCATTAGCGAGTCGGCGAGAACCTCAAATGTTGCATTAACGCACCGATTTCTGAAATCTCTCCAAGTACTCGTGGGCATGCTTCTTTGCGTCTTGCTCCCCGCTCCTCATCGTCATGACAGCAGCCAGCACATCGGGCGGCGCAAAGGCCTCCTGGACTCCGTTCGTAGCCATTACGTATGAAGCGGCGGGCAGAATGTACGGACGTCGAGATTCGGGTTACTTGGCTATGTTGCGCACGATCGACCTTGGTGGTTGCGGCGCATACAAAGGGGTGGCAGCAGCTGGGCGTCGATGGAGGTTATTGGGAGTCGCAAGCGTAAACGTTGGCGGAAAGGTTGACGAGGAGCACCAGTTGTGAAGGAAGGAAAGAATTGAAGTAAGGGTATGAGATGGGAAAGGGGGAAGAATAAGACCCCAAATGTAAGAGAAGAGGTGTTTTAATGATCAGACCAAGGTCTAAAGTGGGATAAGTGATGTCTCCAGACTAGAGTCAATCAGAAGTAAAATACACAAAGCCCACCCAACTTTAGCACGCCAGACGTTGTCAGTCATGGCGGGGCAACCTGATGACCGCAGATTAACCGATGATACTTTTGCGCGTCATAAAGGACTTGATTTCTGGGGCAATGCAATCGACAGTGAGGTGATGCACTAACTTAGATATGTGTGTCTATGGAAATCACTTAATGTAACATTTTCGTTGCTCTTTGTTTGGATGAAGATGATCTGAAAGCTGACCCGTCAAGGATGGTTCACAAACATCAAAGGACTTTGGAAACAAAGCATGTAATCGTCACGTGCCCAACGCTGTCTTAGACTCTTGTTTCAAAACTAGGTACCTGCTTATTTAATTATTTTCAACCATACTAGAGATCCTGTACTGGATATCGCGAAGTAGATGCTTCGTGGACACCATGCTTGATCTCACCGTCACCGATAATGAGACCGTTGAGTCTACGGTCGTGAGTATCTGTAGGAATCTGGTATTCCGATGTCGCAGGGACCATCTGTTCCTTCAAAGCCAGGCCGTACAAGTGCAGCGGATTTTGTTGTGCGATGCCCTTTGACTCCAGTTTTGCCATATATCTGTTGATAAAGAAATCATAAAAGCCCTTGCCGTGACCAAGACGCCGAATGGACCCTGATTCATCAAAGTCGAATGCGACACCTGGGACGACAATAAAGTCGAGAATAGCTTGGTCGGGAGTCTGAACATTTGAGTCACCCAGAATGCGTTTCCTTGCATCAGCAGTGGCTGGATCAACGCTTGGGATCCCCCATTTGTCCAACTTGAGGTTCTCGTAGTCCTGTACATTTTCCAAATGGACCATGTCCATCACGCGCGACGGAGTGTCCGGTGTTTGGAAAGGCGACTTATGAAGGTAAGGAACAAAGACTTGCTTGCCAGCATCCAGTGCATGGCGAACAATAGCATCTGTCTGGACCTCAGCGGCAGGCATGGCCAGATAGATGCTGATGCGTCTGGCATCTTTGTAAGGCTGAAGCTCTTTCAGAGACTCAAAGATACAGCGGCCTGTGCGACTCAAGTTAGGAGAATCATCTTACAAACAGGCTGACGACGGATGAATGAATAACTCATTGCTTGATTGGTTATCATACTCTGGGTAGTGATGGATTCCTGTGAGATCGTGGAGAGCTTCTGCTTCATAAGCTTCCTCAACTGCTGCTTAGCAGCGGGAAGGGATGACGCCATAACGAGGCTGACAAGACTTGATGAACCGAGGTGGTGGATTGATACTGGTTCCTGTTGGTGAAAAAAGAGTGTTTTTCTAGTTGATGCTTAACTTGTTCCATGGAAAGATCGCTGTAAGGTACGCTAATAAGAAGCTCGAAAGATTCCGGTGTAACACGCCCTTGGCACCAAGGGAGCGGATACGTGCCGAACCCAAAACCAGACTCTGGCGTCATTTAAAGTACCGTATTTGACCCCTTCATCATGTGTCCGGAGCCGGAGCCGACGACGTCTAAGAAGCCGCCGAGGACATCGGCGGTGAGGCCCGAGAGAGTCCGCATGGGAGATTATGTTTGTCTATGTATATTTTGCTAGATAAAGTCGCGTATAGAGAAAGAAAATTGGAGAGACAAAGAAGAGTCTGAAACCATCAGCATTGCTGTATTCGTTTGTTAACGGCCCCAATGCAGAGAGACCACCTTGTGAGCCAGGGTATCTATTAACCCCCACGCCGTATCCAGAATTCTTCACCATTATCAAACCAACCTCATCTGTTCAGGCGAAGAGAAACGCCTTTTGGTAGTACGGAATTACAACTCGCAGTTTTTATTTTTTTTACTTTTAATTCTTTGTTTCTATTCAAACGAACAATGAACGCTTCTAATGAGTTATGACTTAGGTATGAGCTTACGTAGAGTTCCATGCATATAATAACGGCAGTGGAATTCCTTCTTCCCATGTCTAGCAGGGATATAGCTTTAGAAAACGACCACACCAGGTCCAGGCCATTGACAAAAAGGTCCGTGTCTCTGTCGACCATGAACCAGGAAACGTTAATCATTTGCAATACAACGTGTCCCATTGCTCAGAAGCTGGGATGAAAACCCGAATCCATACTCATACCCAGGTCATCAATTAGCTGGAAGCATGTCTCAGGCATTTCGTGACCAGTTTGAACAGGGTGGGTAGGAGCTTAACGCGTGTCACATTTTAATAGAGGAACGGCAGTAGGTACAGTACCTAGGTAGGCTAGGTAGTACTGTAGGTAACGATTCTTACCCAACAGCGGCAGATCTACATTCTTACATAACATAGTCGACCGTAGCGTTGCCGTGCATCACTGTAAACTGTTCAGGAGCTTAACCTTGAATATCTTAAAAGTAGGTTGGCGCACGCTTAACAGTGCAGGCATGTAAGCTGCAGAGATGCGCTCAAAGGGTTGGGCCAGGTTTGGCATGAGGTAAAAATCAGTTAGTAGCTGCCCACTGCTTGCTATCTACCTAGATATCTAATCAGATCCATCGTTCATCAGCAGATATTATTCAGTGTTCCCTGTAGCCGAGACGGAGTAGCCCGGGATTCTTCGGCCCGCTTGTTGGTTGCCGACTCTCCAGTTGCGGTGCTCAGTGCGTTTCGGAGACGATGACATGGGTTGGAATATTATCTGTAGGGTGAAGGAAAGCTGTACGAGAAACGAGGATTGTGTGACGGCGAAGGCCTGTATTGATGCGTTGATGGTGATATCAGACTGCTGTTATAAACCTTTTAACCTCAGATAACTCAATCTGCAAGAGGGCTATACTGTGCGACTTTTGATCTACCTGCCGGTACTCCGTACATGATATTAATTTCTGCGTTAAAGTCAACTCATTAGGTGCTAGACAATCTAACTGAACAACAGCAAGGCCAAAACGGTGCATTTCCCATTCTGGTCACGACCCGTGGGAGGATTCAGTACGGGAACAACTACAGTACACCTTATGGAATGGTGCTTGGTTTCGGCAGCCTCCCGCAAGTTACCTACCTAGATACTCTGAGTTGCAATCCAATTGGACGATTTTCATTCCTTGTACACCTGCAAAGAAATGTTTTGGCAAGTCATGCAACCACCACGATCGATGTCTTCAAGATGTGCTTGTGTGTTGGTATCATTTGCTTCTGAACTCTTGACCGCCAATACGCAAATTGCCCCTAAACACTAATCAGCAATATCCTCAAGCCTCATTAGCCATTTCGTCTTCGATGCAACTCAAGATGCCCTATAGTCTGGACTCCCTACCTACCTAGTATAATGCGTCATCCCGTCACCGACTCCCTTGTCATCCGCCTGATCCTAGTCGCCCACTGAAAACCCTTGAGCTCCCCACGCGTATCCGTTCATTCAGACAGTGCGTACTGCCGTACAGTAACGCCCATACCTAGGTAGGTAGCCCGGCCTTTTTTGGTCTCTTACCTAGAAGTATTATCGCTCACTGCCTCTTGCTCTGTTATTTTTTGGTATGCTTCGATTCATTCGTTCGTTCATTAGCAGCAATTCAATCAATCCTCCGGCCCAAGGCACTAGCGGGCAAGACCCCCCCCTCTTCCTTTAACGTCACACAGGGTCCCGTCCTTTTGCTTTGCTGCTCCATACCAGATCGATGATAGCTGTAGCCCATCGATCACGCCCCGCTGCTACTTGCTGCTTTGCCTTGGTGGCTCTCTAGCGATAAATAGTTGTAGCCTCGATACGCGATACCTTACACGCCCCTCCCCGCTATGGGTAAACGCACCACCAATTCTTCCTCGGCCTCCATCTCTTCCTCCAGCAAACGAACCCTTAGCCGCAAGTCTTCAGCGTCCTCGTCCCTGGCACAGAGGGTTGGAGACAGGGTTGTTGATGACTCCCCGACGCTGCGCCAGGACGTTGCCCTTCAGCCCCTAACATCCTCGACCTCATCCTCCACTGCAAGGTCCACTGTGACTGTCTCACCCTCACACCCAACCCAAGACCAGGGCCATGTCTTGCCGTACCAGGCTCCGGCCTCTCATATACCTCTCCCATTATTAACTGCTGCTGCTACCCCAGCTGCTCCTGCTTCTGCTCCTGCATCTGTTCCTACATCAGTCCTCGTCGATGATCAAAATGCAGCGCTGCCATCCTCTGAACATAACGATACAGATGACTGTCTAAATGCTACTCCTCAACCCTCAAACGCCGACTTAGATATGGCTTCCAAGAAGACACCCTTCTTGCGCTCCGCCGCCGTCCGCCCCGACGCTGCCCCGTACGGCTCTGTATCGTTAACACCCAGTCGCAATAACTCGCCCGCTGGTAGTGATCGCTGGGATCCCGACTCCCACCAATTGCGTCATGTTACCGACACAATGCGCAGCGAGACCTCGCACCGCTCAGGACTCAGCAAAAAATCCTCTTCGAGATTATCAGAAGAGATCGATGGCGCCGTTCTCGTTTCCGGCCTTGAGGGCCGTATGGGCCTTGGGGAACCTACGCATCCCGGTGTTCTCGATCTCGAAGGAAGCATGAAGGACGACATGTCTGAGGATGGCGCACTGCTAGACGACGATTCTTCCGCTGCCTCAGATACCGAACACCAAGAGAACTCACCCCACGAAGCGGTTCGCGCTTCCGTTCCTCCTACAGATAACACCACCCTCTCCATAAACACACCGCGCATGTGGTGTCTTTCTGTCATATTCGCCATTCTCGGCTCTTCGACCAATTTGTTCTTCTCATTAAGATACCCCAGTGTTGCTATTACTCCAGTTATTGCTTTATTACTCGTCCATCCTCTTGGACACCTGTGGGATTTTGTGCTAAAACGACCATACGACCCTGAAGAAGACTTCGTTGACGGTGTACGGGTACCGTCTGTGAGTGACGAGGCGCATAGTGCGCACAAGGTTCAGAAGCGTACCCGTGTGAGGAGGTGGCTGGCGCAAGGTCGTTGGAACGAAAAAGAGCATACGTGCGTTTATGTTAGCAGCAATGTTGCGTTTGGCTTCGCCTTTGCGACCGACGTCATCGTTGAGCAAACGCAGTTCTACAACCAGGAAGCCCCTATCGTATACCAGCTTCTTCTTACTATATCCACGCAGATTCTTGGTTATGGTTTCGCCGGCTTGACGCGCCGGTTCCTCGTCCGACCCAGTGGTATGATTTGGCCTGGAACTCTGATGTCGGCAGCCATGTTTTCGACGCTTCACAAACAAGAGAACAAGCCTGCTGGGGGCTGGACTATCAGCAGGTGGAAGTTCTTCTACATTGTGTGGACAGTATCCTTCCTCTTTTACTTCCTGCCTGGGCTACTCATGCCAGCGCTTAGTTACTTCAACGTTATTACTTGGTTTGCCCCCAAGAACGTTGTTGTTGCGAACCTCTTTGGCGTTTCCTCCGGACTCGGTCTATTTCCGTTGACCTTTGACTGGGCACAGGTCACATATGTCGGCTCGCCGTTGCTGGTCCCTTTCTGGGCTGCCATGAACGTCATTGGAGGTCTTGCTGTGGTGATGTGGATCATTGCGCCTATCCTCTACTACACTAATGTTCTTTTCGCCTCATATATGCCAATCCTTTCGGCGGCTGTGTTTGACAATACTGGCAAGGTTTACGACGTTAGCAGGATCCTTACGCCCGATTTCCTCTTTGATCGGGAAGCGTATCAAAGCTACAGCCGAGTCTTCTTACCCATTACATATGTCCTAAGTTATGGTGTTCAATTCGCTGCTTTGTCCTCTCTTTTGACGCATACCGCTTGTTGGCATGGTCGGGATATCTGGAGGTCTTGGAAACGAGCCTTGGAGGAGGCTCGCGAGGACGGGCAAGCAAAGTATGAGCCCGTGGCAGGCTCTCCCGGATCGCTACCTCGCCAGTCAACCGACGAAAGCGGTAGGAGAATGTCATCGGCTTCACACGCTGACGGAATCATCAGTCGTGAGGATATTCACAGCAAACTCATGAAGCGATACAAGGATGCTCCTCTGAGCTGGTATTTGATAACATTTCTTTCCATGACTGCCATCGGAATCTTCGTGGTCGAATAGTAAGTGTTCTTGCACCAAGATCCGTATTGTGTAGCCGCTAACCAACCTAGTTATCCTGTCCATTTGCCATGGTACGGCCTTTTGCTCGCCCTTGGCCTCGGAGCCCTCTTCTTCATTCCTAATGGCATCATCATGGCTGTCACAAACCAACACAGCAGCATCTACCTTATCTGCCAACTTATCTGCGGTGTCGTCTTTCCGGGCCGTCCAATTGCCAACATGGTCTTTGTCACATATGGTTATATTTCATCGGCCCAGGGCATCAAATTCGCATCTGATCTTAAGCTTGGCCACTACATGAAGATCCCTCCACGGATCCTCTTTCTGGTCCAAATCATAGCGACACTTGTCTCCTCCCTGACCCAGATCGGTGTTCTCAACTGGATGTTTACCAACATCAAGGGCATCTGCACTTCTGAGGCGATAAATGGCTTTACATGCCCCATCGCTAGAGTTCACTTCAACGGCTCCATCTTGTGGGGAGTTGTCGGACCCAACGAATTTTTCGGTCCGAAGGCCATTTATCGATCCCTCATCTGGGCCTTTCCGCTTGGCGCCCTCCTACCTATCCCTTTGTGGCTCTACAGCCGACGTCACCGTTCAAGCATCCTGCGCAAGGTTAATCTTCCCGTCATCTTCGGCGCTATGTCTTGGATCCCCCCAGCTACAGGCCTCAACTTCTCTGTCTGGGTGCTAGTCTGCTATGTCTTCAACTATCTTATTAAGAACCGCCATAATGCTTGGTGGAGCAAGTATACTATGACGCTAAGCGCTGCTCTCGATTCTGGTCTCGCTTTTGGTATCGTGGTCGTCTTTTTCGGCTTCATCTATCCTGGGTTCACGCAAAATCTCAAGTGGTGGGGTACCGAGGTGTACAAGCAGGGGTGTGACTGGCAGGCTTGCTCATACAACACCGTTCCAGAGGGCGAACATTTTGGACCCAAGACATGGTGAGGCTCTAATCCAGGAAACGGCGTCTGAATTTTGAGGGGGATGAAAGCATTGCATATAGAATTCAGATCATTATATGGGAGTTACAGTGATAGGTCGCATAGATGGTTCGGGCATTATCAGTAAGACGTGACTTTCACAATAGTGATATTACAAACACGATATGGAATGGTTGTAGCTCTGCATGAATCAGCATAATATGTTTACGATGAAAACGAGCTCAAAATTGAGAGCTCGGGTTTTCCGTCTATTGAGTGTTTAATCCTATCCCCTGCTTTGCTGCGCTTCCGGCAGATTACCATAGAATACAGTTTAATTAAGCATGTCCTTGTAACCGGCACCATGCTCCATACACGTCCAACCCGTCTATTTCTCGGCCTCCCATTCAGGGTTCTGTGCAAATTAGTATCTGAAAGAAAATGTGGTGTGAGTTGTTGAACTTACCTTCCGCAAGATCACCAAGCCCTCAAGGGTGCTGTTGAGGCTGATATACTCCTCATCTTCAAGTTCTGCTCGTTCACCATATCCAAGTACCACTGGTGTGCTCTGAGTCTGCCAACCAGTAATAGTCTTGGGACGACCAGCTTGGCCGACGACATCGACGGCTTGACCAACGCGAACGTTGACCTTGAGGGGTTTGAGGTTTTCATCCAAGGTGACGAGGAAGCGAGGGTGCATGGCGGTGACGAGGAAGTAAAGGAGGTAGTGTGACTGGCCGGTAATGAACTCCTTGGGTTCTATCATAGCAACAAGGGTAGCCAGCAGACCGGCAGCGGAGACACGAGATAGAACCTGTCGGTCTGTGTGGAATGGGCTGATTGTCAGTGTTCCCTTGCCCATGTGGAGAAGACCCTGAGCAATTCGCACCATGAAGAGGGCGTCTTGATCACGGTGGTAATAACTGGCGAGTTGTCGCAGCAACTGAGCCAATCGGGCGTTGTTTGTGCCAGCACCCAAAAGACCCATAGCGAAGATAGCGTTGATAGCGACCTCGGGGTCGTTGTCGTGACTGTATCTGGAAAGTGTATCGTAGACCTTCATTTGAGGGTTACTGGGGCTGATGAGACCCATGGCAAGAGGTACAGCTTTACGGATGTTGGCTTCACCGTAGTGCATAAGATGACCGAACTGTCGCAGAACCATTTCTTGGCCAATATCCTCACCCATCGCCACGAGGGCGATACCGATGACGGCATATGCCTGAAGCAGTTCGTCACCCTTCTTTTCGTCAGTCTCCTCCTGGTGCTCGTTACAAATATGCAGGAGTTCCTGAATCTTGAGCACAGCACCCGTGCCAGCCCAAGCGCAGATCTCAGCCATCACGGCGGTAGACTTGGCCATGGGGTGCTCGATGGCTTTGAGGGTCTCGAGAATGACGTCAACTTCTTCTTGTCGGCCAAAGAAGAGAAGACCCAAACCGAGAGCCAAAAATCGTGTCCATTTATCAGTCAATTGACTCTTGCGGTCTTCGTCCATTAGTGTAGTGACAATAGCTTCACTAATTTCAGGATGAGAGGAGCCTGTGAAGATAAGACCACACGACAGAGCGGCCATTGCTGAGATCTGCATGTCGTAAGAAGAGTCGGAAATCATGGGTAGGAGATGCTCGAGGATGTCCTCCTTGTTGGAACCGGCATATGCCAGCCCAAGACCCATGATACAAGCTGTTCGAATGAGAGGGTCAGGATGGTGCAGCTTATCACTATCGGCCAAAAGAGCGACGGCGGGATCAGAGTCCATTCTCACACCAGAATTCATAATTCCGATCGCGAGCATGGCACCAGCCGAAATCTCGGTCTCAGATGAGTATGTGTACTTATCAATCTTGTCGAGCCCATTCTCGATATCCCACATCAGGAGGGTTCCCATGGAAGCGACGGTCGACATCATACCATCGGCCTTAGTCTTCCACACCCAAGTCTCCTTCTCGCCATCAACAAGCATCATCTTGTCGTTGCCGAATCCTGCATTGACGAAGGCATTGACAAATGCAGCTGCAAGGTTATGTCGGGCAGAGTCGAGATTGGTCATTCCTGCAACTCGGCTACTCTCAAGATGGCTCTTGTAGATGTCCTCAGTAGACTTAGGCTCGAGGATATTTAACTCCTTGCCCAGTGACTTGAAGTGCTCTGACAGCTTGATATTGCTGAGAGACTCTGAGATCGCATCGCTCTCGTCTGAATCGTCCTCGATATCGAGAGCTATCCTTTGCCGGCCAATGAGGAACGCGAGCTGCTTCTTGAGAGCAGGATCTTCGGCCTTCTCGAAGTCGGCCCTAATAAGGTCGATGTCGTGTAGTCGAATCGCCAGAACAATGGCCTGCGCAAACTGCTTGTATTCCATGTAAATATCGTGCGCGGTCTTGAGAAAGGTCTCGTTATCGGGGTAGGTGAGCAGGTTGACCATGGAGGACATGTACAGGCAGACACGGGCGTATGTGTTCTCGTCCACAAACTTGGGCATCTCTTCGATAATTTCAAGCTCGCTCATTAGATCAACTGCGTCAGCCTCGGCGTTGCTCTTCAAGAAGAGGGGGATCAAGACAAGCGCGAGATCGATCAAATCCTTGGTCTGTTCCTCGTTGTTAATTCGCTTGATATACACCTCTCCGATCTCCAACGCAAGGTGCCTGGTGTACTCGTGGCCCCATGAGCTGATGTCGGATGTGGGTGCGAGAAGTCGGTAATGAAGGGTGTCTTGTCGGTCCTCATCGGAGAACGTCATGCCGATGACGGAGAGCACATCTGCCAACGAGGTCTTGTCTTCGCTGTCGGGCCATTGTTCGTAAAGCTTCGTCAAAGTCTCGTAGTGTGGTCGTAGGAATTTCAAAGGCTTTGGAACTGCTGTCATGGATGACGTCGACGTCTTTATCGAGGTCTTCATAGCCTCCAGGGCGGGCTTATAGAGTTCCGAGTTCGACTCCTATACAATGTTTAGAGCGATGCGGAGCAGAAGCTTCCTCTCATAACTTACAGTCAAGCGCTCGACCATCAAGTCGAGCTCGTTCTTGAGTTGTTGATCTTCCTCGTTGAGCTCTTCCTCAGCAGCTGGACCCTAGTCAGTATAACATTGCCTCTCGAAACGGCGGGATCCCATACTCTCGATCTTTTCATCCTCCTTCTTTCCATTTGTCTGTTGCTTATCCTTCTTGACATCATCAACGGCCTTGCCCTTGCCTTTGTCGGCCGCCTTGGGCACTTCGCTGTCTTGAGCCATGTTGACGTCGACGGCTAGGGCGCTTGGTAGAGCTTCAGTGAATAGTTTGAAAGAAGAGAAACAAGTCGGGATATAATGCTCTATGAGTGGCCGAGCTGTATCGTCAGTGATCACAGCGCGCAAGGTCAATTATCGATGGAGTCGTCGTCGTTGGTCGTCGTAGTTGGAAGGTGATGGAGGGTTGCTTGGCTAAGCTCAATGCTTTGCTGTAGGTAGCTCTGCTGGGTTACGCGAGGCACTGCCGCCTGGCTGGACCCAGCCTCATCACGTGCTTCCGGCTCCGAGTGACCCACAACGAACATCCAGGTCAAAGCGCTTGTCAAGGTTGTTAGCGATAAGATCTTTAGAAAAATTAACCCCACCATCTAAAGAAACAACCCCTCCAACAGTTGACGAACAAAAACGTCGTTTCAACAACAAAATCTCTTGGACGGAAACGCAAATCTCATAGTCCGGACTCTTTGTTAAACAGCCTCATCATGAAATTAGATACAAAAGCCATGCGCTACCTCGCCGCAGAGGATTGGCGAGTTCTGACTGCAGTAAGTACATACCCTGTCCATCATGGTTGCAAAATGCATGGGACTTACACCAAGCCATAGGTTGAGATGGGAAGCAAAAATCACGAACTTGTACCCACGTCCTTGATCGAGAAGATTTCGCGCCTCCGCGGAGGTGCTGGTAGCGTTCACAGAAGCATTTCCGCCCTTGCCAAAGTCGGCCTTATTGCGCGTGTTAAGGAAGCAAAGTACGATGGTTACCGACTCACATATGGTGGTCTCGACTACCTCGCTCTTCACACCTACGCCAAGCGGAACGACGTCTACAGTGTAGGAGACCGAGTTGGTGTTGGAAAAGAAAGTGATATCATGATTGTGGCAGACCATACTGGCACACAGCGAATTCTTAAGATTCATCGATTGGGCCGTATCTCTTTCCGGTCTGTTAAGTCAAACCGAGACTACCTGAAAAAGCGACAGTCTGGGTCGTGGATGTACCTCTCCAGACTGGCAGCCATGAAGGAATTTGCTTTCATGAAGGCTCTGCGAGAGGAGGGTATTCCAGTCCCTGAACCACTTGCACAATCTCGACACACAATTGTTATGTCCTTGATAGACGCATTTCCTCTTCGACAAATCGCCGAGGTTCCCGACCCTGCGTCTCTCTATGGAGATTTAATTGCTCTCATTATTCGACTTGCGAAGCATGGATTGATCCATGGCGACTTCAACGAATTCAACATCTTGGTCAAAGAGAACAGAACAAAATCGGAAGACGGCGAGGAGACTCTAACGCTAGAGCCAGTCGTCATCGACTTCCCGCAGATGGTTTCCATGGAGCACCAAAACGCTGAAATGTATTTTGATCGGGACGTCAACTGTGTCAAACGCTTTTTCGAACGCAGATTCCACTTCGTGCCGACAGAACCTGGCCCTTTCTTCAAACATGCAAAGAAAGCAATGCTCAAGGATGGCCTCAAGAGACTCGATGCTACAGTTGAGGCTTCTGGCTTTACAAAGAAGATGTTGAAAGACCTTGAAGCTGCCATCAAGGAAAAGGGAGAAAATGCAACCCAACAAAGCGGAGATGAGGATGATGAGGATGACGAAGACGAGGACGACGAGGAAGACACTGAAGACGAGGATGAGTCAGAAAATCCTCAAGGGGGCCACACAACTGGTGGTCTACTCGGTGATGATGCCATGAATTCTAAAGAAGAACCCATCGAGGAGGGCATGTCCAAATTGGCAGTTTAGATATGATACAATGATACCCATGTTACGAGACTCATATATCACGATGATCACGATTTATGCCAATAACATAACTCTGCAAGGGTTTGAAGGATTATATGAATTTAATTGAGATCTGCTCTAAACGCCTTCGTCTGCTATGGCACAAGTGCTCCCGAATCTAAGTTACAAAAGCTCATGACACCAAATCATGGCATGGACTTCTCGAGTGTAACATCTACTTGAATCATAAGATGTTCCACAGTTGCTCATGTCTCGATGTCCGAGCCAGACGCTCCAAAAACCAGGAAGAAAGAAATGATGAGGGAAAAGCACAAACGTTGGCATGGTCGACCAGATTAGATCAATGGTAATGGTTGATAGAGCTGAGAACCTAGGCCTCCTTCTTGACTTCCTTTTTAATAGAAGGAGATGCATCGAAAGAGTTACCGACGACAACGGTTTCGTCGCGGACGGTCGTGTTTTCACCACACTCCGACGAGGTGGGTGTGGCGACTGCTTCGTCGACGGGCAAGCTAGGGGTCGTTCTACTCTCATGGTTAGACAGAAACCACAAAGTCACGACCGGGGAACCTCGCTCCATACCCAGTGGAATGACGCTGAGGCCCCGCGCGTCGATCCGCATCGTTGGCATCAGAACCAGTGAGATCCTCTGACATTGGACTGGAAAAGCATTAGCATTTCTGTGAAGGACAGGAGCGTTTAAACTTACGGGCGAGTGATAGGAATTGCCACTCGTCGGTTCTGTGTGGGATGGGGGAACATGGAGCCACCATAGCCGACAAGAGGAGTGCCGTAGGCCCCGATGTTGTACTCATTGGTTCTGAACTGACGACGCTCGGCGGTGACACGCTTCAATTCTTTCTGGGCTGGTGTATCGGCGTACCGGATGTTCATGAGAAGACCTTCCTCGCCAACAGGCTGGCCATGGAACTTCTCGATCACATCATCGCAGACGTCTCGGTTCTCAAAGCTGCAGTGTCGTTAGTAGGTTTCAAATTTCCATCATTTTGCTGGCATACCGAGCAAAGCCAACACCACGACTATTGCCCATGCTGTCGCGAAGAATCTTGCTAGACAGGATGGTATAGCCTCGAAAGATGACGCTGAGTTCCTGAAAACAGTTAGTGATATTGTGCTCAGTAGAAATATTATTGTTGAACTTACCACTTCAGTCAAGGACTTGGGTAGGTTCGAGATGTACAGGTTGGTTGAGAGTTCATCGCCTTCAGCCTTGAGACGTGAGTTGAAAGACTCCTGCTAGTGCATTAGCTTCATCTTTTTACTCATGCATGCATCAAGGAGAATGACAAACCCGAGCAAAACCGACTTCGTACCCAAGACGATAAAATCCGCGGATACACATCTCAGAGTCAGAAACGTTGTAGAACTTGGCAAATCCAAATCTTGTCTCGGTTAGCTTTTTCTTATTTCAAGGCTGGCAGAAAAACAACTTACCCCTTGCAGGCACCAGTCGCAGTGTCAATGATGGCCTTGGAGGTCTCGACGCTACCAAAGCGAGCGGCATACAGGAACAGCAACTCGTCATCGGTAGTGGGGTGAAGGCCGCGAATGTAGACATTGCGATTGCCAGGAATTCGGTTCTCGAGGCTCTGTTCGAGACTCTTCATATGGCCTGCAGGCGTGAAAACCGCAGGGACTGCATCGGGAATGGGAGGGTTCTTGTGCAAGAGCTCGTCCAGTACGCGATCAGAGACCGGAGCAGGTTTTGACTTATTCGCAGCCTCGGCGTGGTGTGTAACCATGAGCTGGTGGGGTGATGGAGTGGTGTAGGCCGAACGGTCGCTGTGGACCCGGGGACCATGTTCGCGAGGATGCCAACTTCCATAGAAGGGAGTAGCAGGCGCGGACTCGGTGGTTGAGTAAGAGCCGCGACGATTCTCCAGACCAGGAACCTCTGACTGGGTTCGATCAGCACGAGGATTACCAACGTTGGCGCGGGCAGGGGTGAATGGCAACATTGAACCAGGAAGGGCATATGGACCGGCGTAGCCTCCGGTCATCTGATAGCCAGAATAGTTGGGCTCGTTTGGATGGTTCATAGCCAAAGGCTGGGCACCCTGCATCGGTGCGAGAATGAGCCCATCAGGGGCGACCATGTAAGGAGACTGCATGGGGACAGTTGCAGATTGAGGGGCAGACATGCTCATGCCAGTCAGGCTCAAACCGTGGAATTGGTTCAACAAAGCGTTGTGGTCGACAGACCCAGGAATGACGAGATGCTGGGGTCGTCGATCGGACTGGTTGGAGAGAAAAGGGGCCGCACCGGTGTTCTGTTCCATGATCGTCGTTGAAAGAAGATGTATGATTAAGATATCTGATCCAATTAGTCAGTGCACATGAAAGAGGGATGAGTGTTAAAGTTGCGAGGGGCAATGAGATGAGGAGGATCCGATGTGAAGTAGGTATATAGACGGAACGTCTGAAGCAATAGACCTTTGCTTACCTTACAAGCAACAGATCGACTGCAAAGAGCAGTGCAAGATGTGAATAATCGGGGATGTGTGAAAATCTAGCTACATTGCCAAGTTGTCAGTTGAGGAGTCGGGTTCATGACATTGGTAGGGGGGAAAGGAACGGGTAGAGGAGTACCAGACGGGCTCTTGGAGAATAGCCGGTTCTGGTCTGAACAGATGTCTACAACAGCAGGCAAACGTGTTTGATGCATGTCCATCAAGGGGACAGTAGCAGCATAGCGATGTGAGGAAGTCATGGTGCCGAGATGCAGGAGACGAAACGTACCTCAAGAGCCTGTTTGATGGTCAAGCACCTGGCGGACAAAGCAGGCTGGAAGAAGCCGATGATGACGAACTCTGGGGTACCAAGACTGAGATGAAGTGAAAGTAAGTAAGATAGTCACGATACCGTGCAAGATGGGAACGAAGGAGATTGAAGGATCGGAGGTGATGTTGTGAGGAGATGAAGAAGAAGAGAAGAGGAACAGGGAAATGAAGAAGATATAGATCTTCCGCGAGCACCTACCCAAGAATGCGCAAAAAAAGTAAAATGTTGGAAAGAAGCACTGCTGCAAGAGGAAGGATGTGTTATTGATGAAAAGGCAAGAATGATGCTCCAATGGATGCCAAAAGATGAATAGCAAATGTTGCGCAACAAAAGATGCCCGACAATGAACAATGCTAGTCAGCAGGTAAGATGAAAGAAGAGAATAAAATCCATTGCGAGATGAATAGAATGGTAAAAACAATACGCAGGGTGAAGACGGTCTTGCAATAACATCGAGGCCCATGGAAGGAAAGTTTGCAGCTGGCAGGAGCTGTCCATGACTGGCAGGAACTGCGAGGCGTGCAGTCGGGGCCAACTGCCACTTGCATACGGACTGAGGGAAGGAGACGTGAATTCGGGTTCTTCGAATGCAAGATATATTGCCAAAGTCTGCCTATCTAGTATTGGAGGAAGGAAAAAGAAGCCTGAAAGCGACTGTGGGTAAGTGCATGCCTCCTAAGAGGATCCTCACTGCCGGATGGAAGTTCGATGAGAGCACCATATGTCTACGTGGCCCCTATGGCATATGAAAGATTTCAAGCGACTATGTCACTCGCCTATAATATGATATACGCACACGTAGGCCACTCAAAAGAAGGTAGCTGCCAAAGAAACCTGTCACGCACTGCTAAATCTGGACATCGTGATTTCTTTGACTCGACAGGGACAGCTAACCATCAGAGTAGAAGGCACTTACTCTGGAGATATTTGAGACCCTCTCCTCCAGCACTGGGCGTCATTTATACTCTTGCAATCTGTTCCACATTAGCCTCTCTCTTTTTGTCTACTAACCTACATGCCCCTTGGTCCAAATGCACATAGCACAGCCACTTGCTTGGGTATGGGCCAAGACTACCTTCCCGTACCTGCACTACTTCGTGGTTTACATCGACAGTGTAGCCTGATGCGGCTTCGAAATGCATTGTTCTCCTATTCGAGTAGTAAGCGTGAAGTGATGCTGGTTGAAATGTGACTCTTGCGAGTCTCAATCATGCACCATGAACATCTCGACATGTAGGACCCCGCGGGTTCCATGTTCGCTGATATGTCGAATGCTTGGCTGTTCGAACGCTGTCTGTGTTAGTTCCTGGTTTCCATTAGTTACTGCCGATCTACTGCGAGTGGTCTCTAATGTCTTAACTTGCTTTTTATAGTTACCAACATATGTTTTCGAACGGCGTTCATCAAGTTAGAACCCGCCTTTGGGTCGTTTGGCGTTTGGTAGTCGAGTGTTTGATACCGCACACTTTCTTTCTCCTACTTAGCTCAGCTGTGAGCTGTGAGGATGTCACAATATCGACGTTTTTAACCTGCATGAGTTTCCCGAGCTGATCATCGGCGAGAAGCCACCAGGTTGCCCCCAGAGTAGCAGGCTAATCTTCATTTGTGTTTTTTGTAGGATTGCCTAATGACTAGGAGCGTATCGACAAAATTCGATCTCCTGAAGTCAAGACGTTACCGTGCCCTACATGTTATCTTCGGCAGATTCATTGTCCTGCGAGTGTTGGAGCAAGGTTGTTTTGTGTCAGCCACCGAAATATGTCCCGCATACTTCTTGAAGAGTTCCACGCTACATGTGTGTGGTCAATTTGCTATCATAGTTCTTTGTTTGGACTGATTCACCGTCTTGGGATTTACACAACGCAACATGTTGTGTAATGCCGTTGATACTGCCACGGTCCTGGGGATCTTTTCCACTGCGGTACAATGTAGCTGTAGAATGAATTTGGACCGATCAAATTACCAGATATGAATACTGATGAGAAAGAAAAGTACCACTAAGCGTCTTGAGACACGACAAAGTCGTGTCATAGAAGAAAAGCTTTTGCTATCTATGCAAGTACAGGGTAGGCATGGCCACGGTTTGGTTCGCTCCACAACATGGCATGCACACACCCACACGTAGGTAGTCACCCAAGCACGAGTAGGCTGCACACAACAATATTGTACTTAAATAATAATTTGCTCCTGCTCGCGTGCCCGCATCTAGATGGAACAAAAGGGTGTTTTAACGCCGGATAACCAACGTCCCCGAGTATGTGACATGCAGTTACGACTGTGTAGATGCCACAAACCATGTATCACATATGTACTAGTCAGTCCCAACACCGCCCGTTCTAATAAACCGCAAAAAAGGTCCCAAGTCTACTTCATGTACGCTCATAAAATATCACACCACTGTATATAGATAGTAGTGGAGCAGAACGCCAGCCGTTGAAACCTGGCAAGTCATCGCCTCCGACAAACCCAAATGCAGCATGCCGCTAAGCAATTAGTTCTGTTTTTTATGACCAAACATCCTCCTGCAAGCGTCTCAGTCAGTAAAGGTTTTCTAATGTGATGCGCGGGAAACAGCATATAGCCATTGCATACCTGGTATTGGTTCGCCGACCTCATGTTCTTCACAATCTCCTCACCCTTGGCCTCGGACACCCCACGTCCCTCGGCAATGATTTGCGCCAAAACAGTGTTGACCTCACGAGCCATGTTTGCTGCATCACCACAAACGTAGAAATAGGCTTTCTGGGAAAGCAGGTCGCTGACCTCCTGGGCTCGCTCCTTGAGTCTGTGCTGCACATAAACCTTCTTGGAGCTCTCTCGAGAAAAGGCGGTGATCAACTCGAATTTGTCACCGAGAGCCTCCTTGTATTCCTGGAGCTAGTCAGTAAAAGGTTTAACACATTTGGCCCAGGATACAGTTGACTTACCTGCCATTCCTTTTCATACATAAAATCCTCGCTGGGCTTTCGGCAACCGAAGAACAACAGAGTCTTTCCAACTTCGACACCATCACGAGCCAATTTAGCACGTTCCTGAACGAAACCGCGGAAAGGAGCAACACCAGTACCGGGGCCAATCATGATGATGGGCTTGGCAGGATCCGAAGGAAGCTTGAAGTTGGAGTGACGAACATGAACGGGAACATGGATACCATCGTACTTATTACGGGGACCTGTAAGCTCATATGTCTGACCGAAAGGTGCTGGGTTGGGGTCGCCGTTCTGCTTCTGCTTCAAGGCAAAG
This sequence comes from Fusarium chlamydosporum, assembly GCA_014898915.1. Classification (NCBI taxonomy): domain Eukaryota; kingdom Fungi; phylum Ascomycota; class Sordariomycetes; order Hypocreales; family Nectriaceae; genus Fusarium; species Fusarium chlamydosporum. The sequence goes on along the minus strand of JAAVUD010000036.1, from coordinate 470,435 downwards.
AGGTAGTTTGTAGCCACACCGCGGAAGGGTTCATCTCGGCTAGGGATTTGCTGGGACTCGACGACGGCAGTAATGGAAATCTTCTTGGGCTGGACCAGAGACGAGGAGGAGATAGAGTAGTAACGTGGCTGAAGCTTGGTGAGACCCTCAATGAAGGCGGAGAAGGGAATCTTAGTCCACTTCTCACCCTTGCTGACGCTAGCGAGGAAGCGAGCAATGTTGTAGTAGTGAGGGCCGGTCTTCTCGTGGAAATAATCCTTGTCGCTACCGAGACGGTTCATTTCAGCCTTGATATCATCGTTGGGGGCGAAAGCAGCGAGAGTAGAGACGAATTGACGGGAAACAGGAGCGCAAATCTCGAGGTGGTATCGCAGAATAGCATCGTAAGTCGTAGGGTTAGGGAAGGGAACCTTGGCGGTAGGCTCGAGAGCCTTGACAGTGATGACGGTGTGCTGCTTGCCAGAGAGATCGAGAATATCCAGAAATCGATCGACTTCCTCACCAGGGTTTGTAGGCCAGATAGCAATGTGATCACCAGTCTCGTACTTGAGGTTAGAACCACTGATATCAACTTCCATGTGGAGGCAGTTTCTGTCCTTGGCAGAGAAAAGCTCGTAAGACTCGGCAATAGGGGCAATGTAAGGGTTGTGAGAGTTGAAGGGACCCTTGGCAGTGCCTTCGAGATGCAGCTTGTTGGGTTCACCGAGATACACTTCGTTGGCTTCTGGGGTCAAGTCTTCACGCTCGTTGATGGCAAAGATGGGCTCGTAAACGGCTTCACGCTCTTCCAGGCCCATCTTCTTAGCAAGAGCCTCCCACATGGGGTCCTTCCAAGCCAAGAAATCCTCTTCCATGGTCCCAGCACCATCGTCGCCTTCACCAGCTTCGCCGATACGGTGAGCACCAAGTTTCTCAAGAGCCTTGTTAACGTTGCGGACCATGGAGTTGTAGTGCTCATAAGTGTTATTTCCGAGACCGAAAGCGACATAGTTGAGATTGCCAAGAGGGGGTTCATTACCCTCATTGAAGCTGGCATCCTCACCGGTGATGAACTCGTAGAAATCGACGGCGTTGTCGGTAGGTTCGCCTTCACCGTAAGTTGCGAGAACGAACATGACAACGTTATCGTTAGGAACAGTATCCAGGTTATCGAAGTCGTAGTCCTCAAGATCGGCGATCATAGTGTTGAGTCCGAATCGACTCTTACCCTCCTTAGCGAGACGAGAAGCATAGTCCTCGGCGGTACCAGTCTGAGAACCGTAGAAGACGACACAGTTCTTGCCAGATTCCTCCATAGCCTCAACAATGTTTCTCGTGCGACCAGACTTGGCAGCGCCGCCGGCAGCAAAGCCATTGGCATAGGGGTCCTTGGTGACACCCCATATCTTTCCTTTTGTGAAGTATGCGACCGTTCCGAGGAAAATGACGCCTAGGACGATAATGTCCAGAGTGTCGAGTTCAGCCATGATGGCTACTAGAGCGCTGGAGCGACTTTGTGGTCAAAGATGACAACAAATCCCAGAGACAAAAGCAAGACGAGCGACAAGGTAGTACCTGTTCAATTCGACCGAGTTTCGAGGTTTTTTCCCAAAGGTTATAGTATCGCCAATAGCTGTCGGCCGGAAAGGAGGCGGGGGGAGGAGATAGCAAGTGGGATGTGGCGCTGAGAGTGTCTAAAAAGAAGGATGTGCTGTCAGAACAAATCCGCGCTAAAAAGTTTTAGGAAATTAAGTGCATGATGCGAGGATCATTTATCGTGCGAGGCGAGTTTGTTGGCGGGACACACTTACATCAAAGGATCAGCACTAGGTAGTTAATCACGGACTCGGGCCACTTGCTCGCAAACTTTCCTCGTTCGACAAAGTATCGAACAAAGTAAGGAGTAGCAATGATTCGTATCGTGGACAGAGAGACTGACAACTGGAGCGAGGAATCAGATGAACCTTAGCTCCGGCTCCAGGGACCAGGCCAGGTGGACACTTCAACGGGATCGGGAAGTTGATGTGCCCGGCCACTCAGACTCAACTTAAGTGGCTACGGAATACCACGGTTGGTCGTTTTAGTCGGGTCGGATTAAACCCTTTGTAACGGGGGTTTTTCGTTGTTGGGGCTCTGTAGCAGGCGTTCAGTGGTTGGCCGTATTCTCCAAAGTCTTGAGTCCTATCTGTTGGAGAAAGAGAAGGATCCTCGCTGTTAGAATCCGGCCTTGAACAAGATAATTCAGGGTTGTCAAGTTTGGGAGGGGGAAAAAAAAGAAAGAAAAGAAGGAAGCCGACTAGAGCCAGGAAAGAATCAAGATTCGGCACATGAAACAGGAATTCCGGTATATATCCAGTACATATTAATGGCAATATATTGTTAGGAGACAGATAGCGAGGCCGGGACCCCGGACTAGGAAAACGGCTGTGGTATCATGAGATCTCGCGGCGGACGTCGGTGGGGTCCCGAAAACGAACACGGCCGCGGGGCAAGCCTTGCAGGGCCGCCATTAACCACCCGTCCCTCACCATTTCCCATGATTTTCCAGTGAATGTACTTACTTACCGTGCTCGACTCCCGGTCGAATTTTCTACTGGCCTCGGCATTCCGAGCAATGACATACCTCCGTTCTTTTTTATCTCACTCTCCGCGTCTGCTCCCGCTTATAGGATCAACTAGCTCTTCTCCTCATATTCAACTATCCGGAACCGTTTACCCCAAGATCCCCGAATGTATTAGCTATCTGTTAGTTCCGTCCTATAATGTTCCTGCGGAAACTATCCCTATGGTTCTTTCCGCGGCAATGATTCAAATTGCCGAGCTCAGATGCCTTGCACTCCTCATCAGCCCCTCAGATTACCCTATGTGACTCAGGCGATTCAACGATCTAGAAAATTCGCGAAACTAGAGGGAACTACAGAGTAGATATGCCACCTAGCAAAATATAGTTGCTATTGTTGGTTGAAGTGTGGCTTCAAAAACAGCACTTGGTTTGCTGTTGGCTGAGAACAATATAAAAAGCCTTGACCTTGTCGCTGTACACTCCTACTACAAATTCCACCAAATCATGCATGTGACAATAGCCAGATCCCTTGCTGTCAAAGAGACGGTTCTTGTGGAATGCGGGATACCGACAAGCCACGCTGCGACTCTGTCTTGCATGAATGTTGTCTTGAAGATGGTTTTGATAGCCAACAAAGAACCATTCCTTTGTGTGTATTGTGCATGCCTTGAGACGTAAGACCGTTGTAGTGGACCATTACCACTACTGCATTCTAATCACACCGCTGGCATGGCCACTATTCCCACAAAACGATACGGATAGGCTTGTATATGAACTGAGAATGTTTCGGCATCTCGTGCTTCCAGAAGCTGAGCTGCTTCTTGCCCGTATACGAACTTGACACCGCCTGCTCCTTTGCCTACGATATAAGCTATCATCGGACGCTGTTTGCTTCATCCAGTCTAGGTGTTTAAACGTGGCTAGTTCTCGACTCAGGCAGAATCCTTGATGTATTACCTTAACGAGTTGCCATGACCAGGAATATTCAAAGTAGGACGTCTGTGTCCTATGGGAAGCCCGCATGATTTTCATTTTATGAGAAGCCTGATATGTGCGCCATGTTAATAGCGAGATAGCGAACTACATCAAACCCATACGGGCTTTCATCATACTAACCCAGGGATGGCCTTAAGGCGCTCACGTCCATCCTGGCAGTTAGCGAGACATAGTATAGCTAAGACGCAGATGTCCAACCCCAACGAGTCATTCTAGTAAACTGATGTCTCGCGGATGAGATCTTGAACCCTGAGCTAAGGGATCACCCAGGCCTCCTTTGACCAAAAAAAAAAGAGAAAGAAAAAAAAACCAATTGACAGGCGCGAGGTGGCGCGACGGGTTTCCCAAGGGCCCGTCATCCCATGTCGGTTGATCCTAGCTCCGCTGATAGGTTGCGGCCCTTGCAGATGATGGCAAGGATGAGTACTGAAAACACTGCGAATCGTTTGCTATGTTACCTAGCATATCTGCCATGTGTTAAAGCGCCCTGGGTTCTTCTGGCCCCATCGCAGCCAGGTTCTTTAAAGGTTCGGACAAGCCATACAGCGGGCCGGGCCAATGCTTGGTGGGCAAGCTGAGTAGCGTCATTGCGTACCTGTGGTCCAGCCTCCAAAGCCAGTCAATAGGTTGTGGTCTTTGTTGTCAAAAAGACTCCCTCGTATGCTGCACATGCATAGTAGCATCCCTTGTCAGCTTCAACCTAAATCCAGAACCCAAGTCCCGACCCGTAAATAGCGGGCGAGCACTCTTCTCATCCTTTCTTCCTTTCCTTTAGTTGCGATACTGACTTTGAAATTGGAGAATCGCCATAGATCATGGGATTGCGATATAGAACTTGAGGATGGGTAAGTCCAAAGCTTTTGCAGGTGTCCACCCTCTCTCTCTCTCTCTCTGCTTTACCTTACACCAACACCAACACCAACCCCTCTCCTCCCGCACCACCACTAAAATTTGGGCTGTATCGCGGGAATACCCTCGCCATCCGTCAGCGCAAGCTAGCTTTGGTTATTCGCTACAGCAGAGCTACCGTAACTTGCAGCACAATTGTTCACCCGCAGTTAGCTGATAGCCGACTCTCAAGCCCTGTCCTCCTGCTCGAAACGCCTCCGCTTCTGTTTCACCAATATCTTCGAACATCTGAGCAAAGATATAGCCATTCTCGACTAACCCCTTGTGTGACCCATAGTGCCGTCGCAGCCGCTGCCGGACCACCTGCAGGACACACTCAGGTACTCTCCCCGGCCTGTTCACAGACTCGACGAGGAGGAAGAAAATGAGAGGAGTTGGGACCGAGCACTGCGTCCTGTAGCTCCAGATTCGCCGGCTGTTAGTCGATTTGGACATTCACGAGACTCCTCCGCCGAAAAGATCCCCCAGACACATCAACCCTTGACCTCCCCACGACTTCACGGAGCGCACTCGAGAAGCCCCCTCGGCGGCGTTGTTGAACGAATTATCGATCCCAAGAGTGCAACTTACGGCCATCACCGTCAAACCTCGATTGTACACGGCTACCAACACTCGAGAAATGGCAGCTTGGCCTCAACTAGTTCCAGTCCCTTAAGCCCGCAGATGATTGCAGCCGCAGGCGTCGGCCTCGATCGTCCAGACATGCAATCGGTGGCCACCCGTATCGATGGCGACGCAGGTTATCCATCACGGCCCCCTACAGCCCTCTCCGGAAATGTTGCGACCATGGACCGTCCTAATGCCGCCGATGCTCCTTACGGCCAGACCCAACGCAAGCTCGAACGAATGCAGAGCAAATCGCGGCGCGACCATACCCCTCATCACTCCCACTCGTCTCGTCACCATAAGGATGAGCAAAAGACAGTCGGCGAGTATGCGCTACATGTGTTGTTCACCTCGGTCAGTGGAGCTTCAATTTTGTCAATGCGCATCGCAGCTGACTTGGAATAGTTTATTGCGCAAGCGGAAGAAAAGTTAACAGAATGTGTCACGGTTCCCCTCGATCCTGAACCCAATGTCGAACAAGTATGCGGCCCTGGCGTCGACCCGGCTTTCGATCAATTGATTATCGCTCTAGGCCATATTGCTAGCCCGAAACCAAAAGCATTAATAGACTCTATGATGCTCTGGAGGAAAAGCAAGAGCGATGCCGCCAACGAGGCCCGCAGTCATCTTCAGCAATCTCGTAATGCAGTGCCAGGAGCTGGACCCCTTATCAGAAGAAACACGGAACCGGTGCAGGCTGGCATACCTGGTCAAGGAGGTCCTGATGCTGCTTTCCCAAATGGCCCACCTACTCTCGCAGCAAGACAAGAATTTGTGGCACAAGCCGAGCGTCGGTCAACTGTGTCTATCTACATCCTTTGTCGTGTTCTTCTTGAAGTTATCAGTCAAAGTAATCTTGCTTCGATCACACCTGAGATGGAGGATAAACTGGAGAATATCATCTTCGGGCAGCTCAAGATTGCTGACACAGAGCAATTGATGGTATCACCTCTCAAGCTTGCCAACTGGAATCTCTTTGCCCAACTTCTGGGCCACATGAGTGGTATCAATTTTACTGGGGTTACCAAGAGATTCATCGAAGACTTGGAAAGCTCTCTTCAGGCTCGAGAACGAGTGGTCAAGAGCCCAACCACATCTTCGCATCCTGGCCGAGACGTCGAGGGGAAGGTGGAGCTCGTCCTAGGAGGCATGAAGCATTTGAAACTCAAGATTTCGCCCGAAGAATCTTGGGAACAATGTTGTGATTTCCTCATCTCCCTTGGCCGTCTCTTTCAAAAATCCCATGGACAAAAGATTAAGACAGCCTTTTGTCAGGTGATAGAGATGCTTCTGCTTCCAATTGCAGCAAAGGCAAGCAATAGCCACTTCATGCATCCGAAATGGGCAGAAGTGCTCGCTGCCGTCGGACCTCGCCTAGCTCAGATGTTCATGAAGCCTAGACATTGGAATTTCGCTTTTCCACTTACGGCAACACTGCTTTGCGTGTCCTCTCCCGACAACTTCGGCTCTCAATGGTTGCAATTGATACTCCCTTTGCAGGCCAAGATCAAGGATCGGGCCACTAAGCCTCTTTGCCTTCAGGTCATCTCGCGTCTGCTGTGGACGTTTTTGTATCGCACCAATGAGACTTTTCAAAGCAGCCTGCGCAAAATTGATGAGGTTATGAAACTTGTTCTGCCTTCCTCTAAGCGAAGCTTAGTTGCTTCTGACACTGCTTGTACCGAGCCTTTGATTCAAATCATTCGAATCATCGGCTTTAAGTATCCTGAGTACTGTTTTAGGAACGTGGTGTTTCCTCTTATTAATGCTGAGCTGTTTATTTCCAATAAGGAGCTCAAGGTTGAGCAGCTAGATCCTGATAGAGTTGTAGTGGGCATCAGAGCCTTCCTTTACATCATGTCAGATCTGGAGAATGGTGAACAAGGACGGCCGCCATTTCCTCAATCCTTTGGAACCCCTAGCCATAATTCGTTACCTGATCGCTTCCCCGTCTCTCCAGCTATGTCATCTCCTCGCAACCTTCCTCTATCTCAACCAACAGCGGCTTCAAAAGAAGAGTACATATCACGTCCTGTCTTGACACATGTATTGAGCGATGGAGTCCGGGATTTTTACCTTAAGTTTTGCGAAATTCTTGGGAAGATCACGATAATTTGCGATAACACCTTTGGTGGACAAGCGGCACTCGATGAGAAGTTCAACAGCCCGCTGCCGAAAACACCCATTACTGAAACCTTCACTTTCTCCCGTAAAGATGACCACCAGAATGCTGCGGACCAGAAGCAGGCATTCTATGAACTTCTTCATGTAGCTGTCCAAGCGTTGCCTCGGTGTCTTTCTGTCGACATTCCCTTCAATTCTTTGATAAATCTGCTTTGTACAGGGACAGCACATGTGCAGTACAACATTGCTGAGTCATCGGCCAATTCCCTAAAAGCAATAGCTAAACAGTCGCATGCTCAGCAGGTTACTATGGGCTTCGCTCGTTTCATCTTCAATTTTGACGATCGGTATTCGACAATGTCCGATGGCGGAATGCTTGGTCACAGTCATATCGAGAACACCCTGCGCTTATACGTGGAGCTGTTGCGAATATGGATTGAGGAAATCAGACAAAAGACCAAAGACGCCGCTACGGATGAACCGGACGCCAATGCGTCAGACAAACGGGCCATAAAACTTGATCTCTCTAGCATATGGGCGGAGGTTGACCAGGCAGAAGCTCATGGGCTGTTCTTCCTTTGTTCGCAATCACGCCGAGTGCGCCACTTCGCGGTCACAGTTCTTCGCTTGATCGTGGAGTTTGATAGGGCCCTCCGGAAAGAGTCGGCTGAAGACAAAGACTCCATACGACTTATAGACATTCTTGAAAACGAATCCAGCAAGATCATGGATTTCAACGACGAGCAACTCTCTGTCGCTGAACGAAGTCGGTTGCAACGAGGTCTGCAAAACTCCAACAACCAGGGTCCCCTGGTTGAGCTTTGCGCCAGTGACGTCTCCTATGACACAACTTTATGGTTCAAAATCTTCCCCAAACTCATCCGGATGGCCTATGAGAAGTGTCCGTTCACAGTCACTATATGCCGCGATCTCATCTGCAATCGTATTCTGCAAATGTACAAACCCATTGTGTACCTCTCTGAACCTTCGCGCGGTCTGTACTATAATAATGAGACCGGCAGTGCTCGGCTTGGGGCGAGGTCTGCAACAACAACGCAACCTGAGGTAATGGTGGAGCAATGGAAGCTGTACTTGATATTTGCTTGCACTACCCTAGCAGATCCAGGTGCTTTGCCCACACCACAGGATCCCCAGCACGTCCGAATGGCCTCGAAAGCATCTTCCAAAGATAAGATTGTGACAGCTCGAATGCTGTTCAAGTACCTTATTCCTTTGTTGTCTGTCTCGTCTGCATCCGTTCGGGATGCTGTCGTTGTTTCCATGGGCTCCATCAACATCCACATCTATCGGACCCTACTCGAAGAACTACAGGGTCAGGTCTCTCGGTGTAATGACGAGGCACGAGCTCGGATACATCAACGAACGAACAGCAACCCCAGGAGGAACAGGAAGATGGATCTTTTAAGAACGGAAATCACACACGTTTTCAAGCTCACTTCGCATTTCCTCAGCGAACCGGAGGTTTACAACAACGAGTTCTTCTTGACTACTCTCACCACATACACAAAGGACCTGAAGTTGTTCCTTATGGATGGCGAAGTTCAGATGGACTGGGAATTCCAGAAACTCCGGCGTCATTACTGTGGCCTTATGGAAGCACTCTTCGAAGGTATTAACAGAACCAAAGATCCATCCCGATGGATGACCTTTGAGTCTCGGAAATCTGCGTTTTCGCTCATGGAAGACTGGTGTGGCTTTTCACCGAATCAGAATCAGATCCGCGCCCGTGAGGATACCATGCGCCAGTCTCTGATTGATCAGCAAACGTTGGGCGAGCGAGGCACTGCCACCGCTGCAATGGAGATAGAAAAGAGAAATCTTCGCACTGCAGCGCTCAGCGCTATGGCCGCGCTCTGTGGTGGCCCAATTAGTGTCACGACCGAGAGCAATGTTGTCCTTCAGTTCGATGTTCGACGCATGCTTGCTTGGATAGATTCCATCTTCAACTCTGGAAGTGACAAGATGAACGTTATTGGCAGAAGAGCTCTGCAGAATTTGATCGTACACAATCGGGAGGTCCCGTATTTAATGGAGCACTGCATCATGCGATGTTATTTGGCAGAGGTTCCCAAGGTGCTTGAAAGTTACTTTACCGTGGTCACGCAGGTATTACAGGACCATATCGACTACCCTTGTCCATTCTGGAAGCTATTAGGCCTCTGCCTTTTCACTCTAGGAAATGATCAAAGCGAGATTCGGTCCAAGTCTGCAGCTGTTCTACGCAGCCTAGAAGTACGGCAACAGAGGAACTCAAAGATCCAGGATTTCGACATCAGCATTTCTGATAAAACTCAGGCTGTCTACAAGCTCGCACAGTTTGAGATCTCTACTCGCCTTGCTAAGCAGCACACCGAGTTAGCTTTCCATATCTTTTCCGAATTCACCCTCTACTTCAAAGACTTGCAACCTGCAGCCCAACGAAATGTCGTTGCAGTCATGCTTCCCTGGATCCAGTCTATAGAGTTGAAACTGGATCCTAGCGGTGGACCTGCTGCACCGTCTTTCGTCCTCCTTGCAAATCTTCTTGAGATCACTATTAAATCCAGCGGCGCGCTACACAATGAGGTCCAGGCTCTTTGGCAGGCTCTTGCGACAGGGCCTTACCCAGGAAATGTACGCTTGGTTCTCGAATTCATCATGCAGTTATGTCTTGAGCGCCGAGAGCAGAATTTTGTCGAGTATGCCAAGCAAATCGTTGTGTTTCTCTCAACAACCAACAGCGGGCCTGGCATTAAGGTTGTCGAGTTTCTCCTTATGCAAATAACTCCCAGAGCGATGGTGCCGAATGAAAAACGGGATGCAGTCGAGCCACCGGCTGACATTAATCTCTTGCCATACTGCGCTGATCTAGCTGAAGCTCTACCTGTTGGAACCAAGCAAGCTGGATTTTCTCTTGGCCAATTATCTTTAATCCTCCTTGTCGACTTGATGGTATCCCCAGTGCATCTAACTCAGGAGAACGTTCCACTTCTCCTTCAGGTTGTCACTGTTCTGTGGGACCATTACACGCCGTTAGTTCAGGAGCAGGCGCGAGAGATGCTTGTGCATCTTATCCACGAAGTCGTGATTTCCCAGATTGACGATCAAACCCAAGACGTTGACAAGAAAGCCATTGAGGATCTGATAGATTTAGTCCGTCGGCACGATCGAACCGTTGTTTGGGGTTACGAGGATAGCAATGGCAAGGTAGATGATCAGGACAGCAAAGTGCCACCAAGCATGGAATTCCTTACGGCAGAAGTCATCAAGACTTTTGAGATAACATTCCCGGGCATCAAAGAACATTGGGGACGGCTGTCATTAACCTGGGCCACATCTTGCCCAGTTCGGCATCTCGCTTGTCGGTCATTTCAAATTTTCAGATGTGTTCTGACATCAGTGGACCAGGCCATGCTTGGAGATATGCTAGCGCGACTGTCCAACACAATCGCAGATGAGGATCCAGAAATCCAATCTTTCTCTATGGAAATCTTGACAACTCTGAAGACCATTATTGTCAAGTTGGAAGCTGATGACCTTCTCAGCTTCCCCCAGTTATTCTGGACTACATGCGCTTGTCTAGAGTCGATCAACGAAAGAGAATTCTTGGAAGCTGTTGAGATGCTCAACAAATTCCTCAGCAAGCTGGATCTGAGCTCACCTAACGTGCGCCGAATACTTGCTGACGGCCAACCATCTCGATGGGAGGGAATATTTGAAGGTGTGCAGCCGCTCCTACACAAGGGCCTACGGTCGTCACTCTGCTGGCAACCCACTCTCGATACAATAGACAAGCTGGTTCTTCTGCCTAGCGATGGGCTGATCGGTGATGACAGGCGTCTGTTCTTCTCGCTACTTGCCAACTTCCCTCGCTTCTTGCACGAGCTCGAGCAACCCATTCCGGATGAGAGTGCCGTGCAGACAGCGAGACTCCTTCAGGAGGAAGCCGACAATCAGGGGCTGGCTGGTATCGCTGAGGCTCTGGACGACTTTACGTTGGGCAACCCCCAAGATATCAACAAGGACTTCCTCCTCGAGCTATGGGGAGCTTTGCGAGAGTATTATCTGCCTCAAATGGACTTCCAGATGGTGACCTTTTTGCTTGGTCTTCTCACCAACTCCTTATCCTGGGTCAAGATCCAGACAATGAGAATCCTCTGTGTGGCGATTCCCGAAGTGGATATGCGTAAGCCAGAGCTTGCTGGACATGGGTCTGACTTGATTTCGCCGCTGCTTCGGTTGTTACAGACAGAATTCTGTATGGAAGCACTCCAAGTGTTGGACAATATCATGACCATGTCTGGCAACCACATGGATAAGCACCATTTGAGAATGAGCATGACACGCCCGACTTCGAAGGCGATTCGAAAAGAATATGAACGCACGCAGAGCCTGTTTGGAATTCCTGAGGCGTCCGGCTGGGCCATCCCCGTACCCGCAAAGAAGACTGATGCTACGCGAGCCAATATTCATGCCGCATTTTACACATGCCAGGGCTCAGAGGGAATGCTTACCGAAACCGCGCCTACACCTGATGTTGAGTTTCATGCCGACGACTTCCCTTACAACTTCTTCGGCGCACCAGAGCGAACCGAAACCATGCTATCCGACGAAGGCCGTGGTGATGTCCACGCGGCAGATCTCGCAACTAAGTTGGACAGTCTTGATGACTTCTTCGACGAGCCATCAAGCCCCGCGACCGATGACGATGGTCGTTCATCAAGGACCATTACTGAATATACTCCGGAATCATTTGAGACTGGAGCCGAACTTTACGATGAGCAGATCCTGCCTATTCTTCATGAAGCTTCGAACAATACGTCTTTCCAGAATGGATTTGCCGATCGATCTCCAGGGCTGTCGAGAGAAGCGAGTTCAAACACCATGACACCAGGCGCTTTCAGTGTGGTAATCCCTACAGCGCGACCAGGATTGCATTCTAGATCAATCACATCCCCCTCTGCGCCAGCTTCTTACCAACCACAAATGGGCGATATCGCATCTGATGACGAGTACCTGGGAGGTTACTCAGACGCGGACGACGAGCGACCCGGTACAGGCCATACTGAGAGTGCTTTCTACTTGGAGAACATGATCAAGCCCGTCACTCGAAGGCCACAGTCAAGAATGAGACGCGTACCGAGCGTTCGTTCAAGAGATGAGAGAAGTCGAGAAAAGCCACCGCCTAGGTCGGCATCACGACTAGCAAACAACGTGTACCCTCCAGGGATGCAAGAGCATGCGGAAGGCGACATGCTATAATTATGGGGAGAAGGAGGCTGGTTACAGTAGCCATACTTCTATATAAACGTCAGAAATGTTGTATGACGAGTAGGACTTATGATGCACGGCGTCGGGGATTTTGTATGTAATTAAGCCACGCAGCTGGGCTACTGCTTGTATGATATAAAAGCGATTTAGTACAAAGCGACCGAAAACAATAATTGTTTCACATTTAAAGAACCTGTCACTGTGCGTAACATCCATCCTCAGCTGTAGTACGCCTTGCTATCCTGAAGATCAATCTGTGGTCATAAGCTCAATTAAGAGATATACTGTTTTAGTGCATAGGTACTCAGAATATGCAAATCTCTACTCTACATACCTAGAGCTTCGTAGCCAAAGGTAGGACATAAATCAACCAGGAATCTTATGGAATAATGTCTATTTTGTTTCGAGGCTTCCAAAATGCCCCGAGACCTGCCATTCTACCTACAAAATGGGCCGGCAGAATAGTTGGCGCAAGGCTCATCAGCAAGACCAAGAGGAAAACTCCCAAGCCTCCACAATTGATATACCCCGAGGCACCCAGCAAAGAACATTCTGATCTTGCAACATTCCTATCTTATGTTGAACGAACCAGTCTCAATAAGAACTCAACTGTTTACCGGGGCACACACTACGAATACACAGTCGCCGATACACTCTCACAGTATGGCTTCCTCCTCAAGCGCGTCGGGGGCCAATCAGACCGAGGCATGGATCTCCTAGGCATATGGACGCTGCCTTCAACATCACGGACATCAAAAGTCATACTTCAGTGCAAAGCGGGTACTCGCAGCGCAAGCCCTATGTACATTCGGGAGCTCAAGGGCGCCATGGCAGCAGCGCCTCCAGGGTGGCGAGGCACTGATGTACTGGGTCTGCTGGTAGCCGAAAAGCCAGCTACAAAGGGCGTGCAAAAGGAAATGCACTCTGCAGATGTGGCTTTGGGGTATGTGTGCTGCACAAGAGAGGGAGAAATCGCCCAACTACTGTGGAATCTGAAAGCTCAGGAGTTGGGATTGGAAGGCGTGTCTGTGGGCGTCAAATATGGAGAGGACAATAATCAACTCGTGTTGATTCAAGGTGGCGAGATGCTACCGCTATTGAACAAGGTGAAAACAGGAGAGGGTAATGTGGTGGATGTATCGGTTCTTGAGGCTGAAAAAGGAGTAGCTTGATGCCACATGCGGTTGAGAGAGTGTATTATCACTCTATGGTATGCCGAACTTGTATTACTATTAACGTTTATTCCTCTTTACACTATCATAGACAGTTGTTCAGGCTGATAATCAATAGTTCGCATTGTCTAGAGTTACAGCAACATCATAAACTAAAGAACACATATGAGAACGTTATCCAAATGTATTATGTACGGGAACGTTCTAAAATTATATGATGATGCGTGATTCATTTCTGCATTGAGATTCCATGCTATGCATCGCATTCCTTGCTAAAGAAAACGCTTAGTTTCCGTGTTTACATGCCGACCTTCGCGATGGCCTTCTTCACTCCCTTGGCAATCTCATTGAGAAGTTGTTCAGGGCTCTTCTGTTTAGGAACAGACTCGACCTCGATGTCCTGGCCGTATGTGAATACATCGTCGAAGCTGAACTCTTCGAAGCTAACATCTGTCTCGAAGAGATTCTGGTGCGGCTTCGTCTCGTTGAAAGTTTCGTACTTGTTCTTGTCGTCCCGATGATACACACTGCAAAAATCTTGCTTCAGTGACTTTCCAGGGTCCAAGCGGCATTTCCACTAGCCGCCGCTTGTCTGATGGCGAGGTTGGGTCCAGTGAGGGTTTTCTTCGTGCCAGTTCTGGTCCCATTGACCGGGCCTAGACTTTTTGTGCATTTGCGACTCAAGTTTCCAAATAGTGGTGGTAAGTTCCTTGTACTGCTTTTCGGTGGTCTGATTTCGGTCGATGGGGATGATATTGGACTCGACGAATGCCGGGAACCACTTGGGAACCTGAACTTCAATGGGAGTTTCGTACATGCTGTAGCGATTAGGGCCGTTCTCGGTTTTGGGCAACAGGTAAGGGAAGTAGCCTTTCTCCTCGACAAGATCAACACACTTTTCCGCTTTGGTAGGCAATTGATTCTTGATCGGCTTGGAAGGGAAGCGAGACTCGAGCTGCTCAGTGAGAGCCGATCTGAAAGCCTTCTTCTTGGCGAGCTCCTCTTGATATGTTAACTTCTGGGATGGAGGACAGGCAGTGGAAGCCTGGTCCTTTAGCCACTTATCATAAGGTGGAAGATCGGTAGGAGCTCGTTTGAAGAGAGGCTTGAGACCTTCAGCTTCACGCAGTACGGCCATCTGATCTTCAGTAGGTGGCAGGTGAGCAGTATCCTTGTGGTAAGTGAACTCGCCTGCAATTATGCCCTCGATAGCGCCATCGCAGATAGCAACCTTGCGCGACATCTCAGACATCTTGGCCTTTTCTTTGTAGATGACCTTTTGGATTTTGGGTGAAATTATAGGGAACTCGGTAGGCATGTCGGTTTCGTTGGGTTCAAGAAACAGGGCAGCGTTCTTCTCGGCCCTTTCACGTCGGGTTGTAGTGACTCTCTTCATAAGCTCGTCATGGTCCTGCCTGTTGTATTCGATATGAGCGGCGTACTGGTTGCGAATATCGCCTTGCATAGCAAGAGGCTGCACGAAGTTGGCTTCACTGCGCTGCTTGCCTAGCTTGACAACCGCTTCAGGTTCAATACTCTTAGCGAGGTATTTGGGAGTAAAGTTAAATTCCTCATTCAAGGGGAACTCTTTGTTACTAGGTGGGGGGAAGCGAGCCCAGGTCTCTCGCATAGCTCGGGAGAGATTGTTTGGTGGGAGGTTCAAGTCGGAGATGGCGTCAGTTGGAATCTGTGGAAACTCGAGATCGGTTGCAGCGCCCGCGGGAGCAGCTCGCTGGACTTTCTTGTAAACGCGGGGCACAATCTTAGCCTTGTGTTTGGTTCTTGGGGCCAACTTCCGTATGGTTTTGGGCTTAGGAGGATCAGTGGGAGGGGTGTGATCGTCAACTGAAGATACAACGGCTGAGCCAGAGCTCGAGAGACACTCCCTCAGCTTTTGTCGGGCACTAGGTGTGAAGGGTTTCCCGTTACTGCCTGGCGAAGAAGAGATGATACTAGCAATCTTGGTTTCTTCTTCCTGCTTGGGAGGGATTGGCGTGGAGGGTTTCCCCACGAGGAGAGAAAGGGGAGCCTGCGCGCACGAGGCCGAAGAAGTATTCGACGCCATGACGGAGGACGGGATTGTGATGTAGATGCTTCAAATCCCACTTCTTTAATAGGAATTATGCAAGATTGAAAGTATTGCTGAGTTGGAATTGACAAAGATTTCTGTGCGCAGAAAGAGAGTAGAGTCGTCTTTACGAGTGCGAGTAAACTGAACCGAACAGTCGCCCAGCAGTGCCAGTCACTTTCGCACTCACTCCTCCCACTCACCAATCAAGCCCGAACAAGGGAATTGTCAATAAAATAAAGGGGAATGTTGGGAGAATTTTGAACAGAGTGAACATGAAGGAATATTACGAAGGGGAAATGCCAGAGACTGGTTCGTTCGAGCAACCAATGGTTATATATAATTCCCACTCAAAGTTTGGATGCAAAACTTGAAGCATGAAAGTAATAAACTTCGTCACTACCAGGCAACGGTGAGTAATAATATATCAAAAGACTCTATAAAGACAAGGTAAAGTTTGCAATAAAAAATCTTGTTGTGGGCAAAACATTGCTATCTCGACTTATCAGTGCAAGTGCCCCAACAACCATCTTGAAGAGCTGACGACTCCTCCGCTGTGTATTCTCCCTCTCAGTGAATCACGAGATGGATGACAGATCTCGATGTCACTTACATGTAAGGAACAAGGCCGCTTTTTAAACCGTTTGCTGCCTTGACCACGAACACTGAGTGTACACAAGAATCTCTGTGACAGTCGCATCTTCGGAGTAAACCGGTCCATTCGATCCGCAACTCGTGGTTCGGGTTGTTTTTTGCAACGTTAAATTGTTAAACATGGCACTCTGTGAGACTTTCTAGAAGCCTTCCCTAAGCGCTTGATACACGCCGGTATATACAAAAAGTCCTTTACCAAACGCCCCTCGATATCTATTTCCCGTATTATACATGTTGACACAAAAGCCAGACACCGCGGCATGTGGCTCCTTAGTTAGGATTCCACAGGTCCTACCGTAACCTGCTCTCGGAGTCGTTTGGCCTCTGCTGCCCGGTTCTGCTTTTCTTGCTTTTTCTGGCCTGCCTCTATCCTTGCAAACTGGCCACGCGCGCCGTGCTTGAGCTTTGTAATCATGTCTGCAGCCTTGCCTTTGTTCAAGTCTTCGGGTTTCAAAGGCTCTGCCTTGCCGCGCATCCTGTTAATGAAGTCGACCTGTCCCTGAGTAGGTGGATATGACCGCCACTTTTGGTAACGGTGAATGAACGTGTGGGGAAACACCTTGGCCGCGAAGTTGTCCGCTCCATGCACTGCATCACTGAACGTAGACGCAGTGAGAATCTCCTTCGGTATTGCGTATGGTGTTTTGGCAACCCCGCTTGGTAGCGCTCGCACTTCCACTGCTCGGTAAAGGGGTGCCGAAGTGTTGAACCTTTCACTAACTCTCTCTATGCGGATATAAGAACCATTTGGTGCGGAGAGAACAAATTTGTCGGCTCCTACTTGAACCCAAGCGTATTTACTGATGGTGCGGATGTGCTTCTCGCCAGATGTATCGGCGATTAGATCTAAGACCGAGTCATAGTCTGTGAATGTAACACTGCCATATGCGGGTCCGGGAGTTGTATGGTACGACAGAGGCTGCTGAGTCTTGACATGGTCCGTCTCCTTAATCTTGCGTAGGTCGTTCACTGTTGCCCTATCCACTAGAACATCAGGATCAAGCCCAAATAACGTTGGTGTTGTCACGATTCCAGTATCCAAACTCGAGACAAGATCAATGATGTGACAGTTTTTCTTCCCTGGATGAAGTCTCATTCCTCTACCGATCATTTGAACGAGTAGGTTGCGCGACCTTGTTGGCCGACCAAGAATGATACAGTCAATATTGGGAATGTCAGTTCCCTCGGTGAAGACTCCACAGTTGACTAACACCGGAAACTCTCCCCGTCGAAACGCATCCAATATTTCACCTCTTTCGACTTTGGGTGTTTCTCCAGTCACGTATCTTGCGTCGAAGCCATGCTGACGGAACCTGTCTGTTAGCTCGACAACATGAGCAATATCAACGCAGAATACAAGTGTTGATTTCCTTCCTTCAGCCTTCGCCATCCAGCTGCGCACTGTAATATCGTTGATCTCGCTAGTGTTGACAGCCTTGGACAGTTCTCCGGGAAGATAGTCGCCGAAAGCACCCTTCTTGACTTCTGACAGATTTGCTTTAGACTCGACTGTGGTGAAAATGACATCTGACAGCCACTTTTTCGATATCATGTCCACATAGTCTTTGTGGTAGACGATCTCATCGATGGCGGCACCAAGCTTGACCCCATCGAAACGCGAGAACGTAGCAGATACTCCGACCAAGTTTGGTGATTCTGGTCGCTTCTGGTCGAGTCCAAAGTAGCGCAGGGTCTTGAGGTAACCTGGAGCGACGATGTGATGGGCTTCGTCCACCAGCAGAAGCTTGAAGCGAGACGGGTCGAACTTCTTAAGCCGACCTTGTGACGTTATACTTCGTACGCTGGCGACAGTGATATCTGCTGTTCCCGTTGCGTGGACATTGCCCATCTCAATGTCGATCCTTTTATCTGGATACGCGCGTTGACAGTGGTTAGCTGCCTGTTCCACAAGTTCTCGACGATGAGCCAAAATCAGCGTTTGTTGAGCATTCTTATTCAATGAAGGAATTCTCTCGATAAGTTGTGTGAAGATGACCTTTTCAAAATTTAATCAATTGATCTTATGCTCAAACAACATCACTTACTGTTTTCCCGCTTCCAGTAGCTAGCGATATTCCAACTCTCTTATGGCCGTTCTGAAAAGAAGTCAAAGCCGACTCGATACATTCTTCTTGATAATCTCGAAGCTGTAACTTGGGCGGCGGATCATGAGTAACAGTTGAAGCTTTCACTGAAGCGAATGCCCGGAATGTCTGTGGTCTAATCACAAATGGAGACCTCACGGCCGTTGACCGAAAAATGCATCTCGGCACAAGTCGTAACATTGCACATGATGAGGGGTGCAATGAGAATAGGTTTTGTCTCATTGAGTTGTAGTGAAGATACTTCATGGGTCATGAATGCCCTGGTACGCCTACAAAGTTGAACATCTGCGGCTAAACGTATTAGGTAAGCATTTTCCACTAACACTCGGTACTTGCTTCAGTACCTATCTTCAGAAGGACTGAACCTTTCCTGATGAACAAAGTTTCACTGAAAATATGAACGATGAATTGACGGGCTGGTATTCATAACTTTTGCCTACTATTTTAAGTTCTTGGTGATCTCTTCTTCACATACTACATCTCCACTTGTCAGCTGGAGTGCTTCTTTATATTCATCTGTTACCATGTTTTCATCTTTTCATAAGTTGTCAGATTTCATCAACAAAGCAGCATGGAGTCGAAAACCAATGACAAACCTCCCGCGGGAGACTTTAATGAGGCAGAGCACATCAAAGACGTGGAAGTGAGAGAAGAAGAAGTGCTTTCACCACTTACGTACGGACAATACGCTGCCGACGAGACCGAAGCATCTGGTAGTGTGTATACTGAAAGCGAAGACGAACTAGACCAAGAAAACGGGCTCTATTCGCTGAAGAGGCCTGCTGAAGATGATCTGCTACCCAGGCAATTCAAACGACAAAAAGGAATACTCAACATCGACTATCTGGATCTTCTAAATAGGGATATCGAAGATGCCTCGCAGCGTGTTTGCTTTACTCATGATGACGAGGAGACCGCTTTATATTCAACTCAAATCGGTCTCACCTACTGGTCAATACCGGAAAAAAAGCTTTTCTTTGAGGCTATCGCCCGCCTGGGGCAAAGCGACCTCCCGGGTATCGCATCTCGCATAGGAACAAAGAGTGAAATCGAGGTGAATCATTATCTGGATGTGCTCCGAAGAGCTCGACTTTTGAGACAGCGAGAGGTCAGACGTCCAGCGATAGAGTTTCCGGAAATCCCTGCTGCTATCGAACTAAGCCAGCAATGCTGCCACGCCTTGGACGAAGCCGCAGATGCTATTTCTGTTCGCCAGGAACGAAAAGAGGAACTAAGAGAAGAGGGCAAATGGGGAGAGTGCTGGGAAATCACCCCGAAGATCGCGCGACGGCTCGACAAGGGCGAGAGCATCACCGGAAGCCAGGACCTTCACTTCAAGGGACTGTTTAACCTCCACGCCTGGCTAAGGCTTTCTGAACGCATCTTCATGAATTCGTCGATTCCAAGCGAGAACTGGCATTACATCGACAACAGCCCTCCATCGATGTGGGCCACTACGTTTGAGGATTTCCACTCTTTGGCGGTTTCTATCACAAAGCGACTTGTTCAAACCACCCTTTTCCTGAGTATGTCAAGGATTAGAGCCAAAAAAGAACTGGTACCTACTACCCGCGACATTGTCAGAGCCCAAGACGTCGAAGCAGCCATCGCCTCATTGGGAATGAAGCCAAATTCACATCAGTTCTGGAGTAAATGTGCACGACGATTACGACTAGAAGTACAAGAAGAGCCGCCCAGCAAAGATGAGGAGTGCGAAGGCGAAGGCGAACCTCTGAGCTACGAAGAAATTGAGAATCTCCTATCACAAAATGACGACGACGTCAAACCAACTCTCGAGCCCGAATTCGACGAGATTGTTGACTCCGATGAGCCAGAGGCCTTGAGTTCTGACTTTGAGGACCCTCCATTGTTATCCGATGACGAGAATTACGCCGTCGACAGAGAAGCAAATGAAGTTCTGCAGTTTTCCGCCGCTGACTTCCCAGAAACTTATCGCAAAAAGGAGGTTCTCAAGAACCGGATCATCACGGAGCGCCGACAGGAGCAATACGCTGAAGAGCGTGATCAGTATGCAAATTGGCAGGCCGAAAACGTGATGTGGGATCTGCTGCAGAAGAAACCACTCATTGAACTGCCCAAGATGCAAGAACCCGGCCCTCTGCAGCGATCAAATATGGATGTTGAGAGTGTCTTCCCTATAGGAAGAGATTGGAGATCGAAGACAAGGTTTCGCAGCGAGTGGGAGCAGGAATAAAAGATGGTGATCATACAACTTATACTGGAGTTCTGCCAGCGATTGGGTATTGCAGCTTGGCAACAAGCCTGTAAGCATTTTTAGTGCGAATAATTACACATGACTTCCATGCAAAGGGTATCTGAACCATGTTGCCTGTCCTTCTCTCACATAGCCGCTCAACGTCTCCTTTTCGGCCTCGCCTTCGCTTTTGTAGTCGTAGCCTTCTGGCCCTTCTTGGCACCACGGGTCGATTTGGACACCTGCGTTCCGCTCTCCTCAGCACTTTCCTCCTCGTCGCTAGATCCAGAATCTTCACTTTCCTCGTCATCCTCTTCTTCAGAGTCGCCAATCTCCTCTTCTTCTGTAGTCTCCGCCTTTTCTTGCTTTTCGGCCTTGGCAGGTGTGGCTTTCTTCTTTTGTCTCGAAGAGCCTCGCTTCGACCTCGGGGCCGGTGAAGGGGCGTCCGTACCATCCTCAGTATCCTCAACTGATGTGCCTCGGGTCTTGGTCTCGCTTCTCTTGCGTTTCTTTACTGGGGAGGGTGGTGGTGATAGGTCCAGCTGTGCAGGTGATGTTGGTGCTTCGCTGGGATCGGCCCGGGCACGCTTTATCATCGCGTCAAGGAATTGGTCTCTTGGGAGAGAAAATTCATTGTATCTATCTTCTGTCTCATCTTCGTCGAAATTCTCTCGTTCATCGATGACCTCGAGATTATAGTACGTCTTGAGCTTTTGCCATATGTAGGGAATGCGTGTATGTTGGTATAGATCGGGGTCAAAGCCATGATTCCGCAGATGTTCCGAAATCGCTATCATTCGAAAATGCCTGTGCATGCCTAAATGTTGCTGTTCAGTGACAGTAAACTTTCAAGGAAGCTATCCACTGACCGGCTGGTTTCCAACGAATGACACCTTTGAATAATGAAGCGACCTGATCGTCTGTCCAGAGATCATTGAAGTTGTTATCTGGTTCTTGCTCTCTTGTCTCACTGGAAGCATCTTGGTCGCCTGTTTGGGGAGTATCGACATCCATCGCATCATCGTCGCGCGCAGGAGTAGGTGTTGCAGCAGTTGCGGTGCTAGTCCGCGCACGCTTCCTTGGTGCCATTGTGGATGCGCCGTGCTGATCGACGATATCTTGAGGGTAGAGTCTGATCTGTCTGTAATGACTGGTCGTAGAAGAATGGCGTGCGTTGTTGTGGATTGGTATCAATGCTGTTGATGGATCAAACAAATAAAGTTGAAATGATTCGAAGTTTAGCTGAGCGTCCAATTCGATGAATACGCTTGTTGGTGTGGCAGGGTCCCTGCACTGGCCTGGGCTGCTATGAAATCATACCTAGCCTGAGCCTGGTGCTTGCCCGCCTGTGAGGGGACTGAACTTAGTGCATCTTTAGCAGAGGGCCCTGAAACGCGGCCGACGTTCTGTTCTATTGTGGAGCGCGTCACAGAGGGGGGCCAGGGATCTGGCGATCGCGTTAATTGACTTTCATTCATGAGCAACAAGCAATGGAATCTTAACCTCGACATCGAGGCCGTGACATGTCACCAACCAAGATAACATCGAATCTTGAATGCATTTGATCGTGAATCGAGACTATGGATGAATCTCAAGAAGACCCGGCAGCTGTGTTCGCTATACCTGACTTCTGGAAGTCGTCAAAATGGTTGCATGATTTGAATAGCAATCCCAATGCACGAGATCCCTTCTTTTCTCCCGGACTTAAAGGTACTTTGGTCGTAGACATTATACCGGAATCTTACTAATTCGGTATCTCAGATGATATAAGTTCGGACCTTGTGCAGATCGCTCACGTCTCTGTTGATGAGAGTGGCTTCTTCAAGTTACCCACACATTTTGGGCTTCAATCTGAGCTGGAGCCAGAAACTGATGTCGACGTCAGCAAAGATGACCCAGCACCCACAGAAAGCGTTTATAGCTTCGAGTTTGAGGACGATATTTGGGCAAGTACTGATGAAGTAGCTGAGAAAGCACCTGAGCACAAAACATGGGATAGCTTCATCGCAGGTACAGCACCAGGAAGACAGCCGCTGATGGTCAGTGAAGCCGGCGCAACCGTTTATGATGCCTTGTTAAGCTGGTCTGTTGACCCTCTTGAGCTGAAAAGCTCAGGAGTACCTGTTGTCGACATCAAGGCCTACTTTTCCTCTTTGCTTGCTCTAGCTCTTGGCCAGGAGTCGGTTTTCTTCTCCAAACAAGAGGGGGGTCGCTCCTTTAAACCGATGATCCCCAGCATGAGAGTCACAGGCTACTCCAAGGATGTACTTCGCGGGCTGGAGAAACAGTGTCAAAGGTGCGGTTCGATGCTTTTCGAGTTGCGCTCCTTCGTCAACACCACCTATGCAAAACGTACTTCCAAGTGTGGCGTTGCTTTGGCCGGTGCTATAGATCAGATTCTCAAAGACGTTCAGCGATATGTGGCTCTCCATGGGCAAACACCCCGGTCTCTTTTGGAGCTTCAGTCCACCGTCAAAGGACTCCTAGCGATTCTTCTTCCCTTCCAAAGGCTTACTTCCAAGTTCCGCAAAGGGTATTCAGACGAACATGTCCTGTCTTTCGTGTTTCATGAGGCGTATTCCGTCGATTATGGTGAGGAACAATTGCGTGGTATCATGCGTGAAGTTTTGCAGCGAGTTTCGTCCCCCTGGATCGAGTTTTTGGAAGAATGGATCGGAACTAGGCAAGAGGAAGGCATACCTTTGACCAAGGCCAACGTTGGGGCCAGCAAAGGGTTCATCAAAGTCGACACGGAGAAATATACGGACGACTTCGGACACGAATGTGAGGATGTTGACTTTCGCTTGGACGACAGTAAGATGCCTCACTTCATGCCCTTTGATATCGCAAAGTCCATTTTCGAAACAGGGAAGAATCTGCGGTTCATTAGGGAATGCCACCCAGAGCACCCCTTGGCTTCGGCACATATCATAAATGCAACTAAACCTCCAAAAGTTGGGTGGCTTTATGATTGGGACGCTATTGAAGATCTGGAGAAACGGGTCACCAAATACCATGACGATCTCTTGCGGGCGATTCGCGACTGCTCACCTCATCAACAAGCGTTGATGTCAGAAGGGCTCGAACATACCATTGGACCCGGTAATGTGCTCGCGTCCAGAAATGAAGAAGAGAGGTCAGAAAGTCGACTTCTGAGCGCACTCACGACACGTATGGATGAACCCCTGCCCGATGTGGTGAGCAAAGAAGATCCATTGAGCCAGATTCTACGTGAACGACTTGTGCAATCTGTCACTCGGAAGTCTAAGCCCCCTACTAGTGGTTTCGACTTCACACCTCATCCGTCGCTTCTTCCGGTTCTTTCATTTGGAGCCATCGCTTCAGCCCAATCAGAAGTTGTCAATCAAGAGAGTCTTAGGTTATTATTCAACAATCATGACTTGCGTGGTCACCTAAAGATGCATCGCGACTTCCAACTCTTTGGCAGTGGCATGTTCATCAGTCGCTTATCTCACGCTTTGTTCGATCCAGACCTAGAAACAGCCGAACGACAAGCAGGAGTTGCACGGCAAGGGGGTGTCATGGGGCTTCGTCTGGGTGGCCGAGATACCTGGCCGCCAGCGAGCTCGGAATTGCGGCTTGCCCTTATGGGAGTCCTAGCCGAGAGCTTTGCTTCAGACAATGAGTTCGCTACGAACAAGTTGGCCAGTATCTCAAGAGATGTATCTGAGTTGCCGGGTGATATGAGCTTTGCTGTCCGGGACCTGTTGCAGGAAGAGATTGACAAGTGTATGAACCCCGACTCATTGGAGGCTCTGGACTTTCTGCGCTTGTCGTACAAAGCGCCCAATGCATTGTCAAGTATTATTACCCCTGTTATCTTGACACAGTACGATCGAATCTTCAAGCTCTTATTGAGGATCATGCGGATGGTTTATGTCGTCAACCAACTGTTCCGGGATGTCAATACCAGAACTAGTCGTTGGGCCGACCCCGAGGAGATTTCGTTCCGATTCACACGCGAGGCACATCACTTCGTTTCTGGTATCACTTCATTCTTCATGGACGCTGGAGTTGCTATCCCGTGGCAAGCATTTGAAGCCAAACTCGACAAGATTCAAGCCGATTTGAAGAACCCTGGGAATGCTAAGAGCAGTCCTGACAAGGTTGAAAGCCCCGATAGACTGCGTGAGTTCCACTCAAGAGTACTAGACCGCATTATGCTTTCTCTATTTCTTCGAAAGCGACAGCAGCCTGTACTAAATCTTCTTGAGGAGATCTTCTCTGCAGTCCTAGAGTATGCCAAATTCTCTCGAACGAAAGCCATAGGGAAGAACCAGGCTCCAGACTTTGACGAGAAGCAAGAGATGCATCGTCTATATAAGAAATTCAAAACGAAGGTGCAGATTTTTATCACTGTCTGTCGAGCTTTGACAGAGAAGAGTCGATCCACAAGCAACAAGGTATCAGATGATCTGGGATTGAAGCAGGAGGGCATTGGAGAAGACCATATGGTTGCACAGCTTTTGATGAAGTTGGATATGAATGACTATTACACTAGGCATTAGCATTCTCATAGCATCAATTATTACGAGGAGGGGATTGCATATTCACATACCATTTTCGTCCTTTCGACCATGAGCGGTCATGATAGTTACTGGTGATTTACAAATGCACCCCACCAAGTATACCTACTAAGGTACCTAGGTAACTTAGGTGCCGGGGACGTGCCCCTCCAACCCCACGCATCCTATTGGATTTATGACCACTTTTACCTGCGATTGTAAACAATCATCATAGCAACTAATACAACCCCAATATCAAAATGTCGCGACAAAGTGTAGCGGCGCGCAACTTGTCCTTGACAGAAGAACTTGAGAGACTTGAGCAGTCAATCACTCTTACTCTTCAAGGTATATTCATCTTGACGACCTTTCCAAACGTTGCTGACGGCTAGCCAAGAAATCGATCATAACTTCAGCAAGTCGCATCGCATAGTAACGACAAGCATTCTGCCTCTTGTAGAACAGTATGGCGACCACTCTCGCGCTGTCTGGGAAGCCTCCAAGGTATATAGTGTCGTCTGAATCTGTAATCACTAAGCTAACAATGTACAGTTCTGGAAGCAATTCTTCGAGGCCTCGGCCAATGTATCCCTCTCCGGCTATGAGGAGCTTGCCAACGACGACGAAAGCGAAAACGTGGAAGAGAGTACAGCTATGAGGGAGGATATAACAGGGGACTACACGGCCCAGCACAACGAGGATGTTACTACTGCCAGTCGTGTTGAGCATTCTACTTTCCAGGCGGAGGAGGATTCCATGCTTGACGACGCGGAGCTCTCAGGAAGCACGCCTCGACCGGGAAAGACCAAGACTCGATTCTCCGACCTCGAATCGCCCTATGAAGTTATGAAGCGCGAAATGGAGGACGAGGACGACGGCCACAATAACACTACGGTTCTAGACGATAACGATGATTCAACAGTCTTGTTCGCCCAACACACCGCCAGACTACCCAACATGTCGATGACACCACAAGGACAGCGTGAGCATACAATGACCGGCGAGCGATCCGTCCAACCTCACAAGGATCCTCTCCTACATCGTATTCTAGACAAGAACTACCGCATCCAGGCTACACCTCACAAGACTGCATCACGAATCTCGCCGCTTAAGAGTGCTAAGAAGGATGCGCCAGCCTGGCAAGATTCGCCCGATTCTTCCCCTGAGATGGCGGTGCCAACACTACGCACAGAGGCTTTTATGTCACCCTACAAGAGCAATGCTAGACAACGCCTTGCCGCAGCAACGCAAGGTCCTCGAACACCAGGTGTTAGTGTGCAGACACCAGCAACAGCACGCAAGACACGGGATGTTTTTGCCACCGACGAGAGTGGCAAGGGTAAAGACAAATATGAAATTGATTGGGATAGTGACGAAGAAGATGAGGATGTTGACTTGTACGCTGGCATGAGTCCGCCCAAGACTATCCAGTTCGCCCTCCCACCATCGAAGCTCTTGCAAACACCTGGTAAGTTTTGCTATACCTTGCAATAGACGAAAGTTTTCTCCTTGGTGCTAACGTTAATTTTCAGCACGCGAAGCAAGTCAGAGAATTGTCGGCGATATCCTCATAGATGCAGGGGCCGACCCAAACTCGCCTGAATACAGCCCTTCCATGGTAAAGATGAACGAAGACCTTCTCGACGATAGCTTTTAATGCTACCCAATTCTGATATATATATATAAAAGAGCGAATACCGCTGTTTATTCAATAAGTATACTCGCTAGACCCATATATAGCCAAAAGATACCCTTCATTTCCACCCAATCTTTGTACTCATACCCAAGCTCCAATATTTTAGTCCAATGCCTGGATCAGTGTTGTCCTGCAACCCTTCGGTGTAGTTGATCTACATACTGAAGCGGATTTGTGATTTGAGGGCCTGCTCCTGGAGCTTCTTGACGTCAATGTCTGCTCCGTTTTTCTTCTTCTGTTCGTCCTTCTTGACAAGTGGCGCAGTAGAGGAAACAGTAACAATGGATGCAGTTTCGGGGTCGGCAGTCTTAGAGCTACTGTACTTGGCAGCGTCCACCTGAACTAAGGTCACCGTTATTATATTGTTTAAGTGACAGAGGTACTTGTAAGTGTTGCTTACAGTTGGAGCTGGTGGGAATGTTGTTGCCTGCGTTGTTTGACATGTTGATAGGGCTGAAGGGGCTTATGATGTGTTGCGATTGGCTGTGTCTTGGACAAGGTTGCAAGTAAGATATTAAGCTTAATGCTTGGTGTCTTTGTTGTCTAGAGCTGTTGGTTGTTCTGCCTGAGAATAAAGTCCACAAGGCGTCGTTCAACTGATGTATATATACTGCTTAACTCAGTTATGAGACTTGTTGTCACTATCGACTCATACGCAAACATCCACTACAGGCCGGCCATAGTCTTGCGTATCCCAGCATCCATTCATTGCGTGACTCATGACGAAAGCTACGATGCCTTCCACCACGGCTGACGAAAGAACAAAGTCAAAGTCTCAGGCCATAGAAGCGATCAGTGGAATAGCCCACGTATTAGGGCTGACGAACAACAGAATAGAGGTATGCGTAGACAATGCATGCAAACTGTAAGGTATGCCAGATACCACCCTCCTCTCCATTGCAGCGTGCATCAGCGCAAGGGCCTAAAGCTGGTTCGAGTAAGACGGACAATAAATATCGGTCGATATTGGTCAGCCCGGGTATAGCATATGCGGGAAAGAGATTCTTTATTTCTGCGCTTGCGTATACGCCGATAACTCATTTGCCTAGCTTGGCATTTGGCAACAAGGATTATTGTTGGGGTTCAGACTTTTTTCTAGCTAGTGTTGAAGGGACATTCTTGGAGCCGACTTGAG
Source organism: Fusarium chlamydosporum (assembly GCA_014898915.1). Taxonomy (NCBI): domain Eukaryota; kingdom Fungi; phylum Ascomycota; class Sordariomycetes; order Hypocreales; family Nectriaceae; genus Fusarium; species Fusarium chlamydosporum. The sequence continues at coordinate 442,416 of JAAVUD010000036.1, read as the reverse complement.
TGGTAGAATACTACAGCCACATATTTTGAAGAATTGTATGAGGTTACATACGGCATCCTATTCTAGAACAGTTGTTGAGTATTATGCTGTCGTTCACCATCTTTCAATAACCCTGCGTAGTAGTATTACGCTCGATGAGGCGTCATTTAGCCGCTTACGATATTGTCAACTGATGTCGAGTTGATAATTTATCGTCTGGGTTTTATTCAACCTTGTTTAGTTTGAGTCACACGGCAGGCCGGTTAGGTATCAAAGCTGCGTCACTACCAAGTATGGAGCCACGCGTTATTCTGCAAGTTTGACAGCTTAAAGATCTATGCTTAAACAGGCAGTTAGTTCGTGGAAGGAGAAGAGATGTTGGAGTTGAGGACCATGGCAAGCCACTTTGTGGCTTTCGTTTCCACTGTGGCTGTCGGCCCCACTGTTCAATCATAACGTGGATCTTATCGATAAGAAGCCACTAGTAGCGCGACTGCTTATCGGACAAATTTTCTAAATTTTTGGAAGTCGAGGCGACAGGCCATGCTAGTTTAGTTGATGGTTCTTCGAAGTTGGTGAAGACGCAGCACGCAAACATGGAGGACCAAGTGCACAAACCGCATCGCAAGTCCAAGGACAAAAAGGATAAGAAGCAGCATTCTGGGGGTGAGTTCTTGTTGTCTGTGCCTTACACCTGCGATAGGCGCATACTAACGATCTACCAGAGCGCAATCCAAAGGCTTTTTCCTTTGCTAACCCAGGCAAGCTTCAAAGACAAGCAGCAAGATCGCAAGATGTAAGGCTCTTCTCAGTCCCATTCCACGCTAGCCAAAGTTTCTAAATGTCTTCAATAGATCAAAGAGAAGCGTCTTCATGTCCCCCTCGTCGATCGATTGCCCGATGAGGCCCCGCCTCGCCTCGTCACTATCGTTGGCCCTCCTGGTGTAGGAAAGACGACTTTGATGAAGTCGCTCATCCGACGATATGCCAAGGAAACTATATCTGACCCTCAGGGTCCCGTTACGGTCGTCACCTCCAAGAAGCAGCGCCTGACCTTTGTCGAATGTCCCAATGAGCTCGAGGCCATGGTCGATATCGCAAAGGTTGCCGACATTGTTCTCCTGATGATTGACGGAAATTATGGTTTTGAGATGGAGACTATGGAGTTCCTTAACATCCTCGCTGCGACTGGTATGCCCGGTAACGTCTTTGGTATTCTGACCCATCTCGATCTCTTCCGCAAGCCCCAGGCGCTTAAGGATGCTAAGAAGAGACTCAAGAGGCGACTTTGGACGGAGTTGTACCAAGGTGCTCATCTTTTCTACCTTTCTGGTGTCATGAACGGCCGATACCCCGATCGAGAGATTCACAATCTGTCACGTTTCCTCTCTGTTATGAAGAACCCGCGCCCTCTCGTCTGGCGAAACTCCCACCCCTACTCCATCATCGACAGCTTCCGAGATATTACACATCCTACCAAGATCGAAGAAGACCCCAACTGCGACCGATCAATTGTCCTATCCGGTTATTTACGAGGTACAAATTTTGCTTCCCAAAACCAACGAGTACATGTCCCTGGTCTGGGAGACTTTACGGTGTCCAATATGGAGGTTATGCCTGATCCTTGTCCGACGCCAAACATGGAGCAGGCAATGGCCAAGATCACAGGAAAGACTGGTCGAAGGCGACTCGACGAGAAGGAGAAGAAGCTTCATGCACCCATGTCAGATCGCAGCGGCCTGAAGATCGATGGTGATGCCATCTGGATTACAAGCGACAAAGGTTTCAGCTTCGACAGAGAAGAGGACGAGGCCGAGCGAGGAGAGGGCGAAGAGATGATTGTTGGTCTCCAGGCCGAGCGAAAGCTCCTCGGCCAGATGGAGGGTGGTGTGCAGCTTTTCAAGGGTGGCGAGAAGGTCGAGGCAGTGCCCGAGGAGGAGGATACAGGAAGAAAGACACAGCGAAAGGCCAGATTTGCACAGCAGGATGAGGGCGATGAGCAAAATGATGAGGATGATGATGGCCTTGTCAGCGGTGATGATGACATCGACTCAGATGCCGAGGTCGAGTTTAACGAGGGCAAGCTGGGCAAGATGTTTCGCAAGGATGCTGATAAGGACCTTGATGAAGATGACCTTGCTTTTGCCGACAGTGACTCGGATCTCGGTTCAATGTCTGAGGAGGAAGAGGCTGAGGACGACGAAGAATATGATTCCGACGAAGAGGCAGCAGCCTTGAAATGGAAGGACAATCTGAACGGCACTGCGATGAAGCTCCACGGCAAGAGACGCTCGTACCATACAGGCGATTTGGCTAGGTTTATGTACGACGACTCCTTAAGCCCAGAAGACGCATTAAAGCGATGGAAAGGAGATGAGGATGAGTCAGAAGAAGAAAACATTGAAGACGATGAGGATGACGACGACTTCTTCAAGAAGTCAAAGCAAGAGAAGGAAGACGCTGTGGAGGACAGGTCAATACCCGCTTACGACTACGAAGATCTAGCTGCAAAGTGGGCATCAGAGAAGAATGTCGAAGCTTTACGACGAAAGTTCACATCGACAGCCCTTGCTGCGGGCGACGACGATGATGGAGATGAGGAAGGCAGTGACTTCGAGGGTTTGGATGATGACGACGAAGGTGATGGTGAATTCGAGGATCTTGAGGCCGACGGCCAGGAACAGCCCGCACAGCCAACGCCTGAAGATATTGAGGCCGAGCGAGAGAAGAACGCCAAGCGAAAGGAAGAGCTCAAGATGAGATTCGAAGAGGAAGATCGTGAAGGTTTCCTGAACGATAAGGCCAACGCTCGACGAGAGGGAGGTGACGTGCAAGAGTTTGGCGAGGATCAATGGTATGAGGCGCAAAAGGCCATGATCCAGAAACAGCTCGACATCAACAAGGAGGAGTTTGAGAACCTTGACGAGCGTCAGCGATCTGTCGTTGAGGGCTACCGCGCTGGCAAATATGCGAAGGTTGTCCTCGAGGGCGTTCCAGCCGAGTTTGTCAAGCTTTTTGACGCTCGCCGCCCCATCGTTGTCGGTGGTCTCTCTGCTACCGAGGATCGCTTTGGCTACCTCCAAGTTCGCATCAAGCGTCACCGATGGCACAAGCGTATCCTTAAGACAAACGACCCTCTCATCTTCTCCCTTGGCTGGCGCCGTTTCCAGACCATGCCCATTTACAGCACCACCGACTCGCGGACGCGTAACCGCATGTTGAAGTATACACCTGAGCATATGCACTGCTTCGCTACCATCTATGGTCCTTTGATCGCCCCCAACACAGGCTTCGTCTGCTTCAACTCTATGTCAGCTTCAACGCCTGGCTTCCGTATTGCTGCTACTGGCACAATCCTCAGCGTTGATGAGTCGACCGAGATCGTCAAGAAGCTCAAGCTTACTGGTACACCTGCCAAGATCTACAAGAACACTGCCTTTATCAAAGACATGTTCAACACATCACTTGAAATTGCTAAATTCGAAGGCGCCTCCATCAAGACGGTTTCTGGTATTCGCGGCCAGATCAAGCGTGCCCTATCTAAGCCAGAAGGCCAGTTTCGTGCCACGTTTGAAGACAAGATCCTCCTTAGTGATATCGTCTTCTTGAGAGCATGGTACCCCATCAAGCCTCACCGCTTTTACAACCCCGTCACCAACCTGATCGGCTGGCAGCCCATGCGTCTCACAGGCGAGGTCCGCCGCGATCAGAACGTTCCCACTCCCCAGCCCAAGAACAGCCAGTACCGCACCATCGAGCGCGAGACACGTCACTTCAACCCTCTCCGTGTTCCTCGTGCCCTTGCTGCCGAGCTACCCTTCAAGTCTCAGATTGTTGAGACTAAGAAGCAGAAGAAGGAGACATACATGAAGAAGCGCGCGGTCATCATGGCTCCTGGCTCCGAGGAGAAGAAGGCGCGTGCTCTCATGCAACAGCTGCTTACCATTCGCAATGATGCCGCTGCCAAGCGTCGCGCTGCAAAGGATAAGAACCGCGCTGCCTTCCAGAAGAAGCTGGCTGAGAACGAGGAGAAGAAGGAAGCTCGTGAGAAGCGTGAGTCTAAGGACTTCTGGCGCAAGAATGGTCGCAAGCGAGCTGCTGCCGAGGACGGAGGTGGTGGTAAGCGCAGGAAATAAAGGAATAGTAGATCTGTTTGTCTTGGTTACATACGCTACGTGGAGGACGTTTAGAAAAGTGATAGGTGTATACCTTGCTGGGTTGGCGTTTCGAGAATTAAAAGAACAATCATACTATATTACATCAAGTATAAATAATTGCTTCACAAGGTACAATACTATTTGGAAATCTTGAGCTTTGATTTGTCTTCAAGTGATATCACATTTTTATAAATGGAATGACGATAACGATAAAGTTGAAATAGTGCGCATTGGTTTTAAGGCTGAGTAGCAGTGGTACTTCCTTTCGCCAAGCTTCACAGTAACAATCCTAAACACCTATCCTCGAGACACAAACGTACAAAAACAAGCCACGAACCCGATGTTTGAATCCTCCTCCGACGCATTAATTAAGGGCCCGTCTCTAGACCCTCTTCCTGAAACAACCATCTGTTCGGTTCATCCGTATTTTAATCGCCTTTCATCAACGTCAACTAGTCGTTTGTCGCATTGCGTGCTAAGGAATGCTCCCAAAGAAAAACCAATTCACGCCCAGGTCCAATCTGACAATCCTTTGCTCCCAGTTTAAGGAAAGACGTGCGCCCCTAAATGCCGTAAAACACATTTATTGCTTGGGCAAACTAGGCCCATTCTCGGCTCGTCTACACATGGCAATTGTATCGCACGTGATATTTAAGAAGCAAGCATGGGCTCCTTGTTGGGGACAACATCCTCGTGAGGAAGCTCGGGGGCCGCGGTATCAATAGCGGTAGGCTCGTTCAATTCCTCCCTCAAGGCGGCAGGAGTAGGGATCTGAGGGGGGTTTCCAGACTTCATGGGCTCCTCAGTGGGAGGGGAAGGGAACTCAGGCTGCTTGGCAGAGACGGCAGGGACAGCACCGTTAGAGTTCTGGGGCATATCGATCTTCTGGCGAGAAGGGGTCTTGCCCTGGAGAAGATCCTGAACCTTGCCACTGTAGTCGCCGACGTACTGCTTGCTGATGTTGGAGACTTGCTCCATCTGCTTGGAGGCAACGCTCTGGATCTGGGCAGTCTGAGTGTTGATGAGCTCGGAAGCGTGGTGGATTTGCTCATCGATGAGCTCCTGGTTAGAAGTGTAGATCAAGGGCACGACGAAGGCGACGGTAGTACCAATGAGGGCAAGTCCCCAGAAAGGAACAAGCTTGACAAGATAGTAAGAGATGAAAGCAGCGATGAAGGCCTATTGACTGTCAGTATGACATACTTACTGGCTGACGTAGGTTCAAAACTTACAGCGGCGGAAGCAGCCACGTTCTCAGCAAAGATGATTCGCTGAGCCTCAATAACGAAGAAGTTGATGAGCTCGTGAACGTCCCCAATAAGGGCGTCCAGAGTCTCACGAGGGACTGTGTAGTATCGTCGAGGGCGAACCTGAGTGGCCAGACCGTTGTTGAGAACAACCTTGCCGAGGACCTCAGCCAGAATGGTCACACCGAGAACCATCCAGGAAGTCTTAAGGCCCCATCGGAGAACATCTAGGTATCGTGCAGCGAAGATGGAAGAGACAATAGTAGCGTATGCGATAGCAGATGCGCCTATTGCGTCATTGACGTCAGCTGAAGTTAATTGCAAGGAGAGCACACGTTGACTTACGGGGGTTGTTCCATGACAGAAGCTCGGAAAAGAAGGAGTGGTAGTGAGTGAGAGGCTGGCCAGTAGCAGCAGGAGTGGCAGGAGTGCGTCGAGAAGCAGCGAGGTTAGAGAGCTCGCTAGAGGCCTTCTGAGTGTGGTCATAGACATTTTGAGCAACGGGGCCTAGGAGGAAAACTCAATGTCAGTAACAGCACAATGGGGAAGCTCTAAAGATTGGCCTACCGTTGGCAACTGATTGGTACGCAGCGGCGGCGTCTGGAAATGAAGTCAGTTGTTTGATGCTAGCCTAGGTCATGGCGAACAGCGCAGCTGTCACGTCAAAAGTGCAAGAGGATACTGTATGATGATGTTGTTAGCATATCTGTCCTAATTGTCCCGCCAAACGGTCGGCGATTTCGGAAAGCCAAAACATACCTCACTGGTCTTGGTGGTCTCAAGAAGAGAGTTGCCGTTGGCGGCAAGTGAAGAATCGGCCATGTTGACGATCTGGAGTAAAGAATCCGTACGTTAAGAGGTGTTGCGCTTGCAAAAGTACCGTCGGTGAGTTGTAAAGTTGAGAATGGAAACACGATTTCGGGAGAAGATGTCCTGTGGAAAGCGAGAAGCGGCGTGAGTAAAGGTGGCCAAAGAAATTTTTGGAAAGCGGTTTAACGTTAGGTAGGGGAAAGGCGACAAGGGAACAGCTATCTCTGCCTCGCTCCAGTCCCGTCTCTGGGCCTACGGATACAGCGCAAGCGCAACGCAACGCAACGCTGCTGCACCGTTCTCCGTGGTCTTGCCTGTCACTGTCTGACCAGCCGAAGAACTAAGGTAGACTTAAGGGGCCGCTCCAGTCGGGGGAGCGAGGTGAGTGGTCGTGTGAGAGATGGGCATGTCAAGCGAGACGAGCAGCCCCGTCGCAGGCAGTGAGGGACGAGGTCCAGGATAGGCGTGGATAGCATGTGAAACGTACCTGAAGAGTGCTACTACCTTGTGGGCGAGGTGATATGAGATGAGATGAGGTGAGGTTGTGGTAGTATCTCGTCGGAAATGAGGAGGAGAGAAAAAAAAAGCTGGAGAGGGTTTTTTGTTTGTAGCTGAAGGTGATGATGAGAAAGAGAGAGCAGGGAATTAAGTTTGAATGAGAGGAGGGAGCGGAAGAGAAATGACGTTTGTATAAGAAGGAGGCTTCTCGTTTTGGAGGGGCCAAACACCGGACGGGACACAGTGACGACAGTGACGCCTGCCACAAAATCAGGAAAATTCTGGACACTTACAGCTCCAACCTACCTACTAACCTAGGTATCCTACCTACCTTATCCTTCCTCCTCTGGTCAGTTACTGGCTGTACTGCAAAGAATACCTAAATTGGTATACCCCACGTATTATCCGTACACTGCATCCCTACCTCAGTATCCGAGATTTGATTTGATCTTGTTTCATACTGCCCAGCACTTGTTCTTATTTTGTGTGGACCGACGCTTAACAGCGCCGTAAAGTTAGCAGCCGGTAGGCCCTTTCTTCGCTGAGAACAGCCAAAAAAAACACAAGCTGGACGATGGAGCTTGGATCCAATCCATCCATGATGCCCGCCAGTGGAGCTCTCTCTAGCTCCGGGTCAGGATGACGCAGTGCTACGCAAAGTCTAGACCTATGGTATACCTCTGTCACGCACTCCACAAGGCAGCATCTGCAGGTACCGCCAAGGTCACCTAGGCTTCCTCAGTGGGAGGAAACCTACTATACCGGTCCAAGCTGAACCTGAGAGGTCTTTCAGAAGGAAAAGCAAGGGTTGGTTGATCCCGTCATCGGGGCACATGCTACGGGCAAAAACGACAATCCAGAGGTGCAGTGCAGCATGAAAAGCTCAGGTCGCTTTGTTTGGAATACAGCCATTCAGAAACTTACGACCAAGATTGTAGCAGACGACAGTTTACTGTTTCAAGCACAGTCTATCGTACTAAAGTACCAACATACCCCGTTGATGTAATGGTCCGCCTAGCTGCATGAAACCAATAAATGATGCTTGCTTTGACGTGATGATCTGGTCACTTCCAATGCATGTGAAAGTCGCACTAAAAAGGGGGGGTTCTTTACCTATCAAAGAAAAAAGAATGGCCCGATAACTTAGGTACATAGGTACTTACCTATCCAATGCTGACATGGGTGGTTTTCAGCGCTCTAATTCAGAGTGCACAGGCTCCATCTTCTTATCGTGAACCACCCTCAAGACGAGACGATGTCGCATCAATAATAGTATGTAACGATCTGTCCACAAGTAGGGAATAAAGACATTCTCTATGCGTGCGAATTAGGCTTCCTGCAGCATAGATAGTTTCTTACATGGAAATGACTTCCACACAATGAAGCTTCTCTCTATGCACTCAGCCCCATTAGCCAAAGCGCACATCCAGGTCGTCCGTCACTCAAGCCGGCTGATCCTGCATCATCATCAGTACGTATCTACCTACCTTAGTAGTTCTAGATTTGCTTCTAGCTTGGATCGACCAGCATCAGCAGCCAAGCCTGGACGATGAAAGGGAATAACACGTAGGAATATTGAAATGTCTTTTCCATTACAGACCTAAATATCTATCAATCCGCGATTGTGCGGCATACTTTAAAATCTCCACAGAAGCTGCCAAACAGGTAGCACCGTCTTTTGACTCCAACTCCCGTGCTAAGTAGACAAACGCCCTGACATATGACGACAATGATAGTGTGCCCTTGGTGGCACGTATGAAAACAAGGAAGAAACAACCATGAGGGGCACATCTACTGTGGCCCAGCACAAAATAGCAAAGTCCCAGCCAGAGCTTCTCGTCGTGGCGTCCCAACAAATACGCTCCGCAATCACAAACATTCATGCTTCCCAAATATGTACAAAGAATCGACAACTTCCGCATTGAGCCATGCCGTGTAACCACCTCGTGGATATGGGCCAATACCTGTCGGGACTTAACCCAATATAAAAACGCCTTTACCTCCGCCAACCCCAGAAACTTCCTCCAGATCCAGGAGACCCAGCAGTTGTCGACCCGGACTTCATTGCAACCTCATTTGCAGCGGGCGCCCCGTGACCAGTAAGCAGTCCAAAGACTCCCCCAGGTCCGGACTGCGATGCCGACGAGCTGTGGCTTGATACCGATCGGCTCAAGCCATGAGATTTTCGCATCGCCTCCAGTTTCTGCCGAGCTTCTTCAGCTTCCTGCTTGGCAACCGCCTCTGCCGTTTTGGCCTGTACCAGCTCGGCGAGCAATGCTTCATGTTCGCTCTGAGAAGGTGCAGGCCCAGTCGTCGTCACCATTGGCACGCTTGTTTCGTGGTTTCGTGGTAATGATGACAGTCGCTTGTTGAACTTGCTTGTGGTATTCGGCACAGACTCTGGCTCCTGCTGGTGCTGATGGTGATGATGATGATGATGTGTGTGCGATACGGTCTTGCTGCGGTTGAGCTTGAACTCTCGCAGGCCACCTCCGGTTTTGCTGCTTCTGTCAACCTCGACTTCCTTAGTTGTCTCGTGCGCTGAGCTAGCTGACGACACTCGACACTTTAACCCGTGTATCTGCTTTTCGAGTCTCTGTTTGTCCTGGTGAAGCGATCTGACATGTGCATGGCTCTCCCGCAATTGCTCCTTCACGCTCGCCATCTCTTGATTCAGATCCAGAATCTGACGTCTTTGTTCTTGTGATTGCGAAAGGGCAGCTGCGAGCTGATTCTTGGCAGAATTCAACTCGTCCTGCAGTTGCGATTTCGAAATGAGCATCGACGATCGACGTTTGTCATCCTCGACCTGGAACCGTTGTTCGACGTTGTTGAGTAAATTTTCCAGATCCTCGCCGGGGGTATGCTCTTCTTTTGGAGATTCATCGTCGCGAGGCTTGACGCTTTCCTTAGGGCTCGGTGTCGTCGATTCTTCTTGTTCGGCTTCGGGGCCGTCCTCCTTGTCAGGAGAAACTGTGACTTGCGGGCTACTCGACCGAGACGATGTCGAATCGGCCTTCTGCCTTAATCCGTTCAAGAGAGACTGGACCGCCTTACGATCCTCCTGGCGATCTTCGCGTTCTCGCTGCAGTTGATTCGATAGTAATGTGTGGTTGCGCTGTAGCTCACTGAGAGCGGTCAGAAGGTCTTCGATTTGACTATGCAGGTTACGTTCGTCCGTGTTCTTATGAAGGGCCGTTGCCTTGTTGCCGACTGGGGTGGAATCGCGTGCATCTTCGGTATTGGAAGAATCTCTGGACATTGTGGTAGCATCTGTTGAAGTTGAACTGGTTACGCTTGCTGAGCTGGCCTCCATTGAGTTTAAGGTCGATGCGAGGCTCTGCTTTGATGCAGTGCGTCGCAGCATACTCGAGGGTCGTGCGGATGCGCTAGTACCAGGGCTAAGGTTTGAGGATTTATTGTTGTTAGATGAAGCCCATATGCGACCCAGAAATCGGCTAGCTGCTGTAGTGATCTCGGACCCTCTCACAGGGTTGGTAGCGGCTGTTTTAGAGTCTCGGTAGCTCTGCTCAAGTTGTTGCATGTTTTCGGCGGTGACAGCACCTGTCAAGCCGACGAAATCTTGAACAAATTCGTCTGCGTTGTAATGATAGCAATCCCAAAGGCCACGAGATAAAAGAAGTTGCATAACATCCTCCATCTCAGTGCAAGCCAGTAGGCGCGCCTCGTTCTTCCTCATTAGGGATAGCGCGACTCGCATCAATGTCTCTGAAGCTCCCTCGGCGAATATCACATCGTATGTGCGAAACAGCATCGGCAAGGGACAAGTCACGGCGAAAAAGCTGAGAAACCATTGAGAGACATAGGCAGGGTCGACTTGTAGCTCGTCGAGGTGATTCGACAAAACTGGGAGGCTTTGCCGCAACAACTCCTTGAATTGGAAAATGCGTACGTGGAGACCTGAGAGATCAGGGAGGAAGCACGCCCTTAGATCGTACTGTTCCATGAGGCTGAGATTTCTTGTTAGCCGTTGCCACCGTGGCCAGGATTAGGGAGGGAAATTGGTAGAGGCTTACCGAACCAAAACACAGAATGCCTGTTTATCGGGCATGTGCATCAGCAATGGGCCGACCAGAAAGGCCAGCCCCTGACAATAGCCAATCTTAGTGTCGTAGAGACTGAAGCACTTGAGGACGCGGCCAAGCATACGTTGTCCGTCACCTTCTGGATCACGGAACATGTCTACCCCGGGGAAGCTTCTGCCCAAGTCTTTGCCAATTATAACTTCGTAAGGACTAGTCTCGCCGCAGAAACGATCAAACTGATCTTCCAGTACAGCGTCGCGAGCCCCAGACATGCTCTGCCAGACCACACCACGCAGGGGAGGTGGGATGCCTTTACGGATTTTGTTTGAAAGAAGAGTTGGAAGTCGGGCGGCGGTTTGTTGGTAGTCTTTGACAAGGGCGGCGTAAAATTCAAGATCTGTCATGGGAGGCGGAGGCAGCATCGAATATCGTAGAGCAGGCGGCGTTGGTCCTTGAACCATTTGACGAAGCTGTGCCATAGAGGGTGGACGAGGTCTGCTAACGGCACTACGTTCAGCAGTGGCACGGTCGACGCCTTGGACTTTGACGCTTTTCGGGTTCGTAGCCAACTTTGCATTCTCCTGTTCAAGTCGAGCCAATAACAACGCCGTTGACTATACAAGTTAGCTTTTGTTGATAATTCATTTGAAGACGTCTAAGCTCACGTTGTCTGTTTCCTCGTCCTTGGTTTGTTCGTCTTCTTTTTGCTCGAGCTGCTCCCAGTTTACCTCATCTTGATCGTCTGATGAGTTGCCATCATCAGCCAATTCGTCTTGTAATGACCTTGTTGTAAGAATGGGTGGTGGCATATTCGCTATTGATAAACGTAGGGCATCTGTATCGATGGCCTCTTCCTTGATCAAGGTTTTTGACTCGTCGTCCAAGCTCTCGTCCTTCTCGTCCTCTAGTAGGCTAGGTTTGGATGACAAAGGAGATACCGGGATCTCGACAAGGTCGTCGACTGGGTCTTTGGTCGGCGTCGTTTGATCTGTATCGGTGACCGAGTTGGCAATGGGCGAATCGAGGACTATAGGATCCGGTTCGGAAAGACGGACGGTAACCAAAGAATCGTGGGCCATCTTGGGGGTCTCGGGAGCTGGGTCTTGTGCCATCATGGAGTCCCGCTCGGTCGACGCGGTTAAAGGGAGAGGCTCATGGAGGCTCTCTCTAACTTGGGCGTCCATACCGGCCCGTAGAGCTGGTGGAGAGCTGTGGTAGAGTCTCTGAGACCGGAGGGAGAGACACAATCCAGCGCCAGTAGGCAGACAGGAATCGGTTGTGACAGCGACAAGCAAGACTGGGGTCTCCTGTCGTGTCGCACGTTAGGTCGGTTTGTTGTATATCGAAAACAAAGCAGAATAGTGACAACAGGTTCAGGAAGAAACAAATTTAGAGGTCGAAGAAGACACCAGCCTGTCGAAAAAAGACGTCTCAAGATCGGTTAGGTTGGCTCATCGAGGGGTGGTCCTAGAGGCTGAAACGGAGCTCCTGGGGCGATTGTTGATTTTCGGACTTGGAATCCAGGTCAAACTTTAAGAACAAGCTAATTGTTAGATAGAGAGGGTCAAGGGATGGGCGAGTGGCGATGGAGTAGTCTAATAGATAAGAGCACACGCAAAATAAAACAAAAAAGACAAAGAGCGTCTTAACGATTGAGCGAGGCTGGCGGTGGAGTTTTCAAGGTTGTGTTGGGATTTGAATGGGATGGATATCATTCTTCACCTACAATTCTCCCGTCCCGGTAAGAAGTTGAAGCCAGCCAGGGGTAGCCCATCCAACCCATAATCTGGACCCTTGCAGCTGCATCGCGCAGTAGTTGGTTCCATTAGCATTTTAGGTAAGGTACTTGCTGTAGGTACTTGGCTCAGGCTGCTGTGAGAGGTGAGAAGTGCCCTGAACTGAACCGAAGGTGGGTGCATTGACCTGACATAGAGGATGCAGCCATTCACAATGCTTGAACCTGGACCCGCTTCATTTCGCCCATTGGCCAATGTCGTTTTTGACGATCCGCCAAGCGCCTCGACTGGCCTCTCAATGGGCGCCGGGCGTGACGGGCATCCGGGGGTTAAGACCGGGGCCCATTGGTGATAGACGGTGACCGCTATGCTGAGGACGGGAAGCATGAATGAGTTCCGTTCTTTTTAATCTCAGCTAGGTACCTACCGACTATCCACGTATGGACGCGCCTACTACATGAATGAATGAAAAGTGTGAAGGCCGGGGGGGATGCGACTGACTCTCAATTATTCTTGCCGATCTAAAACACCAAGCCACTATGCACACACGAAATGTTTTAGTCTTGTAGATAGATAGGTACATACTATAAATGGTCTTCCCTGAATAGATGTTTTGTTGTCAAGGTGATGAAACTCCTGCTACAGCTTCCATACCCACCATGAAGTGAAATGGGCCGGTTGTTGTCTCCAGCGACATCTGTCTGATCCATAACTTTACTTGGCCAAAACACGAGCCTCTGCAACTGATACTGTCGGGTACTACAGAGTACCGGCGTCAGTGCCCGGTCAATGATTGAATCATACTTAGGTACCTAGTACCTACCCACCGGGTCTCTAAGTACGGACATGCACGAACTGAACTGCCCGCTTTGAGAGGCGTCGGCTGTGGCTTGTGTTGTAATGCACGTTTCCGGGTGCCTTGCAGCCCATCCCTGAGGCCCTCCCTGATCGGTCAACGACAGAAGCCATCATCCAATAGATCGTGGCCTTCACGTGGCGTCCGACCATTCAATCACAGTGACACGTCTAAATCAAAGTTTACGGTTTCTTTTAACTTTGACCGATCTGCCTCGCTAGCGACAGTCAGCTTTTGTCATTGGAATGTACCATTACTATCAAAAGCTGTTCTGGAGCTTTTTCTCCAATTCCATCCATTGAGAAGGTTGCCTTTAGGTGCAAGCTTTACAAAACATTGCTACTTTCAAAGCCTCTTACTTTTATAAGTGAGCCGAGCGAGATTCTAACTAGATTCAGTATTGTTTTCCCTTTCACAGTTCATTCAGTTTATTGTCTGGTGAGTTGCTTTGGCTACCAAGATACCACTTCTGCCAAAAATACCCAAAGCCATTTGGTGGCAAGTACTCTATTCATGATGGTATTTTGCTTATAGCTGCTCATTGCTTCGGTTGCAATATTCATCGGTTACATTGCATTGTTCGTCATTCTTTCAGGTCGTATACTCCAGGTTAGGAGCTCCCACAGTGATGATATAGAAGGCTTCCTAGGGTTCCGTCGTCATTCATCTGTCCGTCTGCCCACGGCAGTACTCGCCAAGCTCCTTTCGACATAACCATAGAACTGTCCATAGCAGTGGCAATCTCATATACTCCCTTCATAAGGTCTATGACCCATCCGAGTCCCTTCAAGATCCGGCACAGGAACCCATACATGACATCAGATCCCGTACGCTCCCATATCATCAACCCACATAGTGGGATCCAGCAGTAACTAGTCAAAGCCCAAATCGAAATCAAAAGTGGTAAACTGCTAAAAAGCATAGAGGGCAAGTCGGTAATAACCTCAAGTGAGGGGCTTGAACGAATCGGTTTGACGGCGGCTTGGTCCCGAAGATAGTGTATTAAAAGCTTTCGAACCGGTCGAAGGATGGAATGTGAAAAGAGGTGATAGACAATGTTCTCCAAGAGTTCTTCTTCCATTGGATAATCGTCGTCGATAACGTCGTCGTGTTTGCCAACGGCAGCGTAGGACCATGGCTGTTGGTCAAATGTCGACTGCGGCGTACAGGCGAAAGTCGCTTCTAATTTAATGGCTGGGGCGACCTTCTTGTTCATCGGCAAGGTTCCATACTGTTGTTCATAATGTTGATTAAGCCACAGCCGAATCCTTGTTTCCGTATCCATCTGACAAAGGTAGATAGCTACAGGCTTCCCTCGTGCACGAGCGCAGGCACGACTAGATCAACATGGTTTGAGAAGAGGATGACATTGGTTTATAAATTTATAAAAAATGCATGAAAGCCTCTCGTGCATACTGGTTATAACAGTTTTGAACATTCTTGTGTCAAAAAACGTATATATCTGTTACCATCAACGAGCATCAGCCGCGAGCTTCCCAAAGCAGAGTAAGAGGTGTCTCATGGAGAGCCCTCATTGGCACAGACAGTCATCGAAGTCGGCCATTGCAGATGTCTCAACCAAATCATTTTATATCCGCATGCGCAAAGTTACATTCATTAGCTCTTCCGTTCTTTTGCTACAATAAACTTGTTGTCTCGCCGTTGCATGCGGGGCTCATCGCGACTTCAAGCGGTATCCGAATACTTGGGGCTTCTCGAAACATCTGACTTTTTGGAGGCGACGCATGCAACGCTTCGTCAGAAACCGATTGATTGGCCAATACACATGCATAGTATACTCGATGTGCCAAGGCAGTGAGCCCTAGGAAGAACAACATTCCGGTGAATTCATCCAGAACAACGACTGTTCATTATGACCAAGGCCAATGTTATGTTTTGTGTTACACATCAAGCTCTATATGATAAGGAAATGCTAAATCAACGATCTAACTCTACCGCATAGTCAGCTACATACTAACTATTTGCTAATGTATCTTATTATAGGTAGTTCAGATGAGTTTTGTGTCACTGATGCTAAAATAATTACATCACGCTGAAGAACAATGCAGGTCCATGCTTCATCGAGCGCTAAAGTAGTGCTTCGGTTATCTCAACTCTCTTTAGTCGCTCTCGTTTCGTCAATAACGGATCACAGCGAGGATCGTGAAGGTCGTTGCTTGCGCTTTAGTTATGGGATGCTGTGTTTAATTAAACCATTGGCACCTTTCAATTCCAGCCCACCCTTTCATTGGTTCCAGTATTGATCGAGGCTCAAATCAGGTCATTTCTGTCGAGAAACACCTGCGTGAGTGGTGAAACAATCAACCACACGTTTTCTGCTATAGGTTAAGTCGAGTAAGGGGGCAAGGATTCAATCCGATGGCATACTAAGTCTTCATTCAGCACTACGGTATCTAGTTGGCCAATATTCCAATCTGGCAAACAATTGCCGGTCTGTGAGAGCGTACTACTCCTCCTTCAAACAATATCAGCCATACTATTATCGACTCTTATTGCAGCGGTGTGGCTTGATTAATATTGGACCATGTTCCAGACTACCACCTTAGAAGTCATTGGAAGCACTCAGATCCGGAATGGGAATATACGATTGATCAGGTGAGAACAAGAGAAACCCGTTTCTCGTATGAAAATTATCCCCGCACGCATCTGTTACAGCGGTGAAGCAGTCCGGCGTGGGGGAATCGACAAATGGCCGCAGTGATACCACCCTATACTGCTGCGAGCTGCAGACAATCTACTACCAACGCGGGAACTGGCCTATCAGATACAAGTCAAGATTGGGGTTGAGCAATGATTGATCTCATGAAGCGATGAGCTCACGCATACATACATAACCGGGGGTGGTTCTGCAGGTCAAATGGACCGGAAGAGCATCCGTGTTGCAAAGAAGATGATGGCCTGCAGCAGGAAGCATGAACATGGAGAACATTCATTTACTGTAGTGACTTGACTTAGTCGAAATCTGCGAAACATGAGGGATGTCGAGTGGTTAGCCTGTGCTCGGGTGAGGGGATTGCGATAGCGTAACGAGGTTATCGCGAGGGGGTAATTGGGCGGTTTCTGTCTGTCTGCCCCCCGGATTATGACCTGGAAGAGTCTAACTGAATCTGTAATTGCATCGAGATGGCTTTTGGTGTCTGTCGCCAAAGATTGCAAACTTCCGAATGCCGCCGACTTTCTCGTGCCTGTGTTTGTCAAACGCAACAAAGCAAAGCACAGGGCGACAGAGACAATCATTATTGCTGTACATGCCGGTTTATGATGATGATCGACTGGATGAGGTGCTTGAATCGAATCGAATGTTTGCTGATCATGGGATCGGTTTTCGTTACAAAGGGAGTGGACCAGGGTTCTAGGTGAGACGTCTGGTCGGGTCTGGTCTGTTTATTTACAGACGACTGAGTGGATCAACACACCAAAGGCCAAGGTTGTTGCTTATTGCGACGACATGCACAGGGAGACTACGCCGTCATCAGCATCATAGGTAGTCATGGTGTAGCTGTCAAAAAAAAGCCTCGGCAGTGATTGTGTCGGTGAACAAAGTGAGGTCAGACTGAACAGACGTCAGCCAGCCTCTTATCTTGAACGCATTGAAAGATCTACTACCTATGTATACAGATCGTCCAGCCATGACCAAATGAGTATCCATCCATGATCTCTTCCATCCACCCTGTACTGTTAGCTTGGCTTCTGCTGCCAAGCTGCGAGTCAGAACAGCCCATGGCCCATGACACCGTAAGCCTTTCCCTTTCATCTCCAAAGTCGTCCAGTCCCGCAGATGGTGCAAATCTAAGTTAGCAGGGGACCATGGTTATGGGGCTAGGTAATAAGTTGGTGATCCACCTCCCTATCCTCTTCAGTTGTGCCGTTAGTGTTAGATTTGCTTGTGATGAGAGGGGAAACTATTTGTTGTTTAGAGGTTGAATGAGTCAATGAGGTACACATAATATCTGCTGTCAGCGAAAACAGATCTTCCCAATACCACCTCCAGAAAAGATCTTTCGTATCATATGAAAATTTGTCTCCTGATTTCGGCCACGGCGAAACCTCCATCTCTCACATGGTCTTTCAGTCCCGCAAGCCATTAAATTTCCTTGGTTTTTTCAACCTCTAGTAGTGCATGTAAGTCGACAGTTCAGTGGATCCTCGACAACCGTCCAAATCGAACCTGGTCCATTGACGTTACACCCTCAAGATCCTTGAGCCGCTAAGCATTTAGTTCGTTCAGGGGACTTCACATGTACCTATTGGCTGCGGTGTAAGCGAATAGGTACGTGATACTCGCCTGCTTTAGCGTCGTCCTGCCTCCCAAGGTTCAGTAGCGACAGCGCCCCGGGCCTTGATGTGTGCTTCTTCCAATCCTTAGCTTGGACCCCGGGCCAAGCAAATATCGGCAGGGAACAGAACATCTCGCTCCTACACCCTCTTCGTCCTAACAAGATTGTAGAACTCGACTCCGGCAACGGTTTTTGTTGTTTGCTTTTTCCTTTTCTCTTTCTTTTATCATCTCTACTCTTCCCCCCACGCTCGCTACAGAAATCCTCTTCTCTCCCTATATCCTACATCAACCTCTTACACTCCGCGCCACTCCCTCCCATGGCGCGTTGAGACGACACCAAGCAAGGCGGAAAGCTTGCTCCCAAGTTACCGAATCACCAATCAATGTTTCCCTCACTGCTGCGACGCCCTAGGGCTGGCCCCCGTCGAATCGATCGTCGCCAGAACACAAGTGCCTCCCCTTCTCCAGGCCCTGCAAGACGACGCTACACATCGGAACGACATGCAACGGCCGATTTCACCGAAGCCGACGACGATGATGCTGATTTCACCCATGACGAAGGCTTGAGGCGCTTTCGAAGTAATGATCGACGTACGAATAACGATGGCGAGGAGGAGGAAGATGACAACGAAGGTGACGAAGACGACGAAATGAACGAAGATGGACGACGGAGTGGTCTCCCTGTTCTGCCTTTGTTCTCTGCCTCCCATCTGGGTATGTGCCATCATTTTCCATATATCACCTCTTGTAGGGTACAGAGACTAACATCACTTATACAGACTCTCTGCCGGTGTATAGTATAACACATGCCATCCGAATTATCATCTCAACCCGAACCGAAACGACTCTATCATGGGACCAACTTCGATCGCCTCAGGTCTCCCAATTCCTCGTCAAACCTATGCAGCAACAGATTCGTGCTCAACACTTCAACCGCGCGACGTTGTATGCTCTCATGATCAACTGTCTTCAGTTCAGCAAAGAGGGTGCACGCTACCCAGGCAATGCAGGCATAAGTAGCACTCGTGCCAAGGTTTGCGAGCTACTGACTCTCAAGCTTCTAAAAGAGTACAACACTCGCGAGCTCATTGATGCCCTGGCCTATGACTTTTACCCACTTCAAGGCCTTCCTGGATCGCAATTGCCTACTTCTCCCCGAAAATCACCACCTGCTAATAGACTACCTCTGATTGCGTCTCGGACATCAACTCTGGAAGTTGCAATTCGAGCCTCAGCCAAGCATTTGCTTGCGCACCCCCTTGTTGTCCAACAACTTGAGGCTATCTGGAGCGGCGCTATAACCTTCCACTCGTCTGCCGACAGTCTACATCGTGAACCTCCACCGATCGATAATCGCAACTCAAACGGCTTCATAGGAAAGGCGGATGACAGAACGCCACTACTTGGGTCATCTGCTCAGAAGGACTCGTATTTCACTCCACCAGGGCGTCGTACGGCGTCGCTCTATGACCCCCGACAAGCATCCCTCCTGAAGCTTTCCCGGCTGCGAGTCCCCCGATACAGATCCTTCCTCTCCACAATATCCCTTGCGGTCTTGATTGGACTATTCCTTGCAGTTCTCGCCGAACGTTCGGTCCAAATTACTGCTTTGGAACTGATTTTCTGGTTCTGGAGTGCTGGCTTTATGCTGGACGAGCTCGTTGGTTTCAATGAGCAGGGGTTTGAGCTTTACATCATGAGCGTCTGGAGAGTCTTTGATCTTGGCATCCTGCTGTTACTTATTGTGTACTATTGCATGCGAGCGTATGGTGTTTTCTTGGTTGATCCTCATCATTGGAACGATCTGGCGTATGATGTTCTCGCAGCCAATGCGATTCTGCTTCTACCACGTATCTTCAGTATCCTGGATCACTACCAATACTTTTCGCAGCTGCTCATTGCTTTTCGGCTAATGGCAGTCGATCTTGTCGCAGTTTTTGTTCTTATTGGTATCCTTTGCAGCGGATTTTTCTTCTTCTTTACCTTGACGAAAAACTCACTTGGGGCGAGTGATGTTGCCTACAAGATCTTTCAGATTCTTATGGGGTTCACCCCTGCCGCCTGGGAAGTGTAAGTGTACCCGACGGATCACCAACTTTTTCCAATTCTAACATATGTAGATGGGATGCGTACAACTGGCTGGGAAGAGCCTTGTTGGTTCTTTTCCTAAGTATTTGTCACTTCCTTGTCGTGTAAGTCACCTTCCGCTCCGAATTCTTGGCAGCCCTTCCCCTTGAGCCACTCAGTCGCATATGCCCATGTCATTTCAGTTCTTTTGCTAACTAGTTCAGGACCATCTTGATTACTGTCTTGACCAATAGCTTCATGGCTATCGCGAGCAATGCAAACGAAGAGCACCAGTAAGTTATTTGTCTGGTATCCGAAGTATTGTTTTAGTCTAACCATGTTCCAGATACCTATTCGCGATCAACACCATCACCATGGTCAAGAATGATGCGTTGTTCTCGTATATCGCTCCCAGCAACATCTTTGCTTGGCTCCTAATGCCTCTTCGATATTTCATGCCTCTGAGGCATTTTGTTTGGCTAAACCGGACAGTGATCAAAGTCACGCATTTCCCTGTATTGTTCTGTATCTACTTGTACGAGAGATACTGGCTTGCTCCATCCATGTACGAGCCTACAGACTTGGTGGAACACCCAACTCGCGAAAGAAGTCGACACATTTCCTTCATGGATCCCGCAAGCCGAGCTGCCATTTTCAGTCCGAGTGTTAGAGTTCGCGAAGAGTCGGTAGCTGGCTTCCAACAGGACCGAGCTCTTGAAGAAGTGTTCCGGCGGCTTCCTGATCCTATGACGTTGAGAACACAGAGACGTCAGGAGAGACGGAAAACGCAGACGGCCATCCGTAATTGGATGGACCAGCACGACGAGAACGAAGCATCTCCAGGAACATGGCAAACGCCAGAGGCCACTATGCCTACTTGGCAACGAAGATCCAGCGTTGGTCTCCTTCGGACTACTACCAATTTGAGACGTATTTCGGATGTTAGATCAACCGCAAGTGATCCTGCTGATCTGATTTCCAACGCTGGTCAGCCTCTCCGACCATCTCATTTCTCAACAACACGCCTGACTGGCGAAGCTGAGTACAAGGATCAGACCGATGCGGATGGAGACGACGAGCTTGTGACAAACGACGAGGACGAGGATGACCACCACACAAATGTTGCTCAAAGTCAAGCCGCCAGGAGTCACCGGATCAGCGAGGAAGCTGACAGCTACTTTGCACCAAATGCCAACAGCTTTGGAAAGTTGGCATCATCAGTGAGCTCGTCGGGCAAGAGCAAGAACTTGGCGCCCACTCCTCGACCAAAGCGAGGTGCGCACAACCGAACGCTGTCTACCAACACGATACTCTTCAACCCTCAGGACTTTAAGCAAATGCCGAAGGCGTCTTCTCTTTCGCCCCCTCCTGCCGGCCAGTCACGACCTCGCACCAGTGGACGCCCAGCAACGGGAGAGAAGACTCCAAGGCGCAGTTCGCCCCGTCGTTCTATGTACATCACCAATGCCAAGCCTCGACCAGTCATGCCACCACGAGGTATGACGGAGGCTGGAGCTGTCAGCCGATCGGCCCTTCTCAGCATCGAGCCACGCAACCGACCTAAGGATGTACGGAGGTTGTCCTCAGTTGACCTGAGTGCTATTTCTGACCATGTTGGAGGTGATCCTATTGGAGCCATGCCGGGCAGTTTCCAGACACAAATGGCCATGGCCATGATGAAGGACAACCGACTGCGAGGAGCGGGTGGTAACGACTCTGCTGACCGGGACAGAATGGGAAGACTAGTGTTGGCTAGAATGAAGACACTGGAGGAGAGCTTTGCGGATGTGATTAAGGAAATGCGAGACTTGAAAAAGTCTTCGACAGTTCCTACCACGCGACGCAATTCCTCAGGTGATGAGGGAACCACAACACAGATGATCGAAGTGGCTGGACGAGATCGGTTGAGGAAATATACTGCCGAGATCAATCAACGCAAGGTGGCGTCTAAGCGACCAGTAAGTCGACGAAGTTTTAAGGAGGCCAAGCCGGGCTGGGATAGCAAGGGGAAGGGGAAGGAGGTGGCATATGAGTCTGACGACGAAGCTGAGACGGACGACAGCCTTTTTCAAAAGGGAGGCTCATTGTAAAAAAGGGACATGGCATACACGGGCGTTCAGGGACAACTTTGCAATTCGCGTATATGCTTAGTTACGTGTTAATGGGATGCATTGGAGGCGTTGGAGCATGCCAGACGGTGAATGGCTTGAAGGTCATCGACGACAAGAGTGGAGTAATGCGGTGGTAATTATACGGTAATTTGACCGATGAAGCTACAGGAGTATGATGCATCTTTATTCGAATTAATGTTATGGAGGAACAGGTCGAATTTGACTCGGATTTCGACCATTTTTGGACGTGCATTGGGATGCTGTTTCAACATGGTTCACGTAGTGACTTGTATGTTGGAAAGGTTGCTGTGTTCAACTGGTCTTAGGGTATTAAGCTACTTCAGTGGATGATCTGTGCGAGTATAACATCCAGCATAATGATACATTATCAAAAATAAATAAATTAATGACATTCAGTTTGTTCTCGTAGGAGAAAGAGGGATAGACTGTGCTTTGATAGTAGATAGTTTCCTAGACTAGACAAGCCAGGCTACCCTGAAGCTGGATGACATGAGCTAACAATTTCCGCCTCAACCTAACGCTGGAGGTTTCGAAGCTAGCGCTGTGACTGGCGTCCGTGGGGAATTAAACCATGTCCAATCGTTGAACAGGTTATTCCCGAATACGTTGACTTATTGCCACTCGAGTGGTTGGGAAGGCTGTATCAATCAGGCAGACACTGGTAACAGCCCAGATGAGTTTAGGTATCCCAATTTTTATGTTGTTGACGCGTTTACTATATTTCTGGAATAGACAACAATCACAAGGTTGGCGAATCAGGAGGAGATGATGATGACTTTAGTCAGTATGTACGATATGCATACTGCAGTAACATATACAGCTTGTTTGAGTCACAAACCAGTCTTAGCTTACCTAGTGGTTGGCCAAGTCATGTACGTTAAGTAGCATGGATGCACGGAATACCCAGGCAGCCTCAAGGCAACCATGACTTAGTTAGTTACCTTAGGTAGGTATTCAACACTCAGGCATCAACCTGATTATGAGGGGTAGGTAGCAAGGTAGGTAGGCAATTTGTGTGCCGTATATGTATAGGTATGTACTGACATCCCAAGGTTAGTAGGTAGGTGCAGTTGGTTGGCTGTCTTTAGGTGCTGGCTGAACCGACAAACTGTCAGCCGAACTTGTCTTCCCTACACGAACTCTACGTCTTACATCTCCTCTCCAACAAAGCTCAATCGGTCAACAAACATCTCGTTCTATCGCCCCAATTACGAAGGCGTATATACACCTTTTGCGCCAAGCAATCGTATTTGAAATCGTACATTTCATTTCTCTTAACCACCCTGGTCTTGAGGCCTACTTAGCCTCCGCCGTTTACTGTACTCGGACACTGCCTCTGCGTTGACTGCATCTAGTACAGACTCAAGTCAGCCTTGGCATGTGACATGGGCTTTCTTTCTTGACATCTTCCACATCAACGTCTTTCTCCAAATTGCATCTACATTTACAATTTTGAACCGAATGTTGCTTTATGTTTGATATAATCAAGTGCCTCTACCCTACCCTACCGATTGCTTCAGATACGACTCATATCAGTATATTCAACAACTTAGACGGGATCACGTCTGATCAATTGCCATGGATTTCCCCGACGAATGGCAAAACTTTGAAACGAATCGCGCACCAGACGCAGTACCAGCTTCCTCAAGCAGTGGTCCTTGGAACCTACCTGGTCAGAATGGCAGTCCCTCACATGACACAAGACAAGACCAGCCTCTATCGACAGCTTCCAGACACGAAGTTCCTCAATATCGGCAACCCATAGTCCTTCTTCCGCCTCAAAATGAGACTCAAAGTGAGCACCTAGACACTGTTGCAACAAGCCAAGATCACAACCAAAACGGAGAAGAAAGCTGGGATGTTGGTCAAAATCTGGACCGTTTATTCGAAACACCAAAACCAGAGGCCTTATCAGGATGGACGGGATCTGGCTTCAATAAACCCAACGATGGATACGGCAATACTATGCGGAGTCTCATGACAGACGAGGAACTGGAACAGTCTCGCAGTTTTGAGCGTTACCGTCTTCATTCTGTCACTTTCGAACTTAATCAGGGGGATGTACTTGTCTTCGTCGACTACCCCAATTACCGCAAAGAGGCCATCAGCCATACCGACTGCAATGGTCTCATCTACAAGTCACAGCAGTTCCGTGTTCACTCCAGAAAGCTCCTCGAGACCAAGTCTTCTGTGTTTGAGGACATGCTCGGCCCTACATACCAGTTCAAGATCCAGAGGCGCCGCAAGATGGTCAATAAAATGCCTGAGGGCGTCAAGTACTTACTCGATCTGACGCCTCCTTCGGAAGGAGACGAGTTGGTCTTTCAAATGACAGAGCTATCCCTGACTCCTGCTCTTATTAAGTGGTGGCGATCGTACATTGAAAATGGCACGGATATGTGCTTGGTATCTGGCCATGATGATGTTTGCTTGTGCAGCAGACAACCCAAGTCCTCAAAGAGCGAGGATGAGGATGATATAGAAAGCCCTGACGGAGAAATCACTGAGATTACTGAAGATGCGCACGAAAGAAGGATCAGAAGGCATAGAGCGCAAAGGAGCACGGCGCCGTGTAGCCGCATCGAGAAGGCACTGCGAAGGAAAGCCAGAGGCGAGAATGAATTCTTTGCAACGCCTTCCTACCGAAACATCCCAGATTACTGTCCAGTTCGACATAGAAATGGAATCATCAGACTACTCATGCTGATCGAAGGAAAAGGAGTCATTCTGGACTCTGCGCCACGCATGTGGACTCTGGTCAAGCTCGGCAACATCTTCGAGTGCAGTGCCATTCTTCGAGACCGTGTCACCCAATGGATATTCCATGGTTATAACCCTGCTTTCGTTGAAGTGGCACCGGAAGAAGCTTTGCAGATCGCATTCTCACTCAAGATCCCCGAAGTTGCTGAGAGTGCTTTCAGGATCCTTGTTAACGAGCTCGCACTCAAACTGACCGATGATGGATCACACCAGTGCAATCAAACGACAGTATTTGGCAGAAGACTGGGAAACCTTCCTGATGAGCTCAGTAACCTCGTGCAACATGCAGCCCAGGCATTTGTCGAGAGGGTCTCAGATATCGACAAAATGATGCGCAATCCTCGTCTGTATGACTTCTGGGACATCGACGAGTGGAATGGGCTACGAATAATCGAGCAGCTTCTCGAACGGGAAAACGAAAACACTGAACTCGCCAGTGAGGCACTTGGGGCTCTTCGTATCCTTATGGATGCCTTAGTCTCCGAAGCTACTCAAGCGTGGCACGAAGTGATGTCGACTCGTCCGGCTTACAACCACTTGACATACAAGAGCATAGACCAAGACCGTCTGACGTACATGGAACTGCAAGACTTTGAGAACGCGACCATGATAATGCTCAAGTTCACCTCAACTCAAATGCTACTATGTGCAGCACCATACAATGAAGTCGGTGCTATACTGGATGGCCGAAGATGGAATCTCTGTCGATGTAAGCTGGCTGGCCACAAGCACAAAACATACAACACATTAGTGCAAGATGCAACGAAAGCACTCGCAACTTTTCTCGCCTGCAATCCAAAACTCGAGACTGATGATCTTTGGACGCGCACACTCAAGCTCACGAACAACGAGTATCCTAAAGAGGGCACGAACTCCTTGTTCAATAGACCCATTGTGTCTCTCGACCATCTTGAAGCTGAAGTTAAGGATCGTCTCCGCCCAGTCACACTCTCGTGGGTACGTCGCAAGTTTGAATTGCCACTCAGCCTCACTCGGCATCTTCTCCTCACATTGACCGACAATGAACTTAAATACCTCCCATTGTGGTGTGGAGGATGTGACGATGGCACCGGCGGTGTCTTCGAAGACCCCATTCCTTCCACAGACATGGGACCAAAAGGACCGGGACCAGGCTACCACACGGGACAAACAATCCCTTCCGCACCTGCAAGTATCAGTGGTTCCATGATCGAAGACATGGAGACGTTGCGCGTTTGGGGTAGCACGACCGGTGCGTCGACTAACGTTCAGGACAGCATTTCAATAGTCTACCGACCAGACGAAGTCATTGCTGAAGACAAGTCCATAGCTTCCGAGTCCTTCACAATTGGTGGATCCGAGTACTCTGACGCCAGATATGCTATACCAGCAGGCCATCAAGAGATGGGTGAAGCAATCGATATGACGGTGGAGACTATGGACGAGTCAGCAGATACAGAGTCAAGATCTGCCACAGAAGGTCGAAGTATAGCCAGCAACGACAGTGATGATGACATGTATATGTGGGATGATGATTATGACAGCGATGGCAGTACGCATACAATTTCTTAATGCGAGTATAGGAGGAATTTGCATGGAATACAACAGAACCAAAGACTGTCACGCCACGACTCATACTAATGAGTAAACATATATCCACTGCACGATTTATACAATTTGAGAGTACGATTCCTGAGGGTATCATTCCTTGTATAATTTCCTTTGTTGGCAATGCATGTAAAAACGCTAAACCCTCCATATTACAAACTTTTTTTTATCGAACGCCGATGCCACTATCCATCCTATGTGTTGTCGCATGAACCTCTCTACAATTGCCCCATATTAACCTCTGTTGAGAGTGTTACCCGCTCCCTTGGGGTTGTGATCCACAAACTCATCCCACTCGCGCTGCTTGTATGTCTCACGATCTACAGCATCCATATCATCTTCATCCACCACCTTCTTCTCCTCTACACCACCCTGAAGGATGTTACCCTGCCTCCTCTCTTCTTCAAGGTATTCGTCGATGGACATGGTTGGCAAGTTGTGACCTGAACGGAATACATCCCGTGACATCTGATCCCGTGAACCAACCAGCGTAAAAGGCTGGAGCGGCTTACCCTGCTTAGAAAGCAGCGGTCCGCCAGGAAGGGAATGTAGGCGACGAAGGGGCTGATCGAGCCGCGAGGAGTGGTCATCGACAGATGGTGCATTGGTTGTTGAAGGCGCAAGCGGCCGAGGGGCATGCGCGAGGATATCCACCTCGCGATTCAATGAGTCCAGAGCCTGAAGAGCAGAGTGTACTGCAAAAGTGATTTGCGTCAGATAAAGTTCCCGCACAAGCTCCTCGTCGCCGTTCTCAACATATCGCGGGTTCCGTCGCAACATCTCCAGCTTCTCCTTCAGCGCCTTCTCAGCACGATAATTCGCAATTTTGCCGTCTCGTCGCGCTGCAGCATCCGTACTCGCAACCACAGCAAATCTCTCCGGTTCGTCACGATATCGCTCTAGGATACGATCATAAGGCGCCTGTACAAGGCCGTATAAGTCTACGGCGGCCAGGAAGCGCTCGTATGCGGCGCGAGACTTTGCTAGGACTTCTAGGCGCTGGTCAGGGCTTTGGTTGGGGGTCTTTTGAACGAGCTCTGCAACATGAGCGTCGAGGAGAAGGTATGGAATATCAGTGGTGGAGACATCCTCGATGCCCTCGTTCGGAGAGAATAGACCAAGAGCTGAGACCTGGTCGCGCGCTGAGTTGTAGAGGGAGAGAGCAGCTTCGAGATCGGAGCGGTAGGCGGGTGACGTTGCTTCGAAAGCGTTTTCTAAGGCGCGTCGCTTTTCTTCAGCGGCTTCATAGAGGGAACGAAGCGATCGCGGCTCTTCTGAGGACATTTTAGATATGAATTTGTCGTCTTGAGGATGTTGCTGAAGGCAAATGAGATGGGCAGAATAGAGGGGATGATAAATTGAGAGACCCTTGCATTCTCTTAGAACCCCGCGCTAACTAGGGGAAGCTCTTATCGATAAGGTACATCATTGTAAATCGGCTCTATAAATTACTTATCGGCCTTAATAAGTAACTTGGGTAGGCAGGTAGGTATCGTGTCGACTAATAAAAGAGCTTGTCAAATTCAGAGACATCACTGACTTGGTAACTACGAGAGGTAGAGTATTTAGTAACTCGTGTATATGTTAATATGAGGATAGCACCTTCGCCATCCCGGGATATCAATGAACAACTAGGCCTAGGCCCTATGTAAAGCAATTGTCCTGCATCCTATACGCCATCTTCAGCCAGACCTAATGATTCTCAGTTTCTTCAGATCAATCCCTTTCTATCATGCCGCCTCCTTGGATTTCATCAACACGCAATGGTTCGTACTCGAGAAACAAAGAATGAATAGGTAGTAACAAAAGCAAACATTGGAAATATAAGAAGGCACCTGACACTCTTGGCATTTCCTGCCATTTCTCATCCTGTATCTTAATGAATTCAGTCTTCATCGTCGTCCATCGAGAAAGGATCATCGCTCTCGTCTGGCTGCGCTATCGAAGAATCGTCATCAACCACGATGGGCCGTCTTGAGGCGGCAGCGCGTCCAGGTCGCGCTCTGGAGGCAGGCTTGGGAGGGGGTGAGTCTGGCTCAGCCATCTCCTCATCTGAGTCATCGTCGATCACAGACTTCTTGACAGCCTTCTTGGCGGCGTATGCCTTGGCTGCCGGCGAAAGAGTTGTCTGCTTAGTCGCAGGGCGGGAGGCAACCTTTGACGCTGCTGTCTTCGTGACCCTTGTAGCTGCCTTTGTAGCTGCCTTGGGCTTCGCCGCCTCCTTGGTCTTAGCACCAGCGGGGCGACCCCGGCCCTTCTTGACCGTGGCAAGGCCAGCCGGTGTTGGATCGTCAGACTCAGCACTTGTAGACTTGGACTTGGCAGCAGTTGGCTTAGCTGGTGCCACAAAAGGTTCGTCGTCAGAAAGGAAGCTGTCAACGTGATCATCCTTGGCCGCCGTCTTGTGTGGTGAAGACTTGGCAAGCATTTCATAGTTGGTATCATCGGGGCTGTCGTCGTCGATTTCAAACGCCTTAGCCGACTTGGCCTTAGTCTTTGCAAGTCCGCTGGTGTTGGCGTTGCCTTGACTAGAGTCTGGTCGGCTCATGGCATGTAAACTAAACCTGCCCTTTTCGCGATCGCCAGCTGGCTTGTCAATGCCCTTGACCAAGGCGCCAACATCACCAAGCATTTGATCATCGTCACTCTCGGAGTCGTCATCGATGACTGCCTTTACCTTAGATGCAGCAGCACGTTTGACTCGTCCCGTATCCGGTGCTTCAGCTGATGGCGACTGAGAAGTCTTGACTGTAGGTGCAGATGACTTGCTGCGGCTCAGGGCGGCATAGTCGTCGTCAGAGAAGGCGTCCGAGAGCTCCATGACATCGGCGGTAGGTTCTTTCTTAACCTTTGGCTTCGAGCTGAACATCTCGGCAAACCGTTGAGCACTCTTTGTCTCAACCTTGACGGGTTTAGGAGCAGCCTTTGCTGCTGGAGCTCCAGCCTTGGGTCTTCCACGGGCCTTCTTCTCAGGCTCATACTCGTCATCATCCTTGGCTTTGCGGCCGCGAGCGGTGCCAGCACCTATCTTTTTAGAAACGCGGCGGCCCAAACGACGGATGTTTGTCTTGATTTCAGCATCAACAGCAAGTTGATTTTCCCACTCGACCAGGAAATCATCGAGGTCACGACACCAGAGGTCCTTCTCACTGAGAGCGAGGAGTTCCTCATGCTCAGCCTTCTTCTTCTCGATTGCTTGTTTGAGTTTCTCAAGACGCTCAGCAGTCAATGACCAGATAGGCATCTACGATGTGTTAGCTCCTGGACTGCCCCTCGAACTGGCAAAGAACTTACCGAGAGAAGATAGTCGTAATCACGAGCACCGCCTTCCAAGTCTCCTTCAACGTCTTGGTTGTCATCTTCGTCATCTTCTTCATCCGCCGTCTTCTTCTTGTCCCCCCGAGGAGGGAATGCTTCGTAATCACGATCTCGAAGCTCCTGCACAAGCATAGCCTTCTTCTTTTTGCCAACCACAAGCTTGTTGTCGATAATCTCCTTGATGAACCTCGCTTGGTTCTGGAGCTTACGCAAGTCTGCGTGGTACACTCCAAGCCAGTGTTTCTACAAATATTAGCTGAATCATCGCCGAGTTCAAACTCAGTCACTCACCTTGCGATCAGTATACATGTCAAGACGGTACTGATAAAACTCCTCGAGGATATCTTCAACCTTCTCGTACTTGCGAATTCGGCCACTAGTATCGAATGCAACCAAGTTGGAGGTAGCGACCTGCTTGGTCAGCTTAAATCGCTCGAGGACACCCTCTTCCATCACTTTGCCCATGTGCTTTTCGTCCACGGCAATCTCAAAGTGAACAGTGCTATGGTCGTTGAACTCCTTGTAATCTTTGATCCACGAAGGACCACCTTCACCGGAAATGATCTTTTCCAATCGCGCCTTGAAATCGTCGGTCCACACACGAATGGGCAATTCTGTGATGACGATCTCGTTATCCTTCTGTTCATTGGGATATGCGATACCATTGAACTTGTAACGATCAGGTCCAGCGGCTTCAGGAGAACCCTTCCAGCCACGGAACCAAGGCATCATGGTCTCGAAAGGCTTTTCTTCAGAGTCGTTTTCATCGAGACGACCCATTCGGCGCTTCAAGTTTTGTACGATATCTGCAGGATGGTAGTTGGGGATGGAAGTACTCCAACCTGTACCAATACCATCTGCACCATTGACTAGCACCATGGGAAGAATCGGCGCATATACCATAGGCTCGATTTTCTTGCCGTCTTCATAATGATGTAGCAGGTTGGGCTCGTCCATAGGATGAAAGATCTTACGAGCAAAAGGTGACAATCGGGTGAATGTGTAACGAGGACTGGCAGCATCAGAACCACCTGCAAGTCGAGAACCGAAATTTCCACTGGGTTCAAGGCAGTTGATATTGTTTGAGCCCACAAAGTTCTGAGCAAGACCGATAATGGTTTGTTGAAGTGACTGTTCACCGTGGTGGTATGCCGTCTGTTCAGACACATAACCTGCCAATTCAACAACCTTCTTGTCTTTGGTCAAGTTTCTCTTGAAGCACGCGTAGATGACCTTACGTTGACCAGGCTTGAAACCATCTAGAACGGACGGAATGGATCGCATGTTGTCGGCCATACTGAAGAGAATAAGCTCTCTGTTGATAAAGTCGGAGTAGGTGATAGACTTGGTCGAATGATCCAGGAAAGTACCAGGGACAAAGCTGCCCAGCCATTCTTTTCTCGCATCCGCCTTTTTCTTGGAAAAGGCCAACTCCAACAGATTGGATTCCTCAGGCTTCATAACTTCAAACTCCTTCAAGTGATCATCAAGATTGGTGAAGTAGACTTGTGCATCTTCGTTGGAGCTGGTTCCCAGACCCTTGAAGTACTTGGAATGCCACCGAGTAAGCTCGTTCTTGTGATCTTCCTTCCATTCCTCATACTCGGGCTGTGTGAAGAAAGACTTGAGTTTCTGGGGCTTCTTGGGGTTGGGACCTTGCCAGACTTTGACAATGGGGGTAATGAACTCTCGGAAGAAATCAGGAATCTTGAGAAGAGACGGATACTGCACCTCAAGAAAGTTGATGAGTAGACCTTTGATATGACTACCATCATGATCCTGATCAGCCATGATCATCAGATGACCATATCGCAGGTTCTTTGTGTCCGTGTAAACTGTCTTGTGTTTGAGTCCCAAAAATTGCTTGATGTTTTGGATCTCTGCGTTCTTCGCGATCTGATCAGACGAAGCGTCACGTACGTTGAGCAGTTTTCCACGAAGGGGGAAGACACCAATTCGGTCAGGGTCGAGGATAGCTCGACCAGAAACAGCTAAACCCTTGGCAGAGTCACCCTCTGTCAGAATCAGAGTACACTCGTGACCTCTCCTTGTGCCAGCAAAGTTGGCCTCAACCAGCTTGGCATTGTTCACTCGTGATCGCTTGTTTCCGTCACTCTTGGCCATCATTTTATCGGCCTTCTTCTCGGCAAAGTCCAGGATGTTCTGAATAGCATCGGACTTCGCCACTTTCTTGAGAAACTCGTCACCAAGCACGCATTTGCTACCGAACTGGCTGGGCTTGGTTGTCATCTGCTCCTTGGTTTGTGATGAAAAGGCCGGGTTGTCGATGTAGCAGTTGACGAAAATAAAGATATGGTTTCGTAGATGATTCTGCTTCAAACTATGCCCCTTGCGCTTCTTGTTCAAAGTGTTGAGAAGACTTTTAGTGACCTGATCAGCGATGTAGTTGACGTGAGTACCTCCGCTTGTTGTAGCGATAGAGTTGACGAATGACACTTGTTGGAAGGTTCCGTCAGACACAGCGAAGCCAACCTCCCATCGAGGATGCGACTTATCCTTGTCCATCTCTACGGTGCATGTAGGAGCACCGCCTTCCTCAGCACTTCTTTCCTTTGCAATAGACTTG
Organism: Fusarium chlamydosporum; assembly: GCA_014898915.1. Classification (NCBI taxonomy): domain Eukaryota; kingdom Fungi; phylum Ascomycota; class Sordariomycetes; order Hypocreales; family Nectriaceae; genus Fusarium; species Fusarium chlamydosporum. Next base: position 410,336 of record JAAVUD010000036.1, on the reverse strand, counting down.
GCGTAGAGATCGCAGTAAGCCTTGAAGTCCTTGATCTTGATCTGCTCACCGTTGAGATACACTTTGATGCCTCGAATCGTGCCCACCATGTCGTAGACTCTTCGGAACATCAGCGACTCCAGATCGTCGTCAATGCCATCCTCCATACCAAAGCGCTTGAAATCAGGCTTAAAGGTAATTCGGGTAAAGTCGGCGGTTTTGCTAGCTGTGATCTTTGCCTTGTGCATTGTGTTCATGTTGTTGGTCCATGTCTGCTTGTACCTCTTTCCACTTGCACTGTCCTGGCACTCGAGATTAAACTCGGTACTGAAGACGTTACATAGCTTGGCACCGTAACCGTTACGTCCACCAACAGTCTTCTTTTCGTCATCATCGAAGTTGGAACCAGCCAATAAATGTCCGAAAATAAGTTCTGGAATGTAGATTTTCTCCTTGTCGTGAATAACAATAGGGATACCCTTTCCGTTGTTCTCGACGCTGATCACACCGGCTTCGCGGTCGATGTTAATCTTCATGTATGTCATTGAGCCGTCGCGCTGCTTGTTGTCTGCAGCGTTGACCAGAATTTCGTCAAAGATCTTGTACAGACCAGGCACGAAGCTGACGTTCTTGTACTCCATTAGTTGGGTCTCCTTGTTCAAGACCCATAGTTGTTGTTCTGTTCTTTCGACCGAGCCGATATATGTGTCTGGTCGTTTGAGAATGTGCTCCAGCTGTGAAAGTTTGGTGTACATTTCGGTGGCCGTCTTTTGCTTGGCAGGTTTGGTCGGTTTGGCAGGGCTATCGATGGTCATGCTGTCGTCCTCAACCTCCTTCTTTTGTTTCTTCGCCTTGGGCGGCGTGTTAGAGCCCTCCGAGGCATCGCTCACGCCCTCGTCATCGCTCTGTGGAGTAGGGCGCTTCTTGGGCGCAGCCTTTGTTTTGAGGGTAGATTGCACCATCTTTTTCGGCGCAGCAGCCTTCTTGGGGGCGGCTTTGGGTTTCGCTTTCTGTTTGGAGACTTTAGCTCAAGTTTGTGGGAAATGATTCCTTGTGAAAAGGTTCAGACAATGTTGCTATGCAGATGGAAAAGGTTCAAAGAATTCAGGAGGCAGTGATGCGTGTTGATGAGGAAAAGTAGGCAGACGCGCAGACAGGCAGATATGCAGTCAGGCAGAAAACAAATATTAATCTATGTGCAGTATTGTGAAGCAGAGAGGGGTAGGAGGAGGACGCTGCTTACGGTTTCGGGGACAAAGCCATCAGAATCGTCCCCAAGACTGAACATGGACTCGTCGGAATCCATTTTGTTGGTTGGAGTGGGGGAAAAGAATCTAGCTTGAGACGTCCAGGCTGTATTTAGGGACAAAGAATGTGTATACAAAGGGGGGAGTGATTGACAAGTTATAGACAACGGTTTCAGTAGTGAAGGATAGTTAAAGCGAGCAAAAGGTGTTGCTCGCGCAAAAAGTCGCGACAACAAAGGTGAAGAAGAGAAACCAAGACGTGTCAATGCTTGACTTCTCATGAACAAAACGAGATTATGTTGTTATGGATGTCAATCCAGGGTCTCTGTGTGTAAACAAATCTTACAGGGGACGCGACTGTGGCGGCCCACACTAGCCACGCCGGCCGCTGTGGGGCCGCGATTCAGGAGCGCCAGATCTCGTGACTCAGCACATGATTTATCATCCTGTGCCTGCGAGCCTCATCTACTGTCTACTGCCTACCTAGGTAGGTTAGGTAGTCCGTCTTGCCAGTGTACCTACTAACCAGGTAGGTAACTTCATAGGCATCTGGGCCATTATGGTTTCGTCTGACATGACCTCTAGGTACTTGGATGCCATATAGTTAATTACATCATGTCAGCAAACGCTTAGTCGTCTGTAACAATCCAACCTGCGAAGATGGGATGAACTTCAAAGCTCTCATTATGAAACGAACTCCCGCGCTGAGTCGTCTTCCTGCCTAGGAGCTGGTTCAGTTTGATTAAGTGCGCCGAAAACACACACAAAGCATAATGAGAGCCAACAAACTTGCACTGTTGCCTCGTTTCATTTGCTCTTCGGCTCGTGCCATACGTTTCACAAGCTGGCTAGAATAAGAGCTTTCCCCATGGAGACTACGGCAACTTGACAAGTTCCGAGGCCGGCCCTGTTCTAATCGTGCTGTGGTCGCCTATCCTCCGAAACGAGCCTGTCAAGCTCGAAGTCAGACATGCACCGGGCTCAGACTGAGTTAGCGGGCCGAGGCAAAGTGTGCAACCTCGAAGCGGAGGAAGGTCTCTGTCAAATATACGTGTGTCGCCGTGGGATGGGCCTTCAGCTCTTACTTATTCTCCTGGTTGCACCGTCTTCGAGATTAGCTTGTCTAAGGCTGGTTGTATCACCAGCAGGGCCTTCAACGAGGCATCTACCATCGCCTCACTCCTAGGTTAGCTTGAGCATTTCCGCATAGGCCATACGATCCCAGCAGATGTCGACAGTACCACGATATTAGATTCCAAGCTCCTGTCGCTGATCAGCTTGTTCACCTGGACCGAAGCTAATCCGCTGATCGGACCAGCCTCTTCATTACATCCACATCAACCTAGCTCATGCTTTTGTATTATCAACCCCTTGTTCATCCTGCTTTGCATCTAAATTCTGCAATCGGATCAGCCTGGACTTTGTGATACCGCCATATAGCCTCACACTCACTGCTTCCACCTTCATAAACCGCTGCTCGATATGGCTTGGCGACATATGCCACACCGATGGGGAAAGAGAAATGGTAACACTGGCCGAATTCGATGCAGGGAACCGCACTGTACCTTTCTTTGCACCTGGTGCGAAAGAAATGCCAGCTCGCCATGGCCTCCCGCTGTCCTACCTCGCCGAAATCGTACAATCTTCTGAAACCAAGTCCTGAGGAATAGGAAATCGTTAACAGACTCTAATACCGATATGGACAATCCGTCGTTTCCGAATTCGTCACTGCTCGGTCCGATAAGCTTAGCAGGAGATCAAACATATCGTTCAGCTTTAAGATAGACACGGGCGTCATGCACAATTCTGATCGGAAATACCTAGATGTTTGGACAGTGCTGCATAGAGCCAAAGTCTCTGGCTGCAACGGTGTTCAACCAAGCGATGCATGATTCCGTTGTTTGGTCCTGCTTCCATCCTTCTAAGTGATTTGGAAGGGATGGCTGGGCTGTTATCGAATGGCACCTTCATTGGAATCCTCGAAATGTAGCAAGAAACCCGACTCCGGAAGCGTGTCGCTGTCCGAGCCGTCGGCTGGTCGCGTTAAGTGTGATGAGTTTGGCGAGACGCTGTTGACGGCTCTGTCAGGGGCTCCGATGCGCAAAAGGGTTATGACACCGTGCCCAAAACAACGAGAAGATATACTATGAGTGAGTGACGCATCTCGCATATCAAGATGCAGTCATACTGCACTACTTCACATTCTGAACTGCATGAGACTTAACGATGTGCGGGACTACAGAGATTTGGGCACAGCACCCTGAACAGAGGTCAACTGGCTCTTCAAACTTTGTATTCCACTGGAGAGCTGAGGGGCGAGCGCATCGGGCATAGGTTGTGTTGCCTCTCGGGGATTTTTCTTGTGCCTGTACGCCAAAGAGCTCATGGGGGTAACAAGGACCAGAAGCATGGCAGGTCTTTTAGGACATTACAAAAAAAAGATCATTTCAAGATGAAGACTTGCAGACCGACTTCTGGAAGCGCCTTCGAACTGTCACCAAAGAACAAACCGTCGGTGTAGTATGCAACGGCTATGTACAGCTCTTTTGTTAAGATTGGGAATCCATACATAACAAACCGGAGCCACATCATGCTGCGTCTACTCACCCCTAGCGGGGGGGGGAGAAGTCTAATAGAGTATTCGGCAGTGTCTATTGGGAGGATGTGCCAGCAAAGGAAGCGTGCCTCTTCTAGCTGTCAGTTGTCATACTGACACGTGGGGGCGACTCGAGCAAGTCTAGGGGAGTGCTGAGATTGACCCATCGCTCTGTAGCAACAAGACCGCAGTTTCTTGTCGTACAGATGTGAGTAAATAGGCTGGGGTAGAGGCCTCTGGACGATGCGACATGCAAGCATCCGCCTGTACTTCATTTTGCTTTGAGCTCGTGGGGCGGTTTCAAACGAGGCAAGGCAGCCAATTCGTCACTAAGTCGTTCTCTGTTGCGGCTCAATACTCAGCTCCCAGCTCTGGTAGTATGGCTATGATGGACATCAGGGAGGTAATCAAAGAGAGACGAACCGTAATATACTCAAATGATCCGGTCACCGGGGGAAATTTGTCGAGTTCAGGCCAGAGATTATGAGGCATTGCGGGAGTGTAACGGACAACACGGCGCGATGACTGGCTTATCCACGCCCAATGGCTCTAGACTGCACCCCCTGTTGCTGTGCTCTCTGTCTTATGGTCCTCCTAATGCGGAGGAGAAGTCGGGGCATGAAAGCTGTTTAATAAAGCGGAACCCAGAATTCACACGCAACTCTCCTGGACGTCTGGGGCAAACCGTAGCGGCGGAACACGACGTCTCTATTTTTCAGATTGCATAGAGCCCTCGTCCTTGCACTTGAACCCAAGGCTTTCAGTTGAGCTCAGTCTATTTTATTCGAACCACGAGACCCTGCTCCGACATCGTCCCGTCATCTATCACTTGGTGGCTGTCCCTAGTATCTGCTAGCATTAGGCGGTGGGAGCTCATCAACAGAGCTCTTCCCCTTTGGAAGCCCGTCTTAATATCCAAGGAACAAAGGGAAGACAACAGAGAGTATCGGGTTGACCGAATAAAAGCGTGACCGACTTTTGAAGTTGCAGATTTCCGAGCAGTATTGACAGTTGAGTCAAGCAAGACATCCTGAGTCCCTGGCCATCAGCCTTTTCGGCACAAGCAGGCCTATTTGTCTTCCCCCGAGTTGTTTGTCAAGCTGAGGAGTTACTTGAAAGGCGAAGAGTTTCCACCAGTTGGTGTGTTGCTGCCGTCTGTCCTTCCTTGCAACCTAGAAGTAGTTATATCACGGCTTGCCCGCTGTGCTATCCAAACCGCTTGGTTCAGCCATCTACTTACAACCAAATCGCTGGCCTGCTGCATCCCGCAACCCTCTCGTCTTCACCCTAAACAACCACTTCCAACAGGCTGGCAAACGTTACTGGTCGCCATCATGTTGTCCCTTAAAGGCCTCCTGAACCCAGCCCCGTCAGGAGAAGATGCTTCCTCCTTCTCCCGATCAAATCATACGCACGAGTTTCCACCAACTTTGAACAACAGAGCATCCTCGAATCAACCACAAGGTCATGCTATGATGCCTACCGATAGATTTGGATTCAAGGACGCCAACAACTTGGCCAAGTCGAAGCTGCGTGGCCAGGTCAGGTTTCCTCCCTACGAGCACCTGGACGAGGTAGCTTTACAAGAGATCCGCAGACATCGAGTATCCCCCTTTGGAAACATTCACGAGACATGCCTACATATCCCCTATAATAGTGGTAAAAAGGACTTTTTCGAGAAAACAGGGCGCGAGAGCTTCGAAGGTAAGTTGTTCGTGGTGCTCTACCATTGTTTACTAACAGAACTCCCCAGTCTTTAAGTATGAGTTTGTCTCTCTTGAACACGGCACTGAGTACGCCGTGATGTGGGACTATAATATTGGACTTGTTCGGATGACCCCCTTTTTCAAATGTCGTGGCTATGGAAAGGCGAGTGGCAATGAAAGCAAAGACTCGCACTGCGTAAACTGACCTTGGAGTAGACAATACCCGCAAAGATGCTAGGCCTCAACCCTGGCCTGAAAGAAATCACCCACAGTATTACCGGTGGTTCTATAGCTGCCCAAGGTATGTTGAAGTCTCAACAACCCTCAAGTAACCTTTCTCACCAGATTATACAGGCTATTGGATGCCCTACCGATGCGCCAGAGCTATCTGCGCAACGTTCTGTCACCCTATCGCGGGTGCCTTGATTCCCATCTTCGGCCCAGATTTCCCAGCTATTTGTATACCCCCCGGCACTCCTGAGTATGGCCGAATGGTCATAAACCCACAGATAATCATCGACGCTACCCGCGAAGCCGACATCTGGCGTATGCAAATGAGTACAATTCAACCAAAGTTCCAGAGCCCTACAAGCTTCCCTAGAGACGATAGGAGCGGCCTGCAAAGTATCTATCCTCCAGAAGAACGTCGACACAGACACCGACCGCGTCTGGTTTGCGATCCATCATGGGCGATGGAAAGTGACGTCGACCGCCATTATATGTCGGCCCCCAACTCGGCCTCGAGTACTGGATCGGGTCTTCCTGGGTACATGGTAACGTCTCGGCCAGGTTCTAGCTGGACTCCTGCGAACCGACCTAGCCCAGAGCCAAATCCATGGCTCAGCGCCATACCTCGCATTCAGCCTTTGCATCCGGACCCGAATCTTCCTCCTGCGCCATGGGGGCCTAAGCGGCGCCTTGAAAACGAAGAATGGAGGTATAACTATAGAGGAAGTGCCAGCCCTAATATGAGTACGAGCTCTGTCGTAATGGCTACAACTCCCGAAGTAAGTCCCATGAGGCAACGGGCAGTACGACGACCAACAGGCATCGCAGATTCCGCCCAGCAGAACGCAGCTTTGCTTCTATTAAACCTCAGCCAACGAGAACAACAAGGCGCTTCGACCTCCAGTGCGGTTGCGTCGCCTCCCAGTATCTCCATGAGTGACTACGTCGCAGAGGATGAACATCGTAGCAAAAGAAAACGAGCTGCCTCGCCTTGAAGATAACTTAGAAGAGAAGAAAGAGAAGGAGTAGTAGGGGGAAAGTTTTGATTGGATCGATATTATGGATTTGGGATATACGATCATAGCGAATAGAACGGAACAGCTCGGGCACCTTTTTATTAATAACTGTCATCACTGTCATCATCTATGAAGATTTAGGCCATATCGGCGTGGCGTATAGTTTATCGCCAGGAGAACAGCGAGGGTTAGTAACCGGAATAACATTAGCTAGCGGCGCAGTCATCGTTGTAAAACACATATACTTTTTTATTTATTTCTCAATCTAACATCAGCTCGCCTCCCCCTTCTCAGCTGCCCTCTTTGCCTTGTGCTCCTTCGTCCAGGCTTCAGCCTTGTCCTTGGGCACAACAAAGATTCTCACGACTTCGTCGACCACCTCAACCTTGCCCGTTCCCAGAACCTTGAGCAGCGGTACTCGCTTACCCATCTTGAGCAAACCGCCCTGCGCAGTCTCAACAAACGCCTCCACGCCTGCAGTCGTATACGCACCCTCCTTGTCCCACGGCAAAGGAAAGATGTAGCTCAGGTGATCCTCAAGCGAATGTGTCTCCTCAAACGCCTTAATGAAATCAGATTCCAAGTGGAGAGGGTACAACAGCACCGTTGGAAAAGCAAGCGTGCTGCGTGGGTCATCAGGATCTGGTAGGAGCGCAATACCAGCGTCTTCCATCTCTGGTGGCTGGGATGTTGTGCGCGTGGGAATGTTTCTGGCTCGCAAAGCAGCCTTGATGAGCAACGCTCGTCGCTTCTCTTTAGCCTCGCGCTCTGCATCCCTCTTTCGTCGTGCGTCGATTTCCTTAGCTCGCTTGATAATATCATCTGCCACAGCGCGGAGTGATGCGTTCGATTCATCTAGGGAAAGACCACGCGCGCATACATCATCAGCCTCTTCGATGCGATCCACAGCAAGCAGAGCTCGTGCACTGCGGAAGTAAGCCTTGATGTTGCGAGGATTGAGCCGTAGCGCCGCAGCACAGTCAAGCCAGCAACTGCGGTAGTTCTTGACGGAAAGATGGCAAGCCGCACGATTGACGTACAAAGCCTCAAGAGTCTCTCGCTGCTTTTGGATCTCCTCTTCTGTATCAATTACACCCTCTTGGTTCTTAGTCTGCTCACCCTTGGCGCGCTTGCGCTCTTCACCCGCAAGGATAGCAATTCCCTTTCCGTAGAACTCCTTGGCGTCAGCGTAGCTCTTGATCTTGAAGCACTCGTTTCCACGCTCTTTGAACTCCTGGCCGTTCTCCAGCGGAGTGCCCTCGTAGGCAAGCGCCTGCAGGGCGGCAATATCGTCGTTCTCCTCATTGGCGTCCAGATCTGTCATAAAAAGAGGCGACTTGTTGAGGTCCTCCCACACTTCGTCCACAGTCTTTCCACTGGCAATAGCGTGTGCCGGTGGGAGTTCGGGCTTTGTCGCATCTGCAGCGCTGGGTTGAGGTGCTGGGGCAGCCTGCTCTGGTTGGGAGACCTTCAGAGTCTCGTCCATCTTATCGGTAATTTCTTCGATATGCATATTTGCCTTTTCTCGGCAGATAGCTCTGCTATGATTCTCTATCCCAGAATTTTGTTGTGCTTCTTATGCCTCAGTTGTCATTGGTGGGTCAACTTGGTGTGAGTAAGTCGATGTTGCTAAAATTTGAGTTTCTCCAACTTTTGGTGGGTGGCGAAAATTCTATTGGGCATTAACCATCACGACTCAGCATCTACCTAGGTTATGCCTTTAATCTCTCTACAGACCTACAGGAAAAGGATTGAATTTACGTCAATTGCAGGGATGGTAATTCCTGCTCGCAAGATAACATTAATTCTTTCGCCTGTTTGCTGGACACCAACGACAGCACATCATTTTTCACTTTCAAGAACGAAGCTTAGTATTTTAACTGTTTCTATTTCTACGTCTCAGTCTAGAACTCCGTCCACCTCAATGCAGCATTTCTCGTTACATCAAACCCATTTTCATGACCAAGACGCATACCGGCGGCTTTGCTTTTGTTGACCAACTCCAGCACCTCATAAAAAACTAATCCAGCCCAATCAACGCTTGACCTGGGGAATATACATAACTTCATAAACCATGGCTGTAATAAAAGCAAACCTTTTACCAGGCTCTATGCAGGGAAATCATAACAAAACAAAACTCCGAACTAATGTGGCTGTCATGACGATAAAAAGCAGTATTAGTGGCTCGTAGGCAATCGAGTCAAATATAGAACAAGAAAAATGCGCGAAGTCAAAAATGTCTGAACGTGTCAGGTCATAAGTTGTGGTCAACTGATTAGTCTGAGTCGTAGAACTCGGTCTCAGTGACGGTAACAGTCTGCTTGCAAGGGAGTGCAGGAGTCTCCTCGGAAGGCTCCTCGCTGCGCTGTCGAGGGACTGAAAAGCACTGGATAGCACCAAAGAGGGCGGCAATGGCACTTCCATACCAGGCCAGGGCAGAGCAGTCCGACTTGCTACCAACAGCCCACAAGAAGCCGGCGATAGGAGAGGCAATCATTCGGCAAGCGGCACCGGCGCTGGCTGCCAAACCATTGACTTTGCCAAGAGCGCTGGCGGTGGGAGTAGCTTCCTTGATAAGGATCATCAGGAGAGGGTAGAGGATGATAGAGAGGATGTTGCGGACAATGAGGCAACCGTAGATGGCGGGGTAGATGAAGCTCTCGGGTACTAGGAGAAGCATGGGCATCAGGACGTAGATGATAGGGTGGAGGACAGTAACGAGAATGAAGAGGCGATAGGTTCCAAGCTTCTGCACAGCCCAGGGGAAAATGAAGACCTGGATGAAGAGAGCAATACCGCCGTCGACAGCCAGAACCATACCGACATCGCGCAGAGTCATACCAAGACCACCAGGGGAGTAGAAAGGAAAGACGGAGGCACCCTTGAGAATTTCTGCTGCATCAGCGCGCTTCTCTTCGAAGAAGATGGGTAGAAGGTGGTCAAATGTCATCGAGTGGTAGGTGAAGATGGACAGTGCAACAATGAAGCCCACGACACGGCGATTCCAGGTCTTTGCGGGGGCAGCAGTCGCATCCTTCTCGTTCTCAATGCAGAGAGAATCCCATTCCTGGCTAGAAATATCACTTGAGTTCTCAATAGCACCATAGGCCTCGGTCTGGACCTCGGTGACCATTCGGTTGTTGGTAGCCAGGATCAAGGGGGTTTCCTCTGTGGGACGGCAGTCGATGACCGGGACGTGCTCAGTCTGCATGTCAGGGTGGGTTTCCTCAAGGAGGAGGAAGCCAAGAACGATGCTGATGAGTAGCAATCCAGCGCAAATAAGGTTAGGCAGCAAGTAAGGATAACGCTCGAAGAGACCGCCGGCAGGGAAGGCTCCAGGCCAAGAATCGTGAGGACTAGCAAACATGCCACCGATAGAAGGCCCAACAATGGTTCCAATACTCCAGATGAAAGGCATGATGGAGAAAGCACGGGCTGTGGTAGGCAGGTTAGTCTATGTCCGGATTTAACATGCAAAAGGTCTACACTCACGCTCATGCTCAGGCTTGGTAACTAGTTCGCCGACCATAGTTTGGATGACACCAATGTTTCCGTTGAGCAGACCGCCAAGAGCACGTCCAAATAGGGCAACACCAAAGTTGGGAGCCATTCCTACCATCAACATGCTGAGCATCGTGCCGAGGGATCCAATCATCAGGACAGGCTTGCGACCGATCCGGTCAGATAGAGAGCCCCAGTAGGTGCCCATAGCAGCTTCTGCAAGGGAGAAGGCCGAGATGAGGATGCCCGAGTAGAATGACGCATGTTCTTCGTTACCGATGTGGAAGTCCTTGACAAGAGCCCAGGCATAGGGAAAGATGGATGTCAAGGCGATAGGCTCGGCGAGTCGAACAATAGCTTTTACAGAGTCAGCGCGTGATGTTTGAGCAAGCAGATGCTACACTTACCCAGCAGGAAGAGCTGCATGGCTGGAAAGGCATCAGGGTCACGAGGACCAGTACGAAGTATAGCCATGGCTTTGATGGAAGGCGTAGCAAACTGGCGTGGAATAAGTGCCGATAGTCGAACTCAGTCAAGAGGACAGCGGCTGGGTTTCACGATCAAACACCCAAACTTGAACGATGTGGCGAGTCAACGATATATAGCACTTGGAAGGCAGGAATTTTCGTTGACCTGGCGGCAATGCAAAGAAGATGAACCAAAGTCAAGAAGCCACAACAACAGTATGTCCTAGTAACAGACGGACAAGGCGAAGGGATTCTTTCGTTGAGAGCCTTTGGGTGGAAAGTGGCTTGCTGCTTGCTTGCTTGGAGTTGGTGGAGGAGCAGCGAATGGTTAGTATGGCTTTCACAAGGAAACCCTCGGCAGAATCACAACAGTCAAGATGGAACAAAGACTGGACTGGACTGGAGAATAGGGTGATTCAACTTTGGAGGAGAGAGTTAACTGAACAGGTGGAAAGGTTCATTCCGACGGAAAGAGGGTGGGAGACGAGATATTTCTACGCGCAGCGAGTCGCAAGGCAAGAGCAGGAAGACGAGCAGGAGCAACCCGTGTAAGTGCGGCGGAACCTTTTTAGTGGAGACGATGCAAGAACCGAGACCGCAGTCAAGTCCAGCCAGGCTTGGAATAATACACCAAGCCCCTAGGCCCTGGCCGATAAGGTCGACTTGGCGGAGAAAAAAAAAGAACCTTGCCCTGTCTTGTCCCATTCTATGGGTTGGGTAACAGTTAGAAGCTTCGTTTGCAGCATGTGGGGCGCGCTTCGCTTGTCCTTGTTGCTTGGAGTTGCATACACCATCAGCCGTGGTGGAAATTTGGACCAACAGATGCAGACGACGAGTCCGAGAGAAGGAAAACTTTACGGTAGAACAACACCGGGCGCGGTCGGAGTGAGACAGACTTTTTGCCTGATCTTCCCCTGGACGTCGTATTTGTGTCAGAAGTTGAGCCAGAGATAAGAGGGCTCTGACTGTCTGACTCTGAAATGTTTCTGGTGTTTCCGTCCACAGCCGCGTGGAATCGACAAGGAAAAGCCACGTGACTATTCGCCTCTCTCGATCTGGTCGATTTAATTTATGTTTGCTTGTTTTGTCTGAGACTCTTCTCGTACCACTCCTGACTGCAGGCGTAAAGTGTCCCGTGATACAGAGAGACAGAGCTATGCGGATCATCGCAGAAGAATGTCCGGACTATCGGCAGGTGATCAGTTGGACATAGGGAATGGATGGAGCCACCCATCGTTGGACAAGACCGATGGCCATTGCTTTACTTTCACATTCACGGTCACGGACACGGCCACAATCACAGTTACAGTCATTGGCGTCGTGTCCTTCCTTGTTCTAGCTTGGAGGGGCAGAGGGAAAGATGGAGGGATGGAGGGGGGATCCCTCGGGAGCGTCCTGGATTTTGCATGCAGCTAACGGGTAAACACCTCTTGATTGGGCGGCTTGACCGACAATGGTCTGTGTCAGTACGCTCCACTCTTCATTCGCATGCATGTCGATTGCCGGTGGGACTACGCTAGAGCTTCTAGCTTATGAACCTATCCGGTATGTGAGATTGTCCGTATGTAATGATTGGCCAGCTGGACCCGCCACTGGAATTAAAAATTCTCATTCCTGGTCGTTGCATTCGTTTTCCTCGGAGCCGATGACCGGGGCTGCGATTAAGCAAGTGACGGCCTGTGATGTTGAACACCTAATTCTTTTCGTAACACCAACTCTTAAGCGCTGTGCAACGACTCAAACCATGGCTTGGCTTGTGAGCACGCTAATGCGCAAGCTTCTTCATCTGAACCATCTTCCATCATCCATCGCCAGGATCATGAAAACACCAGGCCAAGCTTATCATGACAACGACAAAAGTGAAACAGAGGTAAACGTTGGAAGATACACACCAACTAACATATCGAGCCCTGTTGGGTCTTAGTAATTATGACGAAACTTTTCGAGATGCTGCCCCAAAATTCTGATCAGTGTCTTGTACTGTAGCCCCTTGTGTACCGTATCCAGCTCCAGCTCATCTCCTCTTCGCGCTCAAGGCCTTGGACAGATCCCAGTAATCCAGATGGTTCCATGCCTGCAATGCAACTCAACGGCCAGCAAGGTCCGTGCTTGATTGAGGCCACGGTAACCCTGACCCTGTACATTGCCGGCCAAGCTCCGTTACTGGTGGATTCAGTAACCAACATTAATAGGTAGCGAGACACGAACAGATGCGGCTCAACAATAACGTCAGTGGCAGATCAGGTTTCAGATTCCAGAATCCATGGCAGGAGTAGGAATAATTAGGGCGCTCAGACGGATTCTGAAGATGGGTGAGATTTACATCAGCGGCGCGCTACCGACGTTTGGCACAGAACTGAAGAAAACAAGTCATAAATTATCATACCGACCCTGAAGGAAACGTCCCGAGGACCGGATGCATCCAGTGAGCGGATAAGGGGACCTTGAGGCTAAAGCAGAGAGATTAGGCGGTTCAGAGCTGCAGGTCATTTCAAAACGGAAAAGCTGATATCGCTGCAACGTGCGACTTTTGCTTGTTGGGTTTGGCGCTGGCGCTTCTCACTTGTGGTGCTTTTCTTCATTTCGAGATGGTGGGAGTCTGTGCGCCGACGCCCGCTGGTTCCATCTGAGACTCACTCACTGACTGACTGAGAAGGATGGATTCCTCGGAAACTCTACGACACATCGAAAGACACCCTCCCTCCATCTTTTGTCAAACTCGTGGCTCTTCCCGTCCATGACACACCGTCTTGTCAATCGGGCAGTGCAATTCGCCTTTAAGAATCGTCTTTTCCCCATTCGACTCTCAATTGCATGTCGCTGATTTGAAAATGGCATTTTTGATGCATTCAAATGGCAAAATGGCATTGCACGGTTTGCCTTTTCGTCTGGAGGGTTCCATGGACTAGATTGGGTGTCTGTGCTCGTTATCTTGCAGATCATCTCACTGGATGTCTGACTCTGTCTGTTATTGTGCGACCCACCATCAATTGAGCTGCATCAGTGAAGTGCATCCCATCCAAGGCAGGCCAGGTTGCTGCTCAGGCATCTACTGCAATCATGGTTCCATGCAATTTGAACTCCATCGCCGATAGTGCTCCGTGCCGAGTAACCAGTCACCAGCTCATCTCTCTGCTCTGCCTTAGCTCTGGTGGTGGGTGGTGCTGGTGGTATTGGTAGTGCGCGCGAAAGCCCAGCCACAACAGGACAGCAGCAAGCAGCAGCAACAGCAGGACGAGCCCACCGCCTTTTCACCAATGCCACCTCCCTCATTTGCACCCAAAGCATGAAACCTTTTACTAGATAAAAACGGTCTGTCCCATAACTGGTCATCTTAGCAGCCAAGTGCGGGGGAAGAACACCTTTCAAAGATCGCGTGGTCTATGCCTTTATGGCTCTCTCCCGAACATGGCCTCGTGCTCTTGCAGAGATTCTGCTCGTGTTGTTGCACTACGGACTCAAAACCTGGGACCAAAAGTGGAATGGAAGTGTCTAGGCCCACTGTCACCTGGGACTGGACAGGGACCTCATGCGCTAACATTCCACCGCATCTCAGTGTATGCATCTAACGAAGCCGCTAAAAACTGCTTGCGCTAGTTCCCGCCTTGTCCTCTGCTTGACTCCACCAGTCATGGTGGGCTATATTTCCCTATTTTCAACGACACACCATGAACACGGCTGCGACAACGGCAGTGCACGGATTGGGAGAAACAGAGACTGGCTGTCTGACTTGTCTTTGGTGGTACATATTGATCAAAGATAAGAACAGGCTACGATGATCATTGTGATGATCTTTCTCGCTTCGAAATCATCGACACCTCCAAGTTGAACAGATTATCAAACTTTCACGTGCCATCTGTCGCTGCATTTCATAAATCTAACCATCGGCTAGCTCACCGACCCGAAACGCGACTCGTGTTCCCAGCCTGGCATTTCGGACAAGCAACACCTAAGATTCTCTCCTCTAAACGTCCCAATGGCCCGCAACTACCGCTACAGGTAAAGCTTATAAGCCAGGGCATATCATCCAGAACCCTTTCATCTAACAATACTCGATAACTGATCGGACGTTAATACACCCTCCCCGCACTACGAACATGGCTCGTCTTATAAGATGTGGGGTCGTATCCCGGCATGTTTTTCCCCTCTTCGCAAGTAAACAAAAAACAACAGCTGTAAGCGAGATTTGGCTTGAAACCCACTATGGAGACTATCCCCAAAAGCTTCATCCAACGACTGTGCCCTTCACCCATCATGACCCCAGCTAAAAGAAAACCGCTCGAGGCTTTCAGACGCACGACAGATGATTATACGGTTGAGCATGAAAATTTGCGCGTAATAAATTGATTGGGATTATCTCGGCTATCAAGCATAGAATCCTGTCCATCATTTGCACCATCAATTCTCTCAAGCATATTTTGACGCATCCTGTATGGGATCTCGCAAACAGTCTCCGAACCGCCGTGCCATAAGCACAACATGTCTCAGACCGATGGCAAGCATCAAGCCGTCTGCGGTCCCTTAAACTATCTCGTTCCTACAACCAATTGTAGCTTATCTAACCCCTCATTTCTGGCCTCAGCTGCAACCTGCATCAACCATAAGCAACTAACCAGGACAATGGTACCGTGCCATCCAGATCCTTACCGCTCAAAACAAATGGTGTTGCCTCCCGTTTCGTGCTAAAGCGGGCGCGATAAGGTGGTGTCATGTTTAATCGCACTTGTTCTAAATCCAGATGAGTGGTTGGTTTTCCAGTTGTGACAGCTAGTGGTGGCGAGGGTGTGAAAGATTCGCTATTGTCAAACTCTGACCTGTGGCGTTATGAACACTGGATATCATCAGTTGGCTTATCGTTGTACCGAAACAACACCAGCACAAGGTTTGGCGCACTGCTACATATAAACAGAGGCTGCTCTGCATAATTCGGGCCGTCAGCGCCCATCCGTTGTCGTCGTCGATGTGATACCTCGCTCGCTCTTATGAACTGCGGCACCTGGTGTGATTGAGCCCGATGTGGCTCGATCATTGGATGTTAGAAGTCAGATTCCCAGCGCTCGTGGGCAAGGTGATTGCAATCAATGGACCAATTGCAGCCTCTACACTGAGAACAGAATCGATTGCGACAGAATAATCTACACGCCGAGTTTTGTTATATAGTAACACAGTACAGTAAGTGTTCGCGCCTCAATAGGTACCTACGTATGGCAAGACAAGATATGCTATCTGGTTGAACTCCGCGCAAGCTATGCATGAACGTGCATCGGTATCGCTGGTGTAATTAGACATTTACAATCCACTACTCATAAAGTCCCTTGCTCACGACTACTCGACACCCATCTGTTTTAAGATTGCCTTGTACCGCTCCGCCTCTTCCACCATCTCTTCAGTACTCCTCGGCTTTCGATCCTCATCGTCAACTCTGTTCAGTCCTCCACCTGGCTTTGGTCTGGCGCCCATCTCGCGATCCCATAACGCCCCACCAATATTACCTTCCTCGCCAGCGAGCTTAACATACACGGCGTCCGGGCTTTCCAAATCCCCAGACGTCCGAGGGACAACGTGGACGTGCACATGCGGCACCGTCTGGCCTGCTTCGGCGCCGTCCTGTACAGCGATCGAGAAGCTCCCAGCCTCCGGCTCGGGGGCGCGGAAGTGGGCGCGCGCCATTAGGCGTTGCGTGAGCTGCACTGTTGTGAATAGATCCGCTGTCTCGGTGGGCGTCAGGTCTGTGAGGCGTCTGTGTGGGTTGTGCGGACAGACGAGGACGTGTCCCGGGATGAGAGGCTTGAGGTTGACCAACGCGAAAGAGTGTGGTGTTGTGAGGAAGACCTGGACAGTCGTTAGTATGAGAAAGGGGTAGGAATTGGGTTTGAGATCACTTACTTGGTTGGTTACCTCAAATGGTCCGAACTTGATGGTTCGCCCGGCTGCTCCGGCTGTAGTCATGATGCCTCGTGCTGCCACTGAACGACTCTTTACTGATGCCAAAGCCCTTGACGCAAACATGCTCCAATTGAGATGTTATCTTTGTGTTCTGATATATGAGAATACGATCTCATTCAAGACGCCAATATCGTGTGATTGGAACTTGTTCTAATGATCGAGGCTCACTATTCGATGCTGTCGTTGCTACGTCTGTATCATGGATGTCAAGAAGAGGCTGGCCTGATGTCATGAATGAGCTTCGTCCCCTGTGAGAACTTTAGAGCTTGCCCCACATCTTTTTTAACCAATTGTCTAACACTGCAGAAAAGCTTGACTCAAGTGTCAAATACGAATTGCACGTCTAGTAAGAAAAGATATTGAATATTTGTTACAGTCATGAGTTGCTTCGTGTATCTTCTAAGACCCCAAATACTCCGGAAAGCCACCCTGAGCTATGGTACAAGTAATCACCAGGCACAACTAACTAAGCCTCATTGTACTACTTTTTGGTGACGGCATGAGTCTAAACAAAGAAAATACTGATATAAATGAGAAAAAGAGATCTACTGGAAACGTAATTGATCTTCCTCGTCTATAGGAAGTTGGTCATTCGACAGTGCAAAAGCCTCGTTTGCGGGGTTAAGAGGCTCGCGTTCTTCTTCCGGCTCGTCCTCCCACATAACTAAAGCACGTTAGTCTTTGGTCTCGTCAGAAAACGAGAGTACATGTTGCTTACCATGTGGTTTAATCAGAAAGCTCATTACGAAAGCACCAACGAATAAGCTTGCCAGCAATACGAAAATAGCCTGATTGAAACTCCCAACTGTCAAGGCATAGACTCCATTGAAAAGGACTGGCCCAAAAACTCGAGCTAAAGCATGCAACATGCCAATTGCTCCTAGCAGCTGACCGACCCTCTCAGAGGGAACATGCTTGGTGATAATGGCTTGGGCAGTAGCGCTACCGAGACCACCCAGGGCAGTGACCATGCCGCTTGCGACAAATACTCCGGGGGAACGGGCAAAAACGTAACCAAGGGAACCGACAACATCCGACACGAGAGCAACTCTGAGAATAAGAATGTCCAATTCGTCTGCCCCATTGTTCTTCTCAACAATTGCCACGCCTGACTCGCGACGTCGACGAGCTGCTGGGCGAGTACGGCCAAAATAGTTGACGATGGGGAGAATGCCCATGAGAACCACCACTCGAACAAATGATAGCAGTGAGACAAACTTGGACTTTTCCAAAGTATCCCAATGGTACACAAGACCACAGTAGTAAACAATGACAGCGCCTGCAGACATGCTTGCTCCCAGGATGATTGTGTCATTGATAACAAGGGCAAGAAGGTTACGACGAAGAGCAGAAGAAGTTCCAGGGCCGGTAGGACGGAGAACCTTGAGGGGTGCGAAAGGGTTTGCATTCCGAAGGGTAGCCGTCCAAGTTGACGATGTCTGTGAGCGCATCTCCTTTTCCTTTTCGTGTTTCTCTCGAGCAATCAACTGCCTTCTTTCAGATAACGACTCAGGAACAACGAGCCAGACGAACAGCATGAATGCGATGTGGCATCCCATAACAACGTAAAATACGGATAGCAGACTACCCGTCCACTTGACGAAGTAGCCACCAAGAAGAGGGCCAAATGCAAGTCCTGTGAACAGACACGCATGTATGTAACCCATAGACACGGCGCGCTTTGAAGGAGGGGTACAGTCGCTTGTGTAAGACTGAGACATGACACTTCCAGTCGTGAAAGATCCTGTCATGCCATCAAAGACACTGCCTAGGAGCAGCCATCGATAATGAATAGTGTCAGGATAACGGGCAACTAAAATGGTGGTGAACTCGGCCAGGACTCCGCCTACAGACGCAAGAGCCATAAGTCGTGTTCGACCATATCGGTCAGATAAGTGGCCAAGTTTTGGTGCAACAACCGCGCTTAGGATACCGGTGAACAAGCTCATGACCAGCAAGAACTTGGTCGAGTTTGCTGAGACCTCTGGGATTTGGCATTGGGGATTATCGGTCCCCAGTAAGACAGGCATAAATACTTTGTCCGGGTTGCGACTATGTTCATCTGCAAAGTATTGTCTGCAGACGAGATCAAGAATTCTTATCGAACAATCCGGTAAGCCACGATTTTCTTGATGCTGGGGGGAAGCGGCTTACAAGTCAAGTTTTGGTACCACTACGCCTCCAAATGCAAGTGTGAAGATAATATATGGACCAAGCAGCCAGTAGACCTACAGCAAGGTCAGAACTGAACAATGCGGCTTCAATTAATACATAGAGGCATACCGAGGGTTGGCGCCACCAGGGCAAGCCTTCAAAGTCTTTCAAGCCGTCCCAAGCGGGAGTGTTTGATGATGTTTCGCTGATTCCATCCTGAGAAGCCGAGCTGGTGGGCAGCAAGTTTGTGACTTCATTGGCGACCCCGGTCTCTTCCTCGTGAATATTATCGTTTTTCGCCATGATTTTGGAGTGTCGACGTATGCGCGCGCACGTTGTTCTTGTATACTATATCGGTTCGGTTCGGTTCAAAGGGTGGTGGATGCTGCGCGCAGCGAAAGAGTGCCGGCGTGTAAAGCCTAGGGAGGATGGATCACGATAGTCGCTGGGGCATCGCCAAGAAGGTTTCAAGAGATGGACGAGATCTGAAAGCTTGGGGTAGGGGGTAATAAGGCGGGAGAGAAAAGGATGGACTGCCAGTCGTATGGCATGTTTCAAAGCAAAGCAAGCGAGAAGGTTGTGTCGCTTGTAACTGGAATGAGATAAGTGTGACGATGAAGAGGATCAAAGAAATAGGATTAATAATTGATCTAAACGCCTTTAGGGAGCTCTCTTGCGGATACATGATGAGTCCAACGACCGGGATGGTGGTGGAGGTGGAGTCGGGATCCATCCGTGCCAGTGCATTGTAGCCGTATTGAGATAAGACACGATCGTTTGAATGTTTGATACCTAAGCCAGTCCATACGTGCTGTACGTATGTTGTCTTTTGCTTTTATACACAACAGCTGTTGGCTTTTTACTGGTTTCTCATCCACATTGATTCATGCTGATAAGTATCATAACTCAATCATTTTGCATTACGCTGCTTCGTCCATGATGGAAAAATTGCTTTTTTCCCTTCTCTGACAAGCAAGATAATAATGAATGACGCATTGCCTGGTGCTCTGCATACCATGCGGCTAGGATCTCGCAGTATCTGATAAGCTAGAGCTGTGCTGGCGTGGCTCGTGGCCTTATCGTTGGCTTAGCGTGACAGCCTACAGCACTGAAAGTGTGGCATAGTATCGGACTCGGGCTCCGCAAAGTCCGCAAGGGCACTCTACCTACAGTTCTTTGTACTGTACAAGCGCGCGGCCTAAGTTTTGATATTATAAATCCAATTCCGCTTCAACTTATATTCTATGACCGCGTGTCATGAAGAGATGCCTATTACCTGTACTTAACTTTGTCTGCTTACCCCCCCTCCCTTCTTAATACTACCAATTTCAATCCATATAATCCGATCTGATAGAGCTCCAGATAAGCGTAGGTCTAGTATCCGGACCATCGGCACCCGTTCTGAGTACAGCAGTGCGATGTAAGACTAGTTACAGCTCATCCATACGAATATTACGGCGATCAGGTACTTTCAACAAAAGAGCCTGATTAATCTGGTCGTAATGAAGCAGAGATGGCCGGAGTGTCAAATCGGAACCACTTCAATGCTCAGGATATCAAATCAAACATTACTTCTGAATTGCGATCTCATGTAATAATCTGTTTATAGCCTCAGTTTAGGTCTTAAAGGTTTTAGAGAGATAAATGTAGCTAATATCATGATCAACAATATCTGGCTGGTCTCCATCTTGACTGTCTAACGTGGGGATGTCATAGCTCGAACTTGCCCAATCATAAGCTCATCTCGCATGACTCAGCAATCACCGCGCGCTGCAGTTCGACCTTGGATATTTTCAAGAAAGCGTGTTTCGCAGCTTGGCCAAGGCTCCATCGCATTCAACTCCCATACAACGCGCCTTCCGCAAAATCCATCACGATGCCCGTCGTCAAAGGAGGAGTATGGACCAACATCGAGGATGAAATCCTCAAGGCCTCCGTCTCCAAATATGGCCTCAATCAATGGGCGCGTGTCTCGTCACTGCTGGCGCGCAAGACGCCCAAGCAGTGCAAGGCTCGATGGAATGAGTGGCTCGATCCTAGCATCAAAAAGATCGAATGGAGCAAGGAGGAGGATGAACGACTCTTACATCTTGCCAAGATAATGCCCACGCAATGGCGCACAATAGCCCCTATCGTCGGTCGAACTGCGAACCAGTGCCTCGAACGATACCAGAAGCTCCTTGATGAGGCCGAAGCCAAGGAATCATCCAGCCTTGGACTGGCAGGCCCAGAAGGCGGCGAAACCCAAGCGCCCAGTGCCGATGATGTACGAAGACTGCGACCCGGCGAGCTGGATCCCGATCCTGAGACGAAGCCTGCGCGACCCGATACCATCGATCTTGACGAAGATGAAAAAGAAATGCTGAGTGAGGCTCGTGCTCGCTTGGCCAATACGCAGGGTAAAAAGGCCAAGAGAAAGGCTCGAGAGCGCCAGCAGGAAGAGTCACGCCGGCTTGCTGCTTTGCAAAAGCGACGAGAACTCAAGACAGCTGGTATTAATATCAAGGTTACAAGTAGGAAGAAGGGTGAAATGGATTATAATGCCGACATTCCTTTCGAAAGGAAGGCTCTACCTGGATTTTACGATACATCAGAGGAGCAGGCACAAAACGAGGCGCAACGCGCAGCCTTCGATCCTCGAAAGCAACAATTAGCCAACAAGCGCAAGGGTGAGGGTGAGGAGGACACCGACCGAAAGCGCAAGAAGACCGAGAAGGATGGAGCGTCAGAATCATACAAGGCTGCCCTGAAGGCTGGTCAGCTACAAAAACTTCGAGAGGCCGAACAGAGCAGTAAGCGACGTTCATTGGTTCTGCCTTCTCCTCAAGTCAGTGAGGGCGAGTTGGAGGATATAGTCAAGATGGGCAGAATGGGCGAGGCAGCCAACTTGAGAGCCCGAGAGAGCGAAAACGATGCCACCCGCGGACTGGTAAACACATATTCTACTCTCAACTCAGCTACCCCTATCCGAACACCAAAGGCTCCCGAGCAGGACGATCATATCGCCAACGAGATCAGAAATATTCGAGCGCTGAACGACACAAAGTCGGCGCTTCTTGGTGGCGAGAACACTCCTCTGCACGAAGGTGCTTCCTCGACTGGTTTTGATGGCATCACCCCTCGAAAACAGACTATTTCTACACCCAACCCATTGGCAACCCCAATGAGAGGGGATGGAGTTGGGGCAACACCTGGTCGACCAGGACAAACACCGATGCGAACACCTAGAGATACACTATCCTTGAACCAGGACGGTGGCATGTCAATGGTTTCTGCTACACCAAGAGATATGAGGATGAGGGATCTGGCTTTACGACACCAGCTCAAGTCAGGTCTTGCGTCTCTTCCCAAACCAAAAGATACGGAGTGGGAATTCGATATCCCTGACGAAGAGAAGGAGCGCATGCAGGTTGATGAGATGACGGAAGAAGATGCTGCAGAGCGGGACCGTCGAGAGCGAGAGAGACAACAAGTAGAAGAAGCTCTCGAGTTCCGAAGACGAACTCAAGTCATGCAGAAGAACCTTCCCAGACCTGTGCACGTCGATCTACCCAATCTTTTGAAGCAGGCCAACAGTATCACCGATGTTGCCGAGTCCCTCATTGCCAATGAGTCGGCGAACCTCATGGCTAACGATGCCATGAGATATCCTGTCCCCGGCGGCCAAGTTAGCGGCGCCCCTAAGCCTTTACAGCAGTTCAACGACGATGCCCTTGCCGAGGCTCGTTTGTTAATTATGTCTGAAACCAAGCCCCTTCCCAAATTTGAAGATATTCAGACTGCCTTTGAGGCTCGTGCAAGCAGCTCTCTACTTTTGGGTCTAGGCTGCTACAACGACGATGATGAGGAAGAACAAGGGGCAGCTATGAAGGAAGCATTTGACGTAAGTTTTTATGACAAGTCTCGGGTTTGAATCAATTACTAACCGTTAAATAGGCTGTTCAAGATTCCATCATGGCCTCCGCCGAAGCTGGTGCTAAGCTTGAGAAGAAGCTGTCTCTTCATCTCGGCGGTTACCAGAAGCGACAGAAGATGCTTCGCGACAAGATGGGTGATGCATATGATGCGCTAGAAAAGGCGCGTGTTGCCCTGGCTGGTTTCAAGACACTCGCCATCTCAGAGGATGTCGCAGTTGAGCGACGTCTGAGCGCTCTACGTGAGGAGGTCGGCTTTGTTAACCGACGTGAGAGAGAAGCGCAGGAAAATTACAGGCAGGCCAAGGACGAGCTGGACGCACTTATGGCAGCAGGAGTCAACGGGGTTCATTAATCGGTGTGTATTTCATGATGTATAATAAATAAGGACTCTCAATCAAGGCTGGCATGCTGGGATCTAATCTAACAATCTGGTTCACCAGGTGTCATCACTTTTTTCAACTTACAATCTTTTCTTCCTCCTCTTGTTTCACTGTCATCTTATATGTAAATGCTGGCTCATTGAACTATTTGTGCTTTCTCATACCCAGTCTGGGTAGCTTTATAGGCACAACAATAAGGACAGACGCCAACGCCACAACAACACAGCAGATAAATGTGAGTCGTAGAGCAGCTTCGTAGCTTAGAATGACCTGCTCGCGGTACTTGGGCTCAAGTTTAAGGATCTCCTCGACTGATTCTCTTACGCGGCGGATGACCTCATCACGGTCCTCTCCTGTCACAAACTGCTTCAAGTAATGAAGCAGGGCATTCTGAACAACAAGAGAGCTACTCGCCACGCCCAAAACTTGACCAAGACTGCGCCAGAGCATGAGTGTGCTTGTCACGACAGCTTGCTCCGATTGATCAGAAGCCGCAAGAATGGCCATGAATGTGCCAGGGAACTGGAAACCTTGGCCAATGGACGATGGTAGAAGAATAAAGAGGTAGACCCAGGAGGGCAAGTCGCGTTGCAGTGATGCCAGGCCAATCGTGCCGATGAGGGTGCAAATGGTACCCGTTTGAACCGGCCACTTCAGCTTTCCTGTATAAGTCACAGCAAAGCCAGTGAATGTACCAGTCGCAGACGCAGCAATGGTTGGGATGATGAGTCGCAATCCCGATGATGTAGCAGTAGTGAGGAGGACGGCCTGGAAATAGAGAGGACTGTTCGAACACATTAGTGTCAAGTCGAAGAGCGTGAGCTATGCATACTACCAATCATGAGTAGTTGTGTATACATAGGGATATTTAGAAAGCTATAGGTATAGGTTCCGACACTTGCTGACCAGTCATGGAGTCGCACAATACGGCAAACCATGCGCAATTAATGCTCTTTCACGTATCGTAAAGGGACTTTTCACTTACATATTGAACAAAATCGAGTTAGCAATAAGAGCGGCAATCGCGTTCGATGCGACAAGGTTCGCTCTGGGCGCCTTGTAGAGGAGATGCAGAGGCATGATAGGTTTGTGGACCCACGACTCGACCCAAACGAACAAGGGGAAAGTAACAGCAAAGAGAACAAGACTTGCTATTACGAGTGGATGCGACCCTGAACATGGTTAGTTGGTTTCTTAGGTTGACGAAGGATATGCAGTTGACTTACAAGGCATAACATTGCCTCCAAGAGTCTGTGCCAAGACAGTTAGTATGAAATATTCGTCCCCTTTCAGGGAAGAACTCACCAATCCCAAGATGACAGATGTGATCGCTGTAGTTAGTAGCAGAGAACCTCGAAAGTCAAACTCCTTGAGAGCCTGCCACACGCTCTTTCTCTGGCCTTGGATGCCCAAGTCGTCGGGGATTGCAATCCACGCAACAACCATACAGACTAAAAGTGGCGGAACCTGTATGCCAAACTCCCATCTCCAGCCTAGGGAGTCTGCAATGGCACCTCCTGTAGCGGCACCAAGAGAGGATCCTACACCATAGTTCATATTGATGTATGATTGGTACGCACCACGATTCTCGATAGGAACCAAGTCAGATACGATGATCGAGCCCAGGGTCATCACTCCTCCAGCACCGATTCCACAAAAGGCTCGGCTGATGATGAAGCTCTCAATACTACCAGCAAGCGAAGACCAAGTAATGGAAGCTGCGAATATACCCATCGCGCCTACAAAAAGCGGCTTTCGGCCTAAAGCATCGGAGAGACGACCCAGTAGAGGCTGGAAGGCGGAGGACGTCAAAAGGAAGGCGGTTGAGAACCATGAGGCGGAGTTGGAAGCATTGAAATAGGATGAAACAACAGGGTGAGAGCTGGCCATGATGGTTCCGTCAAAGCATGATATGAAATAGGCAGCCAGAATTTGCGAGAAAATGAACCAGAAACGTGTAGGTGAGGTGTTGTTCAAAAACGGTGAAGGTGTAGTATCAGTCGAGATAGTCGACCTTCCGGTAAGGGAAAGACGACGACTTTGGTGACGAACAAGAGGGGTCTCTTCATTAGGCCCTTCGTCATCTACATCCGTTGAGATTTCACTCTCATCATCGTCTTCGGTTATAACCCCCTGATCCTCCTCGTTTGCACCGCGGTGAAGATAATGGCTAGCTTTGTAAGAGGAAGGTCTTAGCATAGCACTTTCCAAAGACTCGGGCTGCAAAAAGTGAGCGCCAGTAGTCAAAGATCTCGACAGAGCTTCAAATTCTGCTGGATCAACAACATCTTGGTCGCTTTCACTACCCCGAGAGCTGGTCCGGACCGGGACTGGCACCGGAGCGGCGGTGGGGGTATCCGAGACCGGACTGGTCTTTTGCGGATTCATAACGACGATTGGGTTTTCAGTTTGAGTCCTATACAGGAGACTTTAATATCGAAACAAAAAGAGTGTGATAAAAGATTAAGAAAAGGATCAACAGAAAAGACAAAGACTTTAAAAGGAAACAGGTTGGGAAACAAGACAGGAAGGAAAGAGTGGAGTCTCTGTCGTGATCGCAGACTTTTGCAGTCAAGTTCAGCGCGGATGTAATAAGTGCGCCCCGCAAAGCTCCACGGCGGATGCAGCGCCATGCTGACTACCAATAACCACAGCTTCCTATCGGAGAATGGCTGTTCAAGTATAGAGAGAGGGGACCAATATCCAATGCTCTCTCACACGAACATCTTTCGGTGTAAGTATAAGTGCATGTGTGAGTCGAAAGTTGCCGAAGGCGATATCGTATTGCACATCCCACATCCCCGGCAACCTTCACCCCACTCAAGAAAGAGTCATCTGCGCACGCGAGCTGCAAGTGGTCGAACTGGAGGGGTTGCTGGCTGACTAGCTGATTGACTGATAGTCTGTCTAGTCGCTGTTTCTTTTGACTTCACTTCCTGGAATTTTATACCTACCTGGTAGGTATTAAACAATAATTAGTCAGGGCTCATCGGCCAAGAAGCCGAAGACACACGCACACATACACACATTCAACCTAGCTCGTGAGAATATTTCTTGTTTCTATAAGCCAAGTCAGTCATCAATGTCGACATTATCTTGAATTCTCTCTTCCCCTCAAATTGTTACCCCGGCTTACAGCCATCCATGCTCCTAGGGAACTACCCCGGCTTGAGGCCCATCATGTGTGACTGATCAATTACCGAAGCGGTCCAGCCGCCCCCCAAACACCCCAATGTATGCAACACACCAAATTGAGCCCATTCTATTTCTTTATCGTCTTGCTCTGCGATGCTGCAGCCACAAGTATACCCGCTCCCGTAACGCCTCCGTCGTGACACGGGCTAAGTACAACTCTGAACGGGCTGTCGTTGCCGAATCGCTTGCTCAAAAGCTGATCGAGGAAGTTCTGACAGTCCTGCAAATAGTCTTGAAAATGAACAATGCATCCTCCTGTGTAACCTACACCGAGTTCGTAGTCACGAACAAACGCGTGTGCTCTGTCCCTTGGAACTTCTCCAGCCAAGGTCAACAATGCCAATGTCGCTGCTGCTACAATACCAGCTGCTCGAACCTCAATAGCTTTAGCAATATGGTATAATGCAGTGGCAGTATTTTCAGTCCACTTAAACGGTGGTGACCCTGATGATTCGGGGAATTCTTGCTGCAGGCTAGCCATGAGCGCCGGTGGTCGGAGAGGTTTAAAGTGACTCAAGTACGTTGTTGTAAGGTTGTGTCGTTGCAGTAACTTCTTTGGTAACGTGCCTGCAGGAATGCCTAAGTGTTCCGTCAAGTAGTCGACCAGCATGATTCGTCCCAGTTCGCCCAGATATCGACCGGAAGTTAGGTACTCCAATGGTTGGAAGCTGTTCAACTCGCCTTGTTGATCGAGTACTCTGTCCCATTTTGTCACCAGCCCAACTTTGTGCAGGGGAGGCGCGGTGCCATTAATGCTCCATTCGGTATTAATTGCGATCTTGACATCCTCCGTCCTTTCCTCTGGCCGAGCAACAACGCTGGGTGGGCGTTTAGACTGGTTGAGTTGGCTCAATTTCAAGGGGATTGTCGCGTTGCAGCCTGTGCCTAAGATCAGACCCATGCAGGCTCGCCGGTTCGAAGCCTCGTCGAAGTTAAAGATGAAGGATATTAGGGTTGAAACCGAGTCGTTGGCGATTGCCTCAACTCGAATGGGCGGCAGCTCTGGGGACTTTGCACGGTTATATCCATCGGTGAGTCGGGCACCTAGGTCCTGGTCAGAGGAGATGGCGAATCCTTTTCCCATCGGCATAAGGGTAGCCTGCGAGAGCGAGTGCTGTACCATAGGAAAGCTGAAGGTTACGCCAAGTGGCATTGGCTGGTCTGTCTGGAGCTGCAGCGTCTTGCACCCATTTTGGACGACCTCGGCGATACATTTACCAATCCATAGAAAGAGACTGTCGGGGTTTTCGTTCTTCAGATGCTCGTCGATGGGCCATGATTTCTCCAAAAGTCTCTTGACTTGCCTCGTAGCAGAGCTGTCGTCGGGTCCGATGCCAACATGACCGTTGGTTTGGCCAGACGTATGGGATGACGCGGCCTCGTTACCGAGTTGGACAAAACCCACTCGCAAATTTGTGCCTCCTCTACGATCAGGTTAGCTATATAAAGGGGTGAGAAGATCAGTTGTTGGCTGACATATCAATAGCTAGGTGACTTCACTAATGTCAGTCTAGAGGTCTCTGACCTAATTCCCGTGGAACATATAACAACTCACCATCCTTGTCTTCGGTTGGCCTCTGGTCGCAGAATAGCTTCAGAGATAGGTGTTGGTAAGAATTGATTATCGGAGTCGCTAGCAAGCTTTCCGAACGCCTCAAGAAAGTGTTGAGACAGTTGGTCGATCTTCTCAATATCGATGAATAAGGGCTCCAAGAACTCTTCTATCGATAGAGAGGGGGTCATTGTTCAGGTGAACACTTAGTTTGATGGGGTATGTTTGTCTAGTGGTTTGTCGATGAGAGAGAGGGGTGTTGATGGTATCAGGGTATCATCATAAATGATTCGAGATATGAGGCTGGCCTGTTAGGTAGGTATCCACACAATTCTTGTATAGTTAAGGGAAAATCCAAGTTGAGGCCTTTACGCAAGCAGGGAAGAGTGAGGCAGAAGAGCGTTCTGAGAAACAGCAGGTCTGGAGTCGTGTCAGAGAATGTGAATCACACTTCGCGAGAAGGTGCAGGTTAGGCCTTCACTTTGTGGCTCCAGGGCAGGCGCTAAGCAGATAGTAAAGATGCACTCTGATGTAATGAGGAGAAAGGTGCAAGCCTCGCCCCAGCCTAAGAATTTAAGTAAGTTAGGTAGTTTAAGTGTTGGGTTGGTTCTGAAGAAAAGAGATATTATCTCGTCGTATCATTGAATCTCTGTCATTCATGCACCAACTAAGAAATCGATCGATATATTCACACGCCATTTACCTGCGGGGGTCAGCTTCGCGGCCTGGTTGGGAAAGTTCCATGATTCCCCGCTAACTTGACCCCTGAAACGGTTGACTTACAGCACCTTTTTGCTAGGCAGGATCGTCTTGACTGCGCTTACCCAGTCTATAGACGCTGATTCACGAGCCTTTTTTTTTAATGGAGTTCATGCAGGACGAAACAGTAGGTAGGGAATCAAATCTACCTTATTCAATACCTACTACGTACAACCACGTTGAGTTTGGCCCATGTTGATCGTATTACCCCGTGACAGAGCTCATATCCCGATACGGCGTTTCTAACCAAACTCGGATAAACAATCCAGCCGCATGTGATGAACATTCAGCCGCCTATGCCTGTCATAACGGCATCTCCTCCACCTCCCGCACCACCCCTGGCCTCGTTATCAATTATCCTTCCTATTTAATCGTCAACCAACAACCTTGTTTCATTATGGACGAGAAACGGCCTGCTCAGAGAGTCATGTCACCGCTCCAAGCTCGCCGCAGTCGACCTGCCGTGACGTTGATTGTCATGGCTATTGTGACGTACACCTTTTGGATATGGCAACCCTTCAGATCTCTCATCGACGAGCCTTGGGTTGTAGTTACGAGCGACGACGTTCAAATGTCCGATAGACTCGTACCTTTAGAAGCACATATCATGAGTAAATGTCCTGATGCAAAGGTAAGACTTGTTGTGCTGTTGTTAAGCTTGAAACATACCTAACAACTACCAGGATGCTCTTGAACAGCTGGTGCTGCCTGTCATGCAGCGTGTCCATGACAAGGTTAACTTTACTCTATCTTATATCGGCCGGTACGTCCATCGCCAAACCCTTTCTTCGCGCCACGACTAACTAGTAGGTCATTCAGACCAACTGCCAACGACGGTGTCGACTGCATGCACGGCCCTTCAGAATGCATGGGCAATATTATTGAACTCTGCGCTCGCGAGCTTTACCCGGATCCTAAGATCAACCTCGGTTTCATCATGTGCCTTAGCCGCGACTACTCAGATATCCCCGGACGATCTCTCGTCGAAGACTGTGCCCTTGAGTCCGCTATCGATTTCCAGCAACTGAACGACTGTGCTGTCAAGGAGGATGGCGCTTATGGTTTGAGCCTCTTGCGCAATAGCATCAAGAGGACCGCAGACGTACGTCAAAAGTGATTGACAACCAACAATGAAGGGATACTAACATTTGCCAGGCCGGCGTTACCAAGAGTGCCACCATTCGTCTTGATGGTGAAATCTACTGCATCCGTGATGGCGGCCAGTGGTCCGACTGCCCCCATGGTTCTAGTGTCAATGATCTCCTTATTGCGATTGAGAAGCTTCGCCGCCAGTCTTGAGCGGCTCAAAGATCTCCGTCCATAACTCACTCGCCTCTCCTAGCGTATAACTCATCGCGATGCCATCCATACCCGCCTCGTCGTCTCCTGCCATTGCGCCCAGTGTCTCCATAATACTCTCCAGTCCGACCGCCTTGCCTGTCGCTTGCGTTGCTCCCGCCTCGAGTTGAACGTGTACAACATGGATGTGGAAGTGGTAATAAGTTGGCTGGTAGTGCACGTAGAGCTTGAGTTGGTCCGGCTCGATGGACGGGTATGTCTTTACGGTTGCGTCAATGAGACGGGCCTTCATATGTTGTAGCCAGGGAATGTGCTTCTTGCGGAGGTCTCTCAGCGACCAGATATCCCGTCGCTCGATTAGCGCTAGCAAATGCAGCGCGTCGAGCGTCTTGCGGTCCCAGTTGAGATCCGGCAACATGAGGAAGCCTTCGTCGCCAGCCTCGCCCAGTTTTGTTCTGTAGATGACATCTTCCACCTCTTTACGTCCTTCGATAATGTTGAATACCCAATTGAGCCTTCCTTGCTCCCTCTTGCTGAGCATATATGGTCGAATATGGTCTCTGTAAATCTCTGGTGTCTCTGTGACGAACCGCACGCCTTGCTTGCTGTACTTCTTGATATGCGTCTCGGTGCATGGGTAGATCAGATTGATCTTCAGGTCGGCAAAGAAGTCAGAGTCATCCGGCGTGCTTGTCTCGGTACCGCTGCGACCCATATACCAGTGATAAATGTCGTTGGCGCCCAGATTCTGTAGACGCGCGAGCTGAGCAGGCACCTCAGCGAGATACTTCTGTGAGGTAGGAAAGGGGGCGCGTTCGAGGATTAAAAGAGCTGGGTTATCGTCGATGGTTCCGTAGAGGGAGATGCGTCGACCTGCCTGGTCTAAAGAGCTTCCATGTTAGGTGACTTGACGAACTAGGGACGAATGGAGGAAGAAACGTGGAGATGTTCTACCTTGGTTGAGGACGCGATCGAGCTTGAACTTGGGCACCAGGGCCTCTGCATTTGCCTTGACATCAGCCATTGTTGGCCTAGGGAGGGCGTCTTTCACTTGGCAATCAAGGTAAAGATAGAATCAAGAATCACGGTTTTGGCCCCTCTTTACCAGTCAAGGGACTCAAGGTGAAGCACCCCGCGGTGGGGCTTAGGCACGCATCTACAGTCAACTCCACAGCGGCAGGTAGATCAACGACATTCCAGTCACCTCAGATCTCAAACAACTTCAAGACACAGGTCTTTAGCACTCCCGACTGGAACTTTATCATTCAACGTCAGTTCACGAACAATTGGTTGGCATAATAAATTTCGGTATATCATCAAAAAGTTAACTTATTTACAATATCGCTAAACTAAGTCGTTAGGCGTCATCGTAGCCTGTGATGAAAGTGCTCTGTCTGTCGAGCATGATCGTCAGAAACCTCGAAGACGTAAAGAATGTGGTGGCTGCTCCTCCTTCGTGCCACAGAATACTGTCTATTCATCCCCAAGTGCTTCCGTGCAGTAACTGATCGGCTAAGGAGCCGTTCAAACTGCACCATTACTCGACCTACTGTCGGTCTCGGTTCCGCAAAGCAACAAGCCAGGGTGCTCACACCGGGTATATAATTCAGCGCTAGGTTAGGGACCTAAGTCCGTCGTCATATTTTGGAGGTCGAAGAGACGGCCAATGGCGCGATGCAGATAGTAAGGAGGTCGATCGGAAACTAAAATATCTGACCAGCAATAGGGCGTGGTGCGTGATGTTCGATACTGTAGAGGATGTCCATCAACTTTATGCTGCTGATGCCAACGAGAATGTCAGAGACGCCGTGAACAATGCACCAACAATATATCCCTTCGAACTATTTTCAATGCCAAGTCTTCGTGGCTGTGTTTATCATGAGAAAGCGGTGAAACCATTCGAGCCAGATTCCGTTGATCCATCACCATCGATTGTCTTTCTCCAGTGTTCGGGTCGACAAACACAGACCAGAGGGAATGCCTTGATCTCGCCTTCTGCCGCTGGTGAGCTGTCACGGCGACCTGACGCGTTCGAGACGCCACTATCGCGTTGAGCTTGTCGTCGAGACTCCCATTCATCGGCCCTCTCGTTGAGCATCACACCTGTTGCCCAACCATCATCCCAGATACCAACAACCTTGAGCATATCGCCACGTTCCAAGGAGAACTCGTCAGCTGCGCGTGGCTGGTATGCCCAAAGAACGGCGATTTTGTCACCAGGGTGGATATCGTCCTGAGAATAGTAGTCCTTGAAGAATGGCAACTGTTCTGATTGTTGGCTGGCGACGCCCTGTGGTGACGAAAATCCCCCAGCGCTAGATGGGGATTGCGGCACAGAGCTGCCAAGGGCCGAGTTACTCGATAGTGAGCCGTTTCGTCGGGGTCTAGCGGGTGGTGGTCGAAGGATTCCGCCGCGAGTTTCAGACGAAGGTGGGCTTGACGCGAATTCATCCGACGAAGAGTTATCAACACCTCTTCGCTGGTAACCACCCGCAGCTGCCATGCCTCCAACAGCTGATGAAGTGTCGCGATGATGAGAAGGTGAATCGCCGGAATGACCTTCCAAGGCAGACATGCGTGCTATACGTCCACCCGGAAGAACTTCGTATCCCTGGGGAGCAGTCGGGTTTGTCGCTTGTGTCATAGCTGCTGGGCCCTGCCTGGCAGGCGAGGGTTGGTTGAAAATACTGCCCTTGGGGGTACTTGGTCTCCGTCTCCTTCTGAGGCACAAGAGGAGAGCCAATGCAAGCAAGCCTACACCTGCAAGAGCGCCAATAACAATTCCTGCAATTGCTCCGCCGCTTAATCCGCCGCCTCCATCCTCGTCGGTCTCCTCGTCGTTCCCATCCGCGTTGCTCGATTCGGTCGCTGAAGCTGTCGGAGATGCTCGGGAGAATGTGACAGTGGGAGCTAGTGTTGGCAGCTTCACATCTTTACAACGATCCTCGGCGTTGGAATTGTAGCAGCAGGTGTCAGTCGAGTTAAAGCCGCCTGAGCCACAGTAGGAACAAAGTCCAATGGTACTGTTACCATATCCACAATTGTCTGGTTCGTTATCGATGGCCTTGATGCACGTCGAGGTGTCCAGTGAGCCTCCGGGAAGGGCACAGTTAGTAAAATCTGCCCTGATCAGCTGTAGCAGGCCGTCTGATGGGTTCGCGCAGATATTGTCATCTGATGTCAAATAGACCTCGCTTTGGGCAAATTCGGCACAGTCGTCAGCGCAAAGGGGTCGAGACTGTTTTTCAGAAAGACCACAAGGTTCGATAGAGTTCTGAACAACAGCATTGCACAGCACAGTTGTTGTAAAGCGAGCATACAAGTCGCTGGTGTTACTTAAGTTGAGGTCCTTGCAACCAAACAAAGACTGGTATCTGAGGACTGTAAGCATTCGACTATCGTAGATGCAGTTGATTGTGGAGGTAACTTACTGCCTCTGTACATATTCGCTTCCGACAAAGCTGGAAAGCTGTTTATCGAAAGAGGCTCTGTCCGAGACATATTGCAAGAATGGACTGTTTGGCATGTCAAAAAAACATTCCGCTTCAAGATCTCCCAAACTCACAATAAGTTAGGCAAGTCGCCTCCGGTGGAAATGGAAGCAGATGCAAACGACGGGCACTCCTTCGAGCCCTTCAGGGAGATACAATCCGAGTTTTGAGCCCACACCAGCATTGGCGAAGCAGAGAGTAACGCGAGGGCGACATATTTAGGGGCGATTTGTTTGCGCGATTGACGAGCCGGCCGAAGGCCCGCGTTTTGAGTGGGCGCATCCATCTTGAAGATTGAGGCGATGGTCCTAATTCGGCAAGCTAATGCGAGAACCGGTGATGTCTTAAGCTTCAATAACACCTAGATCATGATCGTCGGAATAAGAACTTGAGTTGAATGCCTTGGTAATCTCTCGCAATGTCGGGTCGAGATGGTCCCTGAGTGGTTGATGCAGTGGTCGGTGGAGAGATGTTGGGCGGTTAATAATCGTAGCCAAAAACTGCTCTCCTGAGCAAACAAGTGAGTGAGTGAATGAGTTGATTGATTTATTGATTAGTTTAGGTTGAGAAAAAAAGTCGAATTGTCGATGCGCAGTCAATTTCGTGATACGGTCGAACGATGGTAGCAGTTGGTTGGAAAATTAAATTACGATTAGTTTTCCACGGGGGAAAGAGCGAGTGTCGTCAAAGAGAGAGAAAGAGAGAGGTTAAAGAAGGTGAGGCTGGTCCACGGGAATCGAGTCGGTCCCCTTTGGAGAAGAGAGCGAACTTGACAGTTCGTTCCCGCCTTTGAATTGTCGTTCGGGCTCGAGTTGATTGAGCGTGTGCGAAAAGGAACCAAGCGATGAGACGCACACACTGGCTGAGTACGAATGAGGAAGGAGGAAGGGGGGAAGAGGAAGAAAAGAGAAACTCGATGCAAGCGAGAAGATCCCAGCGAAGTAAGACCCAGCTGTGGACGCGACGCTCGGGCTGGTGGTGAAGTGAGTTGACCGGCCTGGAAGGGGAGGCCCTGGTCAAGAGGAGATATTAGGGGGTGTGTTAGGGCAGTGAGAACCAACTGTCTGGGGTCGGTATCGCGAGCGCTCAGTGAGGAAGAAGAGAGGAGAAGAGGGAGAGAGAGCGAGACAGGGATTTTGAGAGACGATGAAGAAGCCTAGCAGAACAGAGCAGAGCAGAGCATAGAGAATAGACCTAGTGCTGGCGTTTGTTGTTTGAACCCCATGCTTTTTGTCCAAACAACTGACTGGAGGGAAATGGCGATAGCCAGGGTGAATCGAATAATTCTAAGCCCAAAGAGGATTAGATCAGGTCCGGCTCGCGACAACGGCCAAGACTTGTAAGTATCTTTCCACTACAACTTGTATGGTAGAGATACCTTTCCCGCTCAGCTGGGTCTAGACGTGTTTAATCTTGCGGAACAGGGATCAAACGGAAGCCGAACAGGGTCCAGGTAGCGTCATTATACCCGTCCACCACTTAAATACCGCCTTGCATAACATAAAATCTGAACCTCTCTCTACGGACGGGCCGCTAAGACTTAGACCAGTGGTTAGGTACCTGGTAGGTACAAGTATCGCTATCATTAGATGACCCTCATCAACACCACCATGTCGGGTCTTCGTCTAATAAAGCATTTGAAGCTTTGATAATCAATCACTTTTTCCTTGGATCTTATTTTGCCCAACAGACAATACTCACACAGAGATGTCATTGATAGAAACTGCAGGGAGGCAACTTTTTCAATAGTCGACTCTTTTAATACCCTCCTGTCTGCAAGTCATCGTCATTCTCTCCCCCTCACAGAAAGTAGTAGCTAGATCGTGACCCATTTCTTGTCTTGACTCAGATTTTCTCTATTCCTAATTGCGTTCGACTCCACGTGTACTAGCTCGAGTCAAAGAACTATGAAACCTATAGAAATGTAGCTCGATGAGGCCTTATCGGCATTTGTCTTGACGCTGATAAACCTCGACTCCTAGTATGTATAGACAAAAACCTATCAACCTCCTTGCATAGTGTAGAACACACACACTTTCTCTACTGTACTGCCTAGAACGCACAACCACACACAGTAGCACAAACAAGTATTCATCCGATTAGCCGAGGTCTTTTTGTTTGTTTTTTTGCTAGTGTTCCCATGAGTGTTTTCATCGCACACATGATGTACAGGATATGCACAAGAGTAGGATAGTAAACAAACCTTGGCGATGGAAGCAACCACACACAGACACCAAGAGCCGCTTGGCTTAGCCAGAAAAGAGAATAAAACGTATCGGATGCAACCCTCTCACCGTTTTAACATGCAGCCACGAAAATCTCGGCCGACAACTAACCGTACAATAGCAACTATTGCGACGAGCGGCGACTGGCTGAGACTAATAAGAGGCTGAGTTTCTGAGACAACCCCCAGCTCAATCTTATTATTATTACTTTTTATCAACTTTTGGGTTCAAAGCGCTCAACGTTCATCCGCCCCGAAACTCTGCTAAGATATTCATGTCATGTCACAGTAGAAAGTATACACTCATAACCTTTACAGTAGAGAACCCGAATGTTTTTCTTTTGCCAGTGCTTAGTCAACTTCCAAAATCGCTCAGCAACACGGTTTCAAGACTGCGTCGCCGCGTAGCGTAACATTGTGAAGCTTAGCCTGTTCATCCTCTAAACTCCTTGTGCCTCTTGCGTGCTCTAGCGAAGGACTCTTTGATAGCGCGATTGAATGGGTACGACTGTGATGGTGATGGATGTCCATCGATGCACAAATAAGCTTGTAGCCTTGTGTCATGCAGACTGAAACGCATGATATTAATGCAGTTGGGATGAAGACCAAAATATCACAAACACCTCCACTATCTTCGTCTGAGCTTACCCCATGATGAACCCCAAGATCGCATGAGGAACCATAAAGTTATACAGTGCCGTTATGTGAACAGTGTCCGTTATCGATGGACAGCAAAGTGTTCTGCATAAAGTTGCCAAGATCAGCACAACACAAGGTCGGGTTCCTGCATATGTAATTTCCCACCCTTGTGAAATCCCTTGCTCGTCCTGGAAGCGCGTTTCACTGGCTTTGTCATGCCACGATGCTACCTTGTCATCTGTCGCTCTTTGGCCGAAACGATGTGCTCTGTCCCGTGTGCTAGTGAGCTATTAGCTGCCACTACCGAATAAGCGAAGTGAGCTGAAGGTTGGGTTGTCGATCAGCAGAGTTGGGCAATGAAAAAGAGCATTGTTGATGATTGATGGCCAAACGTTAACCTCATCTAAATGGACAGTAGCCGTCATCTACGCAGCATCATGGCTCTGGCCCAATCTTAAGTCAAGTGAGACTCTGCTTTCTTGCTATCAATGTTGGGTGCTGGGTAATGGCACTGAACAAAGCAAACCCTACTATAATATTCAGTTACTAGAATCTATACATAGGCGACAAGGCGTAGCTAACCTTGAAATGAACGACTAGATATTAATGGATGGGCACCTCTGTAGTACACATTTGATTCCCTACTAATAAATATGCTAGCCGGCTGGTAGTTTTGGATGTATCGTCTCAAGTTGGCTACCCTACAGCATTTACAGCATTGTCGTTAATTGAGTTCGCTACAAAGGCACGACAACGTATCATTTTTTTTATTTTATTTTTTTTGCATTTCAGACCAAATCCTCAAGGCATCGTTCTCTTCCATTTCCTCGTTTTCAAGGTTGCAAAAATCGGCTATGCGTTTGTGATTTTGTGAGCTTAAACTTGTAGTATCGCCAAAGATCCAAAATGTGCAAAGAATAGAGGTCGATGGCATCATCACATTTGGGAGCTACCTACTCCTCCTCCACAATGTAACTCAACACGCGATAAGAAGAAGACATAAGCCATTGGACAAATTTTACTCGGGCTAACAAAGGCCCTTTCGATTCAATCGCAACTCCCAAACCGGTAACAACTTCGTTAAGCCGAGGCAATTGCGGGATAGTCTAGAACCGGCTCCAATTCTTCTTCCCAGTAGGGAAAGTCTTGAACAAATCATCCCCTCCACGTTTCATCAACACCACCTACTCAACTGCAGAAAATCGGCAGTATGGCGACTGAAGAAACGACAAAACTCTTTTCTCCAGCCAAAGTTGGAAATGTCGAGCTCAAGCACCGAGTGGTGCTTGCTCCTCTAACACGTCGACGTGCAGACGAGACAACCGCAGTCCCGCCTGACTATGCTGCGGAATACTATGCTCAGCGCTCTTCGGACGGCGGTCTGCTCATTTCTGAGGGCACCTTTATCGCCCACGAGGCTGGGGGCATGTCTCGTGTACCAGGACTCTATTCACCAGAGCAGATTGCGGCATGGAAGGCTATCACGGATGCTGTTCACGCTAAGGGAGGCTATATATTTTGTCAACTCTGGGCCTTAGGGTAATGTTCTCAGGACGTAGTGTATACCAGGTAAATACTGACTAAGTTAATAGTCGAGTCGCAAACCCCAAGATTGTTCCCCATGTCTGGAGTGCTGGGTCAAAACCATTCGATGTTAAGGGCGTTGGGTCGACGGAACCTCCTCCTAAGTTCACGACCATGACCGAAGCTGATATTGACCGATTCGTTGGGCACTATCGACAGGCTGCTCTGAATGCCATCAAAGCCGGCTTTGACGGCGTTGAGCTCCATGGAGCTAACGGATATGTAAGTCTTGCTGGAATTTGTATAACCTTTTCAGTTGACTGATATTATACGTAGCTTATTGACCAGTTTGTGAGTATATTTGACGTCGTTTGCCAAAGCTACTACTAAATCTTAATAGCTCCAAACCAACAGCAATGATAGAATAGACTCCTATGGCGGAAGTCTTGAGAACCGCTTCCGCTTCCCACTGAAAGTCCTCAACACTGTCTGCAAGGCTATCGGCCCTGAGCGCGTCGGCATTCGCATGTCGCCTTTCTCCCGCTTCCAAGGCATGCGTGAGGCTGATCCGCTGTCCGTCTTTGTGCCTTGGGCCAAGGCCATTGTCAAAGCCCAGCCATCTCTAGCGTTCATTCACGCTGTGGAGCCACGAATTGAAGGAGGAAGTGACTCGCCTGATAACCTTCCCAAGATGGACGAAACTCTCGCTCCCATCAGAGACGTCATTAGCAGCACGGACGTCAAGTTCATCGTCGCAGGAGGATACACCCCGGAAACTGCCATCAAGCACGCAAGCCAGACAAACGATCTTGTGGGCTTTGGAAGATACTTTATTCGTAAGTGGTCTTATGGAAACGTTATTCCTGACATTCACTGAACTCTATAACCAGCAAACCCTGATTTGCCAGCGCGGATCCAGAATGGCTGGCCGTTGACCAAGTATGACCGCTCGCTCTTTTACACACCTGATAGAAAGGGATATACGGATTATCCAGCATACAACCCCAATGCATCCAGACTTTGATAGACGATAACTTAGATGATTTAGAGTATTGTTGCTATCTTGGAAGAGAGATCAAGATGACTAATATTCTGTCAAAACTTCATGTGATACCTTTATGCACGCAAGGTTGTGAAGCTTCAAAAGTATGCTGGGCTGCCTAAAGTCAACTATCAATATTTGTATTCATTGGTATTATTTCGACAACCTTAAAAATCAATAAACTTTGAACATGAGGTTTTCAAAGCAAAATAAAAGACAGACTTATTTACTTACAAGTCCCTCTTTCCTATTTCCCTTCAATCATTCTCGTCGACATCATTTTCACACACTTACACATTCGAACCAAGCCAAGCAGTCAAGATGTTTTGCATTCCGGATTCAGTAACAAACCTCTATGCAGGAACCCAAGCCCTCCTGAACAAATCACAGAGAGCTTGGGAGGCAGCATGTGCGGCGTGGAGCGAAGTTCCAGATGATTCAGCAGCAGAGCTATCATTACCACCACCAGAATTCATTGTCGAAAATCACGATAGGGCGATCGAACATGCTCAATGTGTAGCAGAAGAGCCTGTGAGCGATTCGAGACTCATTCTTTGGACGGACGCCTCGGCGGGTGGAGCCTCAGGATGGGCGGTTGTGTTTCGGGACTCCTTTGACTGGGTACGCATCACGGCGAGAGGACCCAGAGGAGCATCAAGCGACATCTCGGAGCTCCAGGCCATCAGTCTTGCCCTCGACTACGCCATTCAGTTCGTCGAGAGGAAGACGGAGAACAACTTTCCACTGCGTGTCTTGGAGATATACACAGACTCTCGAGCTGCGATGAGGCTCTTGCAAAAGGAATACGTCGACCCGATGACGCCAGCCACTTACGTTGTGGGAAAATCTGGTAAGAGGTCGAAGAAAGAAAGGATGATAGCGCAGCGAGTCAGCCTCAAGATCAAAGAGCTCCAAGAAGTTGGGGTGTACATCGAATTTCACTGGGTTAAGCGCAACAAGATCCTCGGCCACATCCTCGCTGATAAGGGCGCAGGTTTTGCGAGACTTGGGCTATTATGTAATTATACACTCAGCAATGCGTCGATCGAGTTTCTGCCAGCTGGTCCACTCGGGAAACAAGAGGAGGATGAGACGAGTGTGTACTTGTAAGTTGTATCATGTGTTTGTATCCGGACTCTGAGTATTAATCTTGAACAGGGACTACGTTCAAGCGACTGTGCAGCAGACGGATATGGCGAAGGAAGTTGCATTAACGTTGAGGGGCAGAGTCGCACAAGCAGAGGAGATCCTCGCAACGACAGCCAAACATGAAGAATGGAGAACTGAAGCTGCTGAGAAAGGGACAGCAGAAGAAGTAGAAGTCACAGGAGAAGTGGACTTTTGGCAGGATGACAACTTCCCGATAGATGCTATGTCATGGAACAAAGCGGCAGAAGGGATGCTTATATGCACAGAGGAAGAGATGACCGAGCCTGCTGAACAAAGAGAAAGGGATGCATACGTTTGGCAGGACGACGCTTTACCGATAGATACTCGGTTGTATCTCTCTATGCCAGAAGGTACGGCCGGACTGGGGGACGACGATAAAACGATAGTTGAGTAGTGAGTGATAACAGCAGCAGCAGGGATGGAAGAGGTATATTTGGCAGAACAACCCTTTCTCAACATATGCAAGGGCTTGTTTCTCTTGACCTGAACCTTGGGCCCTGTAAGGCTGAACAAGGGACTCGACTGGGTAGCTGCGAAAGCCTGTTAGTAGTACGGGAATGTTCGGATGCGCCATGGCAACCTGTATTGCCATCGGTGATCGTCCCTTATGATGTTCACAGTACTTGTTTAACAAATGATTCATGAAATGATAAACTTTTTTTTTGATGACTGAGTTAACCGATTGATAAGCCATGATGAAATTCACTTCACCTACCTAGTGGAAATGACTGTAAACTCGTCGACGACTACATGGCACTACAAAGTACTAAGGCTATTTAGCTTTCCTCGCGATAAGCATAACCACGCGCTCCGCCTGGACAAGTAAATTACCTATCCCCAGTCCGAGATGCGTCTAGAACTCATTCTAGACTAATCGATCATTGAGAGATTAGATTACGGGCCCCTCCCTTCGCTGTTAAGCCAAGATCACGAATTAGCATGGTTAAAACACCGAAGCCATCGAGCCAAAAACCTTTGCAGCTCACCAATCACGTTGGTCTCGCTCCTTTCGCGCTCATGGGAACCTCCGACATGCCGACTTGCACATTACCCAAAGAGGAAACGAGCCAAGGGCGATCTCCCGGCGGTATCGCGACGCCCGATGACCGATACCGATTCATGTAATAGTCTCCTGGTTGCAGAATATGGATGTTTCAGTTATTGGCCAAGAAACAGGAGACTCGTTCGTACTTGTAGGTAGGCTACCTACTGTACCTACTAACTTACATACCTTCCTTGCCTTGGTATATATAGCAACTGATATCCTCATCATCATGCCATTTCTTATTCACCATCAATACAGGTTTCATCTACAACCTGATCACATTGAATCTGCTCTACACTATTGTGTAGTTTACTTCTACTGTGATCCATCACAACAACAAGAAGAAGAACCTATTATAACCAGTTGTACTTCAACATGTCATCGCAAGATCCAAACAGCATGCCTCAAGGCCCTCCCTATCTACCTCGCACAGCTGGTCTCGGCGGCCGTCCAACGCCCTCAGTCGACGATCCCATCAGCGGTGTCATGCTGGCCTTCTTCGTCATAGGTGCCGTCCTCAACATGACAATACTTCAACTCAACCGTCGACGCTCCCACAAGTTTATTCTGTCTGGTCTTCTCTTCGGTTTCTGCATGGCGAGAATCACTGCCAATGTTTTGCGCATCGCATGGGCTTCAAATCCCAATGACACGAGCATCGCCATCGCTGCGAATGTTTTTACAAACGCTGGTGTCGTTCTTCTTTTTGTGGTCAACCTCATCTTCTCTCAACGTATTCTGAGGGCATACCATCCGCATATTGGATGGAGCAAATCTGCGTCGTGGGCATTCAAGTTCTTGTACTTTTCCATCGCTGCGAGTCTCATCATGCTTATCACTGCCGTGGTCTACAACTTCTACACTCTCAACCCTCACACTAAACAACAACTTCGCGACATTCAACTTACCGGCAGCACTTTTCTTACTATCCTCGCGTTCTTGCCACT
The DNA here is from genome assembly GCA_014898915.1 of Fusarium chlamydosporum. NCBI lineage: Eukaryota > Fungi > Ascomycota > Sordariomycetes > Hypocreales > Nectriaceae > Fusarium > Fusarium chlamydosporum. The sequence goes on along the minus strand of JAAVUD010000036.1, from coordinate 368,312 downwards.
CCCTATCGTGGGACTCTGCTTTATCCTTCCTCGAAAGACAGCCATGGACAAGTTCGGCCAAGGCCGCATGCGCACCAAGATCCAGCTCCTTGTCTTCACCACCATCCTCCTCACCCTCGGTGCCTCTTTTCGAACCGGCGTATCTTACAAGGTCCGGCCCATCAACGACCCAGCATGGTACCATAGCAAGGCGTGCTACTACTGTTTCAACTATGTAATTGAGATAATTGTCGTATACTCCTATGCTCTCTCGCGATTCGACCGCCGCTTTCACATCCCCGATGGCAGCCACGCGCCTGGCGACTACTCCGCCAACAAGACAACTCCTCAAGAACCCATATATCGTGTCAACACCGAAGAGGAAGTCTTTGGTGATGACGAAAGACCACAAACAGTGGAGCAGAATCAGCAAAGGCAAAGGCAATGGGAGGCCGGCCTCAAGGAGGAGCTCGACGAGGAGACCGTTTGAAGTCAGTTCTTATTAAGACAATGTTACACGAATGTCTTGTTTGTAATACCTAGCAGAGGTACGGTTATAGAATTTTGTGCTACCGTCATTAATGAAAAAACGATGGTAATTGGGTTATGACCAAAAAAAAAGCGGCCATAGGGTTATTTAACATATTGATTGAAGCGTTTACAGTTGTCAGTATAATGAATACAAGTACAAACTCTGTAACGATTGCTCGCCTTCAGCTTGTGAACACTGATTTGAGCACCTCTTCTATTTCCCTTATATTATTAACTTATTAGACCGTTTCTTCAATGCTTCATCCCAACGTATACAGACATCACAAAGACAAGACTCAGACAAGAATGGATCATGCATGCGTGTTTCTTTCTCTTACAACGCGGAACTCAAATATGCGTATCTAAGCAGCCCTGAGACGGAGCGCCGCAACGTAGTCTACCAAGCCCTACCAGTAAAGGTATAGCCACCCCAATTCTAACGGTGCCTTCGCCGCCATGTTCGGGGACTCGCTATAAGCAAAGATGCTATATCCGTACAATTCCTGCGCCAGAGTTTTATTTCGTTTGGGAGGTTCGTCGTGTGAAATCGTACAAGGCCGAGCCGCAACATTTTTGAGGCTGATGGAGTTGCCTCAGATTTGGCGGCGGTTCGAAATTGGCTGGCTCGAGCTTGGTGAGACGTGGGTATACTTGACGAGATTAGAGGAAGTAATCGGGAGTCCCTATTACGGCCGTTAGTTAAATTCAATAGGGCCTTTCCGTTGAAACTTACGCCTTGAGACCATAGGCTCGCCGGCTCTAGGGCAAGGGTCAAATTGCAAGCTGCACTTGGTTAGCTCGTCATACTACTAATAAGATGCCAGTTCAAACATACAAGGTATACTTCAAGTGCTCATCAATTTCCATGATAGCGGCTTGGTTACCGCATCGGTAACAGTAGTTTGGTGCTGTCATTTTGTTAATCCTGGAAAGGCTTGACCCATGTTGGAATTCTTAACAAACCTGAGAAAATGGTGACCACATTACGGTCTTGAGACCAGTTGTAACCCTCCATAACCAGTTGATGAGCTCGCGCGATCAGGGTCAAGCCATTGTTGTGGTTGAAGGCTTCTGAAATATCCTGACCGAATGTGTACCCCGCACCTCGAGGAGAGATTCCCCAGCCGCATCGGTCGTCGGGGTCTGACCAGAGAAGGTCGCACATGGGACCCTCGTGTGGAACTTCCTGGATACGATCCAAAGCTCGGATGTTATCGAGTGTGTCGATACTAGGAGAGAGACCGCCGTGAAGACAGAAGATCTGGTTGTCGATCAAGGCAGTGAGGGGGAGGTAGTCAAAGAGGTCGGTAAAATACTTCCAGACATTAGCGTTTCCGTATTTGCGAAGACACTCGTCGTAGAAACCGTAGACCTGGGTGATCTGACGGGACTCGTGGTTTCCTCGGAGGATGGTGATTCGCTGAGGGTATCGGATCTTGAGGGCGACGAGAAGGGTGACGGTCTCAACGGAGTAGTAGCCTCGATCAACGTAGTCACCTATTCGAGGTAAGTATTGTCTACAGAAGACTGAAGGATGGTTGGGGCGTACCCATGAACAGGTAGTTGGTATCGGGGTTAGGTCCACCAATCTTGAAGAGCTCCATCAAGTCGTGGAACTGACCGTGGATATCACCACAGACGGTAACGGGGCATTTCTGACGACTGTTTAGCTCAAGGCTCTTAGCCAAATGGCGCATAGCGACAACATACCACTGGCTGCACGTTCGACTCTTCCTGTAGGACTTCTCGGGCCTGTATTGCAGATTAGCATTTGGTCGCCTCACGCGAGAAGCGCCAAAGCTTGTTGTGTGATGCACACTCGATGTGTTCGTGACCTAGAGGCCGTGTGCATCACATGCTCAACAGCTCCATCGCGACCCGTTGAATTGGCATCCCGCTCACCTTATCGCACAGTCTCTGAACATCAGCTTCAGCCAGCTGCTTGCAGGACATCAAGCTCTCAATCCAACCGTCGAGAGTGGGGATAGTAGTGGGCTCGAAGTTAAGCACGGGCGAAGCTTCAGCAGGCGCTCGCCCAACATCCTCCATATTGGTGTCCATGGCTCAGCTGTATAGAGTCGAATATCGAGATGTGTTGATTGTGGTTGTGAGGTTGAAATGACGTTGACGTTAGATGCGGTCACGCCTGAATCGCGAGCGGTGGGGCACGAGGCACAAAGGCGGCGGTCGTCAGGGGAGGAGAAAAGGGAAACAAGGGAGATGTGATAATCAATCAGCAGCTACCGACACCGGCAGCAGCAGCTTCTATAGTTAAAATCGTTCTATCGCGGGTGGGAAAAGGAGGCGTAAAAAGAAGCCCACGACGGGAGAGGGCGGGCGAAGCTCGTTGTGAAGAATTTTTGGTGGGCGTTGTTAGGTGATAGTTAGATGATGATGGAGAGCGAAAGGAGGAGGGAGGGATGGATGATGTTGGTGGTTGCCAGCCTGGGCCAACTTAGCACGCCTGGACTGGGCTGGACTGTGCTGGCTACTACCGCCAGCGCAGCGCCAGTGGGTGAGCGATTGCCCCTGGGCTTCAATTTCTCCCCACATCTATCCTCTTTCAGTCCAGCTGAACGGGCTTGAAATTGGAGCCTCGCGTGGCTTACTATAACTACCTACCTATGTTCATGGTCAGAGCTCTATATAAATTAAACATCAAGGCAGTATTGCTCTGCCGTTATTTCCATCTCTTTTAACGGTTATGTCGTGGAAATTGAGAATATACAGTTTGTACACGATCAACAATAAGGTACTTACTTGCTTTGCATATACCCCAACGCTTGTCGATTTCGTCATTGTTCAAGGCCCCTCGGTTGCATCACAGAGCTTACCTCAAGCGGATGTGGCTTGCGGCCAATATTTTTTTAAATCAAAGAGCCATATTTCATTAAGTCGGCTTCTCAATACTAATCATATCATCCATAATCACTGCAATGGCCCTCCAATTCCAGCCTGGGTATTGCCATACCAGTAATTTCACATTCCAGCGATGCTGACAAGGTAACCAAAATGTTCCCAATATCAGCATCACCATATCATTCATGTCCTTACGACAATCCCAGTCCCACAGAAGCTTCCTGCTCAACCGGTTCAAACACCATCAGGTTCTTACCGACCAGATTCTCAAAGTCTAATCCGACTTCGGACAGCAACTTTGAATGCTCCTTTGCCCTCTCCATACACTGCGTCCAGACCTGTCCTCTGGGCTCCGTACTACTAAGCTGGCGTGCCAGGATAACATTGAACGCGTCGACTTCCTCCTTTGCCCACTTGACGCATACACTCATCATGGGTGGTGGGAAGCACGACTGGAAGCACTGCACTGTGTTGTGAATAACCATAAAGTACACAAATGAGAGCTCCCAGATGTACAGATGCAAGTCTCCCTGGAAAATGCATTGCCTATGATCATGTCAGTGATATGCTCCCGTAGTAGAAGCATCCAGAGAAGCTTACCTAGCTCGTTTATGAATTGTGCCGCTTCGTGCCGCTAGGTACGACTCTCGGGCGGTGTCCTCAAAGCCAAGCCTCGTCAACCAGCTGACGTTGCGTCTTGTCTTCGTGTTGTTGTCGTGGGTCGTTTCAAGCTCACGAACAATCATATTAACCAATTTGACACATCGTTCGTTCACTTTAAAGTTGATAAAGTCTTGAGCGATCGCATGGTTCTTGAGTCCGCGAGCAATTCCTTTAAGCTTCTCCACACGGGCCACAGCGTCTTCAAATCTCTGCATCGCAATGTCGATGTCAAGGTCATCCATCTCACTTTCAACCCAACGCAGGTTTTGTTGCTTGCCATCAACCTCAATGAGCATATCCTTGATGTCTGATAGTGTCGCGAGAAGCTCTGTCTTCTGAAGAAGACCTGGGTCTCGAGAGGCAAAATAGTTGATGGTCTCGCGTGCCTTATTGTTGGCCTCCATTTCTGATCGAAGGCCTTTGCGCAGCTCTTCTATAGCCTTGCGCACATTGAGGAGCAGTTGCTTCTTTTCGGGGTCTTGGGGCTTCTCTGTCCGATAAATAAAAGATTCCTGGCCAACGCCTCGCACCATAATGGCATCCGCAAGCTTATTGCGTCCGCTACTTGATGATTCTCCAGTGCTCGACATGTCTACCACCTCCACATCTAACAAGGGCCAGCAACGGTCCGCCACCAACTTCATCATCGGTCCTCGTGCGTCTGCACCAGGCGCATCTGCCTTTCGCTTCTTACGCGATGCGATAAGGAGGTGGTCGTTGAGCAGAAAGATCTGCATTGCTCTGCGTGACTTATACGTGGCATTGTCGAGCTCAATCCAAGGGCCTGCGTCTTGGACAACATGTCGTCCTGCCGCATTAGGGAGGAACTTTTGCGATCCTTCGACGCCCTTGTATAGAGCTTGCATTTGAGAATTCCACATTGCGCTTCTGTCGGCGATAGATGTGCGCCTATCCCTCCTACTACTGATGCCAGGGGCAGCCCCTAGATCGCTAGGCATGGACTCATCATTCTTGGCCGCAGCAGCTCTCATGGCGGTCGTGTTTACCTTGAGCTCCGACATGAAATTCTTTAGGTTTCGCATCTCGCTCTTGAGTTTCTCTGCCTCCTTGCTGATTTTTATGAATTGTGTCCTGTTTTGCATAACGCTCTGTTGTAGATCCATTCCCACACGTGTCTTGACTTTGCGCAACGACTCTTCAAATTCGCGGATCTGATCCTCGGTTGCATCACTCAGAGCAGCTTGGACGTATCGATCTGGCTTCAGCTTGGGATCGCGCAGACCCTTGATATCGACGACTGGAGCGACACCAGGCCCCGAGCGCGACGGGGGCTTCCTGATAGTGGCAGCGTTCTCTCTAGGCTCATAACTACCCAACGAGGGCATCTGCGGCATCGGGGGTGCTGCGCCATTGGGACCAGAGGACGGTTGATTGAATCGTGTCGAGTATCGCCGCTTTACAAGATCCGAGGTCTACAGAGAAATGTGAGTATAGCGAAATTGGGGAATAGATTCTTGAACAGTATTCACCTTTCCACCAGCCATCGGCGGGGGACGTGGACGAGGCCGAGCTTGAGCTTGAGCTTGGCTCGGGTCTGCATTTGGGAGAGGTGGTCTGTTTGAATCATCTTGGGCAATCGGTCCCGAGATTTGACGAGGCGCGCTGATAGTTGGTCTCTTCTTTCTCTTACCACTACGGAGCGATATCTTATTGCGATCTTCCATGTTGAATGATTATTGAATTGAAGCTAGGTAACGACGTTGAACTGATTAGGCGACGGATGAGAGGCGGAAACGGTAGTAGACAGGTAGGCAGAAGGGGTCGAGCCGGTAGCTAAAAGAGTTTATACGATAACGTGCAACAATGTCTTAAGGTAAAACAAAATGCTGGTCTGGCCTTTGGCGCCAGCCGAGCTCTATCATGAGGTACGTGTAGTAGTTGAGTCTCCGAGCTTCAGTAAAGCACCCAACCACTGGAATGTGCTGCATCAGGAGGTGGGGGTACGTACCCAGCCTCTGCCTCTCAGCCGCGTTGGTACCTTATAGGTAGGAAGTGGGTTGCAAAATAACCTGCACATAGCGAAGACTTGACAGAAAGACTACCTAGTACCTAGCCTGGGCCACCAGCTAGGTCACCCAAGGCGCTCCTGAGCTCTTTTGTCACCCTCGATTCTTTAGTATAATGACAGGGTTGGTGTGCGGATTATTTCCTCAACTACCTGGTAGGTTGGGTTAGTGGTAGACGACTAGACTAGATGTTAGTGGGCTATCAACAGAATCAATTGACAGTATGTAATTGGGCATATTGTATATTATTGTTTGATCAAATGAGAGATTAAGAATGGCCGATACAGTAGTCACAGTAATCTGGACATGTTACGTCTTTGCTCAACCTTTCCTCTCCTCAGCTTGTGCAGATGTTGTCGTTTATCAACTCACCTACTCACAAGGCTTCCCAGGGTGAATGATAAAACATCCATGCTACGTCAGTAGTACCCATATCTGGAGAGAAGAGCACAATCCTGAGGTCTAACCATTTGTTAATGGCACTTCGAGAAGGCGCGTTGATATCAATGGAACTTTCAATACTTTTCATCTTGAATTATTTCTTATGTCTATTTATATTTATAGATATGTTTATCATGCTTGACCTCTCAAGAACCGCGTGCGGATTTATCGCAGCCCACTTGCCAGGGAAGCTCCCACTCTCCCAAAAGGGCTTAGGTCCACATCATGTGCTCTGTTGCTAAAAAATTAGGAAAGCGAGCGTACGTCTGAAAGCTTGCTGTTGCTCCCGACGCTCGAGAAAGTGTATTCATCTAATTGACGACGTAATATCCTCCGTCACTCGGTCTCCGACATCGCCAAATAACACCTTGAGCCACGAGTTTACCCATTGTCATAGTGCAGTGGGAGTGTCCTTGGTCTTCTGTTTACTGCGCTCCAAATCTTCCTGTCTCCGCATCACCATCCCGCCTCAAAAATGGTTCAGACTTCAGCTCTGGTGACGGCATCCGTCGCTACCGCCGCCGCCGCCATTCTCGGTATGACCGCGCATTTACTCCCATCCTGGAACTGCAGGGTAGCGACATATTAACTATGATGGTTCACACTGGCTAATCACGGATACCTTTCGAACAGGTTATGCCGCCTACTTTGACTACCAACGTCGAAACCAGGCCGAGTTCCGCCGAAACTTGAGGAGAAACGAGCGCAAGCAGGCCCGCGTCGCGAAGGAAGAGGCCGAGGCTTCTAATCAGCAACAACTTCAGAGCATCCGCTCCAGAGTCGAGGAGGCAAAGGAGGAAGGTTTCCCCTCTGGTGTTGAGGAGCGGGAAGCTTTCTTCAACGAACAGGTTATGGCTGGAGAGATGCTCAGCCAAGATCGTACGAAAACCCTTTACCCGGAAACTAGCTGCAATTTTCTGACTGTTCTGCAGCTTCCAAGGCTCTCGAGTCTGCTCTCGCCTTCTACAAGGGCCTCAAGGTCTACCCTGCTCCTGGCGACTTGATCCGAATTTACGACAGCACTGTCCCCAAGGTAAGATCAATCCCATAACTCAATATGCTGCGGAGCGTCTATTAACAATTTTACAGCCCATATTAGACATCCTCGCCGAGATGATCGCATACGACTCATCTCTCGACATCAGAGCTGGCCCAACCGGCCCCGCTGGCATTAATCTTTCCGACATTCCCAATGTTGGTCTCGATTAAAGAGGGATAAGACCTATCCTAGTTTCCTCTCCGCTCTTGGCACATATATACCCAGACGTTGGAAATGATTGAAATAATACCCTCCCTACAATCTGTACCATGGAAAGCTTGCACGACGTCAAAGCTTCCCAAAGAAGAAATGTCTAATGGAGACCTGACGGCCTTCAATGTACCATAGTTTCGCTCTTCCTACTTCCATAGAGCTTTGTGTAAACAGATGTACGTTGAAACGAATGAGTTAAGGAACGACAATTGCTGGCAGTGTTTCGGCAAAACATCATGAAGTTATAATTCTTTTTCTAAATTCCCGAGCCATGCTGATCTCCTATAAGCCGTGCTAATCCCATGTAAAGACTGACATCCATCGAATCACGTCGCTCTGCACCAACTCCAAATGAGTCGAGCAGCAAACCTACACTTGAAATATAGCCTATGATGATCTTATACTTGGAGAGCTCTATTTGAGAGTGACTCGAGACAATACTCGTCCCCGCGTGGGATATTGGCTGTATATAACGTTCAGCATTGAACATCCAAAACGTCATACTTGCATTTGAATATTTCTATTGGGGACTCATGATGCTTCAATCTTACGTCCCTTTCTATCTACTCGGTCATCACGAGGATCGAAACCTCCGTTACCCCACAAAGCCCACTCGGGAGTTGGTGCCCCCATGTATTCTTCTGGTGTAAACTGCCCAGGTCCACGCTCCTCAAGTAGTTCAAAGAACTTCTTGTAGTCAATCAAAGTGTGCCACTTTCCATCGACGTAAAATCTCTCGCTAGCCAAGAGAATACAGCAGCTGTGCGCGTGCTCGGCAGCGATTCCATACTTCAGCCCCTTTTCCTTCAACCTCTTCTCGAGAGCCTTGACAAAGTCGCAGACCTCCCAGTAGAAAGGAACGTTAGACATGCTCAAGCCAGCGTTAGATGAAGTCGCCGTACCACAGTATGTGACACCCTTGACTTCAACGAAGCATGGCAAACCTTGTTCCACGAGTCGTGCGTATCCCTCAGCCTCCTCCTCGACATTGAAACCCTTTACTAGCGTCAACCGGAACACAGTTCGATGGCTGAAACGCTTCTCGCGAAGGATATCAAGGCAGCGGTTGAAGCGTTCCCAGAAATCTCGGTGAAGAGGTCTGTCAATCCTCCGTAGTGATTCCTTGTCAGCCGCATCGATAGAGACGTACAGCTGAGTCACGGCCTTGAGATCAGCAAGCTGGTCGGGGTGCTGAGCGTTGCAGACAAGGAACGAGGAAATTCGCTCAGCATGCAACATGCCCAAGAACTCATTGATGTAGGGATAAAAGATGGGTTCTCCGACGAGTGACAGAGCGCAGTGTCTAATCTGCATAGCTTCAGCGAATCGCTCAGCTCGCACACCGGGCATGCCACGCAGCATTTTGATCTTCTTGTAATGATTTGTTTTTACACCATCAAAAATAAGCTCAGGAGGATCCACGACCCATCGCCATGTGGTCCCAACTGGGTTTGTACCGTGACGCCAGCAGAAGACACACTTATTCGAGCAGGACAGTGAAGGCGTCGTTTCCATGCATTGATGACTCGCGATGCCGTAGAATGACCATTTGTAGCAGGAACCTCGTCCGCGAAGAGCTGACTTTGTCCATCGGCATGTCTTGACTCCCGAGTGAGATCCAACAATGGCGTAACCCTGTTTAGTAAGTGCTTTGTATGTGGGCGATTCCTCGGCAACCATTTTCTTAGGTCCTTGGGGTACTGATTTCTTTGTGGAAGATCCGAAGTTAGTGAAGTCAACAGCGAGAGGGGCTTTCTGAGTGGTTGAGCCATCGTCCTTTCGGATCATGCGTCCAAGATCCTCGACGTCGTCCAGATCTCTTCCACCCTTAGCCTTTTTACTGGTAGCGTCATCCTCAATGATAACTTCGCCATCATCTTCATCTTCGGCAATGTCCTCAACATCACTTTCCTCAGCTGCTCCACTGCCAGGAAGGCCTTCTCCCAGGTTTCCGGTGCGGGCGACATGCTCGATAACTTCTTCGACACCCTTGGCCCATTCTTGCAGACGCTGTTCGTGATCGCTTTGCATATCACCCATCCCAACGGGGTAAGCCCTCTTGCGACCAGTAAGTTTGGCCATCCACTTGTCGATTTCCTTCGCTTGGAAACAGAAACCATCTGCCTCTGTAGGCCAATTCTCCTTGTCGCCGAAACCAAAAACTGAGTATCCCAATAGACCCGATAGAGGCGCGGTATCAATTCGGAAGTCATGGTGCGTCTCTTGAAGGTGCTCGAGGAATGTGTCGTTGATGGTATCGATGTTGTAGCTGGGAATCAGAAAGAGGTAGAAGAGGTCGGCATCGCCGTGCGCTTTGTATGGAGTGAGGAAGTAATCATCAAAATCGAGTTCAGTAAGGTCTCGGAGTTCGGGTTTGAAGAATTGTCGGCCTGACTGCTTGGAAAGCTCGTCCAATTTTCCCCCAAGCTCTTCAGCGTATGCTTGAGCGATCTTGGCAGTCTTAGTCGTAATGGAAGAAAAGAAGACGAGAGGTACGACAGGTCGGGTGAGATCCTTTTCTTCTTCTGTTTTCTTTGATGGCTTTCTGGCTAGACCGCCCTTGATTCGTCGAGGTCCTTGGGATTTGACAGTCTTTTTTTCCTCATCAGGCTCGATGGTGGGGTTCTTTTCCTCGACTGCGACTTCGTTGACCTTGACTTCTTCGACTACTATCTTGGGCTTGGCGGGCTCTTCGAAGGCCTTCTTGAAAGCGACTACTTCTGTCTTTTGACCATTGAATTGGAAGTAGATTCGAACAGCGACGAGGACGATACAGGTGGTGAGGAGAATAGGCGTTCGGTGGAGGTGCCAAACATCGACCAATTCTACAAGAGTCAATCAGCTGCGACATGGGAATAATGGGAAGTTTTTACCATCGACAAACGAGTCGAGGCGCGAAGGCGACGAGTGATTTGCCCAATCCATGGTGGCGATCAGCCTTTCAGCCAGACTGTCTCTCAAAGTTTCACAATTAAATGAGTGAGTTGGCAAAGAACAATCACACACACAATTAATTGATAAGAAATCAATCTAGGAAAAATTGCCCCGCGCTCCAAAGATGGATGGGAATGGGAGAGAATTTTAGTGGAGCTACCTGCAGTTGCTGCCCCTCGCCAATCGAGGGGCAGCGATTTGACAGCGACTAGGTACTACCTAATAAGAAAGACATTGAGATGGATGGAAATACTTCTGTTGACGAAGTTAACTTTTGGATAAAACCTTTACAATTCATCAACACAGTCATCTAACCTATGCTCGTGTAAGCCGATCATCTACTCCCCATCAATAAATCTTTAAAAAAATGTAAACTCCAAATCTATCTCCATATTTTAGTTATGAGCGGGCGCTTTTCAAGTCGTCTTCTAATCAGTTCCAACCTTTTAACTCACGCACATCTAAGAGAAATCTCTTAGACTCTTCTATCTGAGCCTGCAGCCTGCGACTTTTCTCGAAGATCCTTTAGACAAGGCGCATGGAACATTTCCCCTGTAATAGCTAGCTTAAGAGTTCTTGTCGCAACGACAACCCACAACAATACCACTGCGAGTGAGATGATCTATTAGAAAGTTAGTGTATCAACAACAACAAGTAGAAACCCTTCTTACCATCGTAGATACCTTGAAAAAATCGCTATCAAGGTTTTGTGCCAGAGAATTTGAGCACGTTGCCAGCACACCGAGTGGAAAGGTATAGCCCCAAGCTCCCAAATTACGTGGCACATTTGGCATCATGGCGATGCTAATAAGTGCAAATGATAACCACACAAGTGCGAATCCCCACATGACGATACCAAAGAAGACACCGAGCACGTACAGCATCTCACCGGCTCGCACAGCAACTTCGCCAAATGCATTGCTCTTGGGAACCACGTGCATGGCCACCTTTCCGAGCTGCTGGATTCCAAACCCACCTTGTCCCAGTGGTCCTATCGGCAGAAAGACGCTGACAATAACCTCCTTGGGCGGGATGGAATGGATCGTGAGTCGATGGAAGTACAGTGCCAGCACAATAGCCGAGAACGATTCTCCAATGCCCCAGAGGACATAAGAGGCAATTACAGTCGTGAGCGCATGGTGGTGGTTTGGGAGCTCCTCTGCGACTATACCGCCCGTTGCGGCTGCGACGACAGCCGGCACGATAGGTAGTAGCAGAGCCGCAGTGATGTTCTCGAGACCAGGGCGATGACGGTGCATGACAATGAATGGCATGCTGACGCAAGTAGCGACTGAAACCCAAACGTCGAGCCACCACAAGCTCCATGCCAAGTAGATAACCCAGTTACCCCAGTGCTTACAGCTGAACACCATCATATTGATGATAGCTATCTCAAAGTCAGCAATCATCAAGTCAGCACTGCTAACCGGAACTTACTTGCAAGCCCCATAGGGAAACAGCCGAGAAATAGAGACTGGCCAGGATGTGAGATCATGGCCGACCAGATGGTTGGGTATAGAGTGTATCGAGCGATGGACATGGCTGTGAAGACAGTGAAAAGAAAGACATTCAGGCCGAAGAAGATATATGATATGTACTGAAGCCATATCGCATTGTATGGAAGGTTGTGCAGCAGAATAGACACTATACCAGTGCCCATGTTAACTGCGAACCATCTTTGTAAGTCGTGTTAGCGATCCTTGCGTCGATCAATCAATCATTAGACAGTGCACTTACGAAGGCGTGAAGTTGCGAATAACCCTCCTCCAACCGGTTTCCTCCTTGCATGGTAGAGCCAACTGGCATGGCTTCGGGGTAGAGCCGTTGCATGCCGCTTGAACCGTGACTGTGCCGTTGGAATAAGTTGTTGAGTTGTTACAGTCAGACATGGTGAGTACGTATTTGGATTTGACGTGTGACGTGAGCTGCTGATCGATGTAACTACTAAGGTAGGTATCGAACGCTAACAAGGTTTGGAGGGACGTCTGTTTCAAGGGTTCATTAAAACTGTGTGTGATGCAGTAAGTAGAGTGAGGGCAACAGCGTATGGCCTTAAATGAAGGTCTCCATGAAAAAAAGACCAAGCAGTCAGGTATCCTGTCAGGCTGAAACTCAGAATTGACACAAATTAATTTACAAAACAAGAATGAGTTGAGGAAAAGACTTTATTAATATTCTCTGACCAAGTCGCAAGATGGATCCGTGACTGCCGTGGCGGCCACAGCTAGGTAAGTACTAAGGTAATTTGTTAGCACCGAGATCCGCTACATAATCGCCTCACCATACTAATCTAGGTCTGAATCTGAATAATGCCGGGCCCCACTCCATACCTAACGAACCGCAGCCGGTAGTGGGTAGTGGGTTGTAGATAGCGTGTATACCGCCATTGATAGTTGACCATTGCGTGCCCAGAACAAAACTGGCTAATTCCGCTCGATACAAGTTACCTACTAATTCAACTTTCCAAATAGATTGAACACCTCAGGAAAACTTGCATTGGACCCATTAAACCTCCCTGAGTATGTCGCATCCTTGGAATAACTGTAGACTCCAGTCTCTTTGTCGTACCAACAAGGTAGCTGCTAATTGTATACCGCAGGATTGCCTAGTAGGCACTGACAAGAGTCCCGGAGACTCTAGTGTCGTTGTACCCAACCAGCACCTTCAAATCAGCTCACAGGATCAGCCCTTGAATCGCCGACTCACTGGAAAAGCTCGCCGACCCAACCCAACCCATTTCGCCTGTGCCGCCCGTGGGATGATGTCGGTAGCAATCCACGACCCACACCAAGATGCGGTGATACAATCTACCGTCTTGTCAAAGCCCGAGTCTGACCCATGACAACCAAGCATAGACGGCCACACACGTAGTGAACCCCCGCCTAGCGGTCTGATAATAAAGAGTCGTGTTGTCTTCCTTCTTGTCAGATCACCCCTTTATCATTGTGAACAATTCCAAGTAAAAGAGCATCAACATTGTCAGTCCTAAGACGTAACATTCATCCCAGTCAACCATGGCTATCGGTATCTTCTCCAACCCTGCCATCGTCGACCACAGTGGGTGCGCAAATGTCGGCCACTGCCAGCGTAATCGATTCGAAGAACTCGTGGTCCGCCTCAAAGATGCCCTCGGTCCATCATCAGGGCTGACATCGGATGATGTGGACGTGAACTACCTCCAGCAACTGATGAAAGGTTATGATAGCTCCGATAACCAATGGAGTCGATATGCATTTGGCGATAGTAGCAGGGGTTATACCCGTAACCTCGTTGACGAAGGCAACGGCAAGAGCAATCTGGTAAGTACTTATCCAAGTCAACTTTGACCATTCCAGTTGTGGCTGATGCCTTGTATAGCTTGTCCTCGTATGGTCTCCTGGAAAGGGGTCACCTATCCACGACCACGGCAAGGCGCACTGCCTGATGAAGATTCTCCACGGCGATCTGACCGAGACTCGATATGCTTTCCCAGAAGATAATGAAGAGGATGGACCAACGAAGGCCATTGCTGAGACAACATATAAATCGGGCCAGGTAGCATATATGAGTGATGACCTCGGTCTGCATCGCGTGTCCAATCGTGGCAGCGATTTTGCTGTCTCTTTGCATTGTAGGCAACTCCCAACCCACGACACTTGTCGCAGTAACTAACCTGCAACTTTGCAGTATACACTCCCCCAAACGTAGCCAAGAAGGGCTGTCATATCTTTGATGAGAAGACAGGTCGAAGAAGTCATGTGCCGGGTTGCCACTACTACTCAGCATATGGGCGATTGCTCAAAGAGTAGATGACAGACTCTGGCTTGGACAGCCACATCCTTCATGAGAAATGACCTCGATATTGTCTTGTCTGCTGGTGATTCATCCAGATCTCTTTTTTTAGCAAGCAGGTACCAAATGATAGTTGGTGAAAAGAGGAGGGAGGCTCTTTGGTCCACAAGTATTTGTGATGTTAGTATAGCATGGCATAATAGCATAGGCAGAATGGATAACCCTGATCTTGAAAAGACCTAGACCCGCATTTGGTGCAAAGAATGAATAATGGATGATTATGAAGGAGGAAAATAACTGTAGCATCGACTGATTGCTCATCGTAGTGCTATATTGCTCTTACTATGGTATGGTCTGGAGCAAGCACGCAATCCACGCTTTGCCCCAGAATGGCAATTAGACTTGGGTTCGCCATACCGAGCCGTCCCGACAGCCGACTACACAATCCGATAATGGCTTGGAGGCAAGGGATTGTTTTAGAAAAGAAACGATTATCAGTATCAAAATAAGTATATACTATTTTTCTGTCACATATACGATGTGCTGCCATAAAAGCACTTGACGCTTCCTGGTCCCGATAACCGAACTCCGGCCTGACGAGTTCGTGTAATTAATTGTATCAAGTGGACGCTTCGCCTTAAATGCCAGCGAGTAAAACATACATAAGGCAATATATAGCACAGCGTTTGATAGCCTTAATCAACTAATTACGGTGCGTCATCTACAAGACCAATCACTGCCAGTTATACCTCTGCTCCTTCGAAAATATAGGACCTTGGGTTGTTTTTGTGAACCTCTACTGCTATTGGCCCTTTCGTCCTTGGCTCTTTGTTGCCCACGGTCAACACTCTTTGCGACGCCTGCAGTGACGATCTATTCGGACGATTTTGTCAACAGAATGGTGTAAACTATCTCCTTATAATTCATCTCCATATCGCTATCTGATATCAACACTAGCATTGAACTCAACTAGCAGGGACTAACCACCATCATCAATTGTCTTCTGCTACTTAGCAACCTCTATTCCGGTGCAAATCGAGCGCTAGTAGTTCTCTTGAGCACCTTCCCAATTCTCTATGATTTTCTATACTACAAAAGCTAAAGCTATTTCGTGAGATCTTGAAGTCACCAAATGCTCTGTGCTCTGCTCAACCCCTCATTAAGCAAGTTATGCGCCGTCTTTTTACTGGAGCGCTTCACCAACAGCAAGGGTGCTCAGAGCTAGGTAGAGAGATATACCATTAAGCTACCAGATACTGGTCCTTGATTGGGGAGAAACTGGAGACAAAAGAAGCTTGTTCAAATCCCCAGATTGAGCGTGTGGGGAAAGACGGGTTGATCGTCGTACGTAGTTGCGGGTGAATCGCATGCGATGGACTCGCCACAACATCAGCATAAGGAAGGAGTGTTATTCCTGCAAATACTCCTACCTTTGACCAGTTCAGGGGTGTGTTGTGAGGTGTTGGGGCATGAAGAACCGTTCCAATGGGCATCTCGGCAGCTCGGTGACACTGATGAAAAAACTATATAAATAACTACAACTCCAGCCCATCGACTATACCTTCAGGCACAGCATCTGTCATCTCTTCAGTATCTACTATAACCTAAGCTGTGAATTCGCGATGCGTGCGTTTGCACTCTTGGCAACTGCCCTCTCGGCGTCTCTCATCGAAGCTGTCCCTTCTCATAAGCCTGCCCAGATCGAATATATTGGATACCTTGTTTCAACCTTTAGTGATCCAACTCCAGAAGTCCAATGGCATCTTTCAGATGACAAATCGGCTTCAGGCTTCCAATTTCTGAATGGCGGGAAACCAGTCTTGGCAAGCAACGTCGGCACCAAAGGCGTCAGGGACATCTTCCTTGCCACGAACAGCAAGCGCTCTGAGTACTTTACTATTGCCACTGGTATGCCCTCCCAATAAATACATAGAGGGTTTGCTGACAGTTGGTGGAATAGATTTGGACATAAATGCTCCAGGATTTTCGTGGGACTGGGCGACTCGGAACGGTAGCCGGGGCCTTGTTGTTTGGTCCTCAAAGGACCTTGTCAACTGGTCAAAGCCTAAGCTCAGAATGTAAGTAAAGTGCGAGTATTCTGCATTTGCGGACTTTACCAACACATGGCAGTATCGAGTCCCCCACTGCTGGCATGGCTTGGGCACCTTCCGCTGTATGGGACGATGCAACTAAGCAATACTACGTCTTCTGGGCATCACGGCACTACGCCACTTCCGATACCGAACACAAAGGAGACGCCACTCTTGACAAGATTCGGTTCGCCACTACCAAGGACTTTGTCAAGTTCAGCGAGCCCAAGGACTATCATGCTCCCACAGACACTGGCCTCATCGACCAGGAGTTTCAGTACCTTGGTAAGCCCGGGCATTTCGCTCGGTTCCTTAAGAACGAGACCCTCAACCAAGTCTACCAAGAGACCACGACGACTGGCCTCTTTGGGACTTGGACTCGCATACCTGGATACGTTCGACCTGAGTCCCCACTTGAAGGACCAGGCTCGTTTGCTGATCTTCGCACTCCGGGACTCTATCATCTGCTTCTCGATGATTACACCCAGTATATACCTTTCCAGACCGACAATATCCTTTCGCCAAAGTGGGAGAAGTCAGACTTTCCTAATTTCCCCAAAGGCTTGAAGCATGGATCTGTAACGCCTCTTACCAAGAAGGAGTATGACGCAGTCGCTGCAAAATACGGAAAATAAGTGGCCTATGGGTTAGTACTATGGCCGTGACCAGTGTTGACATAACCTGCCATAGCAAGAGATACGTGCAGAATCCCGGTCAGCTGGACAAAGAATGATCGTGCAAGGATGGCGATGGGGCACAATAGGTAGTTCACTTGAACTACTTTGTCGTTTGTATCGTCAAGGAGTAGGATAAATCTCTAGACAGCTTCAAGAACTCAGTTTCTCGGATCCCAATAAAACGGGATCGATGATCATCATCGTCCTAGCTACACATTTCTCTGCCGAGTACCCACGTGCGTCTTGTCCTGGGAACAAGATATTGTTTCGAATGAGATACTGCCATTAACACGCTTAGTATTGAACCCATGTCTGATGAGAAAAGGTTTCAATTGCGTTCACACTTTGTGTTGCTGATCACGTGGAAGATAACCCCATTTAGATCAGACTTTATTGACAAGCTGCGTAGCTCAAGCTATGTTGGATCATGTTGCCATGGATTCTCATGGCTCAAGAACTGGTGGTTGCCTAGGTAGGTACTGGTCCAATGCTTACGTTAGCCGGCGGTTTCCGTCGGTCTGCGGGGTTTTCTCATTCACTGCAATTGTTTCACCTCTGCCATAAACTTCACAATATGACTGATAAGACAACACAGGACAATTCTGCAAATACTCAATCACCTTCTTCAGGGGTATCTAGGGGAAATGAACCTTCCAGGAAGCGACGTCGCCGAATTCTTTCGTGTGATGCTTGTCGACGACTCAAGACCAGATGCGAGTTGGAATATGGCTCAGACACTTGCTCGCGGTGTCGAAATTTGAGGATCCCTTGCCTAAAAAGCGATAGCCTTGATCAACCAAATGGACCAAACGAGACGATTACACAGTCAGACCTTGTTAAAAGGTGAAGTATTATGCCATGGTAACAGAATGAACAGTCTTAACATCATGTTAGTCTTCATCAAAAGGTTCTCAATCTTGAAAGCTCGATGAAAGATATGAAGGAGCAATTGGCAAAGCTTCAACCTCAAAGAGAACCACCGCAGCGGCAAGCAGAACAACAAAGTATCTCATCTGCCATATCGACCAATGATCGCGCATTAGTTGATGAGATCGAACCGGCTGACCAACACGTTCACGCTGCTCCTGCTGAAGTTATTAGAAGGGTTGCTTGTCAAGTAGTGGGAGACCATAGAAGAGCCTTCCACACTAAAGAAGACGTTGTGTCGATAGGAATGCTAAGTCCTGCGACTGCAGACTCTCTAGTAAAAGCGTAAGACCAACACAACTATCTTCATTGAAGATTTTGCTCATATGGTGGTAGCTTTATAAAACGACGAAGACATGTTCTTCTGATAGACAATGAGAGCGATTTGGCGACAAGGGGGACTTTGATTCAGACTTCACCATTTCTGCATGCTGTATGCTGCACGCACGAGATGCGATACACACACCGGCATCAACCGGACGCTTTGAAGCATAGACAAGTGTACGAACACGTAAGAGCTATGTTAGGGCAGGTGATGCTCGCAAGTCCTTTACACTTGGAGGAAATCACTGGTGTTCTTATAAGTGCGCTCTTTGCAGGCTCGCCATCGGTACGATCTATATGATATTATGCTGTATTCCAGCGTCAGACCTGCTCCTATTCTAACTGAACATCTAGTTCGAAGCTGAGTATATCGATAGTTGGCTCTTGAGTGGCCATTGTGCTCAACAAGCCATGTTGTGCATTCAGTTCTCAGACATTATCAAGCGGAATAATGCTGGTGCTTCTACCATGCTTGATCTCCGTTCTATCAGGCTGTGGGCAAACGTGTGCTTAGTACACCTGCAGTGAGTTGGTTGTTTAACCCCTTCTTAGATTGGATATCCTAACCAGTCGGGAACAGTTGGTCTGCTACGACAGGAAGACCATCAATCTTGCCAGGATCTTATTTCAGCCAGTGCAGAAATCTTTTGAACTTTGAGCAGGCTACGATGCGTGATGCTATGCTAATTGCCGAAGTTTCTCTCTATTGTACGCTTCTAAAAAATGTCTGTGGGAAGCCCGATTTTGCAAGTGACGGGAGCTGCGAGAAGTTCACACCTTGGAAGCAGAAATGGGGATATCTTCTTGGTGAGCGCCTTGATTCTGTCCTACGAGAAGATTGTGCAAGTTGCTAACGTTTTAGAACTACCCACTAGTCTTATCTTGAATCTCAGCTATTGGATTGCAAACCTGATCTTGGCCAAACGTTCTCTCGATGAAATCGAAGCTCGTGCCCTGAGCGTTCCTACGCCTGTTTCTCCACAAACAGCCCGTGGAAGCACAGCACAATTCCAAGCCGTACCAACAAAGGATTTGCAAGATCGTGTATACGAGCTAAGTTTCCGCGTGACCTTAGCTTTCGTAGCCATCCCAAGCTCAAGTTCAGGAGATTTGCCCGAGTTTCATTCCCTCTGCGTCGCATATTCCATGCTCATTCTCTGTCAGTATGATGAGTTACCTTCTTCCATACCACATCACGAGCTCTCTTCCGCCTTGAGCGAAGTGAAGCGACGCTGCAATGAATCAGACGCATATTCGGTAGCGGTTGAGTTCAGTGCCGAGAGAGCCTTGGAGAGGGTCAGGGCAGATACTCATGTGTCTAACACGACAGAATCGATAGGACAAGAGGCTCCGTTCAATGGCCATATGAGCCAGCCTCAGAATGTTGGTATTAGCAGAGCCAATGTGAATATCAATGAAGCCGGGCTTGATAATCTGGATTTCTTCTTTAACGGAGGGTATTTGGACATTTTTGATATTGACAACTTTCTTCTTTGACGGGGTTGTGCGATACAGTATATTCTTAAGAGGGTATAATTTTGAAGTTCGAATTATAAATACATTAATGCTCATCATCTGCTAAACCATTGCTTTATCTTCATAATCATCGGCGTCCAATACAACGTATCCAAACTATCTCTCAAATAATGATTGAACCCATATGTCGCCGCGTTAGCAAATCCAACGAATTGCGTCGAGGTATTCAATGCAGCAATAGTAGTTTCGGAAACAGGCTTTCCTAGCGCTTCGAGCAGCCTGTTCACAAGGCCTGGTGTCCAGAGAAGGACGTACATGAATGGATAGCCGTTCAGTAGCATCATTCTTTTAATTTCCACTTCGACCTCGTGAGTTCCTCGACGTTGTGGGAACTCACTAGCGTTTGTCTGCAAAACGTCTGTTTGTGGTTGCTGTGAATGGGCTGGTTCTTGAAGAGGTTCGGTGTTAGCAAGTCCTGTATAAGCCTTTTCTAATCCTCCTTGCGACGACGGTCTATGTCGAACGGATCCTCTAATTCCTCTGCCATTATTTGCTTGACTCTCACCTCTTGCGTCCAGTCCCATATCCCGTATCTCTTCAATCTTGTCCTGCTGTAGTGTGTTCCAAAAACTTCTTCTCTGGTCAAACATAGTTGGTGAGTTGGGCACAATATTCGGCTCGAAGGCTCCAAAGGTATCGAGCTCTAGATCGCGTTCTCTCATAACCCGAAAGCCCATCTCTTTTGAACCTTTTGAAAACATTGTGTTAGTGTGATTAGTTGAAAATGAAAGCGTTTGTCGTGTCTTTTTGTGCCGGGGGCTGAGGTGCCGTCGTAGATAGACCCAGATATAGATATAAATGACGATAGTCATGAAGATAACGAACAAGCGCCAGCCATGTGTCATTCCATATCGTAAGTCAGGTCGAGTTGCTGATATCCAGCACCAGTTACCTCCTACTGGCTTCATCTCGCCTACAATGGTCGGGATAAGACTTGTGATGATTGGCATGGTCCAAACTGCACCGCAAATCAAAGCCTTTCGTGTTATCGACGTAGTTGGAATATACAAGTAGCGAGTGACTGTGAGAAGAGTTGTCACAGAGATGGCCAGCACCGAGAAGTCAGCGGCCGATACCGAGAGCTGTCCGATGAATCCATTGACGACACATGCTGTCCCTGCTTTAAGTTCCCAAGTATTGAGGAATATGATTCCAGACACAGAGTTGTTGAGGGTATTAATGAATTCTGTCAATGATTAGACACATCTGGTATTCAACACAACAAAGAGTCTACGTACCGGCAACCATCAAATTCAAAACAAGTACGTGGCGGAAATTCTGAAGATGCCTTCGATATATGGCAAAAGACACCAAGACACAAGTCGTTGCAACACACGATAACAGACTTCCCGCCAAGGTGACAGATGAAATCACCTTGTCAACCTTGTCTGGCATGTTGGCCAATTTCTGAGGTTCATAATAGAAACTATCGATTAACAAGCAAACAAAGTTTGGAGGGAAAGGATCGAACGAATGTCAAGTTATATCGTGTCTGTTAGTGTCTCTATATCTATCCACTCTGTAACCAGGATGAGACCGGGGAGCCCAGTCCCCGTATTGTTTATTATCGTACTAGTGTCGGCATCCCCGTTTTGACGTGAAGTTTTGTTTTATCATAAAGAGTAAACTGGTACGTATAAGGAGAGACGAGTGTTATCTGCACAATACCTCGTTCATTCCAAAACTGAGCTTCGATATATCTTGGCTTTATATCGAAGGAAGTTCAACATAGTTGCAAAGCCGATTAATAGACAAGAGTCCCTAAGGACGGTCAAAATAGAGTTTAATCGTGCTACAAACTATCTTTAAGCGAGTTTGAGAAGGCTTGTCACCACAAGGATAATCGTGGCTATATTTATTCCAAAATCCACAAATAAGACCTCGACAACTAACTTCGTGACTCCCCTTTCGGAGATCATGGCCCCTTTGAGGTCACTGCGCAACGTTTGACTCCGTGGAGATGCTCGTCGTTTAGCGTGGCCTTACAGGGCAATCCAAGTGTTGGGACGAACGAATAAGGAAATGGATTCGGGGTTTACTCAAGTAAAGGGTCCATAACCGGAAGTTAACTCCCGTGTGGCTCAACAATACGAGATTGCGTATTCATGTTCCAGTGCATTGTTGGGCGGCGGTTAAAAGACAGCATCGTGGATCCGCTTACACCACCAATACTACGATGGCCTGGCCAGATGGGGGAATAATATCGAAGGGGCCGAGAAAGGGTTAGCTAATGCATTGGCAGTCGTGGCTTTCTCGTTTCAATATGCGGTTATTTGAGAAAAGGCCAACTTCTACGCGTACTAAGAGGTGATATCATTATGACAGCTATAATTAAGGATATATCGCTATATTGGCCACATGACTACTGTCTCCTAGACTTTGAGTCTCTCTGATAGCGCCTTGATACCGAGTCTCTGAGCCCTTCCAACTGTTTTAGCCATATAGTTCCCGGGCAACTTCGTAAGAGTTAATAAACTCGATCTGCTCTTTTCTCCAAGTATCATCCTCCACCCAACTCTTCGCAGCATTAAGAACCATGTTCTTGGGCTTTGACATGTCATACTTCGGCCACTTGGGCAATTTGCCCTTCTTTGACCCCCGTGGATTGGGATCGAGATTGTTCACAAATCGTACGTAAGCTTGGCCAATACTATTAGCCAGCTCGGCGTGAGTGTCGTACTCAGGACTTGGACCGAGAAGACCAGAGATGTTCTGAAAACTGAACGCGACGTTGTCGAAATGCTTGACGCCCTCCCACTCGGGTCTTTGATACCACCTTTGATCGAAACGGTAGCTGTACACATTTTCGCCTGCCTCCGTGAACAGCTCAGCCAGTTTACGACGGCCAGATATCATGGCGATATCAGCACCGATTGCACATCCTCGTCGACCTTGATAATTACCCACTGGTCTCGAACAGTTTGTGATTTGATATGGCGGCTCATGGCAAGGATCGTCGGGATAAAGCTCGAGTAACTTTCGAACAGTCGGAGCGCTCAGAGCATAGTTCCGCCATCTAAATGCTTCGTAGAAGAGATCTTGAGTCGTGTTAACTACTCCCAGACAAAAGCCTTCGTCGGTGTTGGCTCCGATTATGCTTGGGACAGAAAGAAAATTCTTTTCCCGAATGAGTTGACTCGGGTAGCCCTTGAGGAATGTTCCATCTATCAAGGGGTTCCAAGTTAAAGAAGGACGAGCAGCGTATAATGTCTTCTCGTCCAACCCACGTAGACATGCAAGCTGGTCTTTCTTGTCCCAGCAACCGACCGTTCTTGTCAGATTCTCAAAAGCAACGTTGTAGTAGCTAAGATCATGGACCTAGCCAGATACAATTAGCGAGTCTCAAGCCGGCAGTCTGGGCTACATACCTGAGCACCTGTGATCCCACCGCTTTCGAGGATGGCGCCATGATATGGCTTCTCATCTTTTCCATCAAAACTGAACATTTGATACGCGATAGACTGCGCTCCTGCACTCTCTCCCCATACAACAACTCTATCCGGATCACCGCCAAAGGCTTCGATATTCTCTTGGATCCAGCGAAAAGCTAATCTCTGGTCTAACAGACCAGCATTTGCATTACCTTCTTTAAGAAGATTGAAGTTTTGGAGAAATCCCCACATGCCCAGTCTGTAGTTGAAACTGACAGCTAGAATGGGCTCTTTCATGTCTTGGCTTACTTTGACGATGCCAGATAGGTTATACTGGGGGTCCGCGGAACTGCCGGCGTATAAGCCACCACCATAAACCCAAACTCTGTGTCTCGTTAGTCTTGCCATATCGGCGTCTTGTATGATGTGGGACATACAGAACTGGTAGGAGTTTCTTAGACTTTCCAGCTGGTCTGATAACGTTTATAGAAAGGCAGTCTTCAGACATCGTCCAATTCTGTGTGTATTGCATACAACTGTCCCCATATTCAGTTGCCGTGCGTTCTTCATCAAAAGAATCGTTCAGGCTCTGTGGCCACTTAAACCTCAAGTTTCCTGTAGGTGGTTGAGCATAAGGTATTCCAAGGAAGGCGTCCTGATCCCAGTTAGATAAGTGCTTGCCCACATATGTTCCATTTATCGTCTTGGCTTTGGGTGAAGCAGCACTGATTGACTGGACAAAGGTAGTTAAAAGAAGAATTTGAAATATTGAGAACATATTGAACATAGCCATCACGGCTTACTAGGAGGAGCCTGAGAAAAGACCGGTCTTGACAAAGTACCCGAGTCCTACCTTAGAGTAGAAGGCAAGACTTATGAGTCTTCTAGTCTTCTACATTGTGTATGTTACACTACCTGTCCATTGACATCCAAGTTAGGGCTGTTAAGAATGTTAGTACAAATATGACGGCCTGAGTATTTCCACCAAGGATAATCCATTCAGTCATAGTATGTCTAGCGCAGTAGGATTGGTTAAGCAGGGCTTGAGATCAGGTTAGGATATTCCCCGCGTTACTAGCCGGGGAATGCGTCGATCTGGGGTAGTAGTGTAGATGCGGAGTGCGGAGTTAGGCTCTGATGGGCAGGAGACAATCTTGTCCGTCAAGGAGATAGTATGTGCTGAGAGTAGTGTCTTGTAAATTCTCGGGACTGTAGTGACTCGTCTGCCATTGGGCACAGCCTTGGCCGGTACCATCAAGGCATTTTGAAAAGTTCACTAGACATTTCGCATCCAACACTTCAAGCTTTACTGTGAGAACTTGTAAAGCAGTTCTTGTCTTCTTCCTCATAAGAAGATGCACCGTCTTTAGGCAAATTGCCAGTCCTGTCGGTGGTAGATAGCAACACTAACATGATCCCGGTCAGCTGCCAGTTGTCGGTAGATTATTTCCCCACCAATCAGCATCCTTTGTCACAATATAATCCGACTTGGATTCCTTTCTCAACACAAGGCTCTTGACTATTTGCCGAGATATCCATTAGCTCATGCTGATTCATCAGGGCGTAACCCGAAGTTAAACTTGACCAGCCCGGTGACGACGTTCATTGTGTTCCTCCTCTTCAAGTAGTGAAACCCATCGAGCTTAGCTCTCTGCTCTGCCGTTCCTATTGCCAGTTGCTCAAGGACTTCAGCAACTACTGCATATAGAATCTCAAGGTTTCCGTCTTCGACCTTGGCTGCAATTCCAAGCGCACCTTTTGCACCGAGACGTCGAGTATCTTCTGATTCTCGGATACCGATCCCGTAACAAGCATCAGCGCCAACCTTGCCATTCAGTTGTCCTTTGTAGCTCTCCATAAGCATGGTACAGAAACGTCCAGTTCCGCCCACTTGCTCCGGATATCGTGTCATGGCGTTAAACACGCGTGCCATATTGAAAGTTCTTTGTGTTTTCGATGTAGAAGTTTCAACGGCGTCAGCTGCGTCTGCAAATATTGCAAAGGTAGCAGCCATGTCATAGAGCGGGTATGCTGGTGCCGGTAGATTGCATCCATCGACGCCCCATTTCACCTGTTTGGGATCAAGAGATAGTTCCTCTACAACCCTTTTAACCTCAAGTTGCATAGGATGTTCCAGCTGATGATAGTTGACCACTTCAACGCCCAATGCTTCGGCGCCTGCCATCATGGCAACATGTTTTCCAGAGCAATTATTGCAGATTCCTGTCGGTTCAAATCCGGATTTGATCCATGCGCGATTCACTTCCTCAGAAACCGCAGGGTGGCCACCGCATTGAAGATCCTTCTCGTCCGCTTTGATCTTGCTGAGCATGTTCTTAGCCCGCGAGATGTGGAAATCCTCACTGTTGTGGGAGGCACACATGAGAGCCAGATCAACCTCATCAAACCCGAATTTTTCAACTGCGCCGGTTTCGATTACAGCTAAAGCTTGAGCAGGTTTGGCCGCTGACCGAGATAGAGTCACTCGAGAAGGATTTCCAGCTGAGTAGAGGATATTGCCCTGCGTGTCTGTGACAGCAATGTGTACACCATGGGTGTTTTCGATAACGCCACCTCGGTCAGTGACCACACAGTCTCTATCAAACGACGTTGTCCGTGTCATATCGAAACCGGGTATTGTCGTTTGGTAGAAGGCAACTTCTCAGTATTTGTCTGGCCTGGATATTTGGATAACAATATTCTACTGATAATCTGGTTCTTATATCTGGGACTGAGCTGAGTAGGTGAGTATGATATGTTCTCTGAACATCCCAAATCGACCAATCATATGTTGCCAAGCACTGGTGAGTCAGAGAGGACGGAAATTTGATCTTCGTCTTTTGCAATGAAAGGAAGGTGACATGGTAAGAAACTCGCGGTAAGGTTCATTCCGGATAAGCGACTCGAAATATTACTTGATCAGGACTATGATAGTGCCCCAACGCCTTGTCTTCTGTAAGCTAACGATACGAGTCACTATGACTCACTTGAGGAGCGAATCGGATTTACTGTCTTTCCATCTTAAGAAACTGTCAACCAACAAGCTGTTGTCGGGAATTAGACGGAGGTTGTCTGATCTGCCAGCCACAGGAAGAGAAACTGGGACTCTCCATGTGCCACGGCGTACGTTTCTCCACGATAGAGTAACAGACGGTATATAGGGATGCATGTCCATAGTTTAGTCTAACGAGAATTACGTGTGTCGAAGTTGTCGGGGATCGGTCATTTCTTGATCACGTCATCCAACAATATCATCGCCCAAAGCTCTAGATTGTCTTTTGAAGGAGAGGTTTTATAATATCGAGACGGCTCACGTGCAGCGGGTGAGGGGCATGGGTAGAAACATATACATTGAGATATTGGTAAGTTGTTAAGTAATTCTATCATGAGTTGCAGTTCCAAGATGTCACCGATAGCTGGTAGTGGAGATGAAGTTGGTGTAGTTCCTGGTGTCAACATTAGTGAGTTTCAGCAGGTGCGTAGCTCACCCTCCAAGATACGAGCCCCCCACGTGATCCAGGCCGAAACATCAAATTCAACGGTCAAGACCCTCAAGGGGACGAGACTAAAAATACTGTACAGTGATATGTAAAATGACGGGACGGGACATTATCAACCTCTAATATTGGGAATAACCTGACATTTGATCCGAATGCCAAGTCGATTGACGGACTAAACCTTAAAAGAAATCTCCTGTTCCATCATCTTTAGCATCGTTACGTTACCAGCCACACCCACTACGTCACATTAATGCTGTGATCCCTGTCGGCGTCACAGAGAAACAGGATTCTAGACCCGTCGATACCTGGCAGCGTCGTTTTTATGACGATTTGCACGTCAGCCTCTATTTCATCTCGATTTCTTGTTTGCGGAGATCTCCAGAAATCAGGAAAATAATCTGCAAGGACCAGATACTTATTTAACAATTCTATTGTATCTGGTTTGGTGGAGTTTCTTTATCCTTCTCTCTACATCTTCTCTCTACTACCACCTCTTCGATCAATCACCAGACTCAGTCCAACACCCTCGCTCGCCTTTATACCCGGGCCGCCAACATGTCGTCATCCGTATGTACCTCGATCTTACTGCAACATAGGTAGCATCAGCCACTAACATACCACTTTCCAGGCTGAGCAGAGAAGCGATCTCGAAGAGGATCAGGTCGAGCAGGAGAAGCCTCAGCGCAAGACAAAGACCAAGAAGTCCAAGGGCGAGCGACGCAAGCGACGCGCCCGATTCGAAGACTACGATGACGAGCAGGACAACAGCCAGATGGCTCAGAGCAACTACAATGCTCAACAACAGCAGATGCAGCAGCAGCAAATGCAGCAACAACAACAGCAACAGATGCAACAGCAGCAGCAACAACAGGGTGGCGGTGGAAAGAGTGACGCCCTCAGTCTGCATCTTGAATTGAACCTGGAGATTGAGATTCAGCTCAAGGCGAGAATCCACGGTGATCTCACCCTGTGCCTACTGTAAGTCGTCACCCGCACAATTGGCTTTTGAGGATCGTAGCTAATTGGCATTCCACAGCAACTAAACACCCTGACTCGGTGTATTTTATTATAATGTTCATAAACACCACCTATGAATAACACACGACTGTTGGAATTAAACACGGCGTTGGGGTTTATGACTGGATTGCATTTCCTAGGATATATACATACATACACATCATGTACCGGTTACTCAAACAATTCTCTAGCGTGTCCGTCAAAGACAGACATAGCATGACTATTTTATATACTTATTTCTACCAACCATTTTTATCTACCGTCTTAGATGAGGCCAAAGCTAGCGACAATTATATGAACGCCTGGTCGCAAGCTAATTGTAAAGCTATCTCAGATCCGCGATGCTAGCTCCCCGAAGCGTCGCACGGTGATCAACTAGCGGCGGTCATGACAAGACTGATCTTCGGGTCCCATTGAAGATCCTAGCTTGAAGTACGTATTGCTGCTCACCAGCCACGTCAACCATCTTGTCATTCTGACATGCAACTCCACCACAATCATATCGCGTCACGATGATTGTAGAATGGTGTTTTTCACATTTTGGCAGTGGAGTCAGAAATAGTGAACATCATACATGGATGTCCGTCCACTGCACTGTAGCTAACTCACAACGACTTGCTCAGGCCCCTACCCTATACATCTCAACAAATCACTTGCTCCAAACACCAGGACTTTACGTCGAACGAAGTCAAGTCCAGTGCTGACTACTATATTATGACAGAATATGACTGTTTACTCACACAAGAAACCGTACTACAAGAAAGCTTAATTGTTGTTATAGCAGATATTACTTGAACCCATTACCTCTGTAGTAGCGACTGGTGTATGCTTTCACATATGGGATTCATGTCAGCCACATCTTCGCACTACCAAATCTGCGTGGTTCTTCTCAGCATGGAACAAGTTACCAGAGCACAATCGCTATAGAGCGATTCGAAACCTTATTGTCACTATTCTCCGAGCTGTGTTGCTAGCCCTGAGCCATATGCACAATTTTCAATGAGGAGATTCTAGTTACTTGCTCGAGTTCATATGCCTCGATACACACGCTGGCAGTTGACATGCGCGCTCCAAGTATGTCAATGATAATTGTTTGGAACTCTATGGAATCATAGATAAACCAAGTCACAGCCAACCTTCTAAGTAGGTCACGATACCGACAATAGGCCCACAGGATGTCTTTTATGTTACACTTTTAAATCTTCTCGAAAGTCGGATGCTGGACCTCTAGATATCCAGGGTAATGAACATAGAATCAAAGTCTGACGATGCTCTCCGTAAGTGCGATAAAGGCAGGTCCACGGCTGCGTCATAATAGAGCAGACGGACGATGTGTAGACGAAAAGCGAACGACATCAGAGCCAATTCTGCCTTTAATGACCGAGCACAAAAGTGGCCTTGCACCGATAGGAGGATGTACTTATGAACGGACTCAAGCCACTGAATACAGCAACTCGCATACAAAAGCCATTCAACTCGAAACAGCTCATCTGCGAGTGGCTGAGGTGTGGAATTGATGTGATATACTGATAAGGTTGATTTTGTGGAGATGAGAGCCAGCAAAATGTGGATTCCGTGTCTATACATATGCCGAAGCTGAACAGGAATGGCTATTTCTGCTTTGCCTTTTGCGAGATCTCGGTGATAATCTCCCACGGCAGAGATGCTACCCAGCGACTGAGGATAGAATCAAAACGGAGCTTTTCGATCTCGATATCGGACGATCACTGCATATACACCGCTTGGACTCCATTCACATACCTATTTAGGAAAGTGAAAGAAAGCACGGTGAAGTAGGAGATCTGCCCATGTCTTGGATTTTGAGCCTTTTCATCTCCGCTGCTGCATATCTCTAAGGATCTCATCCGGCTCCGATGCGGGACACACGGGATGATGTAAGTCATGTGGAGACGGGAAGGTTGACTGGGACTGACCGAGTGGATATTTCATGTAGTTGACTACATATTCGGTATGTCAATGTGCTAGGTTGATTCAAAATTATTAATAACCAGGATAGAAGGGTCCGTGAGGCTAGGAAGCTGGATGAAGTTGTTACTGAAAATAGCTAACTCAAAATCCATGTATCCTATGCACTGGTAAACCTGGAAATATCAGGTAACCCGAAAATTTCACGTTTCTTTTGATTTTCAGCGCTGAAGTGCAAGGACATTCTTTCATACAACACACTCTCTCCTTCATTGCTGCGTGCAATACTGATTGAGTCGCGGGGTTTCTCGGGCTACAGGCAAATGTCTCACTGTCGTATGTCGCGCATAGCCGCTCGACCGACATCAGTTCTGGAACCTTTGACGCCCAAGAATTATATCCCTAGACCATGGACCCTAGACCCTAGACCCTGTCTACTGTCTTCTTCCCCTCGTCCACTCTTAAGGTGTGGGCAAGAAGTCGCCATGTCCAATCGAGGCACCTTGCTCAGAATTTGGGGAGTTACATGATCTGCACTTCCCATTGACAGCAACCAAATCTAGACTCACAGTCTACTACATGAAAGAAACAGTTTGACGTTTGTGCTGTTGCTTGGCGATAGGGACTGATCTACGAGACAAATAATGTCGCACGTGAGCTAAAACCTGAAACATATTGATAAGAAAATCGAAAGGTTTTGGAATATCCTCATATGTTTTTTTTTCCTATCCTAAAACAAGCAACGAGCATTCACATTCTTTTGTCTCTCGAAATCTTTTCGGTTCGGGAGTGTTTTACTTGAAGTTTCTAAATTGACTTCGTGATCTGACAAAAAGGAGTGACGCGGGTAGATGCAGCTGTTACAGTTTTTCATTCTGCAGTATGCACTTCCAGGTACCGTAGTTCTCGATTGCATGACAAGGGATGCTTGGCTTGGCCTTGCAGCCCTAACTGGCTTTTCTTCACAGTACCTTGTCTCTTCTCGAAGGCTGGTCCATGTCTTGCAAGTGGCTGCAGTGGTACTTTTGGGACCGGATGAGAAACCGGATGCACGACAACTCACTTACGACTGTCACCTGGTCGATCATCACGGTTAGGCTGATGTAAGGAACAATTGGGCCGGATATCAACAGTAGATGCAAATATTCATTACAGTATCGTTAGAGTACATTCTCCGTAGGTAGTGACCTTATGCCCGCAACCAGACCTATAGTACAAAAGTCTGCCTTCATGATATGATGATGCCCTAATCAAAAACGCCAACAAACAATTGATCACTCAATCTCAAACCAAAGGAGGCACTCGATACTAACCATCCTCGACGGTAGGTTTCTTATACGAGCCTGCATCACTTGCTGAATCATGCTTCTTATGCCCCATATCCTTGTCCTTTTCCCTCTCGCCTCCCAATACAGAGCTGGCCACTGTGGCATCCTCATCATTGTTTGTAGATTCAGTCATCTTCTTTGCCAATGAAAAGATAGAAAAGTCCTGACTGAGACTTGTCAATATGCTTCCATCAGAACCTCCCTCACTCTTTGTAGGACTGTCGATATTGAGGCGACTTAGAGCATCAGCGATGCGTTGGCGCTTGGCCTCCTTTGAATCTGGGTCAAGGAATGTGGTCTTCTTCACTTCGAGCTTATGAGAAGGCGAAGGTGGCTCGGCACCGGGGTGGCGACCAGTTGCAATAAACTCAGCTTTCTCGGCCTCTTCCTTGGCAGTCTGCTCCTGGTGCTGCCTCATCTTCTCATCCACAGTCTTGGGTGCATTGGGATCAGGCACAGGCTTGGGCTCCTTCTTCTCTCGACGAGTAAGCTCTACCTCGAGGACACGAGTGCCCATGGCGACCTTTGATCTCAAACCATCGTCATCACGATCGTAGTAGAGTGCCCAGATGCCAGGGAGTTCTTCCACAGCGCAGAAGCCCTCCCAGCCCTCGCATGTCATGCGACGATCTTGTTTCGTGCAGTCAAAGGGACCAGTAATGTGGCCTTCAGTATCCGCACGCACTCCGTACTTGACCTCGTAGGTGTTCTTGTCAACGTAGATCCAGTTCAGGAAGGGAGGGTCGTCACTGATGGTAGTGACTAGACCCTCATACTCGGTATCAGGGAAAGGTAGGAAATATCCTGAGAATGCATAGCCTTTGCTGATGGCATTCTTTGGATCATGGTTATAGAGAGGATGTTCATTGGCAATGTAGAGCTGTTAACATGTGTTAGTCATCGTTATGTGAAGGTAGATAGGTAATTGTAACATACCTTTGAATCTTTCAAGACAACCAGTTTATTGTTGATATCACGACTTCTGATAGAAGGCTTGACGCATGATACTACCAGGTTACAACGCCGAGCGCGGTGTTCTTCGCGCTTGGTTTTACTCTGGCTTTGTCGGATTGCCTCTTGCGTGCCGAGCATGGCAGGGCAGACAGTGAGAGCAAGAAGCATGGGGATTGACATGATAACTTTGTCTTTGTCGTCCTTCTGGACGGCTTCCTTGAGATTATCGACTTCTTCCAAGAGTTTTTGCTTGCACACGGAGCTCAAGAGTTGCTGAAGGTGGGTTTGGAATGATTCTGAGTCTTGTTGAGGCTGGGATGTGGAGGACGAGGAAGAGGAGTATGTTGAATCAACGTTGGGAGACGAGGATGAGGGGGACGGCATTGAATGTCGTCGGACAAGTGGCAATGTTTACGGTGGCGAAGAGAAACCAAACATGGAATATTCCATCAAGGTATGAGGTTGGGATCGGTTGAATGCGAGACACGGCCGACGCACAACATGGAGAAGGGAGGGAAGCGGAGTGGGAGTGTTATTCCAGGGTACTATAGGTAATCTCTGAGCGAGATTATACAAAATAGCACACTATATATCAGGTTCAAACGTATTGTACCTTGCGCATAGGACAGATTCGAGTAGCTCAATAGTCGGATGAAACCTGTGGTACAGTATCTACCTACCAGCCAAGACTCCAACAGTGTTGTAGAAGACCAGGATAATTGCGTGTCATACACGTCTTACCCATGGCAGACTGCCGGTGTTTCCCGACATGATCATGCCATCTTCTTGGATGCGTGCTACGTCGAGACTATAAGTTGGGAACAAAAAAGAAAGGTTAAGAGTTCAGGGACCTTGATCCCTGTCTATGGAAGCAGCTTCACATAATGTGAAACATAACTCAGGCACGGGTACCCCTGTCAACACCTTCCCGCAAAAAGCCACCGTCGTTCTAAAACGTGACCTTCAGGATTTGAACTAAGCGAGGCGTTTAAAGAGACCCGTGCTTTGAGCTAAAGATTCTGGCACCCTCTCTTATAATGCCGTGTTTCGGGCATTCATATGCCTGACGACAAAAGGAATGCTGTTCTGGAATTGAAGAATAGCCAATTGGATTGATCACATGGTAATATGAATGAATGTGCCATCTTGTCGATCAATTGAACCGGCTCCCTTCCGGTTCTCAAATAGACACCTTCTCTGTATAATATCGCATTGCACCGGGAGTTCCCGTGTCTTTGGATGCGTTGACCTTGTCTTGTTTCTCAGCTCCAGTTAACTAACTATTGACTACCCTTGTTTCCCCAGGACAGGATCTGTAACTAGCGTCGCTACAGCACAAGCCAACATCGGATGATATCTCCAGAGACGTGTCACTCAAAAGGCCCCTCTCTGTTGTTTCTACCACCAAAGGCGTACTCATCTGTAACCAGCCTCGACCTTTTGTGGATTGTCCATTCTATGGCTCATGCTGAGCTTTGCTCATGTGTGGCCTTATTCTGAATGACAGCCCATTCCCCATACCGGATCTGAATACCCGTAACAGGTGAGGACCTCCTTGCGATCTTGAATGTCTAGACCCACAACGAGTGCCCATACATTTGCGGCAATACCTTGAAAGCTCGGAATCAGAGAGTCCCCTTTTGTTCTCGAATCTAGGGACCTGCGGCTGCGGCTGCGGATGCGGCTGAGGTAGTCTCCATCCAAGACTTGAGTCAATCTTCTTTACATGGGCATCAGCATGGGTGGCCTTGCATGCATCGCATGATATCGTGGAGCATCAGTCCAGACTCTTGATTGGAAGCATCCCCAGTATCTCAACCTCAACCGCGCAGTTAGACCGGACTGACATACTGTACAGACAACCTGGACCTTGTGCTTCACTGTGAGACAGCATGAGAAGCTGAGTTGGGCCAGACTGGACTGAACAACTCATCAAAATCTCGCATCAGGCTCGGGAATGCCGGGTACAGTATTGCTTGAACGGACCGGAGACCGGTCAAACCGCTTTCGTCTATGGTCCCTCGGCATCGGGATGTTTCGCAATGAAGATCATACTGCAACGTGAAGTGCAGGACAGGGCCGTAAGGATACAGACTCACATATCGCAACTCTGATCTGAGTGAACAGAGGCAAATGGCACCCCTTGCTGGGGCCAAAATTTCTATATAAGATGGCCTCGCCGTCGCCTTGAATCCATCTCATCTCATCATCACTCACCATCCAATCCATTCAACAATCATCCACTTGAGCCTCAGCCTTGACCATCGCCACCACTACTTCAATCACCTATAAACAACTTCGACAACCTTTGTCACGCAAAGCCCAATCCAACACAATGTCTGCCCCTACTTCGTAAGCCTCCACCTCCTATCTTCATCCCAACCTTTCTTCTTCCACCACCAGTCACGACCTCAAAGTCAGGCCCCCAAAGAAAGCCCAGAGACTGACTAACTTAGCACCGCTTCTCCCCCTCCTACCTCTGACCTTCCCTTTGCCAACCTCCCCTCTTCCCCTGCTCCTCGCAACTCCACTACTGCGTAAGCACACTCTTCAATCAGTCTTGAAGCAATAAGCTAACCACTTGCACTCTCACAGTCTGTCCAAGCCCGCCTATGCCTCCGACTCTGACTCCGACGGCCAGGCTCGAGGTGGTCGCCGCAGCCAGAAGCAGCAGTTTGTTGTTCCTCTGCCCACCTCCACTGGTCTCTCTCAGCCCGCTGGTATGTTTCCTTCTTTGATGCCCCCTTCACTCTTACTCACAAAATACCAGGCCAGCTTCTCAAGGGTGCCACAGACGAGAACGGCAACCAAAAGTCCGCCGCCCTCCTTGTCGGTATCAAGCTTGACCTCGAGGCCGAGGTACACTTGACTGCCCGAGTCAAGGGTGATATCTGCATTGGACTTTACTAGACGACGATCGCTCTTTTTGTTTCGACTTCCGAGTTTATACACTCGGTGCTCGGGTCGCAGGATAACGGCTGGTGGCTATGTTATGATGACGAATGGTACACCTCAACATGCCTAACTCTGGACAGGCTGGCAAATAAATTGGGGTGTTAAAAATGGACGAATTCTCTCTTACTCTTTGGACTGGCATATAAAATTGGTAGCCAGGATAATGATGAACTTTTGCTACGATTTTCTCTCCCTCTATTGACTAACTTAGTTGATAAGTGATACAAATCACTCAACCGGGAACGCTTTAGCGATTGACTTGTATAGTCGAGATGCTAATAATAGCTAAAATATCATAGAAGCGACAGTCGAAAACTTATCAGTATCTGCCCATTAAGCTATAGTCACCGTAGATAGAAACATAGTCGCTATCGGTGATTGACATGACCCATGTCGATCCAAGACTTCCATGGCCTGTCGCTTTTCCAGGGTCTGTACAGTATAGGTAGCCACCAACATTCTCAGGAATAAGGTCGCAACGGCCACTTTCGCCTAATTGTCGGTCTTGGATGCCTCAACAATGGGAATGGTTTGTGATAATTCTCCGAAAGACGTAAGATCGTAAGCAGTGGTATCGGCTGCGCCGCGACCCTGCGTAAAGTGTGTCGAGCTCTCTGATCGCTCATACACGAGGTTGCAATGAGACAAACTCGATTGTCTGTAGTATCACCAATTGTTGCATTTCCTGTCGCCTTATGAATTCGGTCGTTGGTCATGTGCGACCCTCATGATGGTTCAGATAATGATCGTGGTCAAGCAACTAACCTACCTACCTACCTATTGATATGAGCCCAAAAGTGTAGGTACCTACACAAACAAACTCTCGACATTAACTGGTGTTGTTTGAGTACCTAGGTTGCCTAGTACGCCCGTCACCACCTGACAAAAGACAAGCCTACTTACCTGTAGAAAGAAACAGATATCTATTTGCTCCTGTCATGCAATCACTTATACAAATTAGTGTTTTCATCTGCTGTTGCTACTACTAAATTTGAGTTTACGTCGGGTTATCTGATTGATCCGCCACCGGCTCAAAGAAGCAATTCCGAAACGCGCCTTCAATGGGAGCATTTGAAGCAGTTCAGGAGGAAAGAGAAGTTCACCACTTTCTTCAAGCTATTGAAAGAAGAAGGAAAGACTAATTCCTCTTTCCTCTATTCCTGGTTTCTTCTGTTTGTTTGTTTTTCCAATTTTCTGCAGCTTTTTTCTTTTTTTTTTACATCGCCATAATGCCCAGACGAGCTAAACGCGCGCATGATTTAATCGACCTTACAGGTGACGATGATGAAAGTGAGACGCGTCAAAAACGGCCCGCTCTAAACGGTCCATCAAGTCAGCACCAACACCAAAACTATCCCGGACAGGGTGGAACTAGTGTCTACGGAGCTACTTCGTCGCAGAATGTTCCCTCGTCAACTGCTGAACCGGATTATCTTGACCTGACTCAAGACGACGAAGGCCCCCCTCTTGAACTCTATGGGACATTCGGTACTTCGCATGCAGTACACATCAAGGCATAGGTACTAACATCAAATAGATGGAAAGATCGTCGGCGTAAGATATTACGCGGGATACGCATCACCAGGTGGTATGTGTTTCGCTCTCTCAATTTCCTACCAAACGCTCACAAGTACACAGAAGCCGTTCTCTGCAGACGAGAACCCAACAACTCGGTTCGTGCTACTCCAAGTGGTCTCATTCTCTCTCTTTTCTGCCACACACTGTATTATTGACTACGTCTAACCTGCAATAGTACGACCGCAACGCTATTCGGGTGGACAACGTCGTTGGTGATCAAATCGGCCATCTACCGCGTAAAGTTGTAGAGAAAATCGCACCATATGTGGTAAGACAGACTACTGTACACGTCAAACAGCGCTGTGTCTGACGTGAAACTCAGGATCGCGGAGATGTCGTTCTCGAGGCCCAGCTCACTGGTGAGAAGGCCTTCTACGACTGCCCAGTTAAGCTCTTCTTCTATGGGCCCAGTGACCCGCAAGAGCGTGCCAGGATCGAGGAATCACTCAAGAAAGACAGGCTAGTTAAGGCTACGGAACTCAAGAACACTAAGAAGGAAGCTGAGGCCCGTAAGAAGGCTGCACTGGGATTGATGAATGGCTGTTCAACCCATGGAGTGGGTTCAGAGCTTGCTGTTCCCCAGAAACCAGAGATCACCATGGATAATGTGCTCCAGAAGAGCGAGGCTGTTGAGATGCGCAAAGGCGGTGACGCTATCAAGTCACTTGCGATTGGCGAGGATGAGTTGGAGAAGATGCCAATGGCTGAGCAGCCTGGAGATCTCAAGGCACAGCTCTTGCCATACCAGTTACAGGTGCGTTCTTCTTACAAGACGAGATGGGGTTTACTAACCTGTCGAAGGGATTGGCTTGGATGACGTCCAAAGAGAAACCTCAACTTCCTGCCGAGGGCTCCCAAGACTCTGTGCAGCTCTGGCTTCAGCAGTCTAAGAAGAAGTTCTTCAATATTGCGTCAGGCTTTATAACGGGCGCCGCGCCAAAGCTGCTGTCGGGTGGTATTCTCGCAGACGACATGGGTCTAGGCAAAACTCTACAGATCATCAGCCTGATCCTCACTGGTGGCAAGGGTCCGACTCTCATTGTTGCACCCGTCAGTGTCATGAGTAACTGGAGCCAGCAAATCCAGCGACACGTTCGCGGCGATAAACAGCCTAATATACTCACATACCATGGCAGCGAAAAGGCGACCGCAAAGCAGCTTCAGGGTTACGACGTTGTGATTACTAGCTATGGAAGGCTTGCCAGAGAGCGTGACCAGGGCGTGAAGAGAGCCTTGACCTCGCAAGACATCAAATGGCGTCGAGTGGTTCTTGATGAGGGTCACACTATCCGAAATTCTAGCACCAAGGTGGCCCAAGCTGCCTGCGAGATCAATGCAGAATCTCGCTGGGTTTTGACCGGAACCCCTATGTGAGTTTCACCATTATAAGTAGGATGGGCCAAGCTAACCTGGACAGCGTCAATTCCGTCAAGGACCTGCACTCTCTCGTCAAGTTTCTCCATATCACCGGAGGAATCGAGCAGTCTGAGATCTTCAATGCTCAAATCAGTCGCAGACTGGCTGTCGGAGACAAGACTGGCGAAAAACTTCTCCAAGCCCTCATGCATGACCTTTGTCTGCGCCGCAAAAAGGACATGAAGTTTGTGGACCTCAAACTACCAGCAAAGAAGGAGTACGTTCACAGGATTCCGTTCCGAAAGGACGAAAAGCGCAAGTACGATGCATTACTGTAAATCTACACATTATGAGTACTCTGGGTCGAATATTGACAAAGAAACAGGGATGAGGCCAGAGGTGAGCTTGAACAGTGGCAGGCAGGCTCCCAAGCAGGACAAAAGGGACGCTTCCAAAATGTTCTAGAGCGTCTACTTCGCCTTCGACAAGTGTAAGTGTCCACATCTATAATAATCCAAGCATCTGCTAAACAACCTAGTTGCAATCACTGGACTCTCTGCAAAGAGCGCGTCAGTGATATTCTCAAACTTCTCAACGAGCATGAAGTAGTTCCCCTCAACGACAAGAATCGTGGCCTTCAAGAAGCCCTTCGGCTCTATATTGAAAGCCAAGAGGAATGTGCTATCTGCTACGATAACCCGAATGACCCTGTCATTACCACTTGTAAGCATGTGTTCTGCCGAAACTGTATCCTTCGCGCCATCCAAATACAGCACAAATGTCCCATGTGTCGCAACATGCTCGACGAGAGCAGCCTTCTCGAACCAGCGCCCGAAGACGCCGGCGAGGAAGACAATTTTGATGCTGAGACGCAGAGCTCCAAGACCGAAGCGATGATGCAGATTCTCAAGGCAACCATGCGCAAGGAGGGATCCAAGGTTGTTGTCTTCTCCCAGTGGACATCGTTCCTCAATATTGTTGAGGCCCAACTTAAAGCTGAGGGAATGGGCTACACGCGCATCGACGGTAGCATGAAGGCGGATAAGCGCGACAATGCTATAGAGGCTCTTGACAACGATCCCGAGACACGAGTTATGCTCGCCAGTCTCGCGGTTTGTAGTGTTGGTCTCAACCTCGTGGCCGCTGATACCGTCATCCTCTCCGACAGCTGTAAGTTTCACCAACCCGTACACTCAAGTCAACTAACAATATACAGGGTGGGCACCTGCCATTGAGGATCAAGCTATCGACCGTGTCCACCGTCTCGGACAGACCCGTGAGACGACTATCTTTCGCCTCGTCATGGAGGGTTCGGTGGAGGAGCGCGTGCTCGATGTGCAGAGCGAGAAGCGAGAGTTGGTGACAAAGGCGTTCCGTGAGAAAGATGCGAAGAACAAGAAGCGCCAGAACACTCGCGCAGCTGACATTGCTAAGCTACTAGGCTAGGCATATGCCATGTTTCGGGCGTTTGGGTCAGGGAGTTTGCTGTCTTTGTTATATCCGGAATCATAGGGCGCGAGAAGGGGCGTTATGGAAACGCAGTACAATAAGCGCAGGGCAGTGATTACTATTTTCAAGCCCGACTTGGGCTTATGTGGCACCTTATCGCTAAAGACAGAAAGTGCCTCTCGTGAATAGCACACTTCAGACAATAATGTGATACCGAAAGGGACGGTGCCAAGGGTGCCTACTATCTTTTCTGTTCAGGACTTGACATGTGAGATACGTTGCATTGTAGAGACCTCCAAAGCGCCATACGAATTCAAGTCATAAAATGACATTTCTACTCGTCAATCGTTTATGCAATCTAACTATGTGTATAGAGTACAATGGTACTGTTTCTACCCGCCTGCAAGGGCTAGTATACATAAGATATCGTCAAACTCCTAACAAGCACCCATCAATCGGCTGCTTAATGGAGCCATCTAGCGTAGGCCCAGCGGATACGCTCAAGTGCTCTCGTCTGCAGTTGAATTCCCTTCATGTTAGACAGATCATCAAGATCCTCAAGGAACTCCCTGCCAATTTCACGAGGCATGAGCTTGTCAACAAGGTTTCTTAGAATGTGGACTTCAGCGAGCAAGAGACCGTGATCCTTATACGAGAGAAGGTTAGTCTCTGTAGGTCGGGCCTCGGATAAGATGCGATCCACATTGCGAAGAACACGGATAGCCTTGCCAGCCTTGTGGGTCTGACGCTGCCCAGATCGACCACCAAAGACACCACGAAGATATTGGAACATGCTGTAAGAAACGAGGACACCAGGAGTAAGACCAACGAAGCCGAAAACAAGTTCCTGGCTCTTCAGGAGAGAATCGATACCAGTCATAGCAACTTCAAGATCAACCTTAGTCTTCTGGACCTGAATGAGGAGGGATCGCACAAGGTCACCACGAATGGTGCCCATAAAGGGACTTCTCAGGTCCTTCTCAAACGCTCGTAGTACAGGAGTAACATCGCCTTCAGCAACCTTGTGTCGGATGTCGTCGACTTGAATATCAGATAATGTGCTTCCGGCTTCCGTAGCGAAGTGTGGCTTGTCGAGAGCAAAGTCAACTACC
Organism: Fusarium chlamydosporum; assembly: GCA_014898915.1. Classification (NCBI taxonomy): domain Eukaryota; kingdom Fungi; phylum Ascomycota; class Sordariomycetes; order Hypocreales; family Nectriaceae; genus Fusarium; species Fusarium chlamydosporum. Next base: position 327,755 of record JAAVUD010000036.1, on the reverse strand, counting down.
ATACGCTCAAGGCTCTCGCGATCGGCCTTGAGGCTGTCTCTACTCATGATAGCAATTTCGCTGGTCTTGTCGTGGCGGATGGTCGAAATGATCTTTGAAGTTGGCTCAATAACCCAGTTAAACCAGAAGTCCCGGATGGTTTCGCCGAACCCAACGAACCATTCGATGATATCAGCCTTTCGGTTGACCAAGATGCGGAGGATAGTTGTCGAAGACAGGAGACCGATTGTTGTAGGGAGCCAGTAGCGAACGAATACACCAGGTCGACCATTTTCCTTTGCCAGGGCATGCATAGCAGCGAGATGATCGGGGAGGGATTGGTCAATAATGCTGAGTAGTCGACGAGCTAGAATAGCTGGTCGATCGGCAGTGCTACTACCTTCGATGTGAACAGAGAGCTCAGGATCCTCTTCAACGCCAGCAAAGACCTTGTCCTCAAAATCACTAATATTAACGTCCAGAGTAGAGACTTCCTTTAGAACCATATCGATGAGCGCAACACTGCGTTCGACGACACCCTTAAGATCGTGGTGGTCCTGAAGATCAGCCTTATCGTCGTCAAGACCAAACTGGAGGCCCTCGTCCATTAGAACACCAAGACCACTTGCTGTGATCTCTCTTAGTTTCTTAAGCTGCGCCTGCTTGCGACGAGCCTCAGAACGAGACAAAGCAACGGGCGACAAGACTCGGCGTTGAATGTTGGCAATTGACCGTTCGCGAATACTGTCTTGCACGATGCCGTAGAACTGAGACCATTGCTGGGATAGACTTGAGGTTGTAGAATCGACGAGTTCACCTGGAGCATGGTGAAGAGAGCCTGCCTGAACGCGCAGTTTGGTAGCAGAGTAGATTTCCTGGGACCAAGCCCAGACTCTCAGAGGAGATGTCTGGACAGCATAGAGACTGCTGTAGGAATATGAGCCTAGGACCTCATCCCAGTACCAAACGTCATCATTGAGGGGGACGATTTGATCCAAAAGTGTGTTTAGAATAACACCATGGAGCTGAATGGTAGCTTTGCTCACGAGAAGCCATTCGAGTTCATTTTCATATGGACTCTTGGCATCGCCAGATTGGATTTCATTTACCGAAAGGTTTGCAGGAGCAGGGAGGTCAGATGAGATAAGAAGATCTCTGATGCGCCAAGCCGGTAGAAGGGGTTGCGAGGATGAAGTAGTGCTCAGTGACTGGATCGTGCGAAGCAAGTGGTCGAGACGAGGTGTTGAGAAGGCGTTAGTCACAGCAAACCCGTGCTCTTCAGTCTCTGAGCGTTCATCCTCAGAAGTCTCCTCAGATAGAACCGGTAGACGGTCAAGGTAGGCGTCAAGCCGCCGTACTTGACTATGGGCAGGGTCAGTGGCTTGTTGACCTTAGATCGAATAGATGAGGACAGAGAACGCGGTTTCCAATATCAAAATAGCAGAAGGGAAAGTCAAGGGTGGGCAGACGAACTCAGAGACAAGCGTCATGGTAGGACCAAGGATGGGCTTGCTTAGATCTGATAGCTACAAAGCGAATGGTCAGAGTACCACATAAGGGCCCAAGCTGGTAAGAAGGGTAACCCTATGCCGGGGATAGCAATAAATGAGGTGGGAGCTCCAGAAAGTCGGTGGAGAGCTCGGCAGGCAATCCCGGGCGGGAAGGGGACGGGGGACGGTGGTTGCAATGAGACTTCGGCCGGGAGGTGAGCGCCGAATCACGGAACACGGGCGGAGAGTTCGGAGGCTGCGCAGCCGCTGAACTGGGCGTCAGGTCGCGTGAGGATGGCGAGGGTGAGAGTTTGAGTGCAAGCTTCTCGAGAGCTTGTGCAAGCTCAACATAACACGAATGCGATGCGGAAGGTGGGCAAATGTGGGGAAACAAGCTATGGTATGATGCCACTACACATCGAGCAGTCCATTAAAGTCGAGCAAAAAGTGTTGGCTGTCACGAAAAGAGACGCTGGATCGAACCGGGGTTGATAGAGCAAGGCTAACTTCCCTCAGATGACTTTCCACTGATCAATTGCACAGCTCAGAGAAGGAACGCTTCAATGTAATGCATAATAATGACCTTGCTACATGACGTGGTGTTCACGGGGAACTGGAGGAAGGTGTGGGTGGATTTGAGCTGCTCAAGACGTCCCAGCTTATTCGTATTCGGGTTAAGCTGACATCAATCGTCACCCTTGAATGATTGCCCAATCACGTGTAATAAAATCGTTTTCAAACAACGGAATTGCTTGCGAATGCCATTTTCGTATCATATTGCATTGATAACGAATTCATTCAGGTGCGATGCTGTCATTTTATCATTGAGGTGGTCAGCTTGCTTGGTGCGCAATATGCATGCTATGGTAGATAACTAGGTATGTATCCGCCTACCTTCCTTTATTTACCTGCGAGCTCCTAGATATGATACTAATCATAATTGTACTCTGGCACACTTGTGATATGAATAGAGTTGTTATGTTGAGTAGGTATGTCGACTTTACGGAGATATAGTTACAGTATCTAGATCTCAGGTATACTTGAAACTTACTCTATATCACGACTGCAAGTTAACCTACACCACTAATTGAGGCCTCTTCATTTGCAGCCTGTTACAGTTTCAAATGGAACGCTCATATGTATGGTCTCGTATTCGGTATCGCTTTGAGGCGTGGCTCGGGACAGTGAGACACTAACCCCAGTCTAGTATTATCTCAGTACTTTTTGAACTGTAGTAAAACAACACAAGTCTTTAATCGTACCATCTAGGGTGACTTCAGGTTGCAAGAATTTTAATTGAATTACAAAGGAGGTACATGTATGTATGTGAGTAAGTGGTTGAACCGCTGGTCATCGCACGAGGTTTGTGAACGAAGACGAGCGGGCGGGAGAGGCGTAGAAGGTGAGAAAATGTTCTAATTATTCCAAACCGAAAACGAGAAAGAGAGCGTCGTGCCGCGGAATATAGCGCCAAATCTAGAGTAAGGGGGTGTATGACCCAGCAGATCGGGATTGATAATCGGATACTTTGCCCCTCGACCTGATCCGCGCTCAATCAGTGGGTATCTATTTAACGATTTTTCTTTATCGCCTCACAACTCCTCCCCAATGACACACCACTTTCCCCGAGTTATGTCGAAGTTTTCAGGGACTTTTCCATTGAACGGTCGGCAATACATGAACTAAAATGAGATGCTAGCCTTGAGACCCCTGTGCCAACATGCTGCTACTCGATCCATTCGGAATGCATTGAATGTAAAAATCACCTGTTGTAACGAGGATACGGACAGGCCCGTGACAAGGATGATGGAGAAACAGAGACGGGAATACTAGCTATGTGTATTTTTCAGTTACTCGATGACTTCTAGATTAATTTAATAGCAGTGAGCAAAACTGGATATGCACCAATTAGCATCTGCAGTAGCAGGTGCATTATGCCTGATTAAGATCTTCACCGCCCTCAATGGAACTTATCTACCTTACCTAGGTATAAGTAGAGTCTCCTTATAGACCAATTCGTTGGACCCTTGTGTACTGGCGAAGAATCGAGAAAAATTAAACAATACAGGGACTTTCAGATGATCCGATTGCGTTCCTTAAAATTCCCGTGAGATTTCCGTGAAATCGATAGATTCACATACGATTTATTCCAAGCGGTGACAAGGCTTGAATCAATTAATGTTCGCTTTGACTGGTTAACTGGGCCCGGATGCCGGAAACACAGTCTGGTTGTGGCCTCATTCTGGAACCATTTCTAGCTGCCATCTGCTATCGAGGCTGCCGAATGCACGGGCCAGGGAAAGCTCAGGGGTCCTCTGATATGGTTGGCTGACTGCCGCAGGGTTTGGAGATTCAAGTTACTGATTTGGCTTAGACACAGGGTGTGTGATGGCAAATCTGAGGTGCGATTTTCGCGACGGTACGTACCTTTGTAATGCGAAACAGTGCAGTTTGCTTCCATTGTTTCTCTGCAATAACGTACTGCTGTAAAGTTCCTTACCTGAATGTTAATGGACGCTGGGCGTGTGGCCAAGAAGGCTAAGACAAGGCCCTCTGCCCACCATTTTCAATGGAGACCCCCCTTTGAGATTCTCTAGGCCGGGCGATCGAGGAAATTGATAAAACCTCCCCAACAGCCACCGTCTTGTCTCCTTTTTCAACACCGCCATCGCCATTGTCGACCCTTCCCTTTTATAACTAGAGCCGCCTTCCTCGACGACTCTGGACTTGACCTGGTGCTAGTTGTTGTCTTCTTTCTTCTATCCTCAGAGGTTCCTTCTTTACTTTGACATACGTTTATTACCTTCATCATGGATGCGCTGTGAGTATAGTGTCCCTTATATTGCCGTGCAAATTGCGACAATGCTTTAGCAACACTTTCTAACTCGATTCTCTGCAGTAACGCGACCTCTTTCGCGTCCTTCAACCAGACCAAGGACTACTTTGTTGTCCTTGAAGAGGTTTCCAAATACAATGTCCAGCTTAACATGGTCGAGAAGCTCTGGGCCGTATGTCCACCCGATCCCTATACCACACAAACAACAAAAACACCAGTACTGACACTCAATCTAGGCTTGGTACCTTTGGATGCAGAACGATACTCTTGCGACCGGAATCATGAGTTTTGCCCTCCACGAACTCGTCTACTTCGGCCGCTGCATTCCCTACATGATGATGGACTTTATCCCCTACTTTCAGCAATTCCGAATCCAGAAGCAAAAGGTTCCTACCCTCAAAGAGCAATGGGACTGCGCCGCCATTGTGCTCATCAGCCACTTCACCGCCGAACTCCCTCAAATCTGGTTCTTCCACCCTATCGCTACCTATCTCGGCATGGACTACGGTGTACCTTTCCCTCCCGTGTGGAAGATGGCTCTCCAGATCGCCATTTGCTTTGTGATGGAGGATGCTTGGCACTACTGGTTTCACCGAGCTCTGCACTACGGTCCCCTCTACAAGGCTATTCACAAGATGCACCATACCTACTCTGCTCCTTTCGGTCTCGCCGCTGAGTACGCTTCACCTATCGAAACTGCTCTCCTCGGAATTGGTGTCGTCGGATGCCCAATTGTCCTCCTTGCTATTACTGGCGAACTCCACCTTTTCACCATGTACACCTGGATCGTCCTCCGTCTCTTCCAGGCTATCGACTCTCACAGCGGTTACGATTTCCCCTGGAGTCTGCGCCACTTCCTCCCCGTCTGGGCCGGTGCCGCTCACCACGATCTTCACCACGAAAAGTTCATTGGCAACTACTCCTCCAGCTTCACCTGGTGGGACTACTGCCTGGACACCGAGGCCGGTGCCGATGCTCACAAGCGCCGTCGCGAGAAGAAGCTCGCTGCCATCAAGGCCCAGAAGCAGCAATAGATTGCTGTAGAGAAAATCCGGCACCATGACAAATGATCGATTGCGGTGAATCGAGTCTGGCTAGCCCAGGATTCCATGACTATAAACAAAAGAGAAGGGTGCTGATCATGATGGAGACTTAGACCGGTCGCTCAGTGGGCATATATCGTCTGCATCGCTACACTCGCGACTCGAGCATTCACATGGCGTTTGGGATGATAACTAAGAACGACTTTTTACGCTTGTATATACAAAACATTGCCCTGGAGAGGCTTTTAGACATATTTAATAATCAACATCGTTCATTGTCTAATCATTGCCGTTTATACATAAATCTTGCATGACGCCCATCATGAAAAGTAGCGACTAATCCATGACCTCAGAAACCTGGTCATGAATATATAGTGTCAAAGAGACTAATCAACACTAACTTCACTGTAAGCAAGTGTTCCTTGTCGCGGTACAAACAGTGTCACCTTTATCACTGGCGAAGCAGAACTAGAGTACAAACTACTGGCCTAGGTCTCTTATTTACTCTTTGGCGTACAGCAGTCTCCCGCTGCTCCAGCAGCTCGGTCCGCCAAGCCACGAATTGCACAACTTTGGTCCCCTGTTTCGGTCGCTGATGGAGTCTCCGGGTCCGGAGCCAGCTCGCCTAGTTGCCTTGCGAGAGCGTCACATTGCACAGCCATGACAACGTCCTTGTCTGAGAGACCGGCGGGGTTATGCGTTGTCCAGCGGATGAAGGTGGTGTTATAAACCTTGATTTGAACAGTGAGCTGGCTGCAGCAGTTGTAAAGAAGAAAGCGACTCACGTTGGACCATTCGGGATGGTGGTTCCTGATCTTGCATTCGAGAGAAACTCCTGTCATGAAGTCCTGTGATGGATTAGCCAGTGGGCTTATGTATCTTGTCTATATTTTCACGACTGTACAATTCCAACATGATACGTGATGAGGATATCCCTCTGGCTCATTTGACTCACCCATGTCTTTCCAAAAGTCTTAAACTTGAATTGCCTTTCTAGAGCGGTACCATCTTTGGCCAATGTCCATCGTCCACCCTCGGAAATGAGTAGAGCATTAAGTGTGGGCGTCACACTCGCAGCGTTCGTACCAGCAGAAAACCGTGGTTGGACCATTGTTGATGTGAAGCGGATTAGTGACGGGAGACGAGCTGAGAGTTGAATAGGACGCATTGCAGAGAGAAACGTGTTGAGTTTGCCAGTGATAGTAGGCTGATTGATGAGGCTGAAAGGATTGGACGATGAGAGGCGAAAATGAAGTGAGAGGCAAGATTGACGGTACTTTTCATGTGCACTTTTGTTGGTGGGGAGTCATGTACCCACTAACGTTTCGCTGCTGATTCTATCCACGTAAATTGGACAATATGGTTTCGTTTTCAGGGGTTAAAAGTGACTGAATAAAACTTGAGGCAAGCTTACGAGGTTAGGAACTTATTGGATCTATAGTTATTTACTATGGTTATCTATATCGTGACTCTGTCGCCCATAATCTGACCGTCTAGACCATGAACCGCAAGTCTAATAAGTGAGGTGTATATCACCCGCCTTTCACTACCGTCTTCAATACGAATTATCGGTAAACTATATGCTGATACAATACTGAAAATGGAATCCAGAATAAGCAAAACTGATAAAGATGACAAATGGTTGTAGGGTATCTGAGATAATGGCTATGGAAGAACTACTACCTATACACTGACATCTTCTCTGGATATAAACAAAAGGCTATAACGGGTAAATAACCTTAGCACTTGGCGTTAGTCATGGCATCCGTAAGTCAGGAGTCACTGTATTCAAATTAAGCTCGTATAGCACCATTCACTTACACCCATCTACTTGCATCTCATAGATATCATTGGGGAGCGGAAAGCTCGGAAGAGGCATCAAATCCATTGGCCAGCTCTAGAGAGGGAAGAACTCGAAATGATCGTGTGCCCAGTAACTCGGAATCGTCAAGATGAGATTGGAAGTCTCATGTGGACGGGGAATGTGGTAAGATAGTGGCAGATTAGCCTACAGTCCAGCTAGAACGTGGAGCTTCGGTGACCTTGACACATCAAGTCAACTAAAATCTCATCCTGAAGTTAAACCTCTCTTGATTTAATATGCAATATTGATTGAACATAACTCACAACTGGCCATCCGCGTAACCTCCATCCAGGTAGATAGCAGTACTGACTTGATGCGAATATGGTGCCTGACGCTTCGCGCCAATCAGGAACTGGGACTTCGTGATCTTGGCCCTTGCAATATAATAGAAACTTACCACCACTATGCATAATCATGCTGCAAGATTCAAGGTCGTATCAGACATCTTTTTAAAACCGAATGGCAGATCGAAACATTTAAAGTCTCAACAAGCCATCTGCGTCCATTATCCAAATTTGGACAATTGTCTCGTAAGTGGGGTTCTCGCATATGAGGAAGGTGCAGGTGCAACTGCAGGTGCCCGAGGTTGGGTGGTCAAAGCTCCTTGCTCTTTGCTTCTTGCCCGTCTGCTGCTCGCTGACAAATATTTTCCCTACTGCAACAACGTTCCCCTTCCCGCATCAGTCAGCAAATCCATCCAATCTTCTCACTCGAACCCATCGTTTATTCCCATCGCGTCAAGTATCAGAACGGCCGGTGTCGGAAACAAGAAGCAAGATATAGAAAGAAGAGGATTTGGGTTTCAATTTTGAAGAGGGGACTGTCTGCGAATTGAACATTCCCTCTGCCACCAAAACAACTTTGGCTTCAGTTGACGCGTCTTTGTTACTCGAATTGAGGCTTCACCAAGATTGCATTACAACTGAGACAGTTCTTGACATCGAATTCAACACAGACACTCGTGGGTGTTTTAAGCTTTCCGCACCAGCCTCCAAAATCGTCGTCAGCACTTCAAAGCTCGTTTTAGTTGATCCTGGCAGAGCCAGAGAACGGCGTCGACTTCCGTACATGCGTACAGTAATAACCCGCATCCACCATCAGATTGCAGAAGCGAGCAAGCGACAAGCGAGCGATAACGAGACCAAACTGCCTACCTAAACCTATCTGAGCTTAATTTAGCCTAGTCCGTCAAGCAAAGCGGAGAGCAAAAGAGTCCCCGGCCCAGCCACGCCATTTTCCGACTTGATCACCACTCATACGCTCATTCAAAAGGTCCACGGATCCAGGTTACATAATCCGTTCCTCGTCCACCGGCCTCTCTCCTCACTCGTCTCCGTCAGTCAGCGTCAGGTCCCCCCTCGTCGCAGTACCGTAATAATCATCGCCCTGGGTCACCACTACTTGGATGCTGAGTCAGACTCTCCTCCCCCAGAGCTCAAGCATGCAGAACTCCTCAGCAAGCGGCGCCAATAATCAAGGTTAGTTAAGACAGCTCTTTTACTCTCTCTTTCCTTTCTTATTGTGTCTCGTCTGTTTCCTTGTCCGATCGCGTCCTTGATCTTGTTCTGAAACTAGAACTCTGTCTATTATCTATACTGCACTGCGCTTCACTTTGGCCTTGACCTATTGCGACACACATAGCGCTCCTTGTATCTCTCTACCATCTGAATAGCATCCTTGTCGCGTCTTCGCGCAACCCGATATACAATACACTAAGAGCTCCTTATCCTCGTCACTTGAACAACCCATTTTCGGCTCTATCGGCTTCGCGTCTGGTTCAATTACTATTGGCGTAGCTACTGAGTGCATTGGCTAAAACCGACCCCTCCAAATAGAGCAGCATCTGCGCGCACAGCTCGAGCTCCTAAAGAGCCACGACGCGACAGGCTCGTCCTCGCCGACCTCTCCTGCTCCTCGTGATACCCGACATCAACCCCTCCAACCGGCACCTGCGCGGCCGCCGAATGGCTTCGATCACGCGCCTAATCCCCAAGATCAACCCCGAGCTATAGCCAACAAAGGCGAGGTCGAAGCTCACATTCATCCTGACCTCCGCGCCCGAGCCAACAACGCACCCACCGCAAACATGATGCCCATCGTTCCTCCATCTGGGCATAGTCCAGGCGCATCCGCTGGACCCTCGAGCGCCCCGATTGCCCCCGCGCCTCCGCCTCACATGTCGCCAGACGACCTCGGTGACGGTCGCAGCAAGGCCAAACGTGAACTATCTCAGTCAAAGCGCGCAGCGCAAAACAGGGCTGCTCAGGTAAACTCACAGCTTCTAGCTTGTTAAGCTATGCGACTAACAATTCGTCAACAGAGGGCATTTCGACAGCGTAAAGAAGGCTACATCAAGAAACTCGAGCAGCAGGTACGCGAATACATGGATATGGAGCAGTCCTTCAAATCGCTTCAATCAGACAACCACGCACTGAGAGAGTACATTGTCCACTTGCAATCACGGTTGTTTGACGTCACGGGCGAATATCCGCCACCGCCTCCGAATGTTGATATTGCTCAACCTGCACAACAACCCTCAGCTCCAGCTCCCGCGCCGGCTCAAGCACCAGCACCAGCTCCGGCACCGATCACTTCTGCTCCCCCCGAACCAACGCCTAGCAACTCTGCCGCCGGAACACCCTTGGAAGCTGTTGCGCAGGCCGTTGCGGGTCTCGCAGCTCAAGAACAGATCGAGCGTCAACAATACCCTACGGCGCATGAATGATGAGTTATGATGATGTAAGGCAGAGCTCAATCGTTGTTATTTAGCGACAATAGCTTACAATGTCAGATTGAGTGCCTACTGCACTCAGAACCTACAGTGGCTCTACCAATAATGAGAGCGATCAAGTTCGAAGCCGCACCACGAAGAGCCGAACGGATCCTAAGGAACACGACAATAGTAACAAGGGCGGTTTTGATATCCAATATTATGTATATTCTGCGAAGCACTGACAGCGAAGCGCAGTTGGTAAGTGAAAAAGCTGTGCCATACAGACCAATGTCCTTGGCCACACGGGGGTCATGTAAAATGACAAGAACTTAAGCTGGGATGGTGGCTCTGCCCTCCGAAGAATCTTGATTTATATGGACGTAATCCGGTGGAGTGCAAGAAGGTCATAAAGAACATGCTGATATAGAGGGAGATTAGCAATGGAAGGACGGTTTGATAGAAGCAGATCAATGTTAATGGTCGGAGTTAAGGATTTTGGTAGCGAATGGAGGGTCTCATTTGAACAAACCCTAGCGCCATCATTCTCAGGATGAGGATTTTCTTTCGGCGGTGTTTAAAAGAAGAGCCAGCAATACTTTTGTTAAGAAATGTTCATTATATGTCAGCCAATATGCCCGTCACGAGTCAATATCAGAGATTTTGATAACCGACCAATAAACTTACACTGTGACCGTCCGACCGTCCGCCCTCCTATGCCTCCACATAAGCTGTCATCCCTAATGCTTCGCTTGCCTGCAGTAACGAGTTAGGATTAAGGGTTCATTGCTTGATTTGCCTCGGTAATTAGTCTACTGATGTGCATTATCTGATATGAAGTTGACTAGTTCTACTTCTTAACAAATATTTAGTCTAGCCTATAGCTCTAGGGCTGCATTTGACAGATTTGGAGCCAAGAGCTAATGGAATATACGGTACATCTCAAAATCTTCATAATAATGTTCAATTTGACGCCGAGTTTACGTTTTTGCCTACTACTAGTCACGTGCGCTGATGGGCTTCGAAGTTATGATGAAAATGCCTTCATGCAGTTTACACTAACATCCATCCATAGCTTCGATGGCCGTGTCAGATTGATCCACCACTCGCCTATCGCCGTCACAACTCATGGAAGACCAACAGCCCCAGCCAAAATCTCACAAGAAACGGCGCGAGAAACCGACCCTCAGCTGCACCTTTTGTAGAGGACGCAAGTAAGTCCCAAGTCGGACAGGAGGGCCTACGACGTGTTTATGTATTGACTCGTTCTTGACACAGGCTTCGATGTGATAGGCAGTCTCCGTGCGGTGCTTGTGCACGACGTGGCCAGCCAGATGGGTGCATCTTTACTTGCACGGAGCAAGAACGCAAGGATGCAGTCGACTATAGGCCTCATAATCGGAACCAAAAGGCCCGCCAGAGAATCACTCGTCTTGAGAACCTGGTGACGGAATTGAGAGACAGCGCGGGGAACGCAAGTCAAAGCTTGGCTCTTACGACTCCGTCGAGTAATGACTTTGCCCATGAAGAGTCTCCTCTGACAAATAGTTCAATGACTCCTAAAATGGGAAACTTGAGTCTCACGTATGAACGGGCTGTATATACTGGCGGTTCTCACTGGGCCACCATTCTGGAAGATGTAAGTCCCTTCATATCAGTTGAAAATATCGTGTTAATAAATATACCAGATCCAACAACTCAAAGACGACCTATCTGACGAGAACCCGGAGAGTATCGATGAAACTTCTCCGCCCTTCAGCAGTGACTTCATGCATCATCTACAAATACCACGAATCTCTCTACTCAGCAGTATCACCTGTCTTCCGAGAGATCAAATACTTGCCATGTTGCCTCCACGAAGGACTGTTGATAGATACATCTCCCAATATTTTAATACCTTCGACTCAGGTTGGTCTCGAATCGTCACTGGTTCCAAAATCTCTAACATGAACCAGTATTCTTACATCGAGGCAAATTCCTTACAGAAGTGAGAATACTACACGCACCGCATGATACTCGGGCTAACACCATCTCAAGTATACAAACTTCTGGGTAAACCCTTCAGCCGTGCCCATCATATGGGTAGGACTGCTATTCAGCATCATGAGCATGTCTGTATCGATCCAACAGAAGGAGTTGGGGGCTCATGATTCGCCCGCTGCAGAACTGCAGGCAACGCTTGAGACGTTTCGAACTCTTACCATTCACTGCTTGGTTGCTGGAGACTATTTGCATGCTAGCGGTAGCGGGTACACGGTCGAGGTACTGATACTGCATTTTGCCCTTGACCAATACGCAAATATTGGTACACACATGGGAAACTGGGTACTCATGGGTGTCATCGTCAGAGTAGCTATGCGTATGGGCTTACATCGCGACCCATCCCACTGGCCAAATATCCGGCCCTTGCAATCCGAGCTTCGACGGCGGGCTTGGGCGTTTTTGTACAGCTTGGACTTCTTCAGTAGTACCCAAGTCGGACTGCCACGCTTGATCAAGGATTCTCAATGCGATACGCGTCCACCGTCATATGTGCTGGACAGTGACATTGGCATTGAGCATGATGCTCTTCCTCCCGAGAGACCATTCTCGGAGCCCTCCTTGCTGGCCTTTCATATCCAGAGGTATGGGGTCGTCAAAGTGGCAGCTGAAATATACGATACTACTGAGGCAGGACCCCCATCAGCGGCCGTCATTGCTGCCCTCGAAGTCAAGCTCCAAAAAGTTGTTGATGCCTTACCTGCTTGGCTCAAACCAAAGCCACTCGAGGAGTCAGTTGCGGACATGCCCTCCGTTATATTTAATCGGATGATGCTCGATATTGTTGTCCGAAAGTCTATATATCTTCTCAACCGCCATAGCTTCATTGGCGGCTCGTTCGGAGAAGATAATACCAGGTCTCACGAGGTATGTATCGAGGCTGCCCTAGCAATCCTAGAGTATCAGCGCCGCATGAACGAGGAGGCCCAGCCTGGAGGTCTCATGTACGCCATTCGCTGGAGGGTTTCCGCGCCACTGAACCACGAGTTCCTTCAAGCCACTATGATGCTGTGTTATTCTTTGAGTAAGTACGATACGAATCGTGCTCTTAGTAGACGAGCGGACATTTTACAGGCATTGGCCATGGCAAAGGGCATTTGGGAGCAGAGCCCCGACCGATCGAATGAGACTCAAAGAGCTGTGAAAGCCATCTCGGTAATGCTGGAGCAGAATCGAAAGAACCCGGTGCCTATTGCAGTCCGTTCATCTGGTAAGGAGTTTGTCCTTTGAATCTTGTTTTGATTGCTGATCATCTCGTGTTATAGCCTTGGAGTCATCGTCTTTTAGATTGCCGGACAACGTTTTCGATGTCTTCGACAACACCTTTGGCCAAACCATGGCACTAGATCCTTCATTCTTCTCGGTCCATGAAGATATGCCAGCATTAAGCAGCGTTATCGATGAGCTTATGACTGATACAGTCACTGGGCTTTCGGGTTCGTTCTTCGAACCCATGAGCTGAATGAAGACTTTGTCAAATTCTGAGGCGGATCGAGAATGCACAAGTCTTGGGTAGTTCCGACTTCTCCCTAACGTTACAGCATCGCCACTTAGCAAAACCAGGAATAAATCGTAACTTTGACTGTCGGAGTCCTGGATAGCATTAATGCAAGAATAAAGAATGCGCTTAATGTTGCAGGTGGGCTGCTTGCCCCATATTCACCCGGAAGGCGGCGCTGCTCCGGCCTAAAGATATCCTGCCGTGTCCCTGGAAACTTCCAGGATAGGCGGCTGTACTTATCGATAAGGCACTAGAACTTCAGTGATAGGTGCAAGTTGCGATATTAGAACACTGCGATTTAGCTTCTTCTCGTCCTGACCGAGCTGACAAATCGACGTCACACCACGAGAGTTGTAAAACTATCAGATCTCCTTCTCGATTTCTGCCTATCCTATCTTGTCGTTCGTTTGCCGTTGGCAGCTTGGATTATTTGCTTGCTATTTCTCCGAATCGCCGAATTGGTTCCTTATTATTGTTTTTTTTTTCGGCCGCTGGACCCTACCGCATAGACATCCATTCATATCTTACCATTGCCAGTGGCGCCATTCAATGTCGAGCGACCCCAACGATCAACAGCAGGCGGCTTTGGCCGCTTCTGTTGCCCCTGCGTCGTCTTCCGTAGGAGGCTCTGCTGAGCCGCCTAAGAAGATCCCAAAGGGTGTTGTATTGGGCCCTGATGGCAAACCGTGAGTTTCATCATAACCGACACCCTGTAGATGGGGCCTCGTTCAATTGACCCTGGTTTAGATGCCGAAGCTGCACTTCTTTTGCTTCTTGGGCGTCTCAGACAAAGAGCACCCTCAAACAAGATGCCGCAGCAAAGGTTCAGCGCCCTCCAGCCGACTGTCCTCCGGATGTTGAGGTGCTAGGCCGAAGTACATGGACGTTGCTTCACTCTATCGCAGCACAGTACCCCGAGAAGCCATCTACGGGCCAAAAATCAGATCTTTTGAGCTTTGTTGATCTATTTTCTAAGCTTTACCCATGCTGGGTATGTGCTGAGGACTTCCAAGGCTATCTCAAACGTGAAGCGCCACAAGTCAACAGCAGGGATGAATTTGGCAAGTGGCTGTGCGGCGCTCACAACGACGTTAATCGTAAGCTGGGCAAGCCTGAGTTTGACTGTTCTAAGTGGGAGGAGCGTTGGCGGACAGGCTGGAAGGACGGTCGATGCGATTAAGCTGCTGCCGTTATGGCGTGAGCGAGCTGAGCTGAGGTTAAGGCTGGCTACTGGATCGACGGTCGGGCCGGGAGCTTAGCGCGCATACCGATATGATATAAGATCAGTCTCGACTCATTGTGGTTTTGAAGAGCAAGGGCCGTCGGTGTGCGATGTACGACTGGGGAATGACATGATGGACCGTTGGACGTTGAGTGGATACATACCGTGGGTGGTCAGTCCCGGGCCGATGAAGCGGCGGGATGGCAACGACATTTGCTGCAGACATGGGAAGAAAGGATGGGCAGGTCGTTTCATTTAACAAGCGGAGCATGGGAATCGCCGATTCTGGATGTGTTTCAAGATGGAGCACAAGCTGTACAGTATGGTAGGGGTAAGGTGAAGCAAGAACCGCATGCATAGAATCTCATCTCAGGATACAGTAGTTTAGTTGATAGATGTATAACATAGAACGAAGCGAAAGTTACAAGCTATCCGAAGCTCACCCTATACCTAGTGAAATGACATGGGCACTATTTGATTTATACGCTCTTGGTATTCTTTACGCTAGTCACGGCTGTACGAATATTGACAATGCCAATCCGATAGGGTGAGGATAATGTCAGATCAGGGCATCCCAAAGCCCTAGCCGACGACACTGTAGCGAATATAGTCAAATTCAGGAACCGAACCAAAGTATAATCTTCTAGGGACCTGATCTCATCAGTCCAGTTCAGCATCCTTGCCTTGTGCTGTCTCGACTCGACCCGAGAATCCCTGCTATTTTCGGCGAGCTCCCTTTAGGCGCGATAAGAATGATCTGACATGACAACGCCGTACAACGCAACTACCGGACCGCTATTTTGTCCAAAAAGCTGACTTGTCTGTATTGTAGTCTAAGGCTAGTTTCAAGGTGGTGTATGGATAGATTCCCAAATCTCAGGTTACCTTACCCTGCAACATCCCATCTCGCAGCTCATGCCTGTCATTACCCCTCTGAATCCATGCCCTTTACTCTCGGTCGATAAGAAATAGTTACTGTTGTCCCGCAAATTATAACACGATGTCCGTTTAGTTTTCGACATTGTTCCGACGGCAATGAGCGGAAAGCATAGGATAGAAAAGGGTTGACTACATAGATCGGACATCGATAGTAAGGTACAGTATCACATATCCTCAAATAAAGGGCCTTTTACGGACACAAAATCCCTGTCCGGAGTCATTCTAGTCATCGTCGTTGTGTTTGATGCTGCGTAGTTGTTTTTACCAGTTATAGTAGAGTAGAGTAGAGTGCTACGAGATCTTTAATGGATGGGTTAATGGTTGGTTGAGATATTTTCTCGGTGTAATGCATTGTCATCTCTTGCCTCAGCATGACTATGCATACGCATTCACTAACAATCATGTACGCAACTGTTTTATGCAAGTGCAGTGCAATGCGTTGCTGCTCACTACCGAACTGGACAGTTTGTCCGCTGGAGGTGGTGCAGTACATAATTGCACTTGGTACTATAATGCTCAGTATTGTGTCATTTATGAGGCTATATCCATGTGGTTGTTGATTCATGGACATCCACCACCGTGGACTAGGTAAAAGAAAATACGTGGTCCCTGAATCTGATCCGCAGTTGGACCCCCGTTGACCTGGGTCTGTATCGATTTCTGTAACCAATTCTACCATAAAACAACGCCATTGTCCATTCCAGGTAATGAGGTGAGTATACATACTTCCTTCCGGCATGGCCCCGGCCGGCGCTCGGCCGCACAGCTCCGGTCTACCCGGTCAATTCCTATGAGTGACTTGGAGACTCGAGCCGTTTACAACACACGCCAAAAAGGAATGGACCCAGTAAGATGGGATCGTGGCTAGTATACGGGACTCCTATCGATATTCGACTCTGATTTAGGTAGTTTTCTTTTCTTTTCTTTTTCTTCTGTCCTGCTTGGCGACATCTATCGTCCCGTAAATCAACCCCTGTTGCAGAAGCATCCGATTTCTCTAGAAGGGATCCACTCATTCTGTAGCATTGACAGCATACAGCCTAAGAAATGTTTCTAGATGTTCTTAGACCCGTTCACCTTCCAAGTCTGCCCGATTGGGAGGGCCCGTATCAAGGCACATGGCATCATATGATTTTCTTGCTGGTCGCAGTTCACCGTGGATTTAACAGTGAGGCCACAGTAAACTTAGGTAGCGTTGGGATGGATACGGGAGAGCCAGAGAGCTACTGCACCTACTAACCGCAGGAGTCGTTAGTGGAAGAGCCGCCTAGCCACCCGCTCAGTGGCGCTGGCAGGTCATTACATCACCATCACATTTTACTGATGTTGCCGCCAGGTCCTAAAGAAAAATGCTCACCATTTTTGGGTATTCTTTATAGCCCATCCAATACAGTAGTCTAAGTATTCAGTTAATCATGAACGTCAAAAAGCGTGGGTCGCTCTTACATCGCGGTTTCGGCCGCTTTACTACGGGCGCGAGCGATAAAATATCGTGACTTTGAACCGAGAGTAACGGTCAACAAGAATTCAATTGATCATTTTGGCTTATGCCCGTCTTGTCTCCTTGACAGGTCCGATTACACTCTGGGTCTAGGTCCAGGTCTGGGCTGGGCTCATCGGGAAATGCGCAGTATGGTCTTATTTTTGGGCAATTAATCAGATCAGATCAGATCAACCCATTCGAGGTTTAGGATTGAGAGGGAACAGGCAAGGGTCCCTCTCCCATTGGTAGAGTGTTGAGTATACACCCAATTTTTTGGCTGCTGCGCTGTACTGCAACGCGCCTGTACCGTACACGCCTCCACTATTGGAAGGAAGCTTCAACTGCCTTCCTTGATACTGTTTTGTGGTGTCGTCAACGGAAGGTATAAACACCTTCCTTCCCCCTCCTCTGCCGTGTCTTCTCTTCCTTCCTCATCATTCCATCGATCACTCAATTCAATCATCAACCAACCAATTTCATTCCTCTTTTGGTTGTCTTGGTTACTTCTGACCCAGACATCTCATCTCATCCCATCTCTCCTCCTCACCCAACCTATAAATAAGCTTCGAGCTTCTCTCACCTTTACCCCTCCAATCCAACCTTATCTTACCTAGAATATTTTATCATCTACCGATTAAACCGCAATCATGAGCAACAGCAGCCTCCAAAAGCCTATCGACGTGGCCGAATACCTTTTCAAGCGACTCCACGAGGTTGGCGTCCGATCCGTTCACGGTGTTCCCGGCGACTACAACCTCGTCGCCCTCGACTATCTTCCTCAATGCAACCTTAAGTGGGTCGGCAGTGTTAACGAGCTGAACGCTGGTGAGTTTCATCATGACTCCACTTCATGTGAATAGCTTCATCATGATACAATTTACTGACAATCACTTTCAGCCTACGCTGCCGATGGCTACGCTCGTGTCACCAAGATGGCTGCTCTCGTCACCACCTTCGGTGTTGGTGAGCTCTCTGCCATCAACGGTGTTGCCGGATCTTACTCTGAGCACATTCCCGTTGTCCACATTGTTGGATGCCCCTCTACCATCTCTCAGCGCGACCAGATGCTTCTTCACCACACTCTTGGCAACGGCGACTTCGATGTCTTTGCCAACATGAGCTCTCAGATCTCTTGCAACGTCGCCAAGCTCAACAAGCCCTCTGAGATCGCCGAGCAGATTGACACTGCTCTCCGCACCTGCTGGCTCCGCTCTCGTCCCGTCTACATCATGGTCCCTACCGACATGGTCCAGGAGAAGGTTGAGGGTGCCCGCCTCGACACTCCTATCGACCTTTCCGAGCCCCAGAACGACCCTGGCAACGAAGACTTTGTCGTTGACGAGATCCTCAAGGCCATGTACGCTGCTAAGCGCCCTGTTATCCTTGTCGACTCTTGTGCTATCCGCCACCGTGTTGTTGAGGAGGTCCACCAACTTGTTGACAAGCTCGATCTCCCTGTCTTTGTCACTCCCATGGGTAAGGGTGCCGTGAACGAAGACCACCCCAACTACGGCGGTGTCTTTGCTGGTGACGGCTCTCACCCTCCTCGTGCTCAGACTATTGTCGAGGATTCCGATCTCCTTCTCACCATTGGCGCCCTCAAGAGTGATTTCAACACCACTGGTTTCTCCTACCGCACATCTCAAATCAACTCTGTTGATTTCCACAGCACTCACTGCAAGGTCCGATACTCCACATACCCCGGCGTTGCTATGCGCGGTGTCCTCCGCAAGATCATCGACAAGGTCGACCCCAAGTCTATGCCTGCTCCTTCCATTCCCGAGGTCAGGAACGAGGTTGAGAAGAACAACGACGACTCCGAGACCATCACACAA
This sequence comes from Fusarium chlamydosporum, assembly GCA_014898915.1. Taxonomy (NCBI): domain Eukaryota; kingdom Fungi; phylum Ascomycota; class Sordariomycetes; order Hypocreales; family Nectriaceae; genus Fusarium; species Fusarium chlamydosporum. The sequence continues at coordinate 308,813 of JAAVUD010000036.1, read as the reverse complement.
GCCTGGTTCTGGCCTCGTGTCGGCGAATACCTCATCCCCAACGACATCGTCGTCACTGAGACTGGTACTGCCAACTTCGGTATCTGGGACACTCGATTCCCCCGCAACGTCACCGCCCTCAGCCAGGTTCTCTGGGGCAGCATCGGTTGGTCCGTTGGTGCTTGCCAGGGTGCTGCTCTCGCTGCTAAGGATGCTGGCAAGGACGGCCGAACAATCCTTTTTGTTGGTGATGGATCCTTCCAATTGACTGCTCAGGAGCTGAGCACCATGATCCGACATGGCCTCAAGCCCACAATGTAAGTTACCATTCTGGCCCACTCTCAGTACTAGTATTAACCTTTGTCTCAGCTTTGTCATCTGCAACGATGGTTTCACCATTGAGCGATTCATCCACGGTATGGATGCTGTCTACAACGACATCAACAACTGGAAGTACAAGGATCTCGTCAGCGTTTTTGGCGGCGAGAAGACTTGCAAGACCTTCCAGATTAAGACCAAGAACGAGCTCAACGAGCTCCTCACCAACAAGGACTTCAATGCCGCCGACTGCTTGCAATTTGTCGAGCTCTACATGCCTAGAGAGGACGCTCCTCGTGCTCTGGTTCTGACCGCTGAGGCCAGCGCCAAGAACAACGCCAAGAAGCACTAGATGCTTACAAGATTTTGATAGACGAGGGTTTTGTATAGCGTTCCTGGTGAACATGACATCGGGACGAATGTGCGATTTCACTTGACCCTCTGGTTGGGTTTCCTGTTTGGCTAATTATAATGATTTAAATGGTTGTTACTATAGAATGGGGGATGATGGTTTATGTTTTATGTATATCAAATTGAAAAGCGATTTTCTCAACTCAAATAATGGTTCGAATAGTAATCTTGTGGCTTTTCTGTGAAATTTGAGTCTACAACTCTAACTTCGAAGTCGACTATCCGCTGCATTTGCCTGAGATGTTCCTTCAAGTGTTGTCTTTATTGACCTCAATTCGAATAAATGCATGGTACGAAAGTTTTGTCCAACGTAAAGGCGCTTTCCAGAGAATTCGAATAAATCCTTGGCTTTATCGAAATATCCCGCTGATAGGTAGGTTCTTGTTGTTCTTGTTCCATCATAAACTCTGGGTTAGTAGGTTGTAGGCTGTGTATAGAAAGCACCACATCAACACACGTGATTCGCTCGCGCCAAAATTCTCCACGCGCGACGACCTATCTCACCTGAATCAAAGTATCTTCAAACCGACATCCAGACTCACCTTTCGCCTCCATTTTTTCCCTTTTTTGGAAAACCCAGTGCCAATTTGATAAGATCTGACTTCGTATCTGTTATACGCATACTCACATAGCATCACAATGAGTGACGGCGCCGGCAAGCGAAAGCAGGGCCCTGGTGGCAATGGCCCAGCCTTCAAGAAGAGTAAGGTAAGCACAAGAAAAGCCATTGTGTACAATTGGACTCTTTTCCGGCTTTGGGAGGATGTAGTGTGATTGCATTGAAAGAAATGAGCTGATGTTGATCAAAGGGAGGCGTGTCTGGCAAGTGGCAGACGACACACCAAAAAGCCAAGAAAACTGAGGCAATGGAGCTAGGAAGAACTCTGGAGGTCAACGATGCCGGAATTTGGGTAACTTACGCGAGGGGGATGAAGGGCAAAGCCATAAGGGAGTTCAAGACACTCTGCGATGAGGTATGTCACGCACCCATGACACCCTATTCGTCGATGTTGGTATACATGATCACCTAACTAACCTGATCCAGTACGGCGAGTCACTGTTTGGAGTTGCACCTCCGAAAGAGGATGGAGAGGGCGACGATGATGAAGACGGCGGTGACATTGAAGCTTCCATCGAAAAGGAATTGGCCAGTCTAACACAACCAAAGCCAAAGACGAAGCAGACTTTTACAGCCATCGGAACCGGTCTCGACTGTGTTTTCTTTATGAAGACGGTGAAGCCTATTGAGCCCCTGAAGCTTGTCACCAAAATTTGCCAGGATGCCAAGGACTGTCCGGACCCGATGCAGCGAAAGACCAAGTACATCAACCGCTTGACACCTGTCTTTGACACGGACAAGGCTACCGACAAGGGCATTGAGCGTGTAGCTCGGACCGTGATGGGGTCGCACTTTGAGCTCAAGAAGGAGGCAGGAGAAGATGCTCCTGCAGAGGCAACTTCTTCAAAGGAACAGGACGAAGGGTCTGCAGGCTGCACGGTAAGTCACCGATTTGATTCGCAAGCAGCGTTGTTTGATGAACCTAACAATCTCTCCTCTCAGTACGCCATTAGGTATAACATCCGGAATCACACCGCCTTCAAGTCGAGCGAGGTGATCAAGAAGATTGCGGACTTGGTCAGCCCTAAGCACAAAGTCAACCTAAGCAATCCCGACAAGGTGGTATTGGTTGAGATTTTCCAGGTAAGCGGACCCCCCTCGCGTATCCCACCTATTGCTGTGTTACGACAGTAGACTAACTAGCGTTGAGACGTTTTGCGGAGTCTCGGTTGTCGATGGCAAGGAAAGCGAGGAGCTGAAGCGTTACAACCTAAATGAGCTGTACAAGGTGGCTTTGGAGGAGAAGAAGGACAGCAAGGCCGCGGCAGCCGAGAAGGGAGCTGCGGAATCGACATAAGCTTTGAGCCACTCACGCATGGAAGCGTGTTTTTGTCTGTAGGATGGGGAACCGCCGGCATATTAGACGAGTCGAGCGTTTTGTCTCATGGCCACACAACAACCGTCTGATTCCTGCGGATTGGTTCGGTTCGTCTATGGTGTGGTTTTATACTACCTACAACGATCTACTTGTTACCCGATGGATGGCAAAGCATTTGCCGAGATGGAGATTCTCAACTTTTTCTATACCGGGCTCGTAAAGCATCCACCTGGGCTTAACTGGTTATGGAGACCGTTACAACTTGACAGGGAGCAACAACGTAACCCTCAAATTACATGGTTTCGCTTGAAGGGGGCGAAAGGATAAGAACTTACGCGGCCACGGAAGGATCGTCGCCGGTGAAATACTGTAGCATTTTAGAGCATGAACGTGCATATATCGAACCAGTCAATAGACAAAGTTTCATGGGGAGCCGAAAAAGGACGGGGATTTCTGATGCTTGGGTCATCCCTTGAAGGACTTTTGTCGCTCCTTAGACTAGGTCTCAACCGCTACTGCTACCTCAAAGCTGGGATCGAGATATGTATGAACTCTCTTCTTTTGGCGCACGGCTCAGGAGACTGTTGTCCAGCCCAGGGCTTCGTTGCACACGCACAGCACACGGGATGTGTGGGACGTGTCGTAAGGCTAAGTAAGTATGGAGTGCAGTGGATGGGTGACTGCTGGCTGTTCATATGAGAGGATAGATAGAGATGGGGATCTAACAAAGAAAGTGCAAGGGATCTTTTGATCGTGGCCATGCTTAGTTGCGCACATATGCGTGCATATTAGCACATATATACGACATTGAGGTTTCAGAGGGAGCATACATATTGAGGCCTTCGTATTGAGACCGTTTGATATACGATGAGATTACAACCAAGCCAAGCCTGCTAATATGAGTTGCTTCTTCAGCTGCTACATTTCCGAGTAGTAAATTAAGCCGGGAGTGGCTTGAATTTTGTCCCATCTTGTAGGTCTAGTTTTTATTATAATAAGAATTCTAAGAGTGGAAGTTCATGGGTGATCGTTAAGTTAGGAAGTAGTATCTTAGGTACGTACCGAAGAGAAAACGAACAAACAAGGGAAAACGGGAGCGACAGGGATGTTTGACTTGGCGGAATGCGATCCAGGTCAGCTTCGCTTGTTGTAACCAATCATAAATTTCCCGACTCGCTTCTCGATGCACGCCAGAGGCATGGTTCATTTAGAGTCTGACATTCCGCTCGTCAGTTGTTCTCGCAGACAGGAAATGGGTAGAGGCTTACGACGTCTTATACTCAGAAGCTCTACGGTGAAGATTTCTGTCTACACAGCCCAGCCTCATGGCCTGTGCAAGTTGCATCATAATAGTTGAAGAGAAGAAAAATAGTCTCCCACAGTAACCACAGTAGGTACAGTTAAGCTCAGGTTGGGTTGTCTCGCTTCCCCAAGTGCGGTGCTCGTTCCGGTCCGCGTTGCCTATGTCGATCTGTCTTTGACTAGACTCTTTGCAACAACAACAACAACAAACAAATAACAAACGAGAGTTGTTACAAAAGAATGAGTTACAATGGGATGTTAAGGCTGCTTATCCGTACCATAGTAGATCTGCATAAACTAACTACCATCGCGTTTCGGCTCGCGTCTTCAATCTTTTCGATGCTTCTATTGCGATTCTTCGGAGAGTATTCCGCGGCCTTTTGTCTTGGCACTTCGCCTATATTGATACTACGTAGTAGAGAAAGAGGGGTGGTTCGTTAGAACGGAGACGGAGACGGAGAGAAAAAGAGGCTTGGGCTAAAAGCTGCAGGCGTTTACTCACTCGGTAACCTAACAGTAACCGGTGTCGTAAAAGAATCTCGCTGTCCCTTGTCTATTTTTTTTATTGTCGCCTTTTATGCTGTTGCCTAATTGCTCGCCTCGCCAAGTAACTTCACATACCATGCCCCATGCTGTCTTCTCTTCTTGATGGCGCCTCGCTTCGGCTTCACCGTCCTGGCGGGACAAGACAAGGCTAGTTAATTTGATGGATTAATTCTTCTCCATTGCAAGACCTGGATGAATTTGACTCTACAGCACATACTTGCATATATACACAATACAGCCAAGATTGGCGTCGGGTCCCTACATACGCCGGTGCTGCTAAACTCAAGACTCGGACTGTGATAGAGCCGGTGAGTTCAGCTGAGATCAGTTCAGTTCAGCCATTGACCCAAGCTTTCATGATCAAGCATTCGTCATTTCTCTTGTTGATGAAGAAGTGAAATGAAATAACAATGCGTGGCTTCATTGGTATAGTAGGTACCTAACTAATAAAGAGAGAGGGACAGAGATAGCTGGGTTCGCCTCGCTACGTCGACCATTTACATTCCCGTTTAGCCCCCTCCCGGTTCCCTATTCCGCCCTCGTGGACTACATTTTAGCTGAGGTACCTTTGCAACTGGGCTAATTGACCAATCCGCCAATAGCTAAACCATCGCATTTCCATAATTCTCGCTTCTTTGCTCCCTCGCTGACCAGCGGTGACATCCATCCTTGTCTATCCGTAATCATTTCCGCTTTTCTTTTCTTTTCTTCTATTCCTTCTAATGTAACATCGCCAACCATGATGCTCACTCTCTCGGGACCGAAAGATATGTTGGCGCTTCGCTCGCTAGTTAATACACCCTTCACCCAATCTCTACCCTAGTTAATCCCTACACTAGGCACACTATACTACACTACACTGCTGGCACTTTCTTGTTCTTTCCTTTTTCCTGTTTGGGATTTGATTGCCTGGCCTGTCGTTCTATTTGCTTGCTTTTACATACGCACGAGGCGTTCGAGAAGGCGAAGCTAGCCCATGTATTGCAGCTAATAACTACTATACTCATCCCTCACAACCCAACCCACCTTTCAATACTATCTCTTTATATTGCCCGTTCATACTTTTATAGATCGACCCCATCCATCATATCTTTATACTATCCTAGAACCAACAAAACCAGACAGACGACTCATTCCGCAGATGCCCTCTCTATATACTCGCTCACCTCTGCTGTCATAATCTTAGTCTCGTCTTGTGTTGCAACATATTCTGTCTGTCTGGTGATCTGTTATACATTGCAGACAACTTTCTCACTCGGCTCTACTCTAACAAACTGTCAAACTCGCAAGAAGCCGAAACTCACTTTCCACGGGTCACTGCAACGTCCTCCTCCCACTTTTCACTGCCAACCAACGTCTTGATATAGCCGCCACTCTTCTCTTAAACATCTCACGACCACACAATTTGTTTCGTTTCGCTTCGCCTTCTCATATATACCCGTCTCCTTATGACTCGACCGTCGTACCAATGCACCCTTCGGGACGACGGCAGTCTGCCCCTCTTGAGCCATTGTGTTGCGCAAAAGAGCTGCAACCTTGTACATGACAATATCCCCCGTTCGGCCCGAGACTTTACTTTTACAGAACCTTCCTCAACCTCACCTACTTCTACTTCGCCCCTCATTCTCATGGCGGCTGCTCCGCCAGAGAGTTCCGTCCTTTCCCTCCTTAATGGTATCAGCCCCCGTCTATCGGTAGAGGAGCTTGAGGTCGTCCCTTCAGCTCGATTACAACGACTCTATAATGTTAAAGTCACCGAAGGACCAAGTCTCCTTCTGGCTTTGCCCCCACCTGCAATTATACGCCTGCTGCGTTCCGAAAAGTCAACACTTGGTTCGGAAGCTGCTGTGCTGAAGTGGCTCTCTTCAGGTTCTAGGGAACGAAAGGTCTTCTCGAGCTCTGTGACGAAAGATTCCATGGGCAAAACAGCTGGACTTGCCTCTGGCAGTGATGATTCATTGACTGAATATTTACCTTTACTCGTCAGGCACGAATCTCATGGTGGTGTCTTGCCGGTTGAATATAACCTTATTCGGCCACCTCGAGGTACAGCCATATCCGCTCTCTCTAAACCTTTAAATGTCAGTGAACGAAAGGCCGTGGACTTCCAAACTGGTCAGCTTCTCCGTCGGATAGCCAGTCAGGTTTCACCAACAGGAAGATTTGGTATTGCTGCCGATGTACTCTCTGTTCCTCCCTCGCCCGTTCATCACCCACCGCGGCGCTTTGAGGGAAGTTTGAGTGAGTCAAAAGGAGCCGAATCGTGGAGAGTTGCTTTTCATAGTTTGATGGAGTCCGTCCTCCGGGATGGCGAGGACTTGACTATAATGCTCAACTACAAGAGTGTCAGGCATCAGTTTGCCCGTTTTGCGCATCTTCTTGATGCAGTGGTAACGCCTCGGCTAGTTATCATGGACGCTGGAGAAGACTCAAACTCCCTGGTGCACCGATCTTGCGAAATTGGAAAGACATCTTGCGCTCCCGCCGGAGAGATGAAAGGGGGACTACCGTCGAAGTTGGTGCGAGAGGTTTCGAGAAAGTCGGAGCTTGTGAGGACTAGGCGACCGGACTACAGGATTGTCATCCAAAATGCTACCAACGAAAACGAAGATCTCTCAATACTGGAAGAGTCGGTTGGAAAAGACATCGAGTTAACAGGTCTTCGTCAATGGAGCAACTGCATTTTCGGCGATCCTCTCATAGCCTCCATCTTCAGCAAAACACCATCACCCTCAGAAAACTTCTGGCGAGGCTTCGACAAGCCACTCCCAGGCCAAAACACCGAGTCGCCCAGCATCATCGAAGACAGAGAAAACGCACATATCCGGATACTGCTATACGAATGCTATCACGCTCTGGTCGCTCTGGTGGGAGAATATTACAGGCCTCAGAATGACAGCAGCAAGAAAGAGCTTGCGGCGAGAAAACAACTCGCCAGTGTCCTGGCTCAGCTGGAAGAGCTTGACGGGATGGGTCGGCAGCGGCGTCGACGCCCGAGTGGTGAGATGTCGCCCGCCAAAAGGCCGCGTTCTGGTCAGGAGAGCGAGGAGGATAGTGAATCTTGATGAGATATGATTAAGATATCGACCGATAGCTATACGCTAGGGCAAATGGTATCTTGGATTCATGAATACATAAATATTAGATTTGTTCCTTCAGATTTAACCCTTGTACACGTAGCTGTTTCCCATAAGCTCAGTCTCATCTTGTGATAACTAGACGACACCGATAGAAATCACGCTCTTGCTTTTCCCTTCCGTTTTGTTGAATCCCCACTAGCCTCATCACCATCCTCGGCGTTCTCATCGTCTTCATCTCGTGGGAGTTGGATGCCCATCATGCCTAACAAATTACCCGTCGGTCCAGCCATACCAGCCTGACTTTTGAAACTCTCCAGCAGATTTTTTGCTAAGTTGTAATCAATATCGACTTCCTCTTCGCCATCGTCGTCTCCTTCCTCTTTGATATCCGACAGGCTGCTTTCCCCATCTTTTTGGCTGGTGTTCTTCAGACGAGGTTGCTTTTCGGCTGTGGGATCAAGCTTAAGAGCACCGTGCTCATTGAGTTCAGCTTCGAATTCGGTGGTAAGCTTCTGGATTTCTTCATCCTCTTCATCCATAATCGGTGGTCCGGGCTTGGTTGCGATTTTCTTGGTCGCGCCGGTGCTTGTGCCTGTAGATGGTAGGCCCATCATCTCTCTCATCATTTTCGCGAACTCTTCCTCATCGAAGCTGACTTCCTTGTCCTCAGACTCACTATCGTCGTCAGATTCATCATCTTCGTCGTCGTCGTAATCCATTTCGTCAAGCTCTGCACCCTCCATTCCAGCACTGTCGTCATTGAGGAATGCCTCAAAACGGGAGACAATCTTACGAAGGTCAGATTGCGTGTTGACGTCGCCAAACCCTGACTTTGCACTGGAAGGGTTGTTTCCCCTTTTCCCATCCAGTTCTCGTTCGAATTCCTGGTAGTCTATGTCCATCCAAGCTTCGCTGTCATCTCGGTTGGCATCCTTCCACGATTTAATCTCTTCGTCTGAAGGGAGAGCATCATCGCCATCTTCCTCCAAATCCTCAATAACAATAGCAAGCTCGCGGATGATCCTGTTCTTACTCTTGTCGGCCTTCGCAGCCAGCATTTCGAAACCACACGTAAGCTTCATTCCGATATCCATTCTTGCCATAATCTTATCCGCCTCGCCTGAGGGCGCCTCCTTTTGCGCTTTCTTAAGGACGTCACTCCAGCTGGGTGGCGCATCGAATCTCTGGGACCGCAGTTGAGCAAAAAGTACTTTACTGAATCGGACAGATGTCGTGATGAGATCCTGTGGCGGAAATTTCGGTGGTCCTGATGGCGAGATGACACGTTTCAGAGCAATAGGATCACGAAGATAGAATGTCTCGACTGCTGGTGCAACTGACTTGGGAAGCGAATGTAGGACATATGCTAGTTTCCTCGGTATAGTGACAGGTGAGTAGTGAATTGATTCACCAATCTGAGCTGGATACTTTTCGAGCCTGTAGAAGGCCTCGGCTTCAACGAACCCTGAGTGAACAAGAGCTTCACGTTTCGTTTTGACAATCTCGACTGCTTCGGGAAGCTCAAGATTTCGATTTTTAAGGCCATCTTCGTCTTTAACTGGAATAAGCAAGAGGTTACCCTTGTTGATCCATGTTCGGTTGCTGTCAATTTCAGGGTTCAGCCACCTAGGAAGTACATTTGCGGCTTCAACGAGAAGAAACTCGCCATCTGTGTCAAACACTCGGATCCAGAGGTTAGGGTGAGACTTGGAAAGTTCGCGTAAAATGTATACAATCAGCCACTCGTCCTCTACTGCATCGCTGTAGTCAGTGATACCGTGGAGATACACTAGGCCTGTAGTGCCAGTCAGCATACCACGTTAAAACATGAATGAGCTTCACAGACATACCTTCTTCATTTTTGAGGGCAAGGTTGAAGTCGTCTTTTTGCCATATGTAGTCTTTTGTGAGTGTATTGGCCAGATCTATGGCAGACCTTCGAATATTCTCAATTTGTTGAAGTTGTTTCCTGCCGTCTAGTTGAGGATCCAAGAAGAAAAGTAGATACTCAACACAGTTGTCGGGCAGTTGATTCTTGAAGACTGTCTCCTTTGCTTGATTCGGTTCCTGAGAGACATCCGCTTCCTCTTCTTCTATTATGGCGGATCTTAACGACATGGTAGACTTGAACTTTTGTAAACTCGTGATTCTGTTGCTGTGTCAAAGGAGATAGATGTTGAGGTAACAGCGGTTTTACATATGATAGCTACCGGGTAGGCAAACTATCCAAGCTTGGTAGCTCATATGACAAATATGCACTAAACCAATTATAACTTAGTGCTGTTCGTTCCACTTTTGCAACACGCTCGTCACGTCCCTACGCGTAGAGTGGAAGGAAGCTTCCTTGGATTCGTTTCACTGCCGTTGGTTTATCCAATACTCCTCCTTAGTACAGGGGAAGTGATATTCGCTCTCCTCGGCTCTCTTTGTACTCACTAACTGCGCTACTTCGTTGCCCGGTTTCTGTCTCTGTGCTCACCTTTCTTGTAAAGGATTCCAACCTCAAATATCCATCCATCGTTTGGAACGTCGCAAGGCCGTGCGCATTGCCGCCATGGCTCCCACCAAACGATCGCGGCGCGACGCTGAACAAGACGATGAAGTAATAGGCGTACAACAAGCGCGATCAAATTTTGGAAACGGCGATTCTGTGAGAGCCACAAAAACACGACTAATCATCTACTTATCTAACTTTCGCAAAGAGAAAACGTGCTAGGGTTACCCTCGATGACCAAAGAACGACAGAGCATACCCCCCAGCGCGAAGAAACACCAAGCGACCGGAGTGAGGATGACGAGGATCGCCGACCAAACAACTTCCCTCCTCAAACACAATATGAGCTCATGCGAGATAATGGCTTCAAGCACCTCGAGCACGCTGACTGGGATGACCAGCAAGCGACTCAGAAGTTGGCCCAGCGGGGTAATACCCTCGGGAACAACATGGTGTCTGAAAGTGGTATCATTGAAAGCATTACGTGCTTCAACTTTATGTGCCACGAGCGGTTGCATGTCGACCTTGGGCCGCTCATCAACTTCATTGTAGGAGAAAACGGAAGCGGAAAGAGTGCTGTCTTGACCGCCCTGACGCTTTGTCTGGGTGGCAAAGCCAGTGATACCAACCGAGGAGGAAGCCTCAAGTCTTTTGTGAAGGAGGGTACTGAGCAAGGAAGTTTGGTCGTGAAGATCAAGAATGCTGGCTCAGATGCCTATCAACCCGATATATATGGCGAAACCATTATTGTTGAACGCCATTTTTCAAAGTCTGGTAGCAGTGGATTTAAAATCAAAAGCGCCAACGGTCGAATCATATCAACAAAGAAGCAAGAAGTCGACGAGATTTCGGAATGGTACGCACTGCAGATTGGCAACCCTTTAACAGTTTTGTCGCAAGATAATGCACGCCAGTTTCTGAACGCCGCAACACCCGCCCAAAAATACAAATATTTCGTATCTGGTGTGCAGTTAGAGCAATTAGACAACGATTACAAGATGTCGCAGGACACACTTGATAAAACGCTCATACTCAGAGATGACCTAACCTCAAAAATTAGTCAAGTCAAGAAAGAAATGGAAGACGCCAAACGTCTATCTGATACAGCAGCAAAGAACAAGTCATTGCGTGAGAAAGCACGGCATTACATCAATCAGCTAGTCTGGTCACAGGTAGTGGAGCAGGAGCGAGCACTCGCCGAATACGAGAGGGACCTTGCGAGGCGAGATCAGGCAATTGTTGAGAAGGAACAGTATTGTGTAAGCATGACGGATGAGCTCAAATCGATAGAAGAGAAGCTTGAAGAGCGTCGTCAGGCAAAGGAGCAACTGGAACAAGACCGAGAATCGTTCGAGGAGAACATTGCCAAAGCGACGGAAGCACACCGAGAAGCAATGAAGGACGAGTCTGAATTACTCATGGAAGAACGAGATGCCCATCAGCGCCTCAAGACGATCAAGGACGACATCAAGGCTTGCAAGACCAAGATTCAAGAAGAGGAACGCCGACTGAGCCAGTCGACTGGAAATGCGAGGTCTGAAAAGGATAACGAGCTTGAACAAGCCCGGGATAAGGAATCTTTGCTGAGACAAAAGATGGAAGAGATACACAACAACCTTCCTGAGCTTCAGAGTCGACTCAGCGACGCTGAGCAGCGTTCCAAACGGCTTTCGCAGAGCAAGGATCTCAAACGCAAAGAGATTGTTTCTGTAGAGCAACAAGTCCGAGAACTTAAAGCAACAACCGAGGGCCGTTTTGACGGCTATGACAGAGAAATTCGCGATGTTGTGAAGGCCATAGAGAATGAGCAAGGATGGGAACAGAAACCTGTCGGACCTATCGGAGCTCACATTCGACTATCAAAACCCGAGTGGTCAGGCATTTTGGAGCGAACTATCGGAGAAGGACTCAACGCATTTGTCGTGAGAAGTAAATCAGACCAAACAAGACTGTCCAACTTGATGCGACGATTTCGCCTCAAGAAACAGCCTCCAATTTACATTGCATATGGCGGCAAGATCGACACGAGTAGCCAGGAGCCGGATCCAGCGTTTGATACCATTCTTAGGGTGCTACAGTTCGACGACGACATTGTCAGATCTCAACTCATCATTGGCAACCAGATTGAGAAGATCATTCTTATTCGGGACCGAGTCGAGGCTGAGAAAGTTATGGTCGAAGGCGTGCCTCCACGCAATGTCGGAGCATGTCTTTGTTTCCATGACGGAAAAGGAAAGCGAGGATGGGGTCTCAGGCTTACAAATCGTAATGGCTCAATCGGAACCAGTCCTGTATCGCCATATACTATGCGGCCACGAATGCAGACAGACACTGGCCAACAGGTTGAGATCCAAGAAGAGCATCTCAAGCACTTAGGTCAGGAGATGGCAGAGATCAATCGAGAAGAGCGTCAGGCACAGCAAGCGGTTCAGCGATGCAGAACAGAGCTTGAAAACCAACGGAAAGATAACAGGAAATTTGAAGGTGATCTTCGTCGAACACAAGCTGATATCGAACGCATTCAAATGGAAATGGATGCTTTCGAAGGGGTTGATGACAGACTGAATATCCTCCGAGCAGAGCTAGAGTCAAGACGGTCCGAAGAAGAATCTCTCGGAAATCAATACGGCGAGATGGCACTGTCGAAGCGAGACTTGAAAGCTAAAACCGAGAAAGCTCGCTTGAGACTTGATGAGGCGAGAAACAACCAAGAGGAGTTCGAAAACAAAGTCGAAAAAGCGGCCCGAAAGATTGGCGTTGCCGAAAACATGAGGCGAGTTGCTGTAGCCAAGAAGAACGACGCCTTTGAATCGGTTGACATCGAGAAAAACGAACGACGTCGCATCGAGGAGCAGAGAAATCACAAAGCAACAGAGGTGACCGAGTTCATCGAGCAAGCAAGACAAACGGCACCAGAGCGTGTACACATTCCGGATGACGAAACACACGCCAGCATTGAGCAAAAGTATACGAAGATCAGAGAACAACTGAAGCAACGGGAGGCCCGCCTTGGGGCTACGGACCAAGAAATACATGATCGTTCTACTGAAGCTCAAGAGCGATACGAAAGCGTCAAGAGGCAGACCAAGGACTTGGACAACACTATTGATTCCTTGAAGCATGCCATTGCAAATCGTTTGTGGATGTGGCGGATGTTCCAGCGACAGATTAGCGCGCGCGTTCGTATCCAGTTCAACTATCTTCTCAGCGAGCGAGGCTTTCGAGGTAAGATTGACCTGGATCACAAAAACCGCAAGGTGAACATCCAGATTGAACCTGATGAGACGCGCAAGAGCTCATCTGGAAGGAACACAAAGACTCTGTCTGGTGGAGAAAAGTCCTTTTCGTCTATTTGTATGCTGCTCTCAGTTTGGGAGGCAATTGGTTCGCCAATTCGATGTCTTGACGAATTTGACGTATTCATGGACAACGTCAATCGTGCTATTAGTACAAACATGCTGGTAAGTAATTATTGCACCAAATCGATAAAAATTGCACAATCTAACGTATTATTTCAAAAAGGTGGATGTTGCTCGTCGCTCAGTTTCGCGTCAGTACATTCTTATCACTCCCAATGCCATCGAAGGTCGGGCGAGGTTGGACAAAGACGTCAAGATCATTCGGTTAGTGTTTCTTTTACCAATCTACCATAATTGTCAGTCACTAACGATGCCTCTCACAGACTTACGGATCCCCGACAACGAACACTTGATGACTTTCGATAGATGTTGTACTCGATCAGTTTCTGGAGTTAAGCACGAGGCATATAATTGGCAAGGCGCTCAGAGAACTGGAAAACAAAAGGATGGGTTTACGCTTTGTGGAGTTATTAATGACACCAAGGGATTTTAAGAAGTGGTTCTGCACAGGACTGGACAATCAATATATAACATTAAAAGTTTGCGCCTGTCAAGGCTTCTATATTCATGGAAGATGGTATACGTGGCTTTTTACAATAATTTTACACAAACACTTCATTCTCCTTCGTTTTGAGAAATGTAAATCTCTTAGACCCTGACACCCTTACTCCTTAGAATATTCACACCAGCGCTGAATGTGTATCCGGCCCATTGACCGAACGATCCGACCATGCCACCGACCGACTTGACCTCACCTAGTCTTCGCTGAAGGAACTGTCTTGTCTCAACAAAGTCGGGAGATCGATCATTTGTCATGAAGAGCTCGCTCGTGCTGTAGATCATGGATAAGCTGGCGCGCTTGGTGTACCATGAGGAATCGACAGCCTTGTCGCCAGAAAGGAACCAAATCTCATCAGAGAGCTTAGCGAGCTCTTTTAGTGATTCAGGAACGTAGCTGGGCTGGGCCATAACAGCCAATGCCTGTAAAACATAAGTATAAGTATTTATGGTATGCCATAGGTTCGATATGTATCTTACCTCCTGCCAGCGGTTCAGAATCTCCTTGTTACCCATAAGTCGTTCCCATGTTAATGCCTCCACTCTAGCCGCAACACCTGGTTGATCAAGATCGGGGAAAATCTCCTTGCTGCGACCTGCCAGAGCCTCGCGCTGGGTAATAAGATGATATCGGATCAGGCCAAAAGCACCGTCGGGGATGACGCTTGCACTGATATCGAGATAACCGGCATCTCTTGCGCCGCGGCCAAGTGCTTTCTGAGAGAATCCGAGTTCGGGGACGTGCTTGTAAGCAGCAGCTAGGATGGACTTTTCAGCATCGCCAAATGCCCCCGGTGGTGGTGGGTGATCGTATGAGTGGAAGGGCCGGCGGGGCGTTAGACCGTGCGTCACCCTCGCGGCACGCAGTGCTGATGTCCTAGGGAAGATTCTTGTGGAAGCTGCCATTTCGAAGCAAGTTCGTTGTGAAGTTTGTATTCGAATATGACGATGTCTTGAGTGGGCTTCACATGGATCGATCGACCGTTTTTTCTGGAGTTGACGTTTGTGATTTGTTCTAAATGGTAGCTAGCTATCCCCCAATCAAAACGATTCAGTAGTCCGGGGTGGGCCACGGCGGAAGAGCTCGGGCCACTCCGGACTACGATGGCGCTTTCGCTCCGTTTCCTGTACGGGATCGGCAGTCACAGAAGACTACAACATGTTTTCCCCCCTCCAGAGTGGCCGCTTGATAGCACAATCCTTCACCATAGCTGTTGATGTGGTTGCGATCCAGTGTACGGTACAATTTCGTGGGATTGAGCAAGAATAAAGCCTCACTCAAGGTTATTTATAACCGTAACTACCTACGTACATACCTACCTGGGTACCTTAAAAGTAACCGTACAGGTTACGGTAGGTGGTATTAAGGAACGATTTGCTAGGTACCTAGGTACGATCACAACTCAACGCTTTCACCACGGTCAAATCAGCATGGCGGGGTTTTGGTACAGCATTGTGAGATGTCGTGCTTTCGTCAATCACTTTGTCTCAATCTCCAGTGGGTGTGTCTGATCTGATATGCTTGTAAGCGAGAAATTGCCATGCTACCTTGCTCTAGTTCAAGCCTTGTCTTACTAGCATGGATCGGTCCCTCACAATCTTCCGAGAAGTCCTCGACTTCAAACCCAAAATTCATCTGGCATTTTTAATCGCGAGGCTTCAACCTCCGGAGTGATAGAACGCAGCAGGTAATGATGATAGCGATACTATCCTCTTCCAATGCAGCCATTTCACAGGCTTCCCCTTTTACGCCTTTGTCTCAAGAAGCCTCGCACTCCTTCCTGGTCGTCTCTGGAGAGCGAGCGGCGAGGTGACAGGCAGCTTGTGGAAGTGCGTACTTGCTCCACATAGGATGCTGCTAAGGCCTGAGCGTCGACATCGCCAGGGATCCGCCAACAACCTTGATGATCGGACCTGGCATGAACCTGATTACTAGCATTAGGTAGTTAGGCCACGATATTGGTACTGTACGATGTTAACGTATCATAATACCTGCATCAAAAGAAGTCCAGGCATTTCCACCGCGCGTCTCGCGGTTTGACGATGCCCGAACAACCCGAACGCTTATTATCCATTGTGTGTTGAAAAACCAAAGTCTCATATTGCCTGCTCACTATAAAGAAACATTGCCGGAGAATGTGACGAGACAAGACAGTTAATATTCCTAATCCTTGATGCGTTGAAGAGGGGCCGACAGCGGTAAAGATCAAGTTATTGGCTAGCTCCCTTTGCGACTTGCAGCGATGGCTGTTGTGCAACCGCAACTGTCTTTGTAGCGAAATCAAGGTGTGAGTTACACAAACCAATCACAGCTCTCACTGCCTACATTCAGCTGCGCATGCGACGCTTGACTAGACACAGTTTCGGAATCGTTTCGGCAAACTGTTTAGGAGAAGCAGGGTTCTCTCATGTGTGTGTCGTCGTGTATGTAAGTGATACCATGGAAATTTCCAAGCACGGGAGAAGTGGTTGTCTGTCGATTTCCCTCGGACATTTCTTTCAGCAAGCTTAGTGAAGAGTGGCAGCAGATGGATGAACATCTCGTCAGAAAACTCGTGGTTTCAGCCCTGCGACGGAGTTGACAAGCCCCGTTCGCTCTTGGGCATCGGATGCTAGCTGTGATGGTGTGAGTGCGGGATATGGGTGGGTTCGTGCTGCAGATCTGGATACCAAGAGCCTGAAATCAACAATTAGCCAATGCAGCAGATCCTTGATCTGTTGCTGAAAATGCGCATCTCCTTGTTCCTGGCGTATACTAGTGCACTTTGGCCTAGCAAAGTGCTTAAAACAGTCCAATAATCGCTCATGGAAAGGCATATTAGGCTGGATGGTGAAACTTGGCGAGCCTGATATAATGCAAATTCGACTACCGAAGCTGGGCCACGGGTAGACGGAATCTCATATGTGCTTGATATCCGATGGTAATGCAGAACGCTTTGATGCGTGAACCCTGACAGGATGCAGACGAGGGTAGCAGTAGTTAGTTGTGAAGTAGTAACAAGCTGCTTCCGGCACCGTACATGATTAATTGCATCGCTGAATGTACATGACCGCTGGCGGAGTCTTCTGTGAAGAGTGTTGGTCCTCGGATTCATGTGATACTAGTAGTATGCGTAGGTACCTAGGAAGTTTTGCGCGAGTATCGTATAGTGACAAGTTGAGATGAAAATTGAAGCCTGGTCGTGTCTAACTGTCTACGTTTGAACTCGGTCTGCCTGTACTGACTGACATATAGGCGGTCTTTCCAAAAGAGGGAATTGTACCTAGGTAGGCACCTTAAGTAGGTACCTACCTAACAGAGGCAGACAGGGAGCATCTAGCGCTACCTAAAAGTGTGTCTACTGTGTACTTGCCTTCCTTAAAGCTCGAACTTGTGATACCTGAGGCCGTCAGCCCGACTGCCTAGGTAGTAAGCGTGTGTGTAGAAGGAGTTTAAACATACCTGCTAAATTAGAGGACAGCAAATCTGGCCTTTGTAGATAGGGTTACAATTGGAAAGTTGTTTCCATGTACCGTATGCATGGTAGAAGTCAATAATACAGTTACAGTAGTCCAACTTTTGAGACGGTGGATTGTACCGCGTACAATAGACGGGCTGACTGGCAAGGTAACTTTCATGGGCACCTCGTGTTATCATGCTCATGTCCTAGTAAGCTTCAGATGTGGATCCCATCACGTCCCAGTGTCTCCTCCCTGGTCCTACCCCCGTCTCGTGTCCTCATTCGTCGCCTGCTCCTTCCTCATCTCTCGCCCAACGCGTTCTTTTCTTTTTGCGACACAAGAAGAGGGAGTGAAAGAACCTTGAAAGTCAGCACTAAAGAGCCACAGACATCGAAGCCACAATTGCCATCCTTCCACCATCGTCTTCCTATCGCTGTTGTCTCCTCAACCCCCCTTGGAAGCGTCAGAAGCCGACACTCTCCCGTCCCTGGCTAAAAGAAAAAAAAAAAGTCGACCAACCTGACCAGCCCATTCCCGGACGCTGGTATCTGGTACCACCACGCCGCACGCCGAGACCCTTTTCAGCCCAGCCCAGTCAAGCCAAGCCCATCCTGTCCACGCAAGTGAACTGTGATTCATCCGTGGCCTGCATACAGGTGCCTTGCTTGCTTGCAATTTCCATGCGATAATTGCAGTTGTTGACCGTGGATCCTGACCGTGGCTTGTCCTGTTTTAGCTCTCGCTGTCCAGGCACTTTATTAGCCTACAGAGCCGTACCTTGACTACGCATTCGTCACCCCCATAGTTACCTATCTTCGCTCATCGATCGCTCGCCCTCCTAATATTCCACTACGAAACGTGGACACCTACGGCCCGTCTCCGCTCCCCTCCGCCGCGACCTACCCTTCCTAGAAACTGGTCGCGCCAGTTCCTCTGTTGTGTCCGAACTCGCACCCGTCACTCGTCCCTCACAATACCTACCAACTTACCTACCAAACTACCTTATTACGCGACAAGGACACCCACCCCCAATCAAAAGGGAACTTTCTTTCTGTACATCCAGACAGACATTCAGGCATTCGTATTACACACGCGATTAAACCGCAGTCACAATGGGTACGTTGATGATATCTTTTGCTTGGTTCCTCTCATCTTGGTTTCCTGCCGTCGATGGCAGCAGTTGGTATACTATGATGGCTAGCCATACGTTCACGCGTCTGCGAGGCAACTTGCGTGCCGGTCGTTTGTCGTTTTGACCTTGCAGTGCCGTGGCCATTGTTGTCCTCGACGGCTCCTCGAGGCTCGGCGACTGCCTGCCTGTAGCTGCCCTGCCCCAGCCCATCCATCTTCTCCTGAGCCTTATTGAGCCCAATCCAACTCATGATCTGAGCCTCTTGATTCCCAAAGCCGAACACAACAGATCTTGAGCCTGCTTGCCTGCCTGTTGCTGCTGTGTCTTGCATTGTTGTTGTTGTTGTTGTTGTATCTGCGCATGCGATCCCACTCCTTGGAGTGTCTTCATCAATCAATGTGATACCACCTCTTGCTTGATGCAGTCTCGGACATTCCCCATTCCACTCCAGCAAAGCCCTTCCAGCCGTCTCTTCCTCGCGTCGTCCTTCCCCATCCATTCACTGCATTGCATTATCGAGCCCCCTTACCTGCATCTCCCGCCAAGGTCCACCCGGCTCTGCCACCACCCCTCCACTAGAGAGGTTGACCTCTCTGCCTACCTCAACCAAGCTACCCTTACTCCCTGCTATTTCAAACACTCTTTCTCTCTCTCACCCTTTTTCGTTATTGCGCATCTTTCGCAGAGGTTCTATTCTTTCTTGATGTTTCCGATTCTGAAGCTCACCTTTCTATAGCTGATTCCGGTGACACTTATCGACCCGTAAGTAAACTTAATTCATTCCTAACTTTCCCCAACCTTGCCATTCAACCGCACATGCCTGTTGAAGGTACCTTCCCGGCGCAATTGCTCTGTGCCATGCCGAGCTTGTGCGCTCCCCCTCGCCAGATCGTGGTGCGGTCTTTGCTCATCCCCGCTTTCTCAAGAACCTTGAGCGCAACTTGAATATCTGGAAGGAGCTCTCGATAGCTCCATTCATCCGAGATCCGCCATAGCGGCGCACCTTGGTTGCTACTTCCTACTTTCCCATATGCTCAACAGCAAGTTGTTGCGGTATGCCGACTGACTGCTCGTTTTCCATGCTGGCACTGCGTCGGCAGTGGCAGCGGCGGGGGGCAGGGAATCGGCTTCGTTTGCGCGCGCAACCTTGTTTTACCCAAAGCATCTCAGTTCACAATACCCCTCTTTCTGCACAACAGTGGCTTTTTCACTTGGCGAAATCAAGCTTTTGAAATGGCATCTTCACTTGTACTTCTTCCAGCTAACAAGCTCAAGCGTGAGAGGTCACGATCTCCTCGCAGACGCTCAAGAAGCCCCGAAAGGTCACATCGACGCCGCTCCTACTCCCCCCGCAGCCGATCAGGAAGCCGGGACGACTATCGACGAAACCGAGATCGCTCGCCCATGACTAGCACAGGCGCACCAGGTGGAGGACCAAGTGCAGGATACGGTGGACAGGCCCCTCACCGATCTTACGAAGAGCGAGCCGTCGCTCGAGAACAAATGATGAACAACATTCGCGAATCGTCGCAGCAGGACCGCCGAGTCTACGTCGGTAACCTCTCGTACGATGTCAAGTGGCACCATCTCAAGGATTTCATGAGACAGGGTGAGGCTTTCAACGCCGCGGAACGCAGGTGGAATACATGGGACTGACGAAATGGTATAGCTGGAGAGGTGCTCTTTGCCGACGTGCTCTTGCTTCCCAATGGAATGTCGAAGGTGGGCTTCATCGCATGATTTTTCTTTTCCCTTGGCAGGCTTTCCTTTGTGGTTTTCTATTCCCCCTAGCATTTATGGACGGTTGGGTTGACGGGTGGGACGTTGTCCTGGGTTAATTGTAGGGATGCGGGTAAGTCAACTTCCATTCTGAGCTTTTTGGACTTCGCTAACATGTGAGCAGAATTGTGGAATATGCTACGCGGGAGCAAGCCCAAGCGGCTGTTGCCCAACTGAGCAACCAGAATCTCATGGGTCGCCTAGTCTACGTGCGTGAGGTAAGTAAAAACAATTCCAAGCAAAGCACGGCCATCAAGCTGACAGAAACACAAGGACCGTGAGGCTGAGCCTCGGTTCATTGGAGCCACTGGTGGAAACCGTGGCGGCTTCGGCGGCGGCGGCGGTATGCCCGGTCATTTCAACCCTGGATATGGCGGCGGTGCCCCTGGTGGTGGTGGTGCTGGTGGTGGAGGCCGTCAGATCTATGTGGCCAACGTTTGTTCTACCCCGGTTTATGTCTATGCATCGGACAAGAGTTGACATGCAGTAGCTTCCCTTCAACGTAGGCTGGCAGGACCTCAAAGACTTGTTCCGTCAAGCCGGTATGTATTAACTTTACCCTCATTTAAACCCATGATCCCGTGGGGTTTGTGTCTAACGATTATCTAGCTCGAAATGGCGCCGTAATCCGAGCCGATGTCCATATTGGCCCCGACGGTCGTCCCAAGGGATCTGGTATTGTTGTTTTCGAAAGCCCCGACGATGCCCGTAACGCCATTTCGCAGTTTAACGGCTACGATTGGCAAGGCCGTGTTATTGAGGTTCGTGAGGATCGCTACGCTGGTAGTGGACCTGGCATGGGCTTCGGTAACCGAGGTGGCTACGGTGGTGGTATGCGCGGAGGATTTGGTGGAGGATTTGGTGGCCGCGGCGGCTTTGGCGGTGGCCGTGGAGGTTTTGGAGGTGGCTTCGGCCGTGGAGGATTCGGCGGAGGTGCTCCTGGCGGACCCGGCTTCGAGCCTCCTGCCAGCTCCGTCCCTCCCAATCCCTTCACTGACTACGCCACAGCCGGTGGCGATAGAGGAGAGATCATCTATGTTCGCAACGTAAGGCTCTTCTCCGTATTACCTAGTCGCGACTCTCTACTAACCCGATAAATAGCTGCCCTGGTCCACCAGCAACGACGATCTGGTTGAACTGTTCACCACCATTGGCAAGGTTGAGCAAGCCGAGATCCAGTACGAGCCCAGCGGTCGCTCCCGTGGTACCGGTGTCGTTCGCTTCGATTCGGCCGAGACTGCCGAGACTGCCATTACAAAGTTTCAGGGCTATCAATACGGCGGCCGCCCTCTCAACTTGAGCTTCGTGAAGTACATTAGCCAAGGCGGAAACGATGTCATGGACACAGATCCTCATGGTGGCCTGACTCAGGATCAGATCATGTAAGAGAAGGGTGATCATGTGCACTGAACTTGGGTTTTATGCAGCAATGTTCTGTTACGATCATGGTCAACTTCTTGTCAGCGGGGACCTTTTCTCCTCTCTTCGCACCTTTCCTTTTATACGGGCTTGTTTCTTTTCTGGTTCTTTTCGTTTTTCACATGAGCAGCAAAAGCTGGAGGACATCGGTGGTGGAATCTTGACTTACGGGCACGCGGTCGAAATCACTATCAAGGATGAATGGACGCCTTATCCTCTGGTATGCTGAGGAACTTAGGGCGATGGGATCTTATTATGGACTTACCAACAGTACCGACTTGTCCCACCTCCAACGCCTCGACAACGGCGAGCAGTTATAAGGATAAGGTTGCTCATTGTGTCAATGGAGGAAGGGATGACTGCTCGAGCTGGCAGCCTCATAGGAGACTGCATGGCTCTACTTAGAATGTATCTCGAGTAATCATCCGAAGGTTTTTAAGAACGATGGCAGGTGGTCTTGTTGAAGGGGAAGAGCGTAGGATCCTTGCGGACATGCGTGCGTAACATCTTGGGACGCCACCGTCATTTACAGGTTGAATGACGGTATCAGTGAAGGTAAAAGATACCCATGACTGGAAGGTGAATGCTGGCGTTAAGGAGTGATTTGGCCCGATTTTATTGCATGTTTCGAAACATGGCATGTACGGCCCTGATGTTGGGAACCATAGCGAGCTTTTACATCGTCCGTGAACAGCGCGTTCTCTGACTCGGTTTTCATGTCATGAAATCGTGGATGAGAGATGACAGGTACAAACTTGATGAGAATGCTTACCTCGGTTCGGGACCTGTCTTTGCTGCCAATATTTAGATGTTGGTAATATGCACATTTAGGTTCCATATATCCATAGATTGCCGCAGCATAACAATTGAACGCCACAACTACAGCTACAGCCCTTTCACAGGCTTGGGAACGAGTCCATACGTCTCGGGCAACAAGCAGCCGCCTTGATCGTGATGAGCACTGCCGAGACAAGCGTACGTAAACGACACGAGAAGCGGTCTAGGGAAACAAAGAGGTCCGATAGTCTTCGGCGAGAGACATCCCCGTTAGAAATGTTTGGTAAGTCTGATGGAGGTGATAGTTTGTCTCATACGAGAAATAAGGCTCGAGGCATCCTAGTTCTAGTGGATGTGGTAGAGAACCAAGCCGGATGACTGACTTGCCGTACTCCAGGGCCTCATTGATCAACCTGTGCCAAGTTGGTAGTCATTCCATTGTAGAATTCAAGCTCCCTTATTCGCTGCCATATTGGGGTAGCTGTATGGCAAGTTCCTTACTGCGCTGCACCGTAGCCTTTTGACTCAGATGAACCAATGACAAGCCATTGTGTTTAAGCTTCGAAATAAGCTTGTCTTGTTGATCAACCTGTGTCGAGTGTTGGCGCATTTGTAGATCCTCTCCTCTATGATGCCAAGCAGGCTTGGCGGGTTTACTTCTTTCCAAGAGTAGAATATCATGCACCCAAAACAATCTTAGCCTCTTGGAAGATGCAGTATACCGCAAGGGCGCGCGCTCGGCTGACGATGGATGTTATCACCAATATCAGTTTGACCCGGTACTACGTGAGAGCCATATCCACTTTAGCTCATGTATACGCACGAAACTTGAACGAATATCCCTTTCTATGTATTTAAGATTTCTGTTTGGTGCTTCATAGACTAGGAAGCCTTGGCGTCTGAGCCGTGTGGCTATGCATACGTTAGCTCAACACCAAAGTGCTTGGTAAGTCAAGATAATTCACATTGCGAACAGCGTCACTTGGGCACTTGGGTTAGGGATGGCGCGGCCCATTCTTTACTGCCAAGTTAGCTGCAACCTAATAGAAAGCTCCCTGCATGCTTTGATTACTCTGATGTATCCTGCACGCCAGACGATCCATCTTGGCGGCTTGTTGATTGGAATTCTTATGGGAGTTGCCGCAGACAAGATCTTCGACAAGAGCTTCACGATACTAGGCGATTGATGCGATGACGTCTGTAGAGCGATTCTAGCGAGATGTCTTACTACAAGATATCTATAAAGGATGTAGCTGCTGCCCGAGTTGCAATACCCTCATTATCAGCACTACTTCCTACAACAACTCTACTCCACTGTACTACCCATATCCGTCGATTCTTTAATCCCCTATACTTGCATCTATCCCAAAACAAACATGAAGTTCTCTCTATTTGCCGTTGCCCTTAGCACTCTTGCTGCCGCCTCGCCCACTCCTGACATGGAGCACGAGAAGCGCGTCCTTGGTCTCCTTAAGCCCAAGAGCAGCAACGTCCCTTTCACCTTCACTTCCACCTGGGAAATTGTTGCCACCCCTGATCAAGTCGTCAACTCAGACAACGAGTTTACTGGTGGACTCAAGGGGAGCAAGGGCCTCTTCAAGTTCGGCATCAACTCCCACGAGGACATCATCTGCTACAATATCACACTCTACGGCTTCCGTGGAGACTACCAGTCTCCTGCCAACACAGCCACCCACATCCATGAAGCCCCCAAGGGCAAGTCCGGACCTCCTCGGTAAGTTGATATATGCTATTAGAAACGTTCGATGATTAATGAACTAACTCGCATCCCAGCATTGCCTTCCCCAATCCCGTCGGTGACGAGAAGAGCCGGAACGCTGTCGGCTGCCTTAAGGGGCCCTTCCGCACTGGTGTTATCGTGGAGGGACAGGACACTGGTGTTGGGTTCACTGTCGCTGAGATTGAGGAGAACCCCGAGAAGTTCTTTGCCGACTCCCATTCCAGCCTTGCTGTCCCTGGTGCTTTCCGAGGACAACTCAACACTGGCAGAGTCTGCTAGACGCTTGAGCCTCTTCTTACTTCATACACCCAAGTCATACACGCGCGCTTCTCACAAAGCTGAGAGGGTTTCTGCTCCAACCTGTTTGCTTTTTCTTTCATGTATCAATAATTGGTAGTTGTGACGGTTTGGCGGTTCATTGAGACATCGTGTAGGATGATAATTCATTAATCGACGAAACTTAATCTGTAAACCTGGGAAACCTCCAAACTGTGAAGTTAGATCATGCTGTGGCCTTCTTCTTCTTTGCCTTCGCCTTCTTCTTGCTTCTATCTCTTGGCTTTAGGGCTGTCATGCCTGCCTTGCATACGTCGGCATACCGAACGTAAAATGCCTCCAGGTCTTCGGGGTTTACAACCGTGGACAGCTTGACCTTTTCGGAACGGTCTCTCTTGCCTTTGCCGTTTGATGCCCTAATAATGAGGGGTAGAGGCTTGCCAGGGTTGATGTCTGGTGAAGGTTCCTCTTCTGAGGGCTTAGGAATATCTTGGCCGTATGTGACTGGGACAATTTTAGCAAAAATGAGCAGTACCAAAGAATCTTCACGTACGTCGTTTTTGGCTCAAGTAGACGGAGCCATGGTCGCTGCCCTTGCGGTGGTTGAAGAGTTCACCCAGCTTGGCGAAGAACTGTCATGATGTCAGGAACAAACTCTTGTGAAGATCTTATGCGGTATTCTTGAGTGCATATGAAGGATACACGTACTTCGTCGTGGCTCATATGAGAATCGACCATAGTGGTGTTGAGATATTAACTACTGCCAATAAGTCAAAGTATAACGAGAGATGAGTGTTGAGCGGGAACCTGACATTGAGTCGACTTATGCCCCGCCATCGAGTCTGGGGCTAAAGTATGGCCTGGAGAGAATGTGGCTACGATTGTGGCTGCTGGAAACTTATACTAACCTTCATTCGACAGGCGGTGAGTGCAAGTCCGCTGAATTCGAGTGGATTATCCACTGAGGCATGCTTACCGTTGAACCCACCAAATTGTGCTGGTTTTCTGCCGGTTAAATTTCCATGTTCTGAACATCTCATTGAGCCTTTGGTCACGCCAGTAGAAACTAATTCGGAGTGGTATTGAAAGACGCGGTGGTTCAGAGAGTTTTATTATATTACTTAGGATTATTCTTTTCAACTTGCGACACGTCGTTGGAGATCTATCACCCAAGTCGCAAAAACTGCCATTGACCGCCTGCTAGAATAGGATTAAACGCTATCAAATATCGAGCGGATCGTTGCTCAAAATTCCATTTTCACCCGAAGATTTTGTTCTGGGCGCAACAAGACCACATTATTTTAACACGATGACGTCCGCTCCAGAGCTTCAACAAAAACTTTACAAGCGTATGGGCTTGGATGTTCCAGAACTCAAACCTCAAAGAAACGGACGACCGAAGGCTGGCCAGCTCACCCGAAAAGAGCACCGAAAAGCACAGCGAGTACAGAAGAAATCGCATGTATACACACGGCCAACACAGCAGCGTCCGCAACCAACAAACTATGCCGCCCAAAAGAAAGCAAGTATCTCGCAAAGAAAGCCGCTAGTGAACAAGCTTCAGCCAAGGCCTTCTAGGCAGATCAGCGAGGATGAAGAGGATGACGAGGACGAGGACGAGGACGAAGATGTCAGAGATATCTCACTAGACGAGGATGAGGAAGAGGATCTAGACGAGCTCATGGACGAAGACGAAGACGAAGATGACACAGAGGTTGTCTCCAAGCCCAAGAGCGCCAAAAAGGGCGTTTCAAAAGCCCTACAGGAAAGACTCGCCCAGGATGATGCTGAAATTGAAGCTTTCGAGCGGAAATTAGGCATCAAGAAGGGGCGAAAATCACTTCCTCAATCCTTCAAGGAGGACGGTTTGGGTGATCTTCTAGGTGACCTCAGCGGTGAGGAGGATTTAAGCGACGACAACGACAACGACAACAAAAAGAGAAAGAGTGAATATGATGAGTGGCTGGCATCAAAGAGAAGAAAAACAACCGAACCTGCAGGCCGATCCAAGGGTCGTAAGGACGATGAAGATGACGATGACGACCTGGACATGAATCAGGAGTCTGGAGATGAGGACGAGGACTTGATGGACGAGGACGATGAGGATGGTGGTGACTTTGACGACGAGTCATTCGGTGGTTTCGACGATGACGATGACGATGATATAGATGACAAGCCAACCCAACCACGGCAACGAGAGAATCCTTATGTCGCGCCCACCAGTGGAGTTGCCGTTGCGAAATATGTGCCTCCCTCGTTACGAAAAGCTGCAGGCTCGGAAGAGGAACGTATAAGCCGACTGCGAAAACAAGTTCAGGGTCTGATCAACCGTCTCACCGATGCAAATATCTTGTCCATTGTCAAATCCTTCGAAGAACTTTATCAGAACAACGCTCGTGGCGATGTGTCAGATGTTATTACTGATGCGATCATGGCTCAAATTTCTAAACCAGAAACTCTACCCGATCAATTCTTCGTACTCACTGGTGGCTTTGCGGCTGCCATCTATCGACTAGTTGGATCAAGTTTTGGTACAGTTCTGATTCGCCGTATCGTGGAAGATTTTGGTGGTCATTACGAGCAAGCCAGCAAGGAACTCAATGTCGAGTCAGCAATTCAAAAGGAAGCCTCGAACATCCTGACGTTGCTGACGCAGCTTTACGTGTTTGAAGTTGTCACTTGCAAAATTATCTTTGACTACATGGAGAGGCTTCTTGGTGACCTCAACGAGATTAATGTGGAGCTCCTTCTGCGTATCTGCCGTATGGCTGGTCGAATACTGAAGCAAGACGACGAACGATCACTGAAGCACGTTGCCGGAGTTCTTAACCAGGCCGTCTCAAAAGCGGGCTTCAACAACATCTCTGCTCGTACCAAGTTCATGGTTGAGACTATCACTGATCTTACGAAGGGCAAGCGCAAGGCTCGGGGTCTGGACTTTGGCGTCGTTTCTGAGCATGTGCAACGTATGAAGAAGCGACTTGTTGAACTCAAGTCTCAAGCACGTCGGCTCAATGGTCTTTCTCCTTTGGCCGTGGGCTTGGTGGACATCGAAGAAGCCGAAACACGAGGTCAATGGTGGTTGCCGAGTGCCAGTGTGCCAAATACCTTGATGGATAAGAGCAAGAAAGGGCGTGTATCCGACACCGAGATGAGTGATCATGAAGACATGGACTTCGTGTTGCCCGACTACCCTAAAAAGGCTCGGGCCCAAGGTCTAAACGGAACAGCACAGATTGCCATCTTCACAGCGCTGATGACGGCATCAAATTTCGAACACGCTTACAGACAATTTGTCAATCTGAAACTCAAAAAGGATGACCAATTGGCTCTCGCTACTGTGTTAGTTCAGTGTGTGGGCAGCGAGATGCAGTACAATCCCTACTATGCTCTCGTAGGAGGAAAGGCCTGCCTGATCAACAGCAGAATCAGGTTCGCAATTCAGGACCGGCTGTGGAAGATTTTCAGGAGTCTGGGAGAGTCAATGTTCGGAGAAGCCCCTGAAGAAGACGAGACGGCTGATGCTGAACGTATGAAGGACGAGAGACGCATCACGAATGTGGCCAAATTCTATGCGGCTCTTGTTGCTGACGGAACTTTGACCATTGCCATCCTAAAACCACTAGAACTCCCCGAGGCAAACCATTGGGCGTCGATGTTTGTGCAACTACTTATCATTGCTCTCCTGAAGGAATGCCGTAGCAAGAACAAGGGTCCCGAGGAGGACAATAGACTGGAGAAGATCTTTGGCCCAGCACGAGAGTTGCCGGGCTTGGCTGCCGGAATTCATTGGATGTTGCGGAAGAAGATCCGGAAGACGAAGTTGATCAGTGCCAAAGAGTTGAAGAAGCTTGAGGGTGTTTGTGAGAGGGCCCAAATTACGGTGCGGCCTGCAGCAATAGAGATCTAGGACAGGGATTCAAGATAATTCGTAGACGTTCATGATGGATAATAGTTCTAGATATGTCGGGAGGCAATAATACTATCGGGTCTCCTGAACCATTTATGCCTAGATTCGTGACGGTTATGTTCCGTATTATCAATAGTCTCGGTGAATCGGTGACTTGCTCCGTAGGTGTATCTATCATAATGTGACGTCGGTAATCTGAAGGCAATTAACGTCCATGACCGGGTAGGAACGGGACACGCCGGGATCTCGGAGGTGCAGGAGATGGACGGCCTAACGTTGGGGAAAAGTGTTTTGGCGTTGGGACGAGTTGCCCGAATTGCCAGGCATAAACTGGAGTAAATCGTGAACCAGATCCGGGAATAGTTCCAGAAGTTGATTAAAGGACGCTTGCTATTTGGTAGCCGGAGATATATGTCCAGGCGGTTTCCTCCCAACACCTAGCAAAACCTTTACAAGGCACACGCTGCAAGTGAAGGTTGTGGGCGCTATTGTATCATAGTATGTGTGCCTGTAGGTCCATTGTGGCCCCTTCACCGAGAGCAAGGCCAATAGTGTCAAGGTATGCGGTGACCCTCAGGCAAAAAATTACCTGATGAGCCCGGCTTATAGTACGGGGCAGGCGGGACAGCCATTGCCGACAGGCCCTGTTGATGTGCTGTAGTTTACTGGTAATTGCCCTGTGCTTTGGTTTTAGTCCTGAGACAGGCGAGCTTTGTTGCGGTAACGTAACGCCTCAACCTCAACCTCACCCTTGCCTCTCGTCGACTTTTTTAACCTCGTCCTCCCCCTTCTCTCTCCACAATCCGTCTGTCCCCAATCGCACTTCCACAGAATTTGCATCATGCTTTCCAGTCGCTTAATATCCCGAGCTATTGCTCGCCCTGCTTTCCAGAAGTCTACGTAAGTTTATTGCAATGCGCCTTGCGACGACTGATCTGAAGACGCTGGTTTACATCAAGCCCGCTTCTGTTGGGTCCAGTCCGTCATCAGCGAAAAAAAATGGCTCGTCAACTAACAATGTCTTTTCTTGTACACTAGGCTTCCCAGCGTCGTCGCCGCCCCTTCTCTGTCACGATGGAGCCGTGGATTCGCTTCTGAAGCTGGTATGTTACTTCCGAGCTCGTCGGAGCACGACCCCGAACAACCCGCTGACCGGAATTTCTTGCAGAGGAGAAGGATCTCGTTGTTATCGGTGGTGGCGTTGCTGGCTACGTCGCTGCTATCAAGGCTGGACAAGAGGGAATGAAGGTCGGTTCACGATGGGCTCCAAGTTTACATCTTGAGAGGCTTTGGTTCAATGGGCAGCGTTCGCTGACAAGATTTCACGAATATAGGTTACCTGCATTGAGAAGCGTGGCTCCCTCGGTGGTACCTGCTTGAACGTCGGTTGCATTCCTTCCAAGTCTCTCCTCAACAACTCGCATCTTTACCACCAGATTCTCCACGACACCAAGAACCGCGGTATCGAGGTCGGCGATGTCAAGCTCAACCTCGCCAACTTCATGAAGGCCAAGGAGACCTCCGTCTCTGGTCTCACCAAGGGTATTGAGTACCTTTTCAAGAAGAACGGCGTTGAGTACATCAAGGGTGCCGGTTCCTTCGTTAACGAGCACGAGATCAAGGTCGACCTCAATGAGGGCGGTGAGACCAGCGTCCGCGGCAAGAACATTCTGATTGCCACTGGATCTGAGGCTACCCCCTTCCCCGGTCTCGAGATCGACGAGAAGCGCGTCGTCACCAGTACTGGTGCTATTGCCCTCGAGGAGGTTCCCGAGACCATGACCGTCATTGGCGGTGGTATCATTGGTCTTGAGATGGCCTCCGTCTGGTCGCGACTTGGCTCCAAAGTCACCATCGTCGAGTTCCTCGGCCAGATTGGTGGCCCTGGTATGGACTCTGAGATCGCCAAGAACACCCAGAAGATTCTCAAGAAGCAGGGTCTCGAGTTCAAGCTCAACACCAAGGTCGTTAGCGGTGACAAGTCTGGCGACAAGGTCAAGCTTGAGGTTGACTCCGCCAAGGGTGGCAAGCCCGAGTCTGTATGTATATCGTTCGCTAAGCCTTGCGACTGATACTGACAAATTTCCAGATTGAGTCCGACGTCGTCCTCGTTGCTATTGGCCGACGACCTTACACTGCCGGCCTCGGCCTCGAGAACATTGGCCTCGAGGCTGATGACCGTGGCCGTGTCGTGATCGACTCCGAGTACCGAACTAAGATCCCCCACATCCGATGTGTTGGTGACTGTACTTTCGGCCCTATGCTTGCCCACAAGGCCGAGGAGGAGGCCGTCGCTGTTGTTGAGTACATCAAGAAGGGATACGGCCATGTCAACTACGGTGCCATTCCCTCAGTCATGTACACTCACCCCGAGGTCGCCTGGGTTGGCCAGAGCGAGCAGGACCTTAAGAACCAGAACATCCCTTACCGAGTCGGAAGCTTCCCCTTTGCCGCCAACTCCCGAGCCAAGACCAACCTCGACACTGAGGGCATGGTCAAGATGCTTGCTGACCCCGAGACCGATCGTCTCCTCGGAGTTCATATTATTGGCCCCAACGCCGGTGAGATGATTGCTGAGGGTACCTTGGCTCTCGAGTACGGTGCTTCCAGCGAGGACATTGCCCGAACCTGCCACGCCCACCCCACACTTGCCGAGGCTTTCAAGGAGGCTGCCATGGCCACCCACGCCAAGGCCATTCACTACTAAGCAATGCTTGAGCGGTCGAGATTAGTTGGATAGGTTGCTGCATGCCACTGGCTTCAAAGATGTCGGTTGGCCAGCAGTAGGTCTCTTCTGTGGCCCCTGCGGCGAGAAACAAACACTCTTCTGTGCAAAGACTTGAAAGGGCGTCTGCATTCGCCAAAAACATACCTAAAATATAACACATGGTCAAGAAGAGGCCTCGCAATGATAACGCGAACGGGATAGAGCCCGGGGCGCGTCGGACTCTGGGTTGTGTAAACTAGTAATAATTTCTGTCTGTTCAAGCATGATGAATGAAAGCTACACGGCAAGATGCGTGGTTTGCATTCGAAATTTATTAGTTGAGTCTTGAGTGAGTGAAGAACAAACAATGATAGACTGGTATCTACTTATACTCACATGGCGATTCGTGCTTGCACGCCTTGATTTTGATCCCTCCCAGACTGATTGCAAGCCTTCTGCCAGTGATGCACGCTACCCACATCTTCAAGATCAAACAGTGTTGGGAAGTCAATACTACGAGGTCTTGGGGCAGGGGGCGAACTGTGAAAGCCTTGCAATCTAGATACTATACGTTATATGCTACCATGAGAAAGTTCTAGATGATAGATCAGTGATCATGTGCGGTTATCATTATGAGAAGCGAACTGTCAAACATGGAATCAAAGCCACTTGACCAGACATTATCTCATAACAGCAAAAAAGTTCGAATACGAAACCGAGACCTAAAGAATTCCTGCTGATCATGCGTATACGATACGACCACATTACTAAGATAGGTACAAAAGCAGTGCAGGGAGCTTGCAAGGTTGTTGTAGCAGTCGAAAGGTTTTTGAGAAGGGTACACAAGATCGGCCCGTTCTCGAACAGGGCACTGCATTCGAAAAGCTCACCCTATTCCTACATGAGGCAGCTTGTGGTAGCTTGTGAAAGCATAGTCTCGATAGTGTTGGATATGTAAATCGTCGGTATTAGAGCTGCTAGTCAACAAGGTCTGTACGTTAAAGCATTCGTTTGGGCTCTCACAATGCCAGTCAAATGAACTCTTGTAGGGGCCTTGGTTGGTAACTTTACATGATATGATAGATACCTACATCTTACATATAGACCTGTTGGTAAAATTTTACTGTAACCCGGTCGTTGGTACTTTTGCCTGTCGATCTTCGCCTCGAGATCAGACGAGTATTGTGATGAGTAGGCGAGTCGATTGTTTTAAAACAGTTAAGAAGCTTACAATTTTATGCTTTGAACTTGAGATTAAGCATTTTTATAAGTATAGCTGTGCTTCAAGGTATATCATTAATGTAATTTGTGGCTCAAGACACAAGATAGGTACTGTACAAGAGCTCTGCTTGATGATTAGATTTCGAAGCTCGGGCTGCTAAGGTGGTACCTAGGCTATTTTAATGGTGGCGGGGTAAATCATGGCCGCAGACACCGGACCCGCAGTCTCCCCTTGCGTCCCGCCGTTACAACGAAAGATCGGGCCACATTTTGTAGTTCCCTGTCGGGTGCCTGTACAGCACTCTACTGTACTGTACCACAAGCTGCCCGTATCCCCCAACTGTCCAACTCCACCACTGTTCGTGTTAGAAAACAGCACGCCCTCCCTCAAGCAACCTTTCGTTAAGATGCGGTGAATTGAATTGCATTTGATTCGCCCTTGCCTCCTTTATCTACCCCTTTAGACTTTTCTAATCCGAACTTCCCTTGTTTCCTTTTCCTAGACTTCCTCCACGGTCCTGGACAATTTTCCCTGTGTTGTGCAGGAGTGTCCCAACCTACACGTTCTTTTCGGCTGGTTAATGGTTTTTTTCTCTCTTTCGTTTTTGATATTCATATCGCTATGGTGCATAGTTCCATCGTTACGGGCCTGCCACCCGCGGCTGGCAATGCGCCTGAAAGAACACCAAAGCTCATGAATCGGGATGACGTCGAAGCTCTGATTGCTGAAGGCAAGCACATTACCATCTTCCACAATCAGGTAATCAAGATGGACGCTTGGATGCCGTATCATCCAGGTGGTGACAAAGCTATGCTTCACCTGGTTGGAAAAGATGCCTCAGACGAGATCGATGCGTAAGTCAGCTCTGAAGGTTGGACGAATGTATGGGCAATGCTAAATGCGCTTATAGCCTTCACAGTTACGGAACCCGCCAGCACGTATTGCGCTATCGTATCGGCCGAGTCGAAGGTACATGGGAGAACCTTTTGCCTCCTATCCAAGGCGGCGTCTACCGTACACGCGAAGAGATCGAAGGAGCCAACTCCGAAGGCAATTGCAACAAGGATCAGGACTCAAGCGTGCCGTCAACTCGTGTTCCATCCCCAGTATTCGACGACGAAGATACAGAGGGCATTCGACAGCGGAAGGGGGACAAGAAGAAGGACGGCGCTCGGGCACCTTCGGTGTCATCTGTCTCCAGTGTGGACGAGCCGGAGATGGACGGTATGTCGTACTTGGATACAATCACCCGCGAACACATCAGCCTTGACCTCGAGAAATACCCTCCTCCCGATAAGGAGACGCAAGCTAGAGTCGCTGCCAAATACCGCGAGCTTCATCAAAAGGTCTACGACACTGGGCTTTACAACTGTAATTACAAAGCCTACGGAATCGAATTTCTTCGATATACCGCGTTAGCTGTTGGCTCGGCAGTCTGTCTGCACCATGAGTGGTACGCCCTTAGTGCATTCCTCCTGGGCGCTCTTTGGCATCAGCTCTCGTTCACCGTTCACGATGCTGGTCATATGGGCATTACCCACAACTATTTGATCGATTCTTGCATCGGAGCTCTTATTGCCGACTTTATGGGAGGACTGTCGATAGGTTGGTGGAAGCGGAATCACAACGTGCATCACGTTGTTACCAACGCCCCGGAACATGACCCTGATATTGAGCACATGCCTCTCTTCGCTGTTTCCCATCGCCTACTTGGCAGTCTTCGATCGACATACTACGAACGAGTTATGTCTTACGATGCCGTAGCCAAGGTTCTGCTTAGAATTCAGGCCTGGACCTACTACCCCCTACTTGCCCTCGCTCGTTTCAACCTCTATCGGCTATCCTGGGACTTTCTTCTCATGGGCCGGGGTCCCAAGAAGGGCCCCGCGTTGGCTATCTGGTGGCTCGAGATCATTGGACAGGTGTTTTTCTGGACGTGGTTCGGTTATGGCCTCGTTTACAACCTGCTTCCTGACAACTGGACTCGGTTCTACTTTGTTATGATCAGCAGCATCACTGCCTCGCCCCTACATGTTCAGATTGTGCTGTCTCACTTCGCCATGAGTACTGTAGAGTTGGGGCCTCAAGAGTCCTTCCCCCAGAGACAACTTCGAACGACCATGGATATCGACTGCCCCGAGTGGCTTGATTTCTTCCACGGTGGTCTGCAGTTCCAGGTCATTCACCATCTCTTCCCTCGGGTGCCCCGCCATAACCTGCGTGCCACACAGAAGCTCGTTCAGGAGTTCTGTAACGAGGTTAACATCCCTTACGCACTGTACGGGTTCGCTAGCGGTAATCAGCAAGTTATTGGAAGGCTGGCTGAGGTATCTCGACAGGCGGCCATACTTGCCAAGTGCCAGCAGTCAATTCAGAACGGGGATCTTGCCCATCACTAAACAAACCGGAGCACACGGTCATATATTTTTGTATATATTTGCACCGTTTGCAATGTCTTGAAAAGTTCGGCAAAGAATAGATTCAAGGACCCACTAATGCTTGGTCCGTTGCGAGGTAGATTAATGAGTCTATGAAACAATTTCGCACTACCTTGCCTGCCAACAATCGTGATTCTGTCTTATGTTGAGATGTGCTACTACTACAAATCGTGATCTTGGCCTAGGATGGAAGCAAGCTTTGTTCTGTGTGAGACATCTCATGTGTAGGTCTTAATCTAGAAGCTCATAAAGTCCGGAGTCGTGAGACTTGAGGGTAAGATCAACAGAGAGTACCTTGTTTGTACGACTCGTAGTACGACCAGCGTGCATCGAACTTTCTGGTGAGCCATCTAAAATTTCAGACTAGGTAACGTGATTCTGCGCAGAGCTTTGGATATCTCTTGTTGGTCACAACATGTGGTGTTCAAGTATTCCACCAGCAGAAGTAAGCATGGGCATAAGAAGTCGGCTACGAAACACTTAATGAACCAAGTGAGTCAGTTTACGTGATTTCAGACGAGCGAGTTATTGAGCTAATTTATGCTGAGGCTTGAAGTCAAAGTGCTTTGGTTATGGTGGATGGATGTGACATTTACTGAGGCTCCAACGTTGAGCGCATGAACCGGGCTTGCCGCCTATCACATGAACCAGTGGTGGTAGTTGAGTGACGTCGATGGGTTGCACGAGGTAATGATGAGGGGCCAAGGAGAAATTGCCTATTCATGAGCGCACGCAGAGCTCGAGAAGGATATTTCGTTTCTGCATGTTCATCAAATGGTATGTTTCCCTGAGGCCGGAGTTGGCGATTGAACGGGTTTGGCTACAGCTGGAGGCCTAGAAGATGTGGTTCGGCACTATAAGAATGCGACAGGAGCTAAGACTCAGGTCGAGACAAAGCAAAAGCTGTTGATGTCATATGTTTCTGGCATTCTACTGCATACAGATAGTTGAGTAAAAACGAATCAAAAAAAAAAGCTCGTGCTTTAGGATGAAGTACAAAGATGTCTAGAAAGGCAACTTCCTCTTCTACCTACCTAACTCAGCTCGGTACCTTACCTGCCCGTACAGACGCGTTCGTACAAAGGTAGGTCCGTCAGATCACGAGCACGGAGTACAAAGTCCTGAAGGTGGGCATCCCCCAAGTCTTGACACTCGTGGGGCATTAGTGGGGGGCTGGCAGCTTTCCTCCTTCCCTGCTCAAGTTACCGTACAGTGCGTGCTAGTCAGAATCCCCTGCTCCATCTCAAACGAACCAACCACAACCACTTGGAACCTAATTCCCACGGCGACAACACTCGAACTGAACTCTTCTTTCTTATCTTTCATCTCCAGTGTCAGCTTCACCTCTTCACTCAACTGATATCGCTGCGCAAGTAGGCTAGTCACCCCCAGCTAGAGTCCATACTGTCGCGCCCAGCGGACGATGTGTATGAGCCGCAGCTATGGATGCCAACATCCAGCGGGCCCTCAACGATAAGCTCTATGACAAACGCAAGATCGGAGCTCTCGAGTATGTCTCACTTCCCAAGCCATGTTTGCGCAATCTATTCAAGTCCCATATTGCTGGACCCGAAGCTCTGCATCGAGGTTGACGTCTGGGTTGCACCTCGGTCCGATGACTTGCTATATTGTGTTTTCCACCTTCGCCTTTCGGCTGCTAACCTTTACTTCATAGGCTTGAACGTGTGATTCGAGATCTCGTTAGTGTTAAAGACTACCAACGTGTTCATGATATTCTCGAGCAGCTATGCAATGAGTATGCCTATGCTGTGCATCAGCCTCATGCAAGAAATGGCGGTTTGATAGGTCTGGCTGCCGCCGCTATTGCTCTCGGCCCAGTAAGTTTGACCTGTCAAAACATATCCCACTCGAAAGACACATGAGAATACAGAACTACATCTTTATATCCTCGTCGACAGATCCTCTTCCCCAGTACGGGTTTAACCTTCGAGTTAGGAACTGCCTAGATACCTCGCTAAAATCGTCCCTCCTGTCTTAGCATGCTTCACCGACCAAGATGCCAGAGTTAGATATTATGCTTGTGAGGCAATGTACAACATAGCAAAAGTTGCAAAGGGAGAAATCTTGGTATATTTTAATAGTATCTTCGATCAGCTTTGTAAGGTATGTTTTCATCATAATTCCGGGAAGCCAAACAAGGCGGAACTTACTGACCGCTTGATTCTTTCAGCTTGGTGCGGACTCAGAGTTATCGGTCAAGAATGGAGCGGAGCTACTAGATCGGCTCGTCAAAGACATCGTGTCCGAGTCTGCTGCTTCATACGTTTCTATTCTCGAGGCACCACCCGAGTTCGATGGCGATGACAAGGTCTCGTTTGGAGAAAACTCACAGCTGCCTACAGCTTTCTCTCTTCCCCGATTCATCCCCCTACTGAAAGAGCGTATATGGGTTATTAACCCTTTCACTCGTCAGTTTCTGGTTGGCTGGATCACCTTGCTTGACTCTATACCTGACCTAGAGCTCGTCACATATTTGCCAGACTTTCTTGGGGGACTTCTCAAGTTTTTGTCTGATCAAAATTCGGATGTACGGGTTGCTACCCAGAATTGCTTGGACAAATTTCTCAACGAAATCAAGCGTATCGCCCGCATCAAGAAGGGAATATTGGAGAGCAAACGGTCTAAGGAAGGTGCCAAGCGAAAACGACAAGACTCCATTGACAGCGAATCCATAAATCCCGACTTTGAAGAAGGAGATGAGCTTGACTCCGATGCCGCACTGGATGACGACGATGATAGCAGCGGTGAAGATTGGATTCCTGGTCAGGATGTCGAGATTAACTACAAGGAAATCCTACAAATTTTGACTGCGACGTTGGATTCACCCCTAGGTCAGTCTCTCCTCAAAAACGTTTTACTATAACTAACATCTCTCAGAGGAGGACTGCCTTCTCGAGTCCCTGCGATGGGTTGTAGAATTCCTTGATATTTGCCCCGAAGAGGTTCTGCCTTTCACTCCCAAAATTCTTGCTCATATGCTTCCAGCTATGGCAAGCACCAAGGAAACTATCCATCAGGCAGCGACTCGAGTCAACACTTGCTTAATGGACTACGTTGTTTCACTCTCTGATGACTCTGAACTAACCCAGCCACCTCCTGCACAACCGACCCAAAACTTCTCGACTTCTCGATTACCCGTCCCTGGAGAAAAGGGACCTGATGGCGTAAACAGCAACCGAGCATCCCTATCGAGTTCGAGAGACTTGGACCTCCGCAGTCCTACGCCTGGCCAGGGCCGCTCGATATCGACCCCTGCTGACATCAACATCACCCAGACCCAGGCTGATCTGGACTATGCTGCAGCTGTCAACTCTCTGACCCTTCTCTTCCTCAACGATCATGAAGCTACCCGGGTGGCAGCCCTGACGTGGCTTATTATGTTGCACAGGAAAGCTCCTCGAAAGGTACTCGCTTTTAACGACGGCACGTTCCCAGCGCTCTTGAAAACATTGTCAGATCCATCAGATGCTGTCGTTACTAAGGACTTGCAACTTCTTTCGCAAATCTCTCGGAATACAGAAGATGACTA
Organism: Fusarium chlamydosporum; assembly: GCA_014898915.1. Classification (NCBI taxonomy): domain Eukaryota; kingdom Fungi; phylum Ascomycota; class Sordariomycetes; order Hypocreales; family Nectriaceae; genus Fusarium; species Fusarium chlamydosporum. Next base: position 270,438 of record JAAVUD010000036.1, on the reverse strand, counting down.
CTTCGCCAATTTTATGGTCAATTTATTGCAGCTCTTCTCAACAGACAGGAAGCTGCTTGAAACACGGGGAAATCTTATTATTCGGCAACTATGCTTGAGTTTGAGCCCTGAGAGGATTTACAGGACCTTGGCCGATTGCATTGAGAAAGAGGAAGATGTCGAGTTCGCCAGTATAATGGTACAGAATCTCAATAACAATCTTATCACCGCCCCTCAACTCGCCGACGTGCGAAAGCGGTTGCGAAACCTTGAAACCAGGGTATGCGAGAACTCACAAATTATTATCAAGATCGGAAAATACTGACCGCTAGTAGGATGGCCAAACGCTCTTTGTAGCACTATTCCGATCATGGTGCTATAACGCCGTGGCTACTTTTTCGCTTTGTCTGCTCGCTCAAGCTTATGAGCAAGCATACAACTTGCTGCAGATCTTGTAAGTCGCACGAGAACCTTGGCCTATACCGATGCAACTGACGACGTTGACTTAGCGGCGAGTTGGACATGACGGTCAATATGCTTATTCAAGTTGACAAGTTAGTGCAGTTGATTGAGTCACCTGTCTTTACATGTGAGATTTCAATCTGTTCAGGATTCACATTGCATAAGCTAATCGATGGCCCAGATCTACGCTTACAGTTACTGGAGCCCGAGAAGTACCCATATTTGTACAAATGCATGTACGGTATCTTGATGCTCTTACCTCAATCATCGGCGTTCGCTGCACTCAAGAATCGACTCAATAGTGTCAGCCCTATAGCATCTCTACATACAGCACCTCGACCGTGAGTTTTCAAATTATCCCCGTGGTGTTCATGGTAGAAAAGATTGCTTCTCTGTGGAACTCCGTCCGCATGATTTTACCTACATCCAAGCTGATACTTTGACAGTGCCCCCGCGCCTACAAGTACATCCAATTTTGATAGACCGAATAGGCTCAAGAGCAGGGAAGAAGGAAACATACGTTGGGTCGAGCTCCTTGAGAAATTCAGAAGTGTCCAGGAACGAGCGCGGCGTGCGCAGCGTCAAAACAACATGGATGGCGACGAGATACCCCCGATGGGTGTAAGTGAGCTTCGCATCGGCGATGGAGCTGTAGATATCAAGGGCAAGGAGACACGCGGCGTTGGTCTACAGTCGATTCCCCAGAAAGAGCCAGTACCCGCTCCTCCAGTACCTGCGAAGAGGATAGGTTTGGGCAGGCAGTTCGGGCGATTGGGAGGTGCTGTGGCAGGCAAGGGCCGACGCAATCAATAGAGGCTGCACGAATTTTGGTTACATAGGTATTCAGCGTTATTTTGCCTGGCAGTCAGCCTGCCGCGCAAGTGGAGTTGACGGCGTTGGTATGTCATTAATGTATAGTATCAAACCAAAGATCAACGGAGACCGTGTTAGCGACGTCGCTTAGCCGGACTCTCACGCTCGACTAGACCTTCGAAGACAGCATCTCGCTGAGATTCTATAGAACGAAGCTCCTGCCGGAGCTCTTCTAGTTCCGCTCTGGCCATATCTGGATTGCTTGGCAGCCCCTGGAAGGAGGCCAGTTGAAGGTCAAGCTCCTTTTTTCGTGCCAGAACGGACAGGTATTCCTTTTCGTCACGAGCGAGGTCGGCAACGGTCGGGTATGAGGAATTGGAGGATGCAGCAAGCGAAGCAACCTTGTCTTGGAGCTCAGGAAGTTTGGTGGATAACGCCTTGATCTTCCGCTGCATGTCAAGGTTTTGTTTGGCCAGGTGCGCTGGAATTTGATAGTCTTCTCTCTGTAAGTCTCTGAGTATGTCGTTTATACGAGCTGCCTCATCATCAATGTGCTTGTGCAGGACTTCGACACGGGCCTTCATTTGCTCTGCATCATGTATGCTTGATTGAAGTTGAATCATTCGTCTACCCAAAGTCTCGGGCTCCGGAAATGCGACACCAAATTGCAGGGCTAAATTTGCCATGGAATCAAGAGCTGTGTGTCCATCAGCAGGGAGGTTGTGCTGCACAGCTTCCAACAGGCCTTCTCTTAACGGCCGACTCTTATTCTCGATCTTGGCTTCGGAGTCGGTGAGCTCCTGTAGAGCAGTAGCTTCGGCCTTTGCGACTAGATTACGCTCCTCATCGGCAGCTTCGTTGGCGGAAGCAAGAGCTAGGAGAGCCTTGAGTGTATCATTGTTGCGCTCGAAAGAAGGTACCGGACGAGGGTGGAATTTTGAAGAGAGCCAAGCGTCGATATATGACCAGTCACGGGCGGTGGAGGCAGCGATACGAGCGACGGAAGGAGAGAAGATGGCCGAGTCTTCACTGAGTAAACGATGGTGCGCCATGGTGAGATGCGCCACGCAGAAGGGAGGAATTGGTGTTGTTTGTCTGTAATCAGGGGCGTTTCCGGTATGGCATGCTGGAATTTGTTATATGTAAATAAAGGCAGGAGAGTTGGGGTCGAGACTAACAAAAAAGGTTAAGTTGTGACGCCACAGCAGAGCGCAAGCACATGAAAGCTGCTGTCAAAGCGCCTGTCACTGAATTGGTAGGTTGGTGGGTAGGTGCCCCTGCTTCCCTGTAACTGTCGGCGCAACATGATTCGACCCCCTGTCTGTACTAAATCTATAGTGCCCGCCGCTAATTTCTCCAGCAGGAACCTGGAACTGCGCCTCTGGAATTGCCGAGTATCTGCTAGGCCAGTACTTGTGGCCACCTGTTGCAATTAGGAGTCAGGTGTGTACCTGGCTGACAGATGTTAACTTTCCCTGTTGAGTTAAACGGACGCCTTTTCCGGCTGCCTTTGGCTTTGTTGGCTTCTTTTGTGATCAAGCTGTCCTTTTTTTTTTAAACCGTCAACGATTATTTGCATTCTTTCTTTTCTATTCATCCTCTCGCTAACCAAACTTCTCCAAATTGCCACTGTCGTCGTCGTATTACTCGCCGCCGACTATTGCAACTAAGGACATTGATGCATCATTCATAGATGTCTTTCACCTGCGACTTGCCTCTCGACCTCTCATATACTTAGAATCGACCAACTCTCCAAAATGCACCTCAACATTGCTGCACTGGCAGTGGCCGCTACGACCTTGCTCGCTTCGGCCAACGCTCTCTCGCCTCAGGATATCCCCGCCGATCTTCCTGTTGCGCAGCTGCTCACGACAGCGCAGTCGCATTTGTCTCGTGGCGAAACCAACGAGGCTCTTGTCTACTACGATGCGGCCATCGCTCGCGACCCTACCAATTACTTGACTATCTTCAAAAGGGCCACCACCTACCTTTCTCTCGGCCGGACTTCGCAGGCAACCGATGATTTTAACAAAGTGTTGTCACTCAAGCCTGGCTTTGAGGGCGCCCATCTTCAACTCGCTAGGCTACGTGCCAAAGCAGGAGACTGGGATGTCGCAAAGACGCAATATGGTCTTGCTGGAAAGCCGACTAGCTCTCCCGAGGTCGTAGAGCTCGAAGAAGCTAAGCTGGCTGCTCATTTAGCCGAGATGGCTGGCAAAGGCGAGAAGTGGGATGAGTGTGTCAGCCACGCTGGCACAGCCATTACCGTTGCCAGTCGATCTCCTAATTTGCGTGAACTTCGAGCGCACTGTCGTTTCGAGCTTGGCGATGTTGAATTGGGCATGAGCGATTTGCAGCATGTCCTTCACATGAAGCCCGGAGATACGAGCCCACACATTGTCATCTCAGCTACCTCATTCTACGCATTGGGTGATCTGGAGAACGGTATTGGACAGGTCAAGAAGTGCCTCCAGTCTGACCCAGACTCCAAGATCTGCAAGAAGTTGCACAAGCAGGAGAAGAAGGTAGAGAAGACATATAAGAAAATCCAAGGACAACTCAGCCGATCCCAGCCTACCACAGCAGGCAGGGCTTTGGTTGGTACTGCCGACGAACCGGGTCTACTCCCCGAAGTTCGACAACAGGTGGAGGAATTGAAGAAGAAAAAGAGCATTCCCAAGAATGCCCGGATACAGCTACTGGAAAACTTGGTGGAGCTCACATGCCAGGCATATACTGAAGTCAGATTCCCGTCTCTTTTTCATCCATTTTGCCCAGTCACTAATAGTTCTGTAGTCAACCCACAAAGAAGCTGCCAAATACTGCGACGAGTCGCTACAGTTGAATCCTGACTCTTTCTGGGGTCTACTCCATAAGGGCAAGGCTCAACTGAAGAGCGAACTGTACGACGCCGCTATCGCAACCCTTCAGAAGGCCGCTGAACTTCGTCCCGACCAGAAGGAGAAGGTCAACCCAATCCTCAACAAGGCCCATATCGCTCTCAAGCGCAGCAAGACAAAGGACTACTACAAGGTTCTTGGTGTCGAGCACGACGCCGACGAACGGCAGATCAAGTCCGCATACCGCAAGCAGTCCAAGATCTTTCATCCCGACAAGGCCGCCAAGCAGGGTATTTCTAAGGAAGAGGCCGAGAAGAAGATGGCCAGCATTAATGAGGCATACGAAGTGCTTAGCGACCCTGAACTGCGAGCCCGGTTCGACAACGGCGATGACCCCAACTCGCAGGAAGGACCCAGGAACCCTTTCCAGCAAGGCAACCCGTTTGGTGGTGGCGGCGGTCATCCTTTCATGTTCCAGCAAGGTGGCGGCGGCCCAAACATCAAATTCCAGTTTGGAGGTCAACAGTTCGGCTTCTAAAAGCCACACAACGAATATCTGATTTTTTTTTTTTTGCAAACGAAGTCTCCCGCCAGGGAGAGTACTTACAGCAGCGGGGTTGAATTCAAGAGCAAATATATTTTAACTAGTAGGAGGTGTTGGCTTTCGATCTCTTGCTAGAAATCCAGAAGGTCGCGCCTCCTCTCTTCTGGAGTACTTGGGGTTCTTGGCGTGGGAGTTATAGTAGTTCCTTTTCTCAACTTCATTATTTAGAGAGTCATTACCACAACGAATACAACGACAACGCTTTGATAACTATCTCGTTTTCTATTTACTAGCTTGGCGAGTCCTAGGTCCCTTGGGTTCCGGTATCTGTGCCAGTCTAAGAACAGGACTTCAGACGATAAATCGACACTTCTGTCACCATGCATGCCTCATATGCAAGAGACTGTCCAGGTCGTGTGCAACGACAGCCCTACCAGAACAGATAGGATTGGTTAATGGCAATCAGTGACATGCTTCGGAACTAAATTTAGCGACAGGAGGGATCGTACAAAGCCAGCACAGCCAAAGACCCATTCCAGGCCAAAGCATGTCTGCTAGTATCTTGACATAAGCAATTAACTGGCAAAACTATCATGACACACTCCACGCCGTCTATCTGTACGAATGAACACCAGCCCCTTCAACCATTTTCGATCCTTTGTCGCCGCTCTTGTCTGTTTTGTTCGTAAGAAATGATGATGTTTAGTTATGTACACGATCCGTTGCTAAACGCCCTGAGACTCACTCAACCTTGCTTATAGCAAAGGTCGCAGTGATCTACGACGCCAGGTGACATTCTTAATTATAAGAATGTGAACCGGGCCAGGCAAGCGCCGAATCAGAAGGTGGTTGTCCTATGGTATGTTGGATATTGTCGTCCTCATCCCCATAGCTCCAAGGCTTTTTTCCCCTCCAATCCCTTCTCTCGAACCTATCTTCCTCCTCCTCGATGAACTAGGCCGCCATGCTTCGAGAATGGAGCTTATTTCCACACTTGCTCAAGGGTTGGTCATCTTGGGTAACTGATGATATTGGGGCTAAGACGTTCAGGCAGCGTCGTTTCGCTTGATGAAATAGGACCTAGCGAGGTAAATTAATTAGCTTCGAACTGGATGATAGCAAAAATAGAACGCACTTTGAAAACTCATATGCTGACCAGCAAATGGCTGTACTGGGCATGGTAGTAACAATACGAGGTCGCACACCCTTGAAGAAGCCAGAGACGCCAGCTCTTTGGTATAGCAGCCGGCATCCTCCAATAAAGCTATTCACGGCTCTTACTTGGGGGTCGGTAGACGTTCCACGTGTTTGAAGCATCGTCTTAATAACGTCCATAGGAGTTGTTAGGCCGGCAGCAAAGCCACCAGCAACAGCACCAGCCAAGCAGTGCGTCATGGGGTCGTAGTTCTTTGCGGGGTTCCTCGCGGTAGAAATGGACTCGTAGGCGAGGAACTGAAGGGCTGTGAAAGGCACCGTCATAGACAGTGTCGTGGGGTAAGAGAGGTAGAAAGCTCCCAAGCCCTCCGACCTATAGACATACTTGGCGCAGTCAAACATAGATCTATACATTTTGCTCGAATTTTGGATTTGCATGCGTTGCTTGATAACTGCGGTGAATGTCAGTGAGCGCACCTTTGGCATGACTGAGGATGCAGTATAGGCATACCATCAAAAGGGTTCATGAAGGCGTCGCTAGCAATAGTCGCGGCAGCACCACTGGTAGCTGAGAGGTTCAGAGTTAGCAAGGGAGTCTGGCAAAAGTTGACGCGGGGCGTATTTACCAGCAGCGAGGGGATGATGAACACCCGCCTGGTTACCACCCATAGCATGTTTGACTGCTTCGTAAGTCGCAAAGTAGACAGCATGTGCAGGTCCTGGACAGTGTTAGCGATTATGCAGGATATGCCAAGCTAGCTCGAGTCCTAGCATGACGTGGTAGACTTACCTGCGCCGACAATAACACTAGACATTCCGCGCCATAAGCTGAAGAAACCCTCAGTGCGTGCGATTTGAACAGTATTGCGGATGACTCCTGAGTAGGCCGGTGTGGTGCTGGGGTTAAGAATTTGCATTCTTGTCTTTGGAACGTGTCAGACTATTGATCGACATTGATGAAGGGTGGGAAGAACGAACCTTGATTGCATCAATGGGATACATAGCAGTGTGCTCCTACAGAAACATTGAAAATTAGCCGTGCGTGTTGCGAAATGCCCGGTCAAGTGAAGCATACTGCTATGCCAGCAAAGGCGCCTGCTGCCATATTCTGCAGCAGGGAGAAGTTGGGCGGCAGAGATTCATAGCTGCACGCAAAATGGTCAATCTCAAGCGCCAGACAGTTATATGTAAATAATGGAATAATGCTCACTCGTATTCCTCGACTGGCTCTGCACTTGGCTGGGCCATGGCGGCCACAGCTTCCGATGCTCCGCCGAAAGGCTTGGTCTCGAGGGCCGCCAGATTGGCGACTGGGGGGTATATCGAGCTGATTGCGCTGTAAAATCGATAATGATCGATTCGTGCCGGGTATCGAGTCGACTACGGCGTTTCGAGGGAAGGGAAATCTCGGACTTTCGAAGTTGTTACGTTGCGCCTACAGGGGACTCGCCGCGAACGAGAACGATGACGATGTCGATATCGATGTTGATGGTTGAGATAAAGGCCTAGGGGCGAAAATGCGGCTGTAACTTGTCCAAGCCGAAAGTGCCGCGCAGAGTCGTCGATGTGTCCGGTCTTTTATTCCTTTCTCAGACCTACTCGGTCTTTTCGAACAGGCCAATCAATCAATAATCCGGCTTCCTTTGGTGTTATAGAGAGCAAGAAAGAAAAGCACAAGACGAGCGAGCGGAGGCGATGGAGCAAAAAAGTAGTTCAGAGGTTGGCGTCTTGTGCTAGTCTGGCTTGACGGGAAAAACTCCAGGTCAGGTAAGGTACCGGTTACAGCAGTCTAGCAGTTGGAGCTACTTACCTCAGTATGGATGTCCGGTATTATCTGGAAAAAAATTCTGGGGATTGGAAGAGCTCCGTTTACGGCCTCGGAGTTCGGACATGAGCTAGCGGAGGGACATGAGGGACTAAAGTCTACCTAGGGAGTGAGTACCTTCAGCCCAATTTTTTAGTGAGAACTACCTACATATTGCATCCATGCTACCTATCTGCCGTAGCTGCCACACATGGATTGCTCTTTCCCCTCCTTCCATCTGTTCCCCCCTCCCCTCCTCTAGCGCGCTTCTAACCCCATTGTGCCCTGCCTGCCCTTCTCGTAGGAATACAGTACAGGACCGTATTGTCCTGGCTACCAAACCTAGGTACTTAGATAGCCTAGATGGACGTAGGAGTCGGTATGAATTATTAACTTGCGAAGTTTTGGATTTGACCGATTCGAGCAGTATAAGAGATTTAGATCATTACTTAAGCCAAGATGACCGCGAAGTTTAAGGCGCTGCATTTAATATTTATCTTTATATGCAGTATCGAAAGATGATTGGGTTCGAATCCCAATCTTGGCATCTGTATATATATATGTGAAATTTTATTAAGATATGCCTCATTTTTTCATAAACATTCAATCGTTACATTTGTTGCACCTAGCTCTAGCAGACGGCAGTCCCATTATTCCATGCTTCAATGGTAAACGAGCGATTTCGAGGTGTCGTAGTTGCAAGGTTGAACAGCACCTTAACTCGAATAGCTTAACTATCGAGGTCACCAGAGATGTGTAGCTCCAGAGCTCCCGCCCTCTTAAAGCACAATCAGCTCGACTGGCATTGGGTAACGTACGCATCCATTTTGTGAAACCCGCCGAGATCCGCTTCTTTCTCAACGGCTCGGATCTATACCAGCCTTCCAGAACCCTGCCAGCGTTTAACCCTCTATGACTGCTTCCCAGCGCGTATCAGCGCCTGGGGAAGTTTGGCAGGTCATACAACAAATTTGAACATGGGTAGCAACCTTGTTAGGTACTCTGTACTGTCTCGTCAATCCGACAGCAATATTGATTAAGCCCATTGAGCACGATCTTGTACGTCACACAGCTGCCGACGATGAGGTTATTCTGCCAGCATTCCATTCCTACAAGTCTCGATTACGATTGACTTGCGAATATTCGCTTATATATATAATTAATTCGAGAACAATGGTTACTCTTATAATGGTATTCTCAGAAGATGTCTCATCCCACTTGTAGCCGAGAAGCCCTCATGCAGAACAAGCAATAATTAAAGCCTGGCTGCTACCCGGCCCAAAAACAAGGGTATATACAGAGTGTGCACGCTGAGATTAAGTTATCAATCAGCAGTGGATCCATTATCTGTAATCAATCAATCCATTCCAGTCTAACTAGGTTCAGTACTCTGTACAGTAACTGAGACCTGGCTCACCACCTCTATTCCTTGATTTTCATGATCACTGTATTGCAGATAAATGGCCATAGCCATGCTTGCTTTCTCTGGACAACCTTAGATTAAAAGAGCACGATTCCTCCGCCCACTCTGTCATTCTTTGGTCGCGTCTGAATAAGCCCAGTTTACAAATTTCCCAGTTGGTTGTCATCATCGTGACACCATCTGCTCGAGATCACTGACACATCTTCCAAGCCATCATGAGATGACAATTTTCTATTCCCTCGATAATTTTGGTGTCACCAAGATCCATGGGTGCCGAAGTCGGCGCTTCCACTCACGTCAGCTCTAGTATCTATACTCCAGTGGCACATGTCACACCTCGGAATTACCGCTCCGAGCCGGGCGTCACAAGTTAGCCAACGACAAAATTACTGACGAGAATGGGGAGTCGACTTAATACGAGATTACTTCCTGTCCATCTTATCGCATGAACTGCCTACACTATACCTGCCAACGCGCGTGACAATCCTGTTGCTCAAATGTGAATCAGAGCATGTCAATTCAAGCACCTATTCGGGACTTTACACTCAACCGAGTGAAGCACCTCGCAATAAATGATACAACCAATCTATAAACAACAAACGCCAATGAGATCCACCTCTGTCGCGGGAGGACCAGGGTATGGGTAATGACTTCCAACATGCGCCTAGACACCAATGCCATTCACCATCCAAAAACGAACAAACTTAAACATGAATCCATTTGTCTCAGACCATTCCGCCGCCTCGCCGAGGCCGCTGAGTCTGTTGGAGTTGATAAATTAGACCCAATACTCCTGCTTCGGGGTCTTCAGTGTTGGCGGCGCTATTCTCTCGAGTCACCCCTCTCGCTGGGGATGTCTCCCATATTGATTCACCCAGTGCGCCTCCTGGCTCATAAAGTTCGTCGTCTTCCCCGTTTCGCCTGGTGACGCTGGCTTCAGACTCTTCGATGATTTGGCTCTCTCCTCGATACCCCCGTGGATACCTCGACGCATACAGACTTCGTGCAACTGCATTGCCTCCTGGAGGCTGGTGATGCTGATCTAGTAGCATAGACGCCATTGGAGAGGGTTGGGGCATTGCGCCGATACGTGGGCCACGCCCACCTGGAGCTCGGCTTCTGGTACGTCCGGTCTCCGTCCGACCAACATGAGAGCCTTGCATATCTGCTGCAAGTGTAGGAGAACCGAGTCCTGGGAATGATGGCGGTGGGTGAAATGATGGGTTCAGACCTGGAGGCAGGTGGCCAGGAATACCAGTCTTTGGGTTCGCTGCGTAGTTATCGAGAAACCCGTAGTAAGATGCTGCCATCTTTCCATGTTTTGTAGAGTAATAGTCCTCGCGGACGTCGGGCCGAGGCCCTTGGGGTCCGGTATTACCAGGACCCTTCTGAAAGTCGAATACGGCAAACGAGCAAACATAGCCGAGTCCATCAACATGTACTGTGAATTCTCGGAAGAAATCAACAATCTGATCGCTGCATTTCGGAAGTGAGAAGAGGAGCAACATAGGTGTTGTGATAATCCCCATCATCTCCTCCAGGAAGATAACCACTTTCATCTTGTAGAGTTCCGAAAACTCCTGTTTCACCTCGGTGCTATGAAGTTTGTTCTTCCAATGGTCCGGTACATAACATGTGTATTCAATAACATTCCGCAGGGCGTATTCTGGATTGAACACCAACGTTTCCTCGGACACCATGCCACGAGACGTTGCCCAAATAGCAGCAAATATACCCAGATAAAAGATCACCGGCCTGTCCTTGGTAATCTCGAAATTGAGAAAGAGCTCAGAGTCGAGGACTGAGCCAATCGCCAGAATGGCAGTAATTGCCCCTGACATAAAAGCGATAGTTCTAGCGACAGCCTCGGTCATTCTTTTGGGAAACTGGTCAATATATCGCGTCGCGAATGGGTACGACATGTGTAATCGTTCGTAGAATATATGAGGCAACTCGTTGAATTGTCGAAACTTCCATTCTGCCAAAGATGTGTATTTACGCGCTGCGGCTTGTTTGGGGTCCTTCTGATACTCCTGTTATATGTTAGCTCCATTGAGAATCATAATAAGGAGCTGTTTACTTACGTAGTAGTAGGTAAAGAAATAGACAATGACGACATAGGCGAGTACGACTGGCGCAAATAGGAGGTTAAGGAAACCTGCAAACAGGAAGCGCTGCCTTAACTTCTGGCTCAGTAAGCGTCTGCGGTCCGGACGCAGAAAATCTTGCTGAACCTGCCCGAGCTCGTTGAATGCCATATCAAGGATACAATATTGAAGATACCATTCCATTGTCTTTGAGAACAACTGACGACCGCGTAGGAAAGGCACGGGCAACGAAAGGTCCAAGATATCCTTGTTGATCATGGCTATAAGGTAGTTTTCCTTACGCATGAGACGATTGGCAATGTCGAGTGCGTCGAGTCGCTCCTTAGACTGGCTTCCTATGAACTGTCGCAGTCTTGGAGAGATGTTTGTTGCTGTTTTTGGGTTTTCTTCACGGAGCGCCATGATGCGGGCCACGACGTCTTGCCAGGAAATGGTCTGCATGTCTTGTTCCGGAATGTCGAGGAGGTGGATGTAAAAGTTTTTGATGTAAGTAAGACGGCGTATCTCTACGAAATATTGAACACATTTCCAAATGAAGAAGAAGGTGTAGAGCCATATTGCAAAATTCCAAAGTCCAGACATCTTGCGAGTACATTGCGGGACAACAACCTCATGCAAGGATCTGCTTTTTGGGACTATTGAATAGTCGATGCACTGAGTGAGAAAAGTGAGTAACACAGCGACGAAAAGAGTTTCTCTAGATCACAAATTAGCGCGTGACGAATCGCAGCGTCGAAATATGAGAAACTTACAGAAGCCACAGGGCATTGGCGCAGAGAATGCACCAGAGTCCTCCACCCTCGAAATAGTCGTAAACATCGCGCATGAAACTGTCCAGATTGGAGGTGTTGACCCATCGCCATAATGCTTTCTCCCTTGGGTCATTTAGCATAGCCCCTCTAGCAACCGGTATGGGCCGTGGCCCTGTAGGCGTAGTGAATGGGTCGTCCTGGTGGACAAGTTGTTGTGCGGTTGCGGCTTCCCACTGGGCCCTCTTTCGTGCCGACGACGGACCTGCACTTGCTGGAGTTCTTGACGTTCTAGAGTTGGCTGCTCGTCGTGGAGATGATTCAGATGGGTTTATGTCTTTTGGTTCCATCAGTAGCGACGCAGGAACTTCGTTGTCTCCTTCGTCTTCTTGTTGTTGCCAGTGCGGTGATGTTCCTCCAGGGCCTCGACCGTGTGTTGTCGGTGGGAAAGTGGCTTTTCCTTTCCCTTTTAATCCCAACGCTGCGCTTTCGACTGTCATGCGGCTGTCACTGATGTCAAGTCCCTCGGCGTGAAAGTCATCAAATCGATGGCCAAGGTTTTCTTCATCAAGACCAGGATCGTACTCGGGATCTTCCCCGGAGCGTAACTGTTGGTAGAATGATTGCGTCCCCCTCGAAGGGGACTTGATCCGGGAGAATATATTTGAAGCCATCGCATATCGGTTGGTTTAATTAAAGATAGGTCGGTGTGGGCATGTCGGCTCTGTCGAGATTCGGTGGCGATGCAGGATGTCAAGGCACGGTTCTTAGTATGAAAGAATAGCGAGGATGTCGTTCCCGGCTTAGTTTTGGGTGATTATGCTAAGGTTTATCTGACTTGAAGGAAACAGGAGTAAACCCGAAATGAACCCTAAGGTCAGGTCAGTTTTCATATCAAGACTGGATAACCAGGTGGTCACAGGGGGGATGACCATGATAAGCGTGACCCAGAGCACATGCCTAGGCATAGGCTTGATTCACACAAACGCCAACTGCCTGGTGAATAAACGGGTGTCTCACTTACTTGCAGATAGGTATGAATTACAGCCAAAAGCGACTATAGAGTCAGCTGATTGATAGAAATAAAGACAAGGAAGATAGGCTTTGACTTGATGGTCCAGGCATCACCGGTCGCAGGTATGACGCTACAGAGCGGTGTGAGGTTCTGCCAGACAAATACCGATAAGACCTCACGATTGGCTGTCTACCGCCTGCCCCTTCTGGGTTTCACTCACGACACCGTTGCACTCAGCATGGAATGGATGTTAGTAGCGGTATTCGGGTCTTCACAACCGTGCTGTCACTTCTCATTATTGACCTTCACATAACATCGTTTATTTAAACGTCCCAAAGTATTGGTGAATTCGACTCATAGAATTCTATGAGATGGAATAGACTTTGTCACAGCAAGAAGTCACCGCTACTTCAATATTCGAAATCCCTTCATTATGGCCCCTTCAGATCCCTCTCTATCGCTTAAGAGCCTTCCTTTAAGAGACATTCCCGGCCCCGGAATCTCTTCTACAGATGGCTACCAACAACCTCCAGCTACTCCAAAAGGTCTCACTCCCCTAACGTCTAAAGTGACCAGTGTTCTTTCGACAACACATTCCGATACTGAGTTCCGGGATGCGCTGTCACTTCTCGATGAGCGTGGGATTCGGAATGACGCCGAAACTCGCCGGCGTGTTCGCTTGGATTTGCAAAAAGAAGTTATTGATAGCAATGGCGAGATTATTGCCGAATTTGGGCGTGTAGCAGAGGTGGGTTTCCGTTTCCTCCAGTGATATTTATACCAACATGGATTTAGCAACTTAGACGGATCAAAACGACCATCGACAAGCTCAACAATGGTTATGAGGAAATGAAAAGCCAAGTTGTCGAGGCTCATAGACAAACCTTACCAGCACTCTCTGAATCATCTTCTTTACTCGAGCAAAGAAGACAAGTCGAGGTCAAGCAGGAGCTTCTTGGCGCCTTCAGGAAACATTTCATCATGTCTGATAATGAAGTCGCAGCCTTGACGCAGACGGCTGAACCGGTAGATGACCGCTTCTTCGATGCTTTGAGTAAAGCAAAGAAGATTAGTAAGGACTGCGAAATCCTGCTCGGTTTTGAGAAGCAGACGTTGGGACTGGAGCTCATGGAACAAATGTCTAAAAACATCAACCTCGGCTTCCAGAAGCTTTACAAATGGATTCAGCGAGAATTCAAGACCCTAAACCTCGAAAACCCGCAAATGAACTCTTCAATTCGTCGAGCACTCCGAGTTCTTGCTGAACGACCATCACTATTCCAGAACTGCCTCGATTTCTTCTCCGAGGCTCGGGAAAGAATTCTCTCAGACTCGTTTTACACTGCACTCACCGGTACTTCGCCATCGGGTGCCGAAGACCAATCTGTTAAGCCAATCGATATGCTGGCACATGACCCATTGCGTTATGTTGGAGATATGCTGGCCTGGATTCATTCGGCTACTGTTAGCGAACGCGAAGCACTGGAGGTCCTCTTCGTTGCAGAAGGGGAGGAACTCGCCAAGGGGCTCAAGTCTGGGCGAGATGCCGAGATATGGCGTCTCGTTGCCGAAGATGACGAAGCTGAAGCTGATTTTAACGCACTTAAAGCTCTAAACGATCTGGTAGATCGTGACGTCTCTGGCGCCGCTCGTGTACTTCGTCAACGGATGGAGCAGGTGATTCAAGCTAATGAGGACACAATACCTGCCTACAAATTGGCAAACCTCGTCAATTTCTACCGTATTACCTTTCAGAAAACACTTGGTCGTAACTCTAACTTAGTAGAGTTAATCGGGGGGTTGGAGACAGAGGCATTACGACAATTCCGAGCCTTAGTAAGAGACCACATCGCAACCCTACAGGGTGAATTTCAACATGCGCCCTCAGATCTTGGTCCACCTGGTTTTCTACAAGACTCTCTCAAACAACTCAAGGCCATCGCCAAGACCTATGATTCTTCATTATCTGCTTCAGAAGATCGCGAAAGCGAGTTCGAGAATGTGTTGGCGGAGGCTTTCGAACCATTCATGGCTGGTTGTGAGAATATGGCCAAGAGCATGAACACACAGAATGGTGCCGTCTTCCTCATCAATTGTCTATCTTCTGCTGTGGCATGTCTTGAGCCATTCGAATTCACGCAACGAAGAACCAAGCGGCTACGCGAGAAATCAGATGAGCAGGCAAAGCGGCTCGTTGCTAGTCAGTACCAGTTTTTCCGAAAGGGCTCCGGACTAGACTCTATTTTTTCGAAATTGGAGGAAGACGACGACAAGAGTGCTACATCGTTGGATGAGAAGGCTCTGGCTCAGGCAAGCCAAGTATTGGATGACTTTTTGCCATCGGCACTTATGGACGCTATGGAGAACTTGAGGCATCTTCAGGACTCCAAGCTATGCCGACAAATCACCGAGGAAGCGGCAGAACAGTTCTGCAATGATTTTGAACAGCTAGAGGAAGTAATAACAGAAGGAGATGGTGAATCCGGGGACTCGGAAGAAGAAGACGAAGGTTTACGGTCCATCTTCCCTCGAACAACAGCAGAAATCCGCGTCCTACTTTCTTAGATTAGGAAGACCGAGTTGGTTTGATGTTTGAGGTGAATCAAGCGTCAAGATATAGATTTGTGGATTTGTGACATCGAAAGGAGTATTGCATAAATGAACCTATAATGCCCGGAACCAGACTCTGTCCTGTGACTGTTCCCTGGAATCAGAAACCAGTGGTGGTTCATTCATAGTTTACTGTAAAAAAAAAAAGTTATCCTGTTTGTTTCTTCCCATCCATCATTAGCCATTGACCTACACATCAACTAACCTGTAACGTAGCTGTACCTTAACAGGCATGAGGCTGGATGGGGTCTAGGTATCTACGGGTAACCCCGCCACCATCGATTGCGACAAGGGTGGGCAGTGCGAGCCTGGACTACGTCACCGCCTGCCCAAGTTTACCTCTATTCCATGTTCAGGCACGCAGGACAATCAACCTCATCACGAGCAACTACCGTCAAGGAAGGAAGGCTTGTGATTATTGACCATTGACAACAAAGTCAGCTTTTGTTCATATAATTCAAGTATATCAACTCGCGTGAGGTTTTCAATTTAGAACCCTGCGTGGAGGAACCCGGTACTGTAACTCAATCACAAGCCTGTACCCACCCACATCCTCGCAGAACCTGCTCGCCAAAAGCACAGTATCGCGACGATCCTCAATAGTCGGCGGACTTGAGCGCAACGCGTGCCAGTCTCTGGGCTACTATGGTATTGGCCTGTCGCCGGAGCCATGTTACGGAACAGGGCCCTGGCAGTTCTGCAGAAGACTTACGATGATAGCTATTTGAGCTGCTCAACAGCCATCTACTATGAAGGCCAGGTAAGGCATACGTCCTTGCGCCACTCCCAATCGAAAACTAATCATCAATGTGATCAACAGGGGAGTGAAGCTGAAGCGATGCGACATTGGAGAGCTGCTTTAGATCAGATATATGACTACAACGCAAACCGGGCGCCTCCTTCGTACAGTCCACGTACAGATACCGAGAAGGCTTTGCAGGAGGCTCTTAAACAACTTGAACTACAATGCAAAGAGCGAATCGACCTTCTCGAAGCCCTCCGAGTATCACGACAAGAAGACTCGACACTGCCGCCTGGCAAATTGACAAAACGCCCTAGCCTACCTGAGGGAAGGGGCTCCCTAGGACAGGGCACAATTACTGCCATGCAATACTCCGAATTATCCAGACCATCCCTTCCGCATCGCCCATCACAGCCCCGCCGTACGTCGTCAGAGCTCGCTATAGTTGATGGGCCCAGCACACATCTCGATCCAAACCTTCCGCCTCTGCCGCGATCTGCTTCACCTGGAGGACCTGCTCTACCTCCAAGACCAAACAAGACATTACGAACACCAAGTCCGGAAAAGCACACTATGAGAACCACTTTACGCTCGGGAAAGCCAGGCGAAAAGTCCGTCAAGCCACGTAAACCATCAAAGCCTCTTGCAGAAGGATCGAGCAAGGCTGCAACCTTGGCATGGAGCGCCCTAGGCTCTAGAGATAGATTTGCAAGAGGAAGTCAATCTGAGTTTGCCACTGCTGCCTCGAGCCCTAGCTCTCGTACTTCACTGGATCAAACTCGCAGGCCAGCGCCAACTCAGTGGGATAGTCACTCACGGCGACTTGTTGTGCCACGGGATCGTGATCCTGACGGAGATCAACCAGAACATTCACGACACTCTGATGAATACTGCTATGCTCGCCCATCCATGCTATCGGTAACTGCTGCTTCCAGCGCTCTCAATTCCTCGTCATATCAGGATTTACCTTCTTCAGATGTCTATACGACTCGTACTGGGCGGCCAACAAACCCGTATAACGGAATCGCTTCACCTTCGCCCCGCAAGGTATCTAGGCAAGACCTAGCCAATGACACCGAGACTGCTGACGACTCTGGGGAAGGATCAGAGAGGAGAAATGTTTCAAACAACCTGCCAACTAGAAGCCCAGCAGTAAGACCGCAAGCAAGATCTTCAAAACCTTCAAAGCCCAGTGCTGAAGTCAGAGATCGCTCACGACGGCGTGGTCGTAAAACTCGGCAAGCTTCGGCTTCTAGTACCTCTGACGATGACACAAACCGGACTGATTCCAAACCACGCCGCGTCAAAGCAAAGGAAGCTCCTATAGAAGCCGGCTCGCAAGAGGACGATTCGGATGCATCCGAATCTGAAAAGAGCCCCGATGATATGACCGAGTGGAAGAACAAGAAGAAGCAAATACTCAAAAACTTACCCCCAGGAGTCGATTCAGCCGCCGCTAAGCAGATCCTGAATGATATTGTCGTCCAAGGTGACGAAGTCCGCTGGAATGATGTGGCCGGGCTCGAAATAGCCAAGAATGCGCTCCGTGAGACTGTCGTATATCCATTTTTGCGGCCTGATCTCTTCATGGGTCTCCGAGAACCAGCAAGGGGCATGTTACTGTTTGGGCCGCCAGGAACGGGAAAGACTATGCTCGCGAGAGCTGTAGCAACAGAATCAAAATCTACTTTCTTCTCAATCTCTGCCAGCAGTCTAACAAGCAAATATTTGGGAGAGTCGGAGAAGCTCGTGCGAGCTCTGTTCGGTTTGGCAAGAACGTTGGCGCCCAGTATTATTTTTGTTGACGAAATTGATTCTCTTTTATCGCAGCGATCTGGTTCTGGGGAACATGAGGCCACCATGAGAATAAAGACGGAGTTTCTCATCCAATGGAGTGATCTTCAGCGAGCAGCTGCCGGAAGGGAAACAACCGAGAAGGACAAGGAACGTGGAGATGCCAACCGAGTCCTTGTACTAGCAGCGACCAATCTCCCTTGGGCAATTGATGAGGCTGCCCGACGAAGATTCGTGCGACGACAATACATCCCGTTGCCTGAACCAACTACTCGTGAGACGCAGCTCCGGACTTTGCTGGGCCAACAAAAACATGACCTGTCAAATGAGGATATTCTCAAATTGGTGGAAATGACGGACGGTAGGTACCTCATGACGCAAACAAAAGAACATATCAGCTAATCAATATCAACAGGATTTTCAGGGTCGGACATCACAGCATTGGCTAAGGACGCAGCCATGGGGCCATTGCGGTCTCTTGGAGAAGCATTATTGCATATGACAATGGACGAGATCCGACCGATTCAGTTGCTTGACTTCGAGGCTAGTTTGACAACAATCAGGCCTAGTGTCAGCAAAGCTGGCTTGAAGGAATATGAGGCTTGGGCGCAAGAGTTTGGAGAACGTGGTGGATAGATTGGAATATGTCTTTGTATACAGCATGTGACCGCAAGGCACAGGTACATTACATGCAGGAGTATCATGGAACACGGCCCGATAGTAGACATTGGAGCCTGGGCATTGGAGTTGTAAACGGGTTGGATGTATAGTATGTCATTTTATATGTTACAATTGGTACAGTTGGTTTGAAAGCCCCTGTTTCGCCGTTGACTCTCCTCGATATATCGTACAGAGCCTAGCTGTTGGCCCGGTCGGTATGCCCCTGTTGTGCCTCGTGCAGGAACCGCCCAGCATCATCCATTCCTAATTCACCATCAGAATGGTCGTTGGTCATGTGTCGTGATATAAATATTCAGGAAGTTCAGTCCAGGTCGCTCGCCAAGGTCTCCGATTTCCGTTTTTGTTGAGCTTCCTCCCAGGCCTTACGCTTGGCTTCCTTCTTTTCCCTTTCCAGCCGCTTCTCTTCCTGTTTTTGGTTCTCTTCTTCTTGTCGTCTGGCTGCTCTCCGCTCATCTTTGGCAGCCTTCTTGGCCTCATATTCTGCTATCCTCTCCTCCAATGAGGGCACAGGCGGGCGCTCGCTGGCTGGAACACCGTAGGGGGCAATTATTTGATTGACGACATGGCGTTTGTGCTGGGAAGTAGGCCATCCGGGGACGATAGAAACGACATCGCCTGTTCGCAGGGACGAGTTCGGGTCATGAACTAGGTAGTGCTTGGGATCGGCAAACCACTGGCGAGCATCTGTCAGTCTCCCTCCTTTTCCTATCGACTGTAGCGAATAGGCTGTCTTACCTTGTTGACGGTCTTATTCCACTTTTGCCCGCCGACTCGGACCTTGACAGTCTTTTCCATAAGACCAGCAGAGACGACAACGCCACGAAGCTCGGTCGTGACGCGGCGAGCGGCCTTGGCGACTTGTGAAGACATGACGCCGATGCTTCTTCCCTTCAGCTGAGTACCGTCTCGAGGTATTGGCAAGCCTGGAGAGTCGGCAATTCACTAATTGAAGGTCGTCTTGGAAGTGACGCTCAAATGTTCTATCCCAATTCGCAAAGGCTGATCAGAAAACTGGTAGCCAATGAGATTGGATATCGGCGCTGTAGAATGATTATGTAATGCGACTAAGGGATTTCGCTCATTCGATTGGATGAGAGAACCTCACACGACTCACGATGTGCTCGCACGTGCAAGGACTAAAACAGGCGTTACCTAAGTTGTGGTACTGATTGATAAACAGGACTTAGTTGACAGTGTTCGAATGATATCGAGTTGCGCTGGAGGATTTTCCCAATATCAAGACAACCAGTCAGTTGTCGCTCACAATAGATTGAATTGGACGTACATACTCCGAAAGCCCGTCCGTCTGTCGGGGTCCGGGACCCGCAGGAACTGTGCGTCGATGTCGGAAGATGTGGGGGGCACTACAAAAATTTGGCTTGGCCTGAGGGTTCAACGCCTTGTCAGTCAAATCGACTGAACCATCCATATCCATACCTACCGCCTGCCGCTTTTTTCTTTAGACGAAATTTAATCCCTACCGACCTACTCATTTCGACTTCTTCGCTTGTACGCGACAAATATCTTCCCGTAAACAAACGCAAACATCGTCATCTGACATTTGACTATCCCGTGCTCACTGGTCTACACATATCTACTGTGGCTTGCTTGAAATAAACTCGAGCTACTGACATCAAAGCTTTTTTGCAAACCCCCACTCCCTCTACTTTTTTTCTCCTCTCTCTTCATCATGTCTTCGCCCGAGCGTCGAACTGCTGGAGTCAAGCGACCTCGTAAGAACCAAAGAACAGGGCCTTCCATATCTTCAGAGTGCCCGTTGACATGTCGGAAACTTTAGGCACTCAATCTCTTCCTCCTCCCTCGCTTCCTCAGCTGGTTGCCGAGCAGAGTACACCCATCCCTCCTACGGACAAGGACTCTCAGCGTCTGATTGTTGTCCTGTCCAATGCCAGTCTTGAGACCTACAAGGCCTCTCACGGCGGTACCAGCCGCAACCGTGAGGACAAGTATTCTCTTCTCAACAGCGATGAGCACATTGGTGTTATGCGTAAGATGAATCGGGACATCAGTGATGCGCGTCCCGACATCACCCATCAGGTTTCAACTCTGAACTCTTGAGTCGGCATTCAACATGCTGACCTTTTCTCTTAGTGTCTACTGACCCTCTTGGATTCGCCCATCAACAAGGCTGGCAAGCTCCAGATCTACATCCACACCGCCAAGGGTGTCCTGATTGAGGTCTCACCCTCAGTCCGTATTCCCCGAACATTCAAGCGCTTCGCCGGTCTCATGGTGCAGCTTCTGCACCGCCTATCCATTCGCTCCACCAACTCCAACGAGAAGCTACTCCGTGTGATCCAGAACCCCATCACCGATCACTTGCCACCCAACTGTCGCAAAGTTACGCTGAGTTTCGATGCGCCACTTGTCAAGGTTCGTGAGTATGTCGAATCCGTGGATTCCAAGGATAGTATCTGCGTTTTCGTCGGTGCTATGGCCAAGGGTGAGGATAACTTCGCCGATTCCCTCGTGGACGAGAAGATTTCTATCAGCAACTTCTCTTTGTCTGCCAGTGTTGCCTGCAGCAAGTTCTGCCACGCTGCCGAGGATGTTTGGGACATTATGTAAGACCCTTCCATCTTCAGTGACGTCGGCAAGGGGCCGAAGCTTCGATGGACGCCAAATGCCGGCTCGCCCTACGATGATACAACATCCTCGCTGGGGGCAAGACGGTTTGGTGGTAACTTGGAATGCCTGGGGTGTTCGCTGTCGCTTGTTTTTGCAACCAAAACATGGGGCGTTCAACATCGGGTCCAAGACGTGAATGTCGTCTTGATGAGTCACTTCAACCTGATTCACACTTTCCTCTCTGTTGTTTCTTTTCTGTTGCTCAGCGAGTCTGCTCTGTTTTGCCCCTTACTATTGAGGGCTATTATGCCCAAGTTTGTTCTGGGTCGGACATGCTCACGCCTTTCTTCCCACCAATCTAACCGAACAGCATCTCCTGAATATGTTACCGGACGGATCGTTTTTGAGACGAGTTGGATAGTTGACAGGCGAGATCCAGTTCTTCTTGTCATCCGGGTAGTGTTGAGGGCATAGCTAGATAATGATGGGGTACCGTGGTTCGAGGCTGAACAATTCTTTGCAATGCCGACATGGACGGACAGACAAGTCGCTCGACAGTTGAAGGGCAATCAATATGTATTTGGATGGAGGACAATGGGATGTAAAGTATTCCATAACAGGTAGCGAATAAGTGCACAAGCATGTGTCACCACACAAGCACCAACCAAACTCTGAGTCTGAACCAGAGACGTTTTCAGGGCTGAGGCCACCAAGTGAATAAAGTCCGCCGCAGCCGCGAATACGCATGAGGCTAAAATGGGCTGGTGTAGCACCGAATCGCCCCGCACTATGTAGGTCTCGTGTGGTCAAAATTATGACAGGAGAAAGAGAAGGGAAGTGAAGCGAAGTGGTGGATGGACACATGGCAGACGTGGAGACGGGATGAAAGATTATGCCAGTACAGCCCTCACTTACATTCGGTGCTAGGATAGCTTTATCGCCGTAGACGGTCGCAAAGAGTGCAAGGGAGTATATTGAATAGTGAGCTTGTTTGGTATCGATAGCGATTGATTGCATTGGTCTTGTCTATGTTCAAATCATTGGCAATGGATGGTTAGAGACTTTTGCGATATGGGAGCCCCACACAAATCTCGGAAGAACACACCAATGCTGCTCTACATGCATCGAAGGATCGAAGAATGAAGGAAATGTTGGTTAGGTGAAGGAGACGAACGCCAGAAGGTTGGTAGCAAGTTTGTGTTAGGTCTGAGCTCCGGGCCTAGGCTGTACTGGGGATCAGACGCAGTGCATTATATTTGCTTTGCACTTGGTAAGAATATGTGCATTCCATAACTGTGACGTCCATGAGAAAGTGATTGGATGATCGTGATGATTGGTTGTTGTTTTTTTTTTCTAAAGCATCTACTGTTGACAGAATAGCGAGGGCTTGATCCTAAGCTACTGTACCTATCCAACATGAGATGCTTGATAAGACATGGAAGCAAAAGCCCGGGTTGGCCGGTGCAGGCCGGGGGTTGGATGCCGGTGGATGTGCGGTGGATCAAGCCGGCGGCCGTAAGTCCAGCCGCTGGGCTTGACGTGGTCACGCATCGGTGGCCGGAAGTCATTGGGCCAATACGGTATCCACGAGCTATTCTCCGATGATCGTACAGTACAGAAGGCATAACCACAGCAGGACGCTATCGTGCTAAGAGCATAGCGCGTGGTCCTAGGTGCCCAAGAGCAAGACTCTAGTGAGCCATGTGGTAGTCAGAGCCAAACAAAGGTTATGATTGGGATTATGACAGGGGTTTGAATGTGCTGTACTAGACTAGATAGTTGGTTGTCAGTCAACTTGGGCAAATACAAAGGAGAGAACGATTTGGGGTAACTCGTCTACATGTCCACAAGACAGGACAAAACAGAATGCCAACTGGATTGTGATGACAGCCACTGGGTATTTGTTATGTACCTGTTTATACTGCATTCCAGAAAGTACTAGTGTTCAGCTTATGCAATTGTTTTATCATATATGAGGGAATTCTATACCAGAAAAGATAGAACGAGACAGGATAGTATGTGGTTACGTTGCTACAGGGCAGGGCAGGGCAAAGCAGAACAGGGCTCAAGAGCTGGTGGTTGGGTTGGAATTCTGTCTAGACCACGTCTAAAAATGCCTGTATCGATGTACAGAGGTAGTAGGTAGGTAGTAGGGTAGGTCAACAGGTATGGAACTTAACAGGTACTGTAGCTGCCCGGGCACCCATCCAGTGCCGCTCATTTATCGCACCATGTCGACTACCTACCCCTTCTAGCTGCAGGTACCGAGTTAGGACAAGTCGTTGCCCAGGATAGCACATGATGTTCCCACAGCATGTATAATGGCGTATAATGTTCAGGTTGGAAGGAGAGATCATGTGCTTATCATCGCCAGCTTCGGAGAACTCGCTCTCTAAAAATACAGCGGATAGAGAGATACAATAGATTCACTAACAGATGCTAACTACTGTACCAGGTAACCCAGACATCTATCCATTATGCTATCCGTTTTTGGTTCAGATTTCGAGGGTTCAGGGGTGATCATGAGCGGGTGCTGCCGGATGGCGCGGGGCTAGTGGACCTGCCCTTAACCCAAGATGGGAATGCGCACTATGTGCCTAACCTCACTCACACATACCTACCTACCGCTAAGGATGCACAAATAATGTATGTACACAAGATTATACAACAGCTCACAGTACAGCACACGACGGGAAGCCCTAGACTATCTGATTCAGGTCTTGTGGCTTCTGTGATTTCATCAAGCATGATAGAATGCGATGTGATTCAAGCGACAGACAGGATTACACCAGACACAGAGGGACAAAGAGGGGCTACAGTGCAGATACATACGAATACTTCTGATTCTGTTTTGTTCTACCTACCTACCTTTGACCCCTCCATGGCTGAACTGGGCTGGGCTGGGCTGGGGTGGTAAGGTAGGTAGGTAGGCTGGGTCTGAGAGGGTCAGATGTCAACGAGTCACAGAGCCACAGTCACAAGAGACGTGCAGAACTGGGCCGTTGACTCGTTATGAGACGCAACTGGAGGGCTGGATGAGACGAGACACCTGAGCCATCAGTAAGACTGAACTCCTGAAAGCTCAAGAGGGCTTAGGAGCCAAGGTACCTGATCTGGCCTGAACCAATACCTCCACTGTTAAAGAATGGATATTAACTAACATGTACATACATGCAGTGCAGTACTAAGGTAGTCCAGGTCAGTTAGAACCCGCCCTCACGACACCTCCATTTTGAGGGTACCCGGCTGATCTTCTCTCTTTAGCTGCATCTTCCTTTTCTTCTCTCTTCCTCTCTCGATTCTGCTTCTCCTCGAGTCTCCCCCCTCTTCTCTTTTATTTGCAGAGTCTTTAGAGTCTCTAGTCTCCAGTCTCTCTAGAGTAATTGCTCCAATTGCCCTTTTTTGGCAGTTATTGAGACGGCGTCGCTTACATTGGCGCCCTCGCCTAAATCACCTAACCTGCTCTACTGGCTCTTCTCCACGCCTTTCTATTTCCATTTCTTGTCGAATATCCTAGGCTCAGGGAGTCGTCTTTCCTCACATTGACTCATTCGTCTGGAATCACGAGGATTATTTGTGGTCTCGGGTACCAATCGATCTTTGTGTGCCCTTGATTGTCTTGCATCTTGAACCTGGGTATTCCATCTTTACATAAATTGGGCGTCAAGGTGTCCAAGCATCAAATCAAGCGAGCAAGCAAGCAATCAATTGACCGACTAAGGAGCAGACAACTCACCATCCATCCGACTTTTGTTAGGCCACTCCAGATCACGGACCCGTCTGATACTTCCCCGTCCTTCTTTTCGCACGACATTACGGATACTTCACCTTACCTCGCCTTGCCTTGCCTTACCTTAGCTCGCCAACTCACTCACCTCATCTTTTGTCAGTCAGGCTCAGGGCGCCGAATCGGATTCTCTACGCCTTGGTTCTTACCTTGGTCGCCTCTCAATCCCTACCATTTCATTCTCGACCGCCTTCTCTCATCCACTCCGCCACCTCACCTGGCCAACATCTTGCTTGCCTCGCGCTTTACTTGTTAATATTTCTCGAATCATTCTTCTTTACAGCTTTCCCCTTCTAATTTACCCTCCTTTTATTTCTTCCCTCTTTTTTTCTTGATTGCACCTTCTGAAGTTGGGGTTTTGTTCGACTCCTCAACTGTTTTGTTTCATCATTACTCATCATCAGTCTTGACCGATATTCCAGTCTCCCCACCAGCCCCCCGCCTCTCTTTTTACTTACGCTGCTCGACCAGTCAAGCACAGGCTGGATATTTGTTTTTTTATTTCTGAGCTTTTGGGGCTTTATTACAAGACTCCAAAAACATTCGGCCAAAGCATCCGAGCGGGTACCTCGCAGCAGGCAGCCGATCGGACGCTCGTGGCTTTCATAGGCTCTATAAGAGACCATGACGGTACCATTCGTTGAGGTGTCACACCTGGCATCCTCCTCGTCCTTCTACTCGGCCACTCTTCAAATACTTGGCCTGCGCTTTTTGAACGAATCTCGCGATCCAAGCTCATCCATCGGAACTGTCACTTACGGACTTACAGCTGGTGTTACCAAAACTGGAGGCAAGCACCGCCAGGCCCTGACCGACGGACGCGGAGAAGAAATCAAAGGACCTCAGCCCGTGCTTCAGATCCGTGAGGTATCTCGCCCGTTCGATCCTGTCAGGATTTCCACGGTTGTCATTGCGGTACCAACTCCCGGGCAAGTAGTCGACTTTCACGACACCGCTCTCACCGCGAATCCGTGGCTGGCCATTCAGACGGATGGTGACCCAATATATCCCGGCGGCCCCAGCCCCAGGCCTCGTCTAGGCATTGATGGCGGTGAAACACCAAGACGAGCAACAGTACGTGACCTTGACGGCAATACTATCCAGGTCGTCTACCGCCAGCCTACCTGCCCTCGAGATTATTACGGTCGGGTAATCGAATGGACTTACGACGGTGCCATGCATTCAATTCACACAACTACTACAATCCATACGACTCGTAAAACTCATACCAGGAATCGCTCCTTGTCACAGCCACAGCTACAACCTGTTGCTTCCGCTCGTTCGTCCTCCTCTTCTATTGATGGGCAATCACCCTTCCAACCCCGTCAATCTTCCGCCAAACACGGTCCTAACACCGTCACAGCTGCCGAGATGGCTCAACGTGCCGCCGCTCAGAAAGAAGATGAGCCAGTATCTGTCTCACCTCGCCAGAGCTCCAACAATAACGGTCTCAGTACCACTACAGTAGTGGGCGCCATTCTAGGAGTCGCCGCTGCTGGTGCAGCTCTCACATACGGTTTTGCGAGTCACGCCGCTAAGGAACGAGAACGAAAACCAAGACAGGAATACGAGGCCGCCCCCCAGCTCCCCCGACGTTCGACCTTCCCCGAGAAAGCTCCACCTATTCATAAACTGCATGAAGAGCGCCGAACCGTATACGGCGACCATCCTCCCAATGCTTCGCAGTACCCTCCCAAGGCACTACCCTACCGAGGCCATGGTGGCTTCCCCACTCCAGAGGTATACCCAGAAGGCTATCCGTTCCAGCAGAATATGCAGAACGACTATGCACCCCGCAAGATGTCTCACCACAACTCGTACCCGCCAAAGAACCTTGGATATCAAGAGGAAGATAGCAGTGAAGACTCTCCAGACGAGCCACCAGCCCGCCAAATACAGTATCTCACTCAGGTTCCCTACAACGAAGAGAATCCATGGACCTCTGATCCTCGTGCCAGGAGTAGGAGCCGAACTCGAAGTGTTGCCAAGAGTACGGCGAGAAGCGTTGCTGCAAAGAGCGCAGCTCCGAGCACAAGGACTGTCACCAAGAGTACTGCCAGGAGTGTTGCTCCTTCTCGAGCCCGATCACCAAGTCAGGCTCCCGATGAAGGGTATGAGACGACTCGAAGTCGGCGCCCGTCAAGGCAACCGGAAGATGCTTATGAATTTGTCGAATCACGCAGCCGCCATACTTCGAGAGTACGCGATGATGGCTACGAGCCACGAAGCCGTCGTTCATCAAGGCCGCCACCTAGTGACGTCTATGATAGGCGCAGTCGCAGGTCGTCGCGACCACCTCCGGAAGATGGCTTTGAAAGAAGCCGTCGATCGTCAAGACCTCCTGTGACCGAGAAGCCTCGAAGCATGCGGGCACGTAGCGAAGCAGGCGTCGGTCGTAGCAAGTCTGTTGTGTTGGCGGATGATCTTCGAAGCGAGGCACCTTATGACCGCAAGTACGACGACCGCCAAAGCCATGCAGGTTCACGGCCACCCAAGTCATCACGATCAGTTGTTCGTGGTAACCGACCTACGTACGATGATGAGCGAACATATGTTTCCACCCGGTCACGTCCATCTTCACGAGCTCCTCGTCGATCTTCACGTACGGAGGTGGATGATGATATCATGGAAGCCCCAGAGGTGCCTGAGGTGCCTGATGCCCCCGAGATTCCTCTGGATCCTAACTTCTATGAGGGCCCTGACGACATGATGCCAAGGAGCCAAGCCAGAAGTCGATACAACCCACCTCGGATGGGTAGTGGACCTGAATATCAGCACATGGGCTTCCCAAGCAAGGCTCAGAGTTATATATCTGCCAGGGATGTTTGTCTGCCGATGAGCGGTGTCGGCAGCAGTCATGCTGAGTGGGATGACGACATGGTCAGTGTTGCTCCCAGCGACAGTATCAGCTGTGTTGGTATGAAACCTAGCAGACGAAGCCGCAAGATACGATAAAGACATATGACGACGATGATGAGATGCAATTTTTTCACGAGTGGTGATTAGACGACACGATTGATGAGTTGATGGGCAGGCAGAATGAGATGGATGGCTGGCGGTATTTTGGTTATGCATTTGATACGAGGCTATGTAAAGTCTTCGTTGAGATCTGGACTTGCAACCGAATTCATATGGTTTTTTTGTTTGTTTAGCATCGGAGGAGGCGTTTCTTTGAATCACTAAAGTACCTGCTATGTCTGAGGCTGCTGTTTTGCGGTCCTGGATGAGCGAAGGCTTTACAATCTTTTTCCTTCTTTTTTTGTTAGATTGCATTGGAGGTATAGCAGTTCTGGATTGAGCATAAGCTTTAGCTTTGGTACGACCGACCACCAGACACAGGAAAGGGACTCTAAAGAAGAAAGACATATATACTCAAAGATGCATTTTTAGAACGACACATTAGGAACATACAATACAGAAGAAGGCATAGGCGCACTTGAGATTTGGCTCGGTGGTCTCTTGCCGCATTGTCTACCATCTTCAATAGGTCCCATACTATTCGCATCAGTCCTACATATCGAACAAGACCAGTCGAATGTCACGTCTCTAGGATGGATACAATCCACTTTTGTGACTCCAGCAATGTTGATGCGGGGATTTGAACAGACAGTGTCACCACAAAATATCGCTCGAAACCTTTCCGTTTAGCGACGTGTTTCTTGTGATGCAACGCAGGGCCTTTGCGAGGTCTCGTCCGAATGTTGTCATCGTTCCACCCTTGCAATCTACTACCTAGTCCCGGCATTCGGAGAGGGCAGTTGATGTGGTAGTCTTGATAAGTACCAAGTTACATTACACTAGTCTATTAACAAATCTTCCCCAAATATTCCTTATCGAGTCACTTGTCCCACTTTCGAGTCACTGGCTAGTAGTTCTCCAGGTTTTGGGCCTGTTCCTCCAGCTACTAAGGTAGAGGCTCATACAGTGCTGTACACGTACAGGGCCTCCTCCTCCGGTTCTCGGCCATTTTCTCTTATTTCATCCAACCACAACGCCACCACTTCAGAAAAAAAGGTGTCTTGGTTGTATATACCTATATCACACTTAATTTTCCGAGGTTCAATGTTCTTAGCAGATTCAGATTAACTTTCGTCTATCTTTGTCTTCTGCTTCCCCTCCACTTATCTCTGAGCATCCCGCCTTCCGCAGGGTAGAAACATCAACATGCCCGAGATTGAACTGGGCGAGTCCATCCCTCCTGATACAGCACATGTGAGTCAACACTAAGCTCTTTACTGGAGGTTCATGATATGAAACAGATTCACTAACTACGATAGGCTGTCAGTGTCTCTCTTCCAACATGGAAGGCCAATGTTGGATATGAGGAGGGTGAAGATTGGGTTGTGAACCGTATGACGACAGGTTACCCTCGGTGAGCCATATCTCACGTCTGTTTGCTTATGACCCTCTTGCTTACAAGACGCTTTTAAACAGGTTTTTTGTCCACAGAGGTATTCAAGCTTTTGCCAAAGAGATCGTGGATCGTTATGGCAGCCCCGACCAGCAGGCTATGCTCTTCCCTGCACCACAAGTAGCCAAACGGTGTCTGGATTTCATAGTCCAGCGAATCTCTCCTGAGTTAGCGAGTCAGGTTCGAATCATTGACTTTGTCCTTGACAGGTCAAAGGAGCTGTCGCCTGTATTGCAGAAGCTTACTTCCACCATCTCTGCTGTGCTTTATCCCTCTGAGGTGTTTCCCGTGGCGAAACAGTACTGGCAGCACACTGGCGAGGGCACCTCCAGCAGACGCGCTGAGTTCTGCCACGGTCTTTTCAAGGATGATCTTCTTATGCCGACGACTCGCACGCGGACTCCTCCTGAGGCTGCCCAAAACAGACCTTTCCGCGGTCCCAGACGCTATACACGCCCCGGCTCAATCGATGGTGTTTCTTCCCCAGTACCCACAGCGACTAAACAACCTTCTCTGGCAACTCCAGTGGAGTCTATTGAGAGTTCGAGATTCCTGGAGGAACGATTTGGTAGAAACCTCGACTTGTCCCTGGTTGAGCGTGCCAAATCTGCAATTCGTAGGCGTATTGCCGGGGCAATGGCTCACGAGGTAGACATGAACAACGGGCCGCTACCGGCCATGACATCCAACACTCGTGGCATACCCAACCTCGAAGAGACCGACGTCTATCTTTATCCCGCTGGTATGAACGCCATCTTCAATGCTCACCGTGCACTGCTCCATGCCAGAGAGCCAGCCAAGAGCATCAACTTCGGTTTCCCTTACGTCGATACGCTCAAGATTCTCCAAAAGTTTGGTCCCGGTTGTCTCTTTTACGGGCATGCATCACCTGAAGACCTTGACGATCTAGAGACACGACTAAAGAACGGCGAACGGTACCTCGGCCTGTTCTGCGAGTTTCCTGGAAACCCTCTTTTGACGTGTCCTGACCTTACCCGTATCCGCAAACTTGCCGATGAGTACGATTTTGCTGTCGTGGTCGATGAGACGATAGGTACCTTCGCCAACATCAACGTCCTCCCAGCCGCCGATATTGTTGTTAGCAGTTTGACCAAGATCTTCTCCGGCGATTCCAATGTTATGGGTGGAGGTCTTGTCCTTAACCCTAACAGCAAGTATTACCAGGCACTCAAGGCAACCATGGGAGAAATCTACGAGGACAACTACTGGCCTGAGGATATCGTCTTTATGGAGAGGAACAGTCGCGATTACGAGTCTCGCGTGGTACGCATCAACGCAAACTCCGACGCCATTTGCGAGGTGCTACGGAACCATCCCTCCGTGAAGCGAATCTACTACCCCAAAACCAACGATTCCCGAGCACACTACGAAAAAGTCCGGCTCCCCGACGGAGGATATGGTGGTTTGTTATCTGTTGTATTCCAACGTAAGGAGTATGCTCAGGCGTTCTTCGACGCGTTACCCCTTGCCAAGGGACCTAGCTTGGGAACCAACTTTACGTTGGCATCGCCCTATGTTCTCCTGGCACATTACCAAGAGCTAGAATGGGCCGAGTCATTTGGAGTTGACCCTTATCTCATTCGTGTCAGCGTTGGATTAGAGGAAACAACTGAGCTTAGGGGTACATTCACAGATGCTTTGAAGGCGGCCGAGGCTGTGACAGTTACGGCCTGATGATTTAGAAATAATGAAAGTGCTATTCTTCTTTGCACAATATTCTTTATGTCTATAAAGTCAATACTATTTACCATCATGTCCTGCTCAAATTACTACACAATGGACGGGTTAATTAAATCCATCATGGTCCATGTTAAATAGAGACAAAAACTCACCAGACCTTTCCATATCGTAATTCCAAACTCTATGATAATTCTAGTCGCTCAATTATGCCGTGGTAGTAATGGTAGTCGTGTCATGTCGTATCGTATCGTATGCCAGAGCTGTTGAGAGCTCACATTATGGAACATTCCTGATGCACATAACCAGGTCCATAATCTTCAATACCGCGCTCAATCTCGTTTGCCCTTTCCTTCTCTTTGACTTCCTTTGCAAAGTACTTCTTCATATACTTTTGAAGTTCGTAGTCAAGGTTCATGGCTGAAGCCTTCAGGACGACGTCTGCTCTGCACAACGGGCAGTGCTTCTCCTTTCGGCGCTGGATCTTGATGACGCAGCGGATGCAGAAAACATGCTGGCAGTCTAGGCGGACAGGCATATATGCTACCGAGAAACAGACCGGACAAAGATAATCATTGAGCTGAGGGACCTTGGAAACAAGTTCTTGCGACATCTGTGCGCAGACATCGCGAGCAATAGTCCCTGCTAGGAGCTTGTCGGAATGTACAACCGTAGGAAATTTCCTTGCAACGCCCAATGCCGTCCGTTTGTCAAATTCTGGTCAAGGTTAGCGGTTATTATAAAGCAGTAAGCTCAGTGCTTGGATTTACTAACTCTTGAGGATTTTGGCAACAGCTGTCTTGTTGAGCTCTTGGAATTGCATGTTCTTCAGAAGAGACGCATTCAGGTTGATGAAGCGAGTGAAAGCTGCCTTGCTCTCAGGGAGCTTGAAGTCCTGGACCAGATGCTGCTTAGCGACCTGATCCTGGAACCACTGTAGCTGCTTCAGGGCCTTTTGGCTTGTGCGTTGTCCGTGATCTTGCTCGTGGGTAGCAAAGAAAATTTCAGCATCCAAGTAAAGCTCGAAAATTTGTCGCCAACGTGCCAGGTCAGTCTTGGAGAAGCGCTTCGGCTTTACCACTTGTTCAACTTCCTTTCCTAAGGCAACAATTTCGGAGGTCATAGTCTTCTCCTCTTCTGTCTGCAGGGCCTCCAAATGGTTCACATCACTCTGAAGCATATCGAAGAACTCCGCATCGAAGGTTAGAGGAACCTCTATGATTTCGTAGACCCCTAGGGCCGCATCGGCTGCGGGTGTGTTGGACGAGGCTTCGTCAGAGACATTGTCGGTGGTTTCGAGAGGAGTTTTGTTCTGCTCCGAATCGGTTGCCGGTTTCTCAGCGATATTGACTTTACTCTTAGTGAGGGTGATGGCAAGCTTCTCATTGGCTTCGTCGGCGAGCGCATCAATTGCTTCAGCGGAGGGTGTGACGGGGGTCTCAGTAGCGGTACCGACTTCCGTGGCGTCTGTCAAGGCGTTGGAAGTTTGCGATTTACCGGCAGGTTCCGTATGCGACCACTGATTCTGAGGTAGATTGATGGCGATTTTGTTGAGAAAGTCGCGCGTATTCGGTGCAAGGGACGCATCGATAGGGACACCATCCTGAAGATGGACCTGGACAGTAAGTTTTGGGCGCAGGTGCGAATCTGTACCGTCTGTAGAAAGTCAGTTTTATTTGGTTGACATGAAGGGGAAACCGTTGGAGGTGCTGGGTTCATACCGTTGAGCTTATACTTCAAGGCCACAGGGGACGTTGCGTCGGGGTTCAGAAGCTCGCGCAACGTCTCAGGGTCAAGTCCGAGCTCGTGTAGCTCCCGAGCAACCTTCTTGAGACATTTCTTGAGTTGACTGTAGGGAATTGCATGATCGACCCAGTGAGCGGGAAAATCTGTGCATTTTTAGTTAGATCGAAATGCATGACAAAGTGAAGATAGATAGAAGGACATCTGAATGGGAATGCATTCAGGTCCTGCGCCGGTAGTTTCAGACGAACCTTGAGCTCGAAGAGACTCTTTAAAATCGTGACCGAACTTCATGGCTGCGAAATACAGACTGATGCTATATCGAATTTCGAGTCTGGCTGCATAAGAGGCACGCGACCATTTGCAGTATGCGGCAGTGGGTGGCAAAAGACCTGGGACAGGGGGTGAGAGAGAAAAGGCGACGCTGGAAATGCAGCAAAAGCAACAAAGAGGTATTCAATTGTAACCAAGTCTAAGAGCTTCAAAAAGGAGAACCGAAAAGAATATGTCGCAAAGGGGATGAACCTAAGGTAAGAGAAGAAGTTAAAAGAAGGTGAGAGAGGAATGTGTACTTTAGGTATGAATGAATGATTAAAGAATCAAGTCACGAAAATGCGCCGCGTGAACGGGCTTGGGCTGGACCTGGACCTGGATCTGAATCTGGATCTGGACATGAGGAGGAGGTAGTAGTAGCGACAGCGGTAGTAGTGGTGGTCGTAAAGGTGGTGGTCTAAAGTCAGGTCTTTATGAATGTGACTGAGTGACTGATTTGATTGAATTGATTGACCTCGTGGGTGGGAAAAGATCGATATTGACGAACCCAAGTAGGCAAACAAGGGTGTGTACTTTACTCGATTCAGACTCGTCCACAGTAAATATCGGCAAGTCGAGTACCGTACCGATTTCGGCTGCCATCCATGAGTACCTAATATCTACCTTGGTACTAAAAGTACTGGGATGCACAGTTGGTAGGTAGATAGGTATCGCTCATGTTGTTTGTTATATGAACAAGTACCTACAATACCATAGAAAGATAGTTACAATGTCGGGTGTCTGAGTGGATTCTCGGCAATCTCGTGCCGATAAATGGTAAAGAAGCATCTAAACTGAAAAAACGAGTGGTAAATAAGTTGCATGAATCAGACGACGACGTAAGGCTCCAGCTCGTCAGTCCATTTTCGCTGACCGAGCCGAAATTCATAAAATGAGTCGAGACCCAGACAGTTATTTTTTTTGTCCATTCTCGATGGGGTTTGCGTTGCGTTGCTTTGCATTGCACTACCATTACTGATGATTGGTTAAAAGCGTGGATCAAAAGTGGTCAGATGATCGATTAATTGATCGCTTTCAGCATCGCTTTCTGTCCTTGTTGGTGGTGCAAATAATGCCCTCAAAGGCCATGAATCGAAAGAGCCAAGATCTAACAATTCGAATATAGATAGATACATGATGCTATACGCCACTTACTCAAATTGAACCCTCTCCAAAGAACTCTGTCTGTGCTCGATTTAGCTCACAGAACCCCCCGTTCAACTAGTGAATTCCTTTCAACCTCGTGTGCAGCATACGCCTCGTTATTGGCGCAAGAAGACTATGTAGATCATCATCGCTAACATGTTTCACAGCATTTGACGAACGCAAAGAAGATCTTTTTTATTTGTTTTTGTCTAGTTAGAAAGAAAAAGTCTTGGTACACATGGATACATGCGGTAGTAATTTGACACCGTAATTAGCTTCGTTTGTCAAAGACTGTTATTCATTTCATAATGGAGTAAGACTTGTTTAATGTATTTTTGGGGGAAAAAGCGCTGCTGGCGGTCATGAATGTCCAGGGGGCGGCCGCTTTCTGTAGGCACCGCACCTGGATATGGATGGATGGAAGGTATTGATCTAGGTACTATATATGGATGGGATAAGCACTAGGTACCTAGGTGTCAGGAACTGCTAACGGATACACCCAGTGATGGTGATACAACAGAGGATAAAAGCACAATGCCCCCCGGGATCAATCCTTCTTCAAATTCGAAAGTGGAAGAAATTCAGAAATTCACAATAATCAGTAATTTGACCTCTTTGACAAGCTTAACATATATTGCATACGGTAATCAAAAATGTACGATACATTGAGTGCAATAAGTAACCATGTATGTATGAGAACTGGGTATTACTCCAAACTGGAATAAGAAAACGCTTCGATGACTCTTTGTGAATCATTCGGCGTGCAATGGAACACCCGCCCGAATGCAGCGAATGAGCTTACATGGATGCTTCTGTAAGTTCTGGAAAAATAATAGAAGCCCATCTGATAGCGGAGATAAGTCTGGCGGGGATAAAATAAAATAAATAAATTGTCTACTGCTGACTTTGCCCCGCGATGCCCCTCCTTGCCTTGACCACACAGCTCCAACTGAGTGACGATTATAGCCCGATAAATAAATCACTGTCGCTCCAAGCCCATACTTCAAGCTGTCCAAGAGTACCAGTCTACCTGATTATACCGTCTTCATCGGCCCCGCGTTGCTTCCCAAGTAGCCATGGGTGCCCAGCAATCTTCAGAAAGCTCTGATGCTGCAGGCCCAGCTCCTGTTGCAAAGACATGTTACTACGAGCTGCTGAGTGTTGAACGTTCAGCTACCGACGACGAGTAACTCCCCTGGTCTCGTGTCTTATGTGCTTCCCTCTAATGCATCTCCCATAGGATCAAGCGAGCTTACCGCCGAAAAGCTCTCGAACTTCATCCTGATCGCAATTACAATGATGTCGAAAATGCCACGCGCCGTTTTGCTGAGGTCCAAACCGCTTACGAGATCCTGTCCGACCCTCAAGAAAGAGCATGGTACGACTCGCACAGAGACGCTATCCTAAGCGGAAAAGACGCCGACGAGGATGGCGGCAATCCCACTACATTCCGAAACGTGCGACTTACATCGGCCGAGGAAATTATGGGCTTAATTCGCAAGTTCAATGCCGCCGTTCCTTTCGATGACGAACCAACAGGCTTCTATGGAATCTGCAGGGAGACATTTGAGCATCTGGCTTTGGAGGAAGAAGTTGCTGCAGATAACGACGACCTCGACGTACGAGACTACCCGACTTTTGGTTCCTCTGACGATGACTATGAGGATGTCGTTAAGCCTTTCTATACTGCATGGGCTGGTTTCTCCACAGTCAAATCATTCGCTTGGAAAGACAAGTATCGTCTTTCTGACGCACCTGATCGCCGTGTACGTCGCCTGATGGAGAAGGAAAATAAGAAGATGCGCGATGACGCTATACGAGAATTCAATGATGCTGTCAACTTCCTGGTGGGCTTTGTACGCAAGAGAGACCCTCGATATCTACCCAACTCTCAAAGTCACGACGAGCGTCAAGCCTCCTTACGCAACGCTGCTGCTGCTCAGGCCGCTCGGTCACGCGCGGCGAACCAGGAGCGCATGGCTACTTTTGAGGTTCCCGATTGGGCTCAGGCTCGGTCCGACGACAACGGCGCAGAGGGTGGTTTCTCGGAGTCTGAGGAGGAGTCCGAGGTTGAGATCCTGGAGTGTGTGGTATGCAACAAAGACTTCAAAAGCGAAAAGCAACTTGAGGCACATGAGAAGAGCAAGAAACACATAAAAGCGGTTCAGCAACTGCGGCGACAGATGAAGCGCGAAGGTGCTGAGTTGCAGCTTGATGAGGAAACATTATCGGGTCGCGTGACCGCAGACAAGGACGATCAGAACGAAGATGCCGCGTCCCCAAAAGAAATGGAGGAGGAGTCAAATAATAAGCCATTTCCCGCCGAGCAGGCTCCACAGCCTGTCGAGAATGAGTCGCACGAGACAACGCCTGCAGATTCCGTTGACGCTTCAGACGATACAGATTACGCACCAAGAGACATCGTCGAGGAGAGAATAGCTTCCGCTAGCAAGTTCAAGTCGGACGATAACACAGCTGATGAAAATGGGCTATCTGCATCTATCCAGGACCTGTCTGTTGATGAATCTGTGCAAGGAAAGAAGATTGGAAAAGCGAAGGCAAAACGTGCCAAGAAGGCTGCGGCTGCACAAACACAGCAGGAGGCTACGGTACGCTGATTCCACCATCATTTCATCATAGCATCCAACACTGACATGAATGACAGCCACAGTGTGGAGTTTGCGGGGAGTCCTTCGCCTCCAGATCCAAGTTGTTTGCACATATTCGTGACGAGGGACATGCTGCATTAAAACCAGCAACTGGCGGCAACAAGAAAAAGAAACGATGATCGATCGGCCTTACGCGAATGGGTTACTTGCCATCTATTATCATCTACTGAAAAATACGCGTGCAACGATTCGAGACAGCCGACAAGCGGAACGCCCCGTATCGAGACAACACAATGTGTCGACGACAGAGCAAGCTGTTATAAGGAAATTCGTTCAGTTCAATTTCATCGTCTATCCCACACTGATGCCCAAACCAACCGGCCTACCTACCCATCAATATGGAGTGCAGGGGAATATACCAAAACGCCGAGCCCCGTACCCGAACCTTTGTTTAATGAATGGTATCCGTATCATCATCGCTCAACGTTTCAACTTCATCAATGGCGCTTTCTCGGCCCTCACTTGAGCCCCCAAGAACCGCATTCCGCTCCGCTATATGTATAATTGACTTGCCTTGTACATGTTTAACGTTTCGCTTCAATTCCTGCCAGTCACCCTCATTTTGGATCAGAAACCCTATCAGCATGCTTGGATCCATCTCCCTGACATGAATGCGGCGCAGCCGTGAGGTGTGACACGAAGCAACTTCTTCGCCGGTGTATTCGGCGGGATCGTCATGGTATGGAAGAGCTGGTCTTGTATGATGAGGATCAAGGTAAAAGAGGAAAGATCCTTGCGCGCCAATAAAGTAGTGGGATGAAGATGGACGACCACTGCGAGTTGTTAGTACGTCGGGGATGTGAATGATAGATGATAGTACTTGCCCTGCAATTCCTACTGATTGTGGCATCTGAAGAGCTGCGATGAGAGCTTCCCAATACACAGGTGTGATTTTATCGATTCCTAGCCGAGTTCCTACTAACACAAGCGTGGGGTGAAAGTCTTCGCCTGGCGGCTTCGCAATCTTCATGAATTCATCCTCGTAAACATCAGGTCCATCACCCGTCGAGTATACTCTAATTGACGATTCGTGGGAGTTTGTCAACGCTCTGTAAATATATGTTAGTTTGACTTTGGCATTACGCGACGCGTATGTGTTTTACATACTGTATACAGCGTGCTGTGGCCGAAGGGCCAAACCACTCGCCGGGGTATTTACCACATGCACTGGCACCGTGTCGAACAAAACTATGGATCGAGTAGGGAGCTCGCGGGTCGTCTGCAAAGTCTTTGAGTATGCGGCATTCCTCTTCTACTGACTCTCCCCGGCGCCAATCTTGCAAATGTTAGACATGTGACAAAGTCATTGTGTTGATACTTGGACTTACCTCTGCCTAGGCGGACCATGGCCATGGCGTTTGCGAGCAAACTCTGTCCAGACCGTATCATACATCCCCATCCACTGTCCGAAGAAAATGGGCTCTGATCTCCCAGTTGACTCTTAAGCCTCATGGATAATGATAACGCAGAGGTAGCTTGTGGGTTCGTGGATCGTGGAATGGGGTCGAACTCGGATCGGTACGTCATCCATATCTTCGATTCGAAATCGTTTATAAACCCGGACGGCCATCCTCCATCGTTTGCTGGGTCGTCATATGCGAGTGATGATGAAAAGCTGCTCGATATTGAGTCTGGGGGTGTATCGGGGCCGTTTGTTGGTGGGTTGAGCGGTCGAGCTGTGTCGCGAGCTTCTTCAGCTTCCACGTCGGCCTTTGCTGCAGACGGAGGTGTCTGTGGATCGTGGTCATCTCCCTTGGGAGTCTTCTTGTCGTTCAGTCGATAAGAGCGTCCTAAACACCAGACTGGTTGATCGTGGGCGACATCGTTGGTAGGCTCGGGGTCCCAGAACATTTGCACAATTCGCCGATAGGGGACGTTGGCCATGGCTCTCTCCATGCTGATAGACAATTACGATATATCAAACTACCATCTACGTATGCATTTACTTTTCAGAAAGATGCAAACGAAATGACATGAGGACAAGAGATAATAGTGCCTCGACAAAGAGACAACTTGAAGTTGAGAGGCAGCAGACGACCTAGGTACCTTGCCAGGTCAGACCGCGGGCAGATGGGCAACGGGGTCCTACCTCTAACAGCAGCCTAGTGGAGAGTCAGCTGGGGCCGGCGGGCGGCGGGGGGGAACAGCAGCTTGTGACTCCCACCCGGAGGTAGTGGAGGGCGAACACCTGAGGTCCATGGGTTTCGTGGTCAGGGTGGATCTCTTACGCACGCGATACGGAGATAGATGCACGGGCCACTCGTGATACGCCTCAACGTCAGAATCTCGGTATGAGTTTGAAGAGCTGGATTCAAGTTTATAGAGTCTATCAGAATAGAAATAGCCATTTATGATGGTATTCTGTTCATAGGATGTTCTTACACGCTTTAAGACGCGCTTTTCGATACATGCACGTGATAGTTGATATGCTTTCTTACTTCTGTAATCTGATAAATCAATCTACTTTGCCCCAATATTTTGTTAAACTCAAGAGGATGCAGATAGGAACAGCAATCTATTTACTATAGATCGCCAAAGGACAGAAACTCCCATATTAAATTCGGAGGTATACAGATACTAAGTGGTCTAAGGATGGGAGTCATTTTAAATGGGTTTGACCTGACCTGGTCGAGAAATGCAAATATTGACTTGTTGAAGCCGGGACGCTCTTTCCCACCCTATACCACTACTATGGTACCTAGGTACCTATGTCATGATGGTCATTGACGGTAGGTACGTACCGCGACTGCCTGCTTCCTATCCTTGTCAAGTCCAAAACACTAGACCCGCCAGACATGGAACGCCACTGCGACATTGGATCTCAAAGCTTCCATGACACTTATCGATAGGATCCGGAACTCCACCAAATCTCTTCCGAGCCAATGGTCAAACCAGCAACATAGAAAGCCTACGGCGGGGTGACTCGTTTGTTTGCCATCGACAAAGTTCTGTATTGTAACATCCATCCTTACCAAACAGCCCAATTTTTTCCCCAAGTCCTATATCAACGACCTGATCGTCCACGGTCGCACACCATGACGGCTGTCTTCCTTTAATACAACCATGGTCAAAAACAAAAAGGGAACCCCCGCGCCCCGTGGTGCGAGGAATACAAGAGGTGGGCGAGGAGGTCGTGGCGGCAGAGGATCTTTTCGTGGACGTGCAAATTATTCGTCTACGCCACCACGAGTCAATTTTATCAGAGATGAGATCGGTAAGAACCATCCAAAGGCCTAAATGGGCGGCGCAGAGTGACATACCAGCATGTTGTACCAGAGCTGACGCATCGCAGTTGGGTTTACGCTCGCCGACGAAGCTCGCCAGACTTCGCAACATGATCATTCCGGTTGGGGAAACTCAAGTTTGCGGTCGCGACCAGTCACTTTCGTAAGCGCCGGTACTAGTGAGCCATTGAAGTTGCTCGACGAGATCATCGGCGAAGCAAATGAGGAGCCAAAGATCAC
The DNA here is from genome assembly GCA_014898915.1 of Fusarium chlamydosporum. Taxonomy (NCBI): domain Eukaryota; kingdom Fungi; phylum Ascomycota; class Sordariomycetes; order Hypocreales; family Nectriaceae; genus Fusarium; species Fusarium chlamydosporum. The sequence goes on along the minus strand of JAAVUD010000036.1, from coordinate 229,900 downwards.
GGGCACAAACGAAGAAGCCGAAGCCGAAGACGAACCACACAGCGAGCAAGAGGATGTTGACGGAAGTGACGAGGATGAGCTCATAGGTCCAGATGATCTCGAGGAAGCCATTCAATTCAAGACTACCACGAAAGACGACACTATGCAAGACGACAATATGAAAGACGTCACTACGAAAGATGGCACGCCGGATGCGCCATGTTTCTTCTTTGATTTGAAGGGAGATCAATCACAGGAGAAAATGGGAAAGCCAGTAATAGATATACCCGAACGGCCTTCCTCGAGAAGCAGCACCTCAAGTGAGGAGGTCATACTCTTCAGGGGTCGAAGCGCCCCGAGAAAGCCCGAACCTCAGTCCAATATCGACATGGTGCAAATGCAGGCAGAAATTCGGGTTGTCGAACAAGCTTTAGCTGTTGAGTCCACACCATTGGCATCGTCGCCGGCTCCCGAGTTACCCACAGAGCCAGTGCGGAACAGTAAACCCACGAAGAAGGAGAGGAAACAAAAGCAGCGTGATAAGCGCAAAACGATTGATCGTGTCAAGGAAGAAGAAGATGCCATACTTGCCGATTACATTGCCAACCTGAAAGAGAACGCCGATGTGGACGAGTATTTCAAAGAATTGATACAGGGTGGAATAGAGTCCGATGGCAGCGAGATGTCCGAATCGTCCAGCACGGAAGCCGACGCTCAGCAAAAACCTACTTCAACACGTGCATACATTACAGATGGAGATGAATCAGGTGAAGAATCGGAGCAGGATCACGAAGCCGCCAATGGAGATGACATTCCAAGTGAGATCGATGACGAGACACTGGCCAGGTTGATTGCTGGCCACGAGCTAGGCTTTGACTTGGGAATGGAGGATGTGAACTTTGGTGATTCTTTAAGTGACTCGGACTCGGACAGCGACGAACCCACCAAGGAAACGAAACAGCGACAAATGCTTGTTGACGATTTCGACATGATGGACTGGGATCGGCCCAGCCTGCGTCCTCGCAAGAAGGGCAAAGGAGCTAGAGCTCAAATCAATTTCAATCTATCTGACTCCGAATTGGAGGCAACACTCCAGGCGAGCTGGAAGAGCGACAGGCTTAAGAAGTCAGAGCGCAAGAGACAGAGAGAGGAGATGCGTGCACTTGGCATGCTGGGCAAGAAAGCTAATCCCGACGACCTTCGCATTAAATACCCCGATGGAATGAACATGGACCAAGTTGGAGATGAAATGCGGACATTTATGATCAATGGTGATGAACAGTAAGCCCTATTTCCCTCCTAATCAGCAGCGAACACGTTTGACTCACACAATTTCAGGCTTATCTTGCCCCCCATGGACAATCATGCTCGCAAGATAATACACGAGCTGGCGAACAAGTTCAAAATCAAGTCCAAATCGATAGGTAAAGGCGACCAACGACGACCAACACTCTATCGAACAGGACGTACGCTCCCGTATGCCGAAGCAACATTTGATCAAGCTTTCAATCGCGTGAACCGGAAATATCTCCCTCGATTAGACAAGAAGGGTAAGAAGGGCAGACGATTACCGCCTGTTCGTGGCGGTACTTCTGTCGCAGCTGCCACATACCAGGATGGTGAAGTCGTTGGTGGTGCAGCGCCTGAACTCGGCATTGAAAATCGTGGAAGAGCCATGCTGGAGAAGATGGGTTGGAGCATGGGAACGGCGCTAGGCGCAACGGACAACAAGGGCATCATGCAGCCGGTTACGCAGACCATGAAGCGATCCAAGGCTGGACTAGGTTAAAAGGTTGTATGGAAGTAACCAAGTTTCACTGTGACTGCAATGGGTTGAAGAAATTAGATTGAGGGGTCAAACACTTGTAACAATAGAAATGGTTGGGACGGAAAGCTGATGTGCACGAATTCATTTGATCGAGACCCTATTCTCGATGTTTATTGTACAACCGCGAACCCCGTTGCCCGTGTGTGAAGACATTGCCCCCAGGATAAATAAAACAAAACCATCCGTAACGCATTATGAGGCCCCTAAAAACAGGGCTGGATCCCCGTGAAACCTCAGATTCATGACACCCTGATGCCACGCGTGAAAAACCAAATGCCCAAAACAAATCAAGCCATCAAACCACCTATTTCGTCGAAGAAGAGTACTTGGTGACAGCCTTGGTACCCTCAGAGACGGCGTGCTTGGCAAGCTCACCGGGGAGGATGAGGCGGACAGAGGTCTGGATCTCTCGGGAAGAGATGGTGGACTTCTTGTTGTAAGCGGCAAGCTTGGAAGCCTCAGAAGCGACACGCTCGAAGATATCTGAACTAGGAGTTAGGACAAGCAGACCATGTGTTGTAGTAGTGAAGAGACATACCGTTGACGAAAGAGTTCAGGATAGACATGGCGCGGTTGGAGATACCAGTGTCGGGGTGGACCTGCTTGAGGACTGAAAGTGGAAGTTAGTATGACGCGTTTGAATGCGACACGCGATGAAGCGCGATTGAGATCGAGTTGGAACGCACCCTTGTAGATGTAAGAAGAGTAGGTCTCCTTGCGGGACTTGGAGCGCTTCTTCTTGTCACCGGAAGCGGCAGTCTTCTTGCCGGCATCCTTCTTCTCCTGAGGAGCCTTGGAGGCAGTAGCGGGAGCCTTGGAGGCGGGCTTCTTGTCAGCAGCCTTGGGAGCCATTTCGAAAGATTTGAGAGAGTTGGTGAGAAAAGTTGAGTGGTTGATTGATTCGGTTGAGCAAGAACTCGTGAGTTGGTTAAGTTGCTGAAAGGCGGGAAGATGCTGTTGAGAGATGGAAGTTGATGGCGAAACAAGAAGATCGGGGGGTGGGTTGGGTTTTTGTAGCTGGGCGCGTGTCGGTGTTAGCGGGTTACTGATTGCCTGGGGGGCGTGCGCACGCGTGCTTGCACTTAGCGGCTGGTGGAGGTGATCTGGGCTGGGCTGCTGGGGAGGGACATGCCAGCCCCTCTTTCTTTTTCCGTTGCTGCTAGTGAAATAAAATACGGTTGATGGTTCCTTTTTTTTCATTGGCTGTTTGTCTCGAAATAGTTGTCCCCACCACCAACATTTCCGTCATCTTTGATGCAAGCATTGAATTTCGCGTTGAGCAAACCTTACAATCTTCATCTCTCTCTCTCATCATCCATCACCCGCACACGTCCTCAGCTCTCGCGTCTCAACCCGGGTCATTCTTCCTTTGTGCTTTCACTTCTTTCCTTTTACATATCACTTCACTCAACTATACATGCTCACATGTTCTAACATACTGCTCGAATGTTTGAATTCTTTCGTAGATCTCGTCCAACATCACCGTAATGATCGTAAAATGTTCCAAATTCTTGTAATAATTCTCGAATCCACAGGACCTGTACCCGTGAATTGAACATGCAGCAGGTTTGGACCCTCCGTACATGTCCGGTCCTGTATCCCTGTCTTGCTTACCCGCGCTCTCATCAACGCGTCCGCTCCGTCTTGAAGACACCGGGCTGTGACCCGTCATCGCCGCAACGCATCACCACGCGGCTTCCGGTGTCGTGACTCCAGAAGCTCCCGTTCCGCTGGTTCTCTCCACATTCTCCAGCCGTAAGAGTCCCGAGGACCGAGACCTGTAGGGCTGTTGGCTCCGTGATGGCCGTCTCTGAGACGGATCTCGAGGAGATCTGATATCGAAAACCCGGGGAATTGAATTTGTGGACCATCTGCACATGCTATATACGTCACAGCACCTTAATCTGGGGTTCAAGAAGTCAATTTGAAGTTCATTTGTATCTAAATTACTAAATTCGAAAAATTTTGAGGTCATATACACCATAAAGTAGTGTATATGGGTCAAGTTCAAGTGAGAAAAAAGACACAAAATGTGCCTAGGTATATCAAGCATGATTCAAACCTCAAAAAACAAAAGAATTTCGGACCTAAACGGGTCAAAATTCAAAGTTCAAAGACCAGATTAAGTTGGAAGACCAACTTCAAACAGGCCAGGTGGATGAATCATGTCGAAAAAAAACCCACGCAAAATGCGCCGACCGAGCAACAACTGAGCAACCGGACCAAAACCAGACCAAACGAAATGAGGTGGACTTGGGTCAAAGAGCGGAAACCTGGGAGACTCAAACTACCGGAAAAGAGTACTGATTGCGCATGCCCGACGTGTCCTCCAATCATCAAATCGCTCTGACAGAGGAAAAAATTAACAGAGGAACAAGATTGAAAACTCGGGAGGAAAAAATCTTGTGGTGCGGGCAGGGCAGAAAGGGAAGAGCAGAATAACGCGCAAGTGATCTGGGGGCAGCGCGAACGCGAAGGCAGAAGAGGTCGGGTCCCTTATCGGTTTTATTATTCACCGACTGGGGAACCACTAGCCGGGCAGTCAGTTTCAGTGACCCAGTAATGATGCGAGCGCGCCAGGGGGGTCGATTTTATTTTTTAATGCACAGCTCGGCTTGATCAATTTTGCCACATGCGGCTAGCGTCAAATCGCGTTGCTAGCTGCGAGTGATCTGGGATCAGAGCTCTGACGCGCGAAAAGTACTTAACCTCTACGTCCCCCGCCAACGTTTATCTCTTCCACTTCTCATCCACCAATTGTCATCACAACCAAGCTCTCTCTTCGACATTCTCATCCATCTTACAGTCTTTCAGACTCATCTACTCCCTTTTTTAACCAAAACCCCCCAAACCACACATCTTTCAAAATGACTGGCGGCGGCAAGTCTGGCGGCAAGGCCTCTGGTTCCAAGAACGCGCAATCGTAAGTCCTCCTTTTTTGAACTTGACGCGCCTAGCTGGTCGCGTCTTTGTTTCATTTGATCTTCAAAGCTCACACTTTATCCAGGCGATCTTCCAAGGCTGGTCTCGCTTTCCCTGTTGGTCGTGTCCACCGTCTCCTCCGAAAGGGCAACTACGCTCAGCGTGTCGGTGCCGGTGCTCCCGTCTACCTCGCTGCCGTCCTTGAGTACCTCGCTGCCGAAATCCTCGAGTTGGCCGGTAACGCTGCCCGCGACAACAAGAAGACCCGTATCATTCCCCGTCATCTTCAGCTCGCCATCCGAAACGATGAGGAGTTGAACAAGCTTTTGGGTCACGTCACCATCGCCCAGGGTGGTGTTCTCCCCAACATTCACCAGAGTATGTTATCCGCTTTACTCCGCATTCTTCAACGTATACTGACATATCCTCTTTAGACCTTCTGCCTAAGAAGACAGGCAAGACTGGTAAGAACGCGAGCCAGGAGCTGTAATCGGGTCATTTGGTTCTGTTTTTCCATGCGATGGCAGGTTGTTTCGGTTGTCATGACAAAGGGGTCACGGTTTAAGGGTTTACACGGTTGCTTTTCATCAGTTTATTCGCGCGTTAGGGTTGTACAATAATCCCCCACGGCTATGGTCATGAAATAAGAATACTTCAAAGATCAACTTTATGTTCTACTGTGATGTTTGTTTTCACTTTTCGTCTTTGTCTGAAGTTTTGACTGCATGGGTACTTACTGACCTGCTTCCTATATCTGTCTATATTAGACTCAATGTCGACCGTTTGCAGTATGGCTGGATGCACGCAAAGTTCCTGCTTGGATCTACGTCTTGTCTGTTGCACATGCATTTTTCTTGCTTGACAGTGGGAATCCATATAACCATTAATTAACAGAGTCGTAATATGATCGTTTTCGTAGACTGATCTCGCAAGGGCGTGAATTAACCAACCACATATGCATGTTCACTGCTCCTGCGTTGGCATTCGGTTGACCAAATTCCATTTGATTCATGCTACAGCCCTTCTTTCGAGTTCATCCATATCCTCTATGTACATATATCTCCTTATACGGCCCAAATGATCCAGTCTCGTTTTTAGTGTCGGTTGACAGGGTGCGGGGGAGCTGTTCAGATATCAGTTTCCGAGTTGCACGTGGCTGGGGTCTGCTGGGCAGATACTCACGATCGAGAACGGGAGAAGGGAGGTTTCGCTCAAACTTGGAACCTGCAGAATGGTGTTAGTAGCTTGTATAGGGTTTTCCGGGTCTAATGGCTGATAAATCTTACCTCCAGGGGCTGTTGGGGGAGTGTAAGGGTCCGGGTGCTTCCAGCTCTCTAGCAGCTTCTCCGTCTCGGTCAATAGCGCCTGTACGCCAAAATCAGCTCCTACTCCATCATTCGATTGACTAACATAGACCAACCCTTTGGTGTCTAGGATCGGTGACATTGCGATTGGCCTCGAATAGTGAGCGAATATACAGAGCCTGGCCACGCCACAGGTGTCGATGGACAGCCCAATCCAGCGCCAGCTTCAATGAGCGGCGGTAGAGGGATCTGAAATTGATGGCAGTTAGCACATGTAGCTCGAGGAATCCGGCAATCGTTGGCCCGGCCCGGCGGCTGGGGAGGAGGTGGTTGTTACTGACAGAGCAGCTCGTCGCGTCGACATGATTTGTTAGGTAGTGAGAGCACGCGTGAGCGGGCCCAGTCGAGAGAGGGTCCTCGCTATCGGGCAATTGATCGGATTTCGCGGGGATGTCTGCCGTCTGGCGTTCGCTCGAGGGTTTCGATGTTGCGCTGGCCGTCTTGATTGAGGTTGAGGTACAACGAAGAATGCCGACAATGACGGCGAAGATTTGGTGCCTTGATGCCTTATTCCGGTGTATAGCCGGATCCACCCAGCCTACCCTATACGATTCATTTTTGGAGATTGCGAGTTCACATACTGGGCTTTGGTACAATAGTTATGCAATGAATGCAGTCTCGTGGAATATATAGTATCTATACGTATTTATTCTTGCACTCTAGCCTTTTTAACGTGGAAGAGGGACTGGGGATAACAGACGTGTAGTCATTGTGAGTATATTTTGCTCCAGTTCGTTATCATATCTCACACAAAACATCAAACGATTAGTTCAACACCAAGGCGTTGTTCAATGGTTGTTAATTCTAGAAAAGAGAATTCGAATTTGGCTTACCACATAGAGCTTTTCATATTATTCATACGACGAGGATACCAGAAGCCCGAAGACTGCTCATTTGTCTTCGATAAGCCGGAGATAATGGCTGTTACTAGATATCAAATTCAGATGCCCTGATGCATTCATTACCTTTATGCGGCTTTCGATTGGTCAGTTCAATCGATCTGACAAGCCGGAGCTTGGACCTGACCTGGGGCAATCTTAAAGGACCGCGCCACATCAAAGCCCTCCATACCCATAAAGACGCCACACTTGTTTCAGCGAGCTCGAGTAAGTGACGTGACTACCTTGGTAGGTGGGTTAAATCATTTCGATGGGGGGACTAAATACAGATCTCTAACACGTTAACGTGATGACCCTCAGGTGACGGTGCTATCGTTTTATATTATATTTTCGACTGCTGTAGTATCACTAACGTGTTCGAACATGCAAGAAAAACATGAGAAGACCGTATTTCTCTAAGTGTTGAGCATTCATTGGCTTACTTAATGGATGTGCCAATTTTAGTATATCTATCTTGGCTTCTGCATTGCAGCACAGACTACCTAGGTATTGCATACACATTAGCCATTAATCATTAATATTCATATTCTTCTATGATGGATCATGAACCCGACAAAGGTAAAATACCAGTACAGGAAGACCCTCCACCACCATACTCAGCTGCCCAGCCAGCTACGTCTTCAACTGAGACTACTTCGCGACCATTTGCCCCTTCGCCTGAATCGCTTGTCCCTGAATGCGCCATCGCGCCGTATGTTCCCATACCACGAACATTGACAGCGTACTACCAGCTCTCATACCGCACTTTCCATCTGGGAGACCATTCTAATCACAAAATCTTTGCCACATCTGTGTATGGAGGAAACTCAGGTGCTGGACCTGGTCGATTCTCTATCATTCTCCATAATGGTCCGACCGCCAAAGACCAGCCGTTGGCAGCCGCAGGGGAAGTTCACAAATCCACCAGCTCAATTATGAATTTCAGAAGTTTGATCAACCTCTCTCCTCATCCGGGACAGGAGAATGTTATCATGACCGAGAGCGCTGCTGTTGCCATGGAAGACATGTCTGCGAGAGTGTTGCCAGATGGGCAAACCGTTGCTTTTCTGTTCTCCGTCTTTACAAGTCGTGTGTCCGATGCTGCTCCGAAAGAAAAGAGTAAACATGATATTCAGACGCCGCGCCGGGAACAATTTGAGTGGCGCATGACACCTAAGAGTGAAATCAGTGATAAGGATTACGCTCATGAGTATAAACTCTTCCAGCTCTCCGACCCAAACTTATCGGGATGGCCAAGTGGGAGTACAAGTGCGGGTGAACCTGTCGCAATGGCATATTTCAAGCGCTTGATGAGTCTTTCCAAGCCATTTAAGATGCAGTTCCTTGACATTGAAACCCCCGATACTCCGAATGAACGATGGCGACTCATGGCACTGGTCACTGCCTTGAGAGTGTGGCAATTGGAACAGGTAAGCTTTTACTCTTCAACTGCCATGGTTGAGACAGCGAGCAAAGAAACATAGATACGGCCTACCGTGCGGTGAACTTACTGCTTGGGCTACATGTTTGAAACGATAGGCAACGGCTACAAGAAATATATAAGAATTGTATGTGTACTTCCGAAACTGAGATCCTGCGGCCACGAGTAAAGCTAGATTCATCACAGCTCCAAATCTCCAGTTTCCCCCCATTTAGTGACCGCGCTCTCCCATGACATGATAGAAGCACCCAACGTCTTCAGCTCATCCTCGACGTCCTGTTCGATCTCAAGTGCGGTATTGTTTTCAGTGTCATAGGTCGAGTGAGCGCCATGCAAAAGAGTGACACGAAATCCAGCCTTAAGCGCGCCCTTGCTAGTTTCCAACACGCAACATTCACTCTGTATGCCAAACACGACAATGTGTTCAATGCCCTTGGACTTAAGTAGATCGGCCAAACCTGGGTTTGATTTGAAGGTGTCACCTGCTTCAAGTTAGTGCTTGTACATGGCAGCGAGTAGATATATCTCACGCTGATTCTTCGACATAAGAAGTTCTCTTTCATTTTCGGGATCGTTGTTGAAGACTAGCTCCCATTGTTGAGTGCCTCTTATGAGCGGTCCGTTCTCGGGCGCCTCTTCATGCTGTACAAAGACAATGATGGGCTTTGGATTGGCTGTTGTCCCTCGTGCAGCGCGAAGTATGTCATCTCCAGCCCGACGAATCCGTTCAGCATGTGGAATTCGAGTCTTGGGGTCAGACGCGAGGTCGTTCTGAATGTCGACAACGAATAGTGCACTTGTTGAAATGGCCATTGTTCAAATATGATACAATTCGAAAAAGCTTGACGGAGACCTTATATATGGTTGGCCTCTGAGTCACCATTGATACGAAGCATGGGGTTAAGTGACTAATCCAAACAAGCGGGCCAGCTTCAAGGAACACATGATAAGTATGGTATATCGTTGTAAGCAATTCTGTGTATATGAGGGTGGGCAGGTAAAATCGACATATCCAACACTCTCTGTTTGATGTAGTATACAATGCATGATAGACAATGCTCCGCATTGCTACTATGAAACTATTGACTATATGCTATAGGTAGGGTATTAAGTAGCTTGAAGTTGAGCTATGTCTCTTACAGGAGCATCCTTCGGGGATCCTCAATGTACTCCTTCACCTTGACAAGGAATTGCACAGCCTCCCGGCCGTCCAGCAGACGGTGGTCGTAGGTAAGAGCAAGGTACATCATGGGTCGAATCTCGATCTTGCCGTTAACGGCGACAGGGCGCTCCTTGATGGCGTGAAGGCCAAGAACGGCGCTTTGGGGAAGGTTGATAATGGGGGTGCCCATGAGGGAGCCGAAGACACCACCGTTGCTGATGGTGAAAGTACCGCCAGCCATATCCTCGATGGTCAGCTTGTTGTCGCGAGCCTAGAGCCTTGGTGTCAGTCATCATTTCGTGTTATCGATAGAAAAAGAGCATCATACCTTCTTGCCCATATCGGCAATCGATTGCTCAATGCCGATCATATCCATAGACTCAACATTTCGGACAACGGGAGTCACGAGACCCTTCTCAGTAGCAACAGCGACGCTGATATCGACGTAGTCGCGGTAGACGATGGTATCACCACCGTTAGGGCCCTCAATGGAGGCGTTGACGGCAGGCAGATCGCGCATAGCAAGAACGCAAGCTCGGGAGAAGGCGCTCATGAAACCAAGCTTGACGCCGGTCTTCTTGAGGACGTCCTCCTTGTAGAGCTTGCGGAACTCCATGATGTTGGACATGTCGACCTCGTTGAAGGTGGTAAGGGAAGCAGCAGTGTTCTGGGACTGCTTGAGACGCTCGGCAATTCGGAGGCGCATACGGTTCATCTTGACCTATAAAAACATTTAGCAACCTTGGACAGTAGTCTAGCGTATCACCTTAAAACAACTTACACGACGCTCCTCACGGTTGCCCATGGAGGGACCACTTGAAGAAGACTCAGACTTGGACTTTGACTCCTCCTTCTTAGGCTGCTTGGGAGGCTCAGGCTTGCTGGGAGCAGGGGCTGATTCCTTCTTGGGCTCGGGGGCAGACTCTTGCTTAGACTCAGGTTTTGATTCGGGTTTTGACTCGGATTCGGACTTCTTAGGCTCCTCCTTGGGAGCCTCCTTCTTGTCACCAGATGGCTCACCACCAAGCTCAATGCGAACAAGGTCCTGGCCAACAGTGACGGTATCCTCCTCACCAACAAGGAACTCCTTGATGGTACCAGCCTCGGTAGCATTGACGGCAACGTCAATCTAATGTTTACATGTCAACAAAAATATTTCCCAATATGGCAGACAATTCGAGTTTGCTATGACGGCATGCGTACCTTGTCGGTCTCAATGGTAGCAATCTCCTCATCCTGCGCAACGTAGTCGCCAATGCTCTTGGAGAACTGCTTCAGGGTACCCTCAGAGATGGACTCGGCCATCTGGGGGACCTTGATGACGGAATCGGCGTAGGTGCGAACGGTCTGCATCATCGAGGGAAGCATGACCAGAGGATGCGCACGGGGCCGCAGCACCCGAGCGGGCACCATACGGCTGGCGGTAGCTATACTTCTTGACAGCATTTTGGAAGATTGTGAGGAGGTTGTCGAGAGGGAGGAACGACAGAGACAATCGCGGGTTGGTGTTGATCTTGTATGGAGGTGGAGTTGAAATTTAGGTACTAGGTCAGGAGGGAAAAAAGGAACACACACCAAGTGACAGAGCTCGGACAATGATTCGCGATGTTCCACTCAGAAACAAGTTACTCGGGCTGGCTTTTGGTTTTTGGGGTTGGGAGGTACTAAAAAAAAGCCAGTAACTTGACACAGCCAGGTGTCAATATTGGACCAGGTACAGACCGTACAGTACACCGATGGGCCGAACCGGGCATAGCGTGACTGCGAGCAACTGAGGAGGTACATGTCCGGTAGAGCACAGCAAACGGGAACCACTGATTGGCTTCCAACGGCCACTACATCACCTGATGACCGACAGCTTAGCCGAACAACCAATGGCATCCGGCTTCTCCCGCTGGAACTCAACTGAAGTCGCCTTGAGTTTGCAGGACATACGGGAGGAACCAGGAAGGCCACTCCCGAAATACCCGGCCAAGGTAAAGGCCCTCTTCACCTTGTCGAACACTCTAGCACTCCAAGGTATGATGACATTACAAGCCAAGACACTCGCTCACCTTGACCGAACCAGAATAAGCGAACTAACGCTACTATGAACTTCAGGTTCTCATGGTCAACATTGGATACAAAAACCATTAATTCCCCAGAAGTGTCAAATAACCACTAAATTATTTGTCGGTCCCACTTCATGTGTAAAATCAGTGATTTTAATCATGCTGTTACCGGCTTTGGCCGGCTTAATATGTCGACATCACAAGACCACAAACACCTTTTCACCGTATAAGCCAGAAAGTTTTACGTATTATTCTGCCCTGCAAGCGAAGTCATTCTTTGCAACTAATATCAAGAGGTATCTAAATAATTAAGCCCTATCAAACGCCCCGTTCACGCACGTGAATATTAGCCCATGCAATATGCTACCCAACAACGGTTCATTATAGTCCGATAGATTCTTTTCCATTTTTCCTTGGATACAAATCGGGATGTACCTGATAGCCTTTCCAGTCTGAAACCGAAGCTTCGACACGGCTCTCACGCCGAGGCGCTGTCGACTACTGACATTGTGTGTGGTTATGTCGTGCCCATTTGTTCCCCATCAAGTCGCCCATTACGCCCATGGTTTTAATCTGAAAGGAAAATTGCTTTTCATCGTGGGTTTTGTCATGCTCAGGTGTGGCATTGTGCAAAAGCCGTGTACTCGGCGAGAGGAAAGCTTATAATCCAACCGCCAGGCTCAATGGCCGGCGATGCCCACGCGATTTAAAGATGAAGTTCATCAGAGCGTGTAGTCAGAGAACGACGCAAGCCACCATAACTTGACAAAGGACTAGGGTAATCGCTCAAAGGCGACACAATATCGGCGGTATCCGTGCCTGAATTGGGGGATACAGGCTGAAAAGATGCGTTTGATGGCACAAACGACTCGAGCTGTTGTTCTTGAAGTGACAAGTGCCGTTGCCGTCGTCGTTGGTACTCTTGTCGCCTCTGTTCCATTTGATACTGGTCATTCTGATTCTTCTGACGCTGTGCTTCCTCATGCGAGACCGCCCAGCCTACAGAGCTTTGCTGGTGGTCAGGATGAAAGCTCGACTTTGGTACCGCCGTTGGCACCATGACGTTTCCGTAAATGTTGACGAGACGAGGACCTTGATACCACCACTGGTCTTCAAATCCGTTATCGACCGTCATCAGTGCTGAAGCCAGTGACTGTATATCTTTGGCTTTCCCTCTTGCCCGGTCGTCCACTTGCTTAGACGGAGCAGGGCGTGAGTGTTCACTTGAAAATTCCGGACCCCATGTAGCTCGAAGGCTGGCCTCACGCGAACGTGTGCGGCCCTCGCTCCCTTCATCTTGGCCCTCGTCTTCGTGGTTATCGTCAAAGCCCATAGGAAACGTCCAGGAGTCCCATGGCATATCACCTTCTCCAAGTCGAAATTGATTGGGGGTTGCCGGAAGAGCTTTCCAGAGCTGAGGCTCAGCCCCTGAAGCGTTGGATGGACTTATATCCCAAGGACTGCTGTTTAAAGGAGGCGGTGCAGATTTGCCGCGCTCGTGGGAACTCCGACTTGTAGATCTCGAGCTACGTCGGACTTCCTCAGGATGTAGTGAGCCTTGTTGTGCTGGGGCGGCAGGTGCGTAGTATTCTTTGATGTGATGCTGTGGTTGCTGGGGACGGTACGGCTCATATGTCTGTTCGTGAGCTACACCTGCTGACACAGGGTCTCTATTATACAGATTGGGAGGGGCGTAGTTGGCATTGTAGGCGAATTGGTGCTGTAGTTGATCCTGTGGTGGCTGGGTTTGAGTCGGCATTTGCTGAGGAGCGTTGAGATAGTTGGTGTTTGCAGGAGGTAGTTGTCGCGGAAATTGATTTGCTCGGTCGCGCATGCTTTTGGAGGTGTAAGTGATATGCCGGTCTTTGGACATAATCTTGGGCAGCGATAAGCCCAATTCTAAGTGGACATATATAGCTGGTCGGTCCCCCATGATGGCGGTAGATGGGGGAGAAGTACAGGCGATGAGAGGTCGGCAATAGATCAAATCCGAGGTGGAAACAAAAAGTGGCAGTCTTTGTGTCAGACGATGTGCGAGAGGAGGTTTACGAGAACTGGGTTCTAGGCAAGATACGTAATGGCCAGCAATATGGTCCACAAAGGGAGAATTGCAGAACCAAGAAGAGAGGAAGAAGGACAGGATGAACGGATCAAATCATGAAGAGGTGTGAGGTGGTTATAATACCCAAGATGGAGTCGCTCCAGCTGGGAGAGAGGCTTAGAGTTGTGCTCCGCTTCCAGCAAAGCCTGAAGCACTTTAATCTGAGTAAGGCAAGGTAAGGTAAGGTAGTTGCGCCAGGAGCAAGGTGAGGGACGAGCGTGGGGAGGCGGAGTTGGGCCTTCAAATTAATCGATCGTGTATCGAGGGGAAGAGAATGTCAAAGGAATGAAGGAAGGATGGACTCAGCTCTACAGCAGTCTCAGCTGGAAAGTCACACCTACCTACCTTATTGTACCTGGACCAGGCCATGTCCAGCTCTTCCTGCCTCGCCACCCGACTTCACCTGACTTTGGGAAAGAAGCAACTACTTAGGAAGGGGAGTTTGAGAAGGCGATCCAGTCACCTTACTCGGACAGTTACTGAGCCCGTCTGTAGGTCGGCGCCGTTTTGATACATACATACGGGGCCGATAGTGGAGAGGGGGGCTTTGACGGCCCTGTATACAATGGAGCTTGTGGAGGAAGCTAAGACTCCGACAAGACAGGCGCAGGACAAGGCCAGGCCAGGCCAGGGCAAGCAAGACCAGGGGCAGGGATAACGGTGATCGGTTTGTTATTTTAGCTTGGCGTTTGGTTGAAACACTCCCAAGTGCATGACTGGATATGTACTGTACATGAGCATAGATCTCTGTTCTTCAAGATTCACCGGAAACAACTCTGATGCTCTCTAATTACAGGCTGGACTATAAGTATCAATGCGGCAACGAGGAACAAAGCACGCACAATCTTGCTGGAGACCACTTGGCCAGAATAAGCGGCGTATCCAACTCAGCTGAGGTCGCACAGTCGCGCCAAAGACGATTAGAGTAGTGGTGATTGGGCAGATTTCTTGTCTATTTGCCCCAGATTGCAATGGCAGCCAGGGACCCCGGGCGAGTCGTTGCGCACTAACAACTGGATCGGGGCTTGCAAACTCCAAAAATGACCGCAAGGTGTGGCGAAGGTATTTCCAGAACAAGTCCGTCTTTTCACATCAGATACGCTATGTTTATTTTTGGCTCATCTCATCTCTAATTCGTGAACCACATATCAAAACAATGGAAAAGACAATTTATCTTGCCATGTTTATCGCATTGAAGCATTGAGATGATCTCGCCGATGCTTGATTGCCAGGGTCAATAGCCATACAGGGTTTCCAATCCATCCATCTAATGCCTTCTAGAAAGTAGAAATGTTCCAAGTCTGTTCTGTAAAATGAATATAGACCGTTTAGATAAGAAACCCTGGTTGCAACAAACAAGCATTCTCGAGAACGAGATTCGACCAATATTGTTTGTAACAGTTGGGATTTGTTGACACTTGCTCCCGGTGTTGGCTAACTCGCTGTCACAAAAACTCCATATTATCTACGCAAAGAAGGCTGTGTTGTGCTGCAGTTGAAGGGGTAGTGATCCTTCGTGGATAGAGAAGCATGGAATTGTCTCGACTAAAGCGCCAACCGGCACTATTGTCGTTCCTTCTGAACAATGCCACCTTCTCTGGTTTGATAAATCGCACCAATGTCAGTTTTATCTTTTACTATTACATACAGAGGACCAAAGGTTGGTGGGTGATAGATGTGCTATTTGTCTCATCCTACGATTCGAACTGGCATTAGACTCCTTCGCTCCAGTGATACACCGAGACTTTCATTTCATAGACCAACGACACCGCTTTTCGCTCATACCTTACCTATCTTCAAAACAGATTTCATCAATATTGTCGGCCGACCGCCATCGTCCAACACTTTCAACGCTCTGCATAGCCTTTCCTAGTCTGGCAGTGTCCGAAAATCAGCAGCTGCTCAGCCTCCTCGATATGGAGTCATCAGGTACACTGAATCATGATTCACGCAGGATCAACAACTTCCTATTAAAGACAAGGAACCTTTCAGTAATGAGGGAATATATGCCAATTCGTCTATTGCCCATTTGGTAACTTATAATATAGATAAAAGGGAGCAAGTGGAAACAGTCTATCAATACTTGGCGCGACTCTTTTACCCTTCCACTTCTTCTGTGATCACACTGTTTCTGGTCTGTTGACTGAGATTTTAGTCTGTTGTGTCGCGTGACTCTGTTCTGTTTGCCAGAATTTGTCGTTTTGCAGTCCACGCCCGTTAATCAAACCCCTGACATCGAAAGGATCAACAAGAGTCTGCCATAGCTTTCTTGGATCCTCGTAACCAGGTCCTTCAATCTCCGTAATCCCATCTGGGGATAAATAGATCTTGTTGTTTCTTGGCAAGTATCGTCGTGGATGGCGCACATTGAACATGCCGAGGTTAATGAGCATGAGAGCCGCTTCAAACACGTAAAAGTACCACTCATACCTTACAACAGGGTTTATCGTAGCCGGATCAAAGTCTGCTCCATATCGAAGTTCTGCTACGCTGAAGTACTCGACGATGCGGTAGATGGTTCGGGATAGGATCAGAGCCATGCTGGCATAGAGCGTCCATAATGGACTGACAAGTCGCTCATTTGTTATACCGTTGGCAATACATCGGCGATGGAAGATAACAGCCAGTGTGATGAACAGAATTACAACCACGATTTGCAGCAGTAAAGACGTTTTAATGAGAGCATGGCCCGTCTGGATCTCACTGTCGCTCAGTGATTGGTTTGCCGAGTACGACGCTCCCCAACCATTGAGAGCCTCTATGATAGCGGATATAAACCCGAATGTTGTCAAGACCCTTCCAGGATGTATCGGCGAGTGATATGGAACGTAATACAAGATCCGACCAAGAATGCGATAGTTCTGCAGCTCGAGGAGTGGGCTGTTGATCGTCAATACATCGTACCACAGAATCATGGTGCAACTTACGGGGCAGCGTAAGTGATACAGACACTGGCGATAAATACATCGAGATTATCGTAATAGAATGCCCCATATACTCTGAGTGCGAAGCCGGCTGTGAATAACAGAGAGCAGATCGGGAACAGTGGTGTCAGCTTCCAACACTTGTAATGCCTACCATGGATGTTAGTATCACATCACTCCCTTTCACTTTTTATCTCGATGGTCAGGTAACCGATCCCGCTGCTTTGACTTACATGCACTGCCATACATGAAAGCATCCCGTCAAACAGAACATGATACAGACGAAGATAGCGGCGCCCTTATTGGGGGCATAGAACCAATAGCTTCCGTCAACTGTTACGGTTGTTAGATCTTTGGGTATAAGAACGAACATGAAGATTTATAAACGTTACATACCGTATTTGCCTCCAGACATATCTGTGATCAAAGTTCTAATTGAGCGTAAGTCGATGAGTGTATCCCAAGTCTCTGACACCGATGACTATATGGCATGGCCTTGGACATTTAAAAACAAGAGGACCATCGTCCTTTTATATTTACCATGGCCGAGAATAACTAACGTAATCCCCTGAATCATTGTTCTAAGCGTCAACGTCTTGCTTCGTCCGCCTGCCATCAACTTCAGCCCTGCGATACTGAAGCAGCCAATGGTGAAGCGATGCGAGGAATACGACTCTATAGCTGGTGGGTCGCGCAGATCACTCCAAAGTATCTTTTGACCTTCTACAAGTATTTTCGGACACTGGGTAGCAGCTCTGGTACTTGCGTTTATTCTACAAGATACTTGGTTCGGTTGCTCTTATTTTGCCCGTATTCCTCGCGTTGTCAAATACCACCTGCCTCCAGCCCGCTGAGGGCGTATCATACCAGCATGCCATCATGCCTATGCCAGTTTTCGCGTTTCTTGCATACTTCACAACAGGTTCCGAGTTGCATACAGGCATATCAGACACCTACCTATCTTGCGAGGAGTCATGCCTATAAAACGGGATGCAGAGCGTGGGATCGTCAAAATGAGGGAAGAGCAACATGTTTAGAAATAACTAAGCCTAATATACAATTAAATATCAGAGTACTGTCATAATAACTCGCTCATGGAACTCCTGAGCCCAAATAGACAAACCCTCAGAAAAGACGTAAAACTCCATCCATATATTGAATCCTGCGTTCAACGCCAGGCTGGTTCCGTTCCAAACGCCCAACCAAAACGTCCTGTTCCGTGTCTGCAAGTCTGTCATGTGGTCGAATACCTCCGTGCAGTCATTAAAACGTTTTTTCTCATCCACATTTCTGATAAATCTTGATCCAATGTCATGCAGCATTACGTACGTATTGTACTATGTGCTCAATCAGTCAACTCCCCAACTTCGACTATCGTCCGAAGATGAGGGTCGCCTGTTCAAATCCTTCTGTGCTGTCGTTTCCTTGGTCGTGTTGTCGTGTTTGCTGCGGTGCCTACTATGTCGCTTTCCTTGGCCACTGCGGCGGTTATGTTGATAATCTTCATCGTCACTCCAATCACTGAATTCACCTTCAGAGTAATCCCACTGCACTGGTATTTCTTCGCCGTCTTCACCGTACCCATATACAAGGCCTCTCCACTGTCCTGAAGCAATCTTGGCTGCTACCCTGAGAATAAGACGGAGTAGGGAGCTAGGAGGACCCATAATCATCTCACATGTCTTAGCGATGATCGCCATTGGTAGGTTTTTGACGGTCTCCAATCTACTTCTGTAGGGTCGTCGTTCCATAGTTGAAGCAGGAGTGAATAGATTTGCGGCGGGAGGCAGGGGTGATAGTGCCCGACGGCGCACTGAAAGACTGCTCGTCGTCGCTCTATGACGAGGAATGAAAGGACGCTGTGGCGGTGTTGCTGTTGACCGGGCGGCTTTGGTTCCCGTGTCTACTGTGTCTTTCGTCGCTGGGGTCGCGCTTTCTTCAGACGACTCGCTGTCGTCAGAATCAGGGTCTGATTCCCAAGCGCATGGCATCGGAGAGCTGCCCCTGCTTCGAGAAGGCTTATCCCTCTTGCATCTCTCTACGGACAAGGCGTCGGTTTCGTTCGACTCATTCTTCGCCTCGACAGCAGACTCCGCTTGGGAAGTGGGAGGTGAAGGGTGTAGGGGAGCTGCGGATGAATGCCACGATTCCACGCTATGGAAGGATTCCTCGCTGTCTCGCCGTTGGATACGTGGTTGTTGTATAGGCGCCTTTGATTGAGAAGACTGCGAAGGACGTGATTCTCCTTTCGCGCTCTTTGTGCTCGACTTGGGAGTGACAGGCGCACGAACCGAGGGTTTTCTTGACGTTTCCGACACGCTTCTCACAATTGGATCCCTTGGTGTAGAAGCTGAAGGCGTGGGCCTGTCCACTGCTGGCATCAAGTGCGGCGGCATTGTGGCCGATCTTGTTGTTGTGAATCCCGCGGTTCGTCGTCGGAGTCTAGCCTTCATACGACCGCCCCGGGCACCGGATCCTTCATGTAGCTCATACACCGACAAGTCGCTTTGTGTAGGACTGGTTGAGAATACAGATGACGCGTCATTATATGCCCCTACGTCGCTACCACCGAACGAAGGGGTGCTGTAAGACTCAGGAAGACTGGCAAGAAAGGGATATGACGAATTATGTTCTGTTGGCCGTTCGGGTACAACGTCCAATGGCCTTGTACTGGACTCGCCCGTGTTTCCACCTATCGGCTGCAGAGGATCAAGGTGCATTCCGTACTCCTCATACAGTGATATATTTGAAGGCACCACGCAAGATGCTGCCCTTGTAGGTCTGCCGACCAATGGACTCGATGGGATGTCCATGGGATGTCTTTCACTTAAATGCGTGGGCGTAGTGGCTCTCGCAACAAATGATGATCTCCGTGAACCAGTGGACGATACCGAAGCGACATCGTCAGGCGTCGTGGGTTGAGCGCGGGGCGTCCATGGTAAGATTGTAACAGGAACTTGCTCCGGGAGATCGACTGTGAATGTGCGCTTGAAGGGGCACTCGGTTTTCTCGAACTGGAGAATGTTGTCGAGCACCTCTCTTAGTTCCTCGGCTCGTTGCTGATCTTCAGGGTCATCGACGGGAAGTTCGATCCTCCAATAGTTAGGTCGACGAATTTGTAAGATAAATTTACTATTGATTTCATCTATGCACCAACACTGGCTCTTTCGTAGGATAGGCTGCAAGGCGGAACCGCAGCTTAGGAAGGCCACAGATCGGGGGGCTCGGTAAATGCGAAAAGGTCCTGATTGGGATATTCAGCGAATGGCTATGTGGTATTCTCAAACGAAATACTTACCGACGGCAATGGTCCTTTCGAGCTGAGAAGACCATGATAGGGTGCCAGGTGGATCAACATTGCTTGGGACGGAACTCCTTGTGAAAGCTCTCCCGGTGGCAGTGAAGGATATGATTTTAACATTTGGGTGACTGTATAGTGTTTCGACTAAGTCTTTATCGGGGGTATCTGAGCTGGTAGAGTCTCGGCGTGGCATCGGCGAGGTTGACATTCGTCTAGGCGCCCGGTGAGGCGGGAGATCGTCGACCGAGTCATCCATGATAGATTGATGTCGCAATATTGCAATGCCTTCTTTCGGGTAGCGCAAGTATTTCTTGTTCAGCCAGGCTGCAGCTTAAACATTTCGACAGGACAGATAAAGAGGTGCGTTCATATCTGCGCGAGGTTGAAGTTGGGGTTATCGCGGCCGGGATCGTGAAGAGTTGTTGCGGATCCCCTAACCAGCAGTCAAGGGAGAATTGATAGGATAGAAGTGGAAAGAGGCGCACTCGAAAGGGGGGAAGAGTATGGAATCCTAAAAACCGAACGACGGAGCAATAGCAAGTTACAGTGCAATCGAACGAGAAGGTGGCTGGTACAAAACCCACCCGTTTCTTTTGGCTCCCTCGAATCGACTATAGAATTGCTCGCTCGTTGAGGCGACGGCTGGGTCATTTGCAGGGGACCTGAGTTCTAGAGGGGCGTTTTGCCTTAGTCATCCATATTGGCATCCATTCCAAGGCCCGCTGATCCCGCTAGACTATCCCGCCCCTTGAATCCCTGATCCGGCTAGAGTGTTGAGCCCGGGATAATGGACAAGGACATGGATGAACATGGACAAGGACATCTTTCGTGCAGCAAGAGTACTAAGATAGAGTACAGTAACCTCATGTCAAGTCGAGTTTCACAAATATCCCAAAGTTGCAGAATTTGGCTTCTCGTACGATGACAGGCTGTCGGAAGTAGATAATTAGAGTCATCAGTCGACAAACACTATATTTCTCCGTCTTATGATTCTTATCTATATATGCAGTTTGAGGAATTCCTCTAATCATGCTTCTTTTTCTCCTGTCTGTCTGATCTGATGCACATACACATACCGGCCCTTGCATACAGTGAGCTGCGAGCGCCACTTGATTGCAGTCGTGCTACCGCAGCCAGCCTCTCAGTGGTGGAGTCAGGAATTAGTGGGTGATACAATTTAACAGTGAAGCCAATAACGAAGCTATCAGTGAGAAAAGCACCTGTCTTGGCTACGAGCTAATAACGCATAGACGATACTCATTCTTTGTTGTGTTTTACAATTCCAGAAGATTGTGCCTTTTGTGGAACACCATCTGGCAGTACTGTATTTCCTAGACACTTTACTTTTCATACCTAATTACCTGAATATCTTACATGTGATTCTCTTCGGAGAATACCTTCGTGCCTACCTTACGTAGTACTTGAATTTCAAAATTAATGGGAACGCTTCACTTGTATATTCTGCTTATACCTTCATGGGCACTCACTCACTACCTCGGTAAGATATGCGCAAATTAAACCAGCAATGCATCTCACCAAGTAACACACGCTGCGGCGATAAAGAACCTACCTACCAAGGTTCATAGCTAAAGTCTAGTAAATTTACAAGTCGATAGGTAAGGTATTCATTTGGTCTTAGCTGTAATTAAAATTTCCCGACTTTTTCTGGATCCTAATGCAGAGCTACTGTACGTAATCCCTCACAGCCGCCAATCTGGATGGAGCAAGCAAGCAAGTAAGCTACAGCTAGGTAGGTACCTAGGTGGGATAGATAGATAGGTACTTACGTCACCTTACAGTCTCGCTCAAATCCACATCATCATTCCAAGCTGTCGTTGACGTCCCACGTCCGACCTTGCCGCAACCTCTCAAGTTCCTGAATAACACTACTAGATTTATAGCTCCAACACAACCTGAGACGACTGGATCCTCAACAACTTTCAAGACTCCCTTGGTATCCTTTGCCAAATTTCTCTCGTCTAGTCCAACTCATCCGTGTCAGCTTCAACCAGGGGTCTAAACAGTCAAAGCTCACGGTTCCTTCAGCTATCCGTCACGTCGTCTTCTCAATATGTCATCGAACGAGAAGATGAGTATTGACAAGGACAAATTAAAGGAAAAGCTCGAGGAGAAACTCGATGTCTCACACTTTGATCCGAACACAGTAATCCGTGGAGCTCAACTGACTCTGGTAGGAGGTGAGTAGTATCCTAGTCCCCCCCCAGTCCATTACAACCAGAAACCATGTTTTTGACTAACACCTCTAATAGCTCACCGAGCGCTTCAGAACCCAGCACTTTTTACAACCGACCATTATCGACAAGCTGCTATCGCGGTTGTAGCTGGCCTCGCCATTAGACTGGTCATCTCAGTGCCCGTGAGTCTTACCCAACGAATAGCGAAAGCCTGGGACAAAATTAACAGAGGAAACTAGATCGTTGGTATTAAAGTGCTGCTATGGTTCATCTCATTCTTTGTGTCTCTCGATGGGGCGACTTGGGATGACACTCTTGTGAATGGCCTCGACTTTGTCGCAGAATATGTCCTCCAAGTCCCTTTCTTCCTCATGGCTCTTATGCGTTATGTGGTCCCAACTCTTGATAACCTGTCAGTTGATACTCGAGCATTTCCTTAACCGTATCTAACAAGTCTTTGATAGATTCATGCAGTCACTGCAGTGGGTGGATATGACCTATGTCCAAAAGCACAGTGGTGAAAAGCCCTCCGAGCTTCGTGACATGTACTATCCCAACCTCAAGATGTACAGGCCATCAGATGGAAGCACACACTCGGAGAGCACTGCCCAGGCCGTCTCTATGTTCCTATACCGCTTCCTTCGTAAGGGTGGTATCTCCCTTGCCGTGTTCGCTCTCTCTTATACACCATACATCGGTCGTTTCGTTCTGCCTGCTGCGAGTTTCTACACTTTTAACAATGCCGTGGGCTTAGGACCGGCTTCCATATTATTTGGTACAGGCATTTTCCTTCCTCGCAAGTACCTTGTTATCTTCCTTCAGAGCTATTTCTCTTCCAGGAGTTTGATGAGAGAATTGTTGGAGCCTTACTTTGCCAGAGTTCACTTCACCAAGGAGCAGAAGCGCAACTGGTTCCGCAGCCGGGAGGGCGTGTTGTTCGGCTTTGGCCTAGGCTTCTACATTCTTGTGAGGATCCCTCTCGTCGGCGTGCTCGTCTATGGTATTGCTGAAGCATCGACCGCATATCTGATCACCAAGATTACCGACCCACCGCCTCCTCCCCAACAGATGAACGAGTTCACTGAGGGGCAGCAGAATTGGACCAACAAGCATGAATTTCTGAACCTATCCCTGGCCAATATCGACTCGGTTCACAATGAAGATTCTCTTAAGAAGACCAAATAAACGGCGCGTATCTGGACAATGGTGTACCTGGCGAGTTCCAAACAGTCGTACATAATCGTACGCTTCGTGCTGCTAAGTAGAAGCATACTCAACAAGTCAGTGGCATTAAGCACCACAACAGGCTTCACTTTCGACGTATAGCAAGTCCGACAAGGACAAACGAATACCAACGCATAGTTGCTACTGATGTCCCACTATGCACTCTAATACACATTCCACACAGGATGATAGGGTCTCTATGTTCGAATTGTCCCGAACATTTTGGCGCAAGCTCACTGCAAAGGGACTTACAAATGATCGAGTGCCATTTGGGTTGCCTTGCCTACGAAGTTCCTGTTCCAGTAAAACGCTATTATTGGCCGTGGCTTCATGGATGCATGTTTCTGAAAGACAATACAATATTCATGTTTCCAAGAGATCATTCCTGTCCACCCAAGCAAATATCTATGATATGGAGTCTTTTGTATGTGGTCGTAAAACCCACTATGCTTCAAGGTGTCGGTCAATGCTTCGTGATGCTGTAATATACTTGAGTCAACAAAGCTCAAATTGGCGCACCTTACTTCAATCAGGCGTCGTGAATGACGGAGAACTTCTGGTGAGCAGTGTCGGCGCGATGCTGTCTGACAGCTTTGTCCCCCTGCCCGATGAATTCACAGCCAAATGTGTCACACCTACGCAGAACGTTGTCGCCCTCGTCTTGGATTTCACTCAACTCCACGTGACCCGTCGCCTCTGCATGTTTCTGTCCCTCGAGCTGACCACTGCCGATCCAGTCACATCCTGGTACGTCACATCTAAGGATTAATCCGTCTGTGTCAGTATAGTAATGTGCCTTGTTCAACTTTTGAACGAGTTCTTCAGTCTTTTTGAGGACTTGGTCGTCATCTGTGGACCAAACAGCTTGGTCAAGCTCAGGAGGCAAGGTAGGAGAATCGTAGGGAGGGTCGGAGAAGCTAAAGGCGACCCGGTCATAGTGAATTCCCGAGTACACAAGAATGCAGCGATCTCGCTTTTCCTCCCCAAACTCGATTTTACTTTGTGTCTAAATGGTCATCAGTGGCAGAACAAGATGAGAATAGTAACATTGACTGACCTGGACATCAAAAGTACATATTTGTATATCGAATATAGAGGACAATATGCTGAGTTCGATACCACCACCCCATCTGTCGGGATCCTGGATGCTGCGGCAATACTGGCTGGGTGGGCTACCCAAGACAGCTTCCGAATATTCTTCTGGATGCTGAAGAATGTAATCCGCCATCATTCGTCTCAAGGTTTGCGCAGGAATCTGATCTTGCAATGCACCTCCAAATGCAGTGAATAGGCAGCTATTGTCACTGGGCATCACTCTTAATACTGGTTCGGTATCAGTGTCCATACAGCTAAGCACAAATCATGTTCTACTTACGGAGGGTACCCTCTCGTTGTGACCACGGAACGTTCACATCCTCTGGGCTTTCGTTCTTCTTCGCTGCTCTGGATGTCATAGTTTGATGTTGAACAGTCCCGGTCTGTACGGGCTCGACGGGGGCTGATGATGACTCTTCGGGAACAATAGTAAGTGTTTCACCATGAAGTCCAAGAGATCGGGCATTCTGGTCGCCCTGGCTAACCTCAAGCGATTTCATTGCCATAGGTGGACCGTATCTCACGCCGAAATTTGTAATTCCAGTCTTTGTCCGAAGTTCATTGAAGAGGGCTTCGACAGTAGCATCGTCTGGTAGCTCCACGATGCCAGTGCCGGCTGGGCCTTTGAATCGAGCTCGCATGGCGATACCTTAAGATTTGCGTGGAATATGGTAGTTTTATTCTGATCTTGTTTTCAAATTCGAGCTTGTAAGAATGAATTTCCAAGTCTAGAATCTAGATTGGTGGTTGAGGGGTGTTGCAATGCAAAGGCGAGGAACCTGGGAGAAGCTCCAAGAATTTGGGATAAGAGCTTCGCTCAAAATGTGCACCAGGCATAGGAGAGAAAGTACGGAGGTTATGTAAATGGCTAAGAAACAACAAGAATCAGCTTTAAATTGGTTTTTTTCTTTGACCAGACAAAAGGATCCAAGACGATACGTGGATGAATGAATGATAAGCTGGCCAAGAGCATCCTGTGTGAGGTCAAGTGGAGCTTTTGGCACCTGCCCATCTTTACGTACGCATCTCTAACCTATTTTGGAACTCAGTGTCGCGCGCAAACACACGCGCTCTCAATCACACGTAGACTCCCAATAGCAGACAACGATACGTACCTTCCCAATCAAGCTTTCATCTTGAACTTTCCCAACACCCTGTGCTGTGGTTTCGCGCATTGGATTGTTCTACCAATGAATTCTTAAACCATAACCACGACTCACTCGAAACTTCATCCTGCAACGACTTCGTATAAATATCGTAATTAGGACCTGAGTGGTCTCACGAGCTCATTATGTCCACGCGGAGGACGAACGCGACGGAGGTGCGCGAATCGATCGAAGCCAAAACCGCCGGTACCGACATTGAGATGAAGGACGCAATGGACAACGATGTTGATGCTGAAGGCGACCCGGATGTGGATATGGATGCTGAGGGCGACGAGGACGCAGAAGGTGAGGTGGACGACGAAGGACGCCCAGATATGTATCGGTTGATTCATAACTTGTCGACCTATCTCTGCAGTGTTGAAGACGAGTACGCACACCATTTACTCCACCAGCGAATAATGGCTGACACTGAACGGTTTGTAGTGGCGAACCAATTGCTGCTGGCTTTCAGCGCATCCCCAACCGACGAGCATTGCCAGATTACTTCGAAATCATCGCCGAACCTATTGCTTTCAGTACCATCCGTGTATGTCGGCGCAGATTTTGATCTCGACTTTATCGATTGCTGATTCGTTTTAAAGGGAAAAACTCAGAAGAAGCAATACAGCTCATTTGCCGAATTTGTGAAGGACGTTGCGCAAATTTGTCATAACGCCCAGGTCTACAACCGCCCCTCTGCTCCTATTTTTGGTGCCGCTGTTCAATTGCGACAAATCCTAGTTCAAGAGCTTGGGAAACTTGTGGAAAAGGGTCATATCGCGGCAAGCGATGCGCAACTGCCCGATCTAGGCGAGCTTCCACCCGCAGAAGAGTCGCCACCCGTGGAGGATGAGGACGAGGATGACGAAGAGGACGAAGAGGACGACGAGGACGACGAAGATGAAGATGACGATGACTCAGATGACGAAGGCGGACGACGTCGCGGGCGAAGACGACGTGCTTCTGGGCGCAAAGATCAAGACCAAGACTACGAAGACGATTCGCATAAGCGACGGGGGCGACCTCCCAGTGTGCTGACTCCAAACGAGGCACGCATTGCCTCACTTCTAAAGGGATTGAGAAAGCCCAGAGATTCCGCAGGCAATCTTCTCGTCCATCCTTTCGAGAAGTTACCGGATAAGGCGACCGTTCCTGATTATTACACGACGATACAGAATCCCATCGCCCTCGACAACATCAAAAAGAAGGCGAAGCGGAAGAAGTACCAAAGTGTTGACCATGTACTACAAGACCTCAACCTTATGTTTGAGAACGCCAAGCGGTATAATGAGGACGACAGTGAAGTATACAAAGCCGCTGTTGAACTTCAAAAGGAGGCCTACCTCTTGGCGGAACAGGAGAAGGCAAAGCCTGACGATGATTTCCGGGACGAAGACGGCAAGTTGCCTTTAGCAGACATTCAGTATAACGGGCAATCCTGGAAAGTTGGTAGGTGCATTCAAAAATCCTGTGTAGTAGCTCGTCTACGTTGTATACGTGACTAACAACAGGATAGGCGACTGGGTTCACATTCGAAACCCCAACGATTTGGCAAAACCTACCGTGGCGCAAATCTATCGAACCTGGCAAGATAGAGCTGGTCAAAGATGGATTAATGCCTGCTGGTATTACCGGCCAGAACAAACTGTACACCGATATGAGAAGCATTTCTATGAGCACGAGGTGGTCAAAACTGGACAATACCGCGATCACCAGATCGAAGATGTTCTGGATCGTTGCTTTGTCATGTTTGTGACACGTTTCAACAAAGGTCGTCCTCGAGGGTTTCCTCCTGGTAAGGAGATCTATGTATGTGAATCACGCTATAACGAGGAGAAGTTCACGTTCAACAAGATCAAGACGTGGGCAAGCTGTGTGCCGGATGAGGTACGCGATAAGGACTATGAAATGGACCTCTATGATGTGCCTCGGCGCATGAAAAAGATCCCAAGTCCCATCAAACATTTGCTCCGTGAGGACGCAAAGGAAACAGACGAACTGCCCAAACCAACATGGGGAAGCCCGAATGCCCCGCCGATAGTTGGAGCCGTGCATCGCCGCCCACGGGAAGTCAACGTAAGTGAAGCATATCCATTTGCCTGATTGTTTGTTTGCCCACACCCTATCTGCCTTAATTTTCTGCCGACTCCCATCAGCCCTTGATCAGTGCATAAACCCTGCCAACATACACGCATCTGTTTTCAGTCAACGCCTGATCCTGAGAAATATTCATGCCTCAGGCTTACTAGCCAATCATCGACAATATTCCTGTCATATGTTTTTATGCAACTGACATCAATTCTTTTAGGAATCCCCTCCTCCAGAACCCACGCCTCCGCCGCAAGCTATGTCGGCTGTTCCACTACCTGACGCTGGCGCTGATGCTGGCAGGCGCGCATCAATGCTATCGGTTCCTGGTGCCATGCCGGGTGATCACTCTGCCCGACATCCCTCGATCTCTTATCCTGGGGGTCCATCGCCTTCGCCTGTTCCGTACAACGCTCACATGACGCCTCATTTCCAACCGGTTACGCCAGGAGCTCAACCTCAACAGGTCCATCAGACTCCAGTTCCGATTCCACATCCACCTCATCTTGGCGCCCAACCCCAGGCGTCTGTACGCCCTGTGCAGTATCAACACCAGCCTCAACACCAACAGGCAGGGTATGCTCAAGGCTTCGCCCCTACTTATGGGCAGCCAGTGCCTCCCATGCATCAACAGACCCCGATGGGAAACCACGTGACCCAGCCATACAGCCAAACACCAGCTCCTCCTGTTGCGCGTAGCCCTATGGCTCCTGCGCCCGGGATACCCGTGCAAGGAGGCAATGCATACAACCCGCCAAGGCCACCAGAGGTTTATGCGCTTCCTGACAACATCAACGACACCTTGCCGAAGGAGCTCCGACAGACATTCCAGCATGATAGTGCTGGACGAGTTCTCTTCTTCACTGCTCCGCCTCTCGAGAGATCGCACAAGGGAATCTCGAATGAAAGTGCAGGACTTGGGCACAGCGTCAAGTATCTTGCAGGTCGGAAAGAATGGCTGGCCGAAAGGGAGAGAAAGAGGAAGGAACGTGATGAAAAGATTGGTGATGCGTCCCAGAAAAGACTCGAGAAGGGTGTCGCGGACGCACAAGAGGCCAGAAAGGAGATCGTTGCCCAGGCTAGTGATGCCATGGCTAAGTGGCTTGAGCAGTATGACGATGATACTCAGAAATGGACAGCTCAAGCTGGCCTCGAAGGTTGGCGCGAGGTGACAAAAGCCAACAAGGAAAAGGGTGCTGTTTGAAACTGGTAAGCGATGACTGGAGAACAAAACATGGTATAAAGGCGCCTGGGATATCCTATTCAAGATTAAGAAGGCGAAACCAGGTTACGTGCTAAGTGCGAGGGTCGGGAGTAATTGGTTTTCTTTACTAATAATTATATATTTTCGGGTTGACGTTTAGATCCAAGTGACGCGAGCCGCACCTATATCACTTCTTTTGGGCGTTTGACATTCTTGTGCATGTCTTATCATTTACCCCCTGCCTGGTGTCCGCATTGACTTACCTCGTACATATTTGGCACTGCGAACGCAATAGGTATGCCGGTAGACTATATCTGTCTCCTTTATTGGAGATGAGCCTGAAACTCTGTGGCCAGCGCGTGTGCATTCTACTCCATAAAGCATGACTACAATTATGTATTACTGAGAGTAGATTTTAGAGATCATGCCTTTATTTTGTGTGTTATTATGCCCCCGCCATCTCTACCCTTAAGTCGTTGATCGCAACCTTTTTGCGCCCATGCCCAAGTTCGAGCATAACCCATTCGTAGACAGCCCATTGAACAGCATTAACGATGAAAGCTCGGACACTACAGACAGTCAGCCCTCGGAAGAAAACACGAGATCCTCCCTCTCGGTACGCTTCCTGTGCGATTTGAAGAGCACCTGCTCGATAGGTACGTGATGAGTTGTTCAATTGCAAGAGGGGTGATGATTCTATAGGTCTGCCGAGCGTCTGGGCCTGAATCCTCGTCTTTATGACATCGAGAGGAAAGATGCTGGCCCACGTTGCTACGCCGGCTAATCCTCCACAGAACAAGACCTTGGCGGCTTCCTGTTGGAATGAAGTTTGCTCGCCAGGCTCAGTGGCTAACCAGCGAGTGCTCAGTTCATATGACCAGAAGTAAAATCCGTAACCCACACTGTCTCTTAAAGCAGTTACCGTTCCGCCTAAGTATAGCCCTCGAACCCCTTCATTTCTCCAGATCTGTGTGGTGATGGCCCAGCTTGACATGGGAGGAGAGGCTAGTTGCGCCCTACACTTGATAAGCTCGGTGGGTGTGCTAACAATCCAGGTTGAAAGACCACCCACAGCACCGGCGATCCATGTATTCCACAGATTCCCCGATGTTGAGAACATGCTGTTCAGTGCGGACTCTGTACGGTTGTAAGAAACGAAAAGTAAGGCGTTCAAAGCACCATAGCCGAGAATTGGCGCAGCCGTTCCAGTTACTAAAGACGCGTATGATCCGAAATAACGAGTGCCTAACGATGTACTCTGATTGACGACAGAAGCTGCCGCTGTTGATCCTGTAGGAATTGAGCAGGAAGACAGGCCAGACGCGGGACTGGCTTGCTGCGCCTGACGGCGCACTTTGATCACATCGAGAGGATTTCCAATGATGATACCAACCGCACCACTTATATAGCCAGCCCAAAAGTCAGCCGACATGATAATGCTGTTCCTTTACAATTTTGAAGGTGAGAGAAGAGGATCTGAACTCCTTGCGACCTTATGCTGAGCAACAGTAATAGTGCTCAACACACCGAGGTAAACGAGACCCCAAGCCAATCCGAGCCGTGCAAGAGGGAGACGGTTTGTAGTGGCTTGGACATTAATTCGCTGAAACCGAGTGAGATATTGCCAGTGAGCAAAATGTCCTGCGACTGTAGCAGTCACAATCCCAGTACGGTGTTGAGCAATTGCAACTTGAAGAGGGGTCGGTCCAAAGGATTCATGCTCGGCAAGGGTATCTCCACCAACCGATCGGCTTTGATCGGGGTTAGAGAGATTAACGCTTGAAGCATGTTAGTTAGTTACTAGGCAGCGATCCAGGCACCGGGGTCTTTAATAGCCGCATATACTGAGAGGGCAGGTGATCAGCGAGAGATTTTGACCTACCCTGACGGCGCTGTAACAAGCGGGCTTTCAGACATCATGCTTGGCTAGATGGAGTAAGACTGACAACAAAGAGAATCGAAAGGAGAGATGCGTGTCTTGCCACCAGTCCATCATCAGCCGAGTCATGACTTGATTCTTCGCTTGGTTACCTAAGCTAGTGGACCTGAAGTTTTAGTCCAAGCTTTTTGACCGTTTCAGGGTCTAGGCTAGAGGTTGCTCCTCCCGAGGTTCGGGTCGCTTGAACCATGAAAATTGTTAGTGGCCACTCACGTGACAGCGTGTGTCTGCCTGCAGTCCCGTCGCGTCGAGTCACTCATCGCGCTTATCTGCATGCCTCCTTACCTCCATCGTTTCTTGTCCGGTGGCAAAGGATCTTTCAAACTCCAACAACCTCTCCCCAAGGCTTTGTACGAACGGGTGTTTCAAAATGGGAGCAGCGTAAGTTCATATCCTCCAATTCGTCATTCAGCTTCTCATACAATACTCAGGTCAACTCTTGTGGCAACGCCACTTGCCAGTAAGGAAAAGACTCTAGGCAAGCGAACGCCAACACCTTCTTCAATTGACCGACTTCACAAACCATTCAAATGCCCAGGCGTTGCTGGAAGAAGTCCAGCTGTGGACCGGCCATCTCGTAAGCGAAGAAAGGTCGACTATGGCGGTGCCGATGGTGAAGCAGATAACGACAAACCATATTCCAACGACGATAGACTTGCGCTTGCCACTCGAGATGCCAACAGATACCCTGTTTATCTAGCAAAGGATACAGGTCTTGTTTTCCGCAAGGCCTTCTCTGTGCCATTGAAGAACAAAGATAGCACCGCGTATAACCCTAACCGCCCTCCTCCTACTCTCGGTCTTCGACAGGGCGCTGTCTTCGTTGCTAAACCACTGCACGACCCCAGCGGTGAATTTGCCATTGTGCTCTACGATCCAACAGTCGATGATAAGCCTAAAGAAACACCCAAGGCCATTGAGCCTGCTAAGACAGAGGGCTCCGAAGAGAAACTCGATGCGCCCTTGGTTCATAAGAGCCTCACTGAGATTCTAGGCATTAAAAAGAAAGTGGACGGCGAACACCCGCGTGTTCCGGTTGTTATCGATCCCAAGCTCGCCAAGATTCTCCGTCCGCATCAAGTCGAGGGCGTGAAGTTCATGTACCGGTGCGTTACCGGTCTGATTGACGAAAAAGCCAATGGCTGCATCATGGCCGACGAGATGGGATTGGGAAAGACCCTTCAGTGCATCTCCCTCATGTGGACGCTGCTCAAGCAGTCTCCCGATGCTGGCAAGTCTACCATTCAAAAGGCTATCGTTGTTTGTCCTGCCAGTTTGGTCAAGAACTGGGCCAACGAATTGACAAAATGGCTTGGTGCTAATGCTATCAATCCATTCGCCATCGACGGCAAGGCGTCAAAGGAAGAGTTGACACGCCAGCTCCGACAGTGGGCATCAGCGAGCGGACGAACCGTAACCCGGCCTGTCATTATTGTCTCTTACGAAACCCTACGATTAAACGTGGAACAGCTGAAGCATACTGAGATCGGTCTACTCTTCTGTGATGAGGGTCATCGATTGAAGAACAGTGACAGCAATACCTTCAATGCCCTCAACAGTCTCAATGTTTCTCGACGTGTCATTCTTACTGGCACACCCATCCAGAATGATCTTACGGAATATTTCTCACTCACAAGTTTTGCGAACCCTGATCTGCTTGGAACACGCTTGGAGTTCCGCAAGCGATACGAGATTCCAATTCTGCGAGGTCGAGATGCAGATGCGTCAGAAGCGGATCGCAAGAAGGGTGACGAGTGCACTGCAGCTTTGCTCAGCGTCGTCAACAAGTTCTTGATTCGCCGCACAAACGACATTCTCTCCAAGTACTTGCCCGTCAAGTATGAGCATGTTGTTTTCTGTAATCTCGCGCCGTTCCAATTTGACCTCTACAACTACTTCATCAAGAGTCCTGAGATTCAGGCGCTTTTGAGAGGTAAGGGAAGTCAGCCTCTTAAGGCTATCAACATTCTTAAGAAGCTTTGCAACCACCCCGACCTTTTGAATATGGCGGAGGATCTACCAGGCTCAGAGAAGTGCTATCCCGATGATTATGTTCCCAAGGAAGCCCGCGGTCGCGATCGCGAGGTCAAGTCATGGTACTCTGGTAAAATGGCTGTTCTGGACCGCATGCTGGCTCGTATCCGACAAGACACCAATGACAAGATCGTTTTGATCAGCAACTACACTTCGACACTGGATCTGTTTGAGCGACTCTGTCGTTCTCGTCAGTATGGAAGTCTCCGCCTTGATGGTACCATGAATGTCAACAAGCGCCAAAAGCTCGTCGATCGGTTCAACGATCCAGAAGGTGATGAGTTCGTCTTTCTACTCAGTAGTAAGGCTGGTGGATGTGGTATCAATCTCATCGGTGCTAATCGTCTTGTCCTCTTCGACCCCGACTGGAACCCTGCGGCTGATCAACAGGCGCTGGCTCGAGTGTGGCGTGATGGGCAGAAGAAGGATTGTTTTGTGTATCGTTTCATTGCAACCGGTACCATCGAAGAAAAGATCTTCCAAAGACAATCTCACAAACAGAGCTTGTCCTCGTGTGTGGTGGATTCGGCGGAAGACGTCGAACGGCATTTCTCTCTCGACAGTCTTCGCGAGCTATTTCAGTACCGACCGGACACCAAGAGCGATACTCACGAGACGTTCAAGTGCAAGCGGTGTAAGCCTGATGGCAAGCAGTATATAAAGGCACCGGCCATGTTGTATGGTGACACGAGTACCTGGAATCACTTTGTCAATGAGGGGCTGAAGCCCATTCAGGACTTGCTGTTGCGGCAAGAATGTGGAGAGTCGGAGGTTTCCGCTGTCTTCCAGTACATTTCTCACTGAGTTTTCTCAGTTGCTTATTCTTTATGATTTATGTTCACGATGCATGCAAGGCGTTGTTACGGATTGTTGGCGTTGAAGGACTGCGCTCTATTTTATGGAGTTAGACCCCGGACCAGTGTATTAGATGGATTGACTGCGGTATGCTTAGTGGTCAACCCTTAAATAGATTATTGAAATGTAGGAACGATCCGAGCAATTTGGGTTTTGATTTAAGCCGTCAGAATTGTGTATATCTAACTCTTGGCAAATGAAGAACGGCGAATGATGCTGCGAGCCGATTGATCGGTCACACTGGCATCTGTCGGTGAGGTCTCAAAGACGAGCCTGTGTGAAGCTTTTGAGAGATGGATGACTTCAGTACTATATAGTTGATATGTGTTGTGTTGGTGCAGGTACCCGTCACTATTTCAGGCCCCTCCCGAAATGCACAGTGCCGGTGGTGGATAATTTGTTCACGCACTGTTGACGAACTAGACAAACTTTTGCTTATCATTTTGACAGGTCCTAATTCGAATACATCAATCTTGACTGCACAACCACAACCAACATTCAAATCAACAGCTACTTCTGAAAAAACAAACCTTCACTTACTCAGGCACGTCGAAGATGTCTTCCAAACCTACAAACCAGTCTTCTCCTGAATTCACATCTTACTACCTTCAGCGGGCCACACAAGAGCTTTCAGAGGACCTCGATAAGGTCCGCAACGCTGAAGATTTCAAGGCCGATTCAATCCCGTTTCTTGTTCACGCCCTACAGCAGGGTACAGGCCTCTTTTCGCCCGAGGATCAGAAGAGAGTGGTGGCTGAACTGAAGAGCAAGGAAGGGGATGCGTGAGAGACCTATGCCCACTCAGCTCAATCATTTTGGTTGAGTAGACAAAGATACGCACTAAAGCATCGAATATGAAAGATCCAAGAGATGAAAAGTCTCCTGGGCGCGCCATTACATGCATCACTTGTCACAACACAAAGACATGTTGAAGCACACCTGTTATCACCTGGCAAGCAGAAGCCAGGTAGTCCATTGGGTGGCACCGCCATTGTCACAGTACCCATGGATCACAACACATTTAAGGACAGATAGGGACACCTGGGTTGGTGCAAGTTGATATGAATTAGAGGCCGTTTCGTAAAGGGTATCTCAAAGCAGAATCACTACGCCAAACGCGCAATGCAACCAATCTATCTATACAACTATCCGTTCTGGTCGAACATGGAAATCTTTTATATACTCCTCTTCCAGTGCGCATGTACGTTGATTAACATTCTACTTCGAGATGCGACGTCGCTCGAGTCGCACAGCCCATCCCTTGATGGCGAGGACGATAACGATCCAAGCCATCAAGAGCCCGACTAGGCCCATAGTAACAGTGTACATGAACATGGCGTCGAGGCCGTAGTGAATCATTCCATCGACAGTATCGGTACTCTGGTTCGGGTCAGTCTGTCAACTTGTACGTGGGGGGTTGGCTCGACTTACGCTAGCCATGAAGATAATTCCTCCAGAGATGAGCCCGAACGATGCGAGTAGCTCGGTCGGGGGTCGTGATGGGAGAATGGACTTTGGCGGCTTGAGGAACATCAGGACGTATGTAAGACCACGAGCAAGCGAAGCTCCAAGAAGGAGGTTTCCCCACTGCTTGTGAACCATGCTGGACATCATGGTGTGCTGCGTGTGTGAGCTCATCATGAGTCCAAGCAGCATGATTACCAGAGCTGGAATGGGGTTCAGTGAGAACTCGTATGTATCAGGGGCTTCAATCCCGTTCGCTTCTTCGATCGCGTGAGGGTGCTTTGGCTCGACCTCTTCGACAGTTGTGTTCAGAAGATTACGGATGCGAGTCGACTCGATCAGCATGCCACACTAGATATTGTGATTAGTTCATGCCCTGATCTTGAAGGCTCAGCGAGGAACCCTGGAAGCTGAACTTACCAAACCTCCTCCAAGGAATAGAACAGTGATGGAGATGTGCTCCATATCCTGTGCGGTCCAGGCTCCTCCCCAACCGCCAAGATGCTCCATGAAGATGTTGGTGGAGCCATAGAAGAAGATCAAGAAACTCTCGACGAACTCGGCAGAAGGACGCCATTTTTGGAGGTCTTTCTTGGGACGAACGTTCCACGCCCAGCCAAGCTCACCAAAGCTACCAGACCAGCGACCAAGGGTAAAGATGCCCAGCCAAAAGAAAACACCACCCTTGATCCAATGCGCCAAGCCGTTGAAGATTCCGCTTCCCTCCTATTAATAGTATGTTAGACCAACATTCGATTGTGTTTTTGGGTAGACAACTTACAAAGAAGCGGCCAAAGGTAGCTACGCCAGTAGCAAGCGCGATAGAGCCGAAAGGAAGAATGATTCGATCAACTACTTTGCGTACAATATCAAGGTACTTCCACATGCGTGAATTGGCAACTTTGGAGGCGTATCGAGCGGAAGTTCCCTGGGGTGCAGGAGAAGACAATGACAGCTCTTCCAAGTCTTCGTCGTCCTCGTACTCTTTTCTGGGTGGCTGTGGAGGCGATTCCATACCGTTGAGTGTAGATACGGAGTCGCTCTGGAAAGAAGAAGGGCTGTTGGGCTCGGCGCATCGTCCGCTGTCGCTTGAAATGCGGTAGGGGCTATCATCGTGATAGCTGCAGTGCGATGAGAAGTCGGTGTCTCGAGTTGCGACTGGCAAGAAGGAGTGCGATTCTTTGCTGCTTGATTTGCTGCTGTTACCATTGAGGGCACCCGCGATGTAGCCCACAGCACTTATAAGCACCTGGGCGCAGACCACCCAAGTCACAATCCAACCAATCTTGTGGTGCGCATTATTAGGATACAAATCTGGGGTTTGAGAGTTGTAAACGACACCGACAAGAACTCCCAGGGCATTGGAAGCTAGGAATACAAATTGTGCAGGTAGTGTAAAGCGAGAACATGCCAGTGAAAGCATGACGGCTGAGAATGCATATAAGTCGATGCGTCAAGGTAGGGGGGCAATGGGCTTATATGGAACTTACCAACTGGGAGTATAAACACCCAAGAAAGAACCATCAAAGCGATATGTGTGTAGATAACTCCAGAATGCTCAGTATGAGCAAAGTATGTATCAGGGTAGTCATTGTTCTTGGGCGGTTGCGTTGTGTTGCTACCGTGGGCCATTCCCATTCCCATCTTCATGCTATCCATACTTTCACTGTCGCCATGCGCAACAGCCATAGGCAAAACTGCTAAGAGTAGTGCGCCGGATAGATGAGATATTGTTTTTTTATAGATCATCTTGAGAATATTCAGGATTTTGTTTGTAAGGTCGAATCGAGTCGAGAGGAGACGAGGTCGCAAGTAGTATTATAATATGTACAGTTAGAAACAAACAGGCACAACAGGGACAATATTATATATAATCATGCGATCAAGGTGAAGAATAGGACCAAAAACGTTTCAGAGAGGCTTGACATGGCATTGATTTAAAACATGACATGGAAACCTGTACATGGATGGTATGGTATGGAATATCTTGTGGCAGGGGTCCGAGCAACCGAAACCTGGTGGGCTTATATCCATCTGATCGCCAAGAAAGGACTCGCAGCTAACACCATCCGAAGGTTCCGAATTGCTTCATCTCGTCATCGTAACTAGATGTACCTTGACTACAGAAAAAACAATAAAGAAGGGAAAGGAAATAGAAACAGAAATGCGGTAAGCAGGCGCGGTAGCTTTGGTGGGGGGAGCAAACGGGGCCGGCCGGTGGGGGGTGACGGAGAGTGACTGCAGTGGTGATGTTACAGTACATAGAACATATTCCTACGGTGGATGCCGGTCTCT
The DNA here is from genome assembly GCA_014898915.1 of Fusarium chlamydosporum. Classification (NCBI taxonomy): domain Eukaryota; kingdom Fungi; phylum Ascomycota; class Sordariomycetes; order Hypocreales; family Nectriaceae; genus Fusarium; species Fusarium chlamydosporum. Next base: position 192,411 of record JAAVUD010000036.1, on the reverse strand, counting down.
AAGTATTGTAACCATTATTTCCAGTATATCATTTGTACTGTACCTACTATACCATGCTTACATTGCGTTACTTTTTTTTTTCTTAATTCCGAATATTCACGGATGATATCGTTCACTCTTTAGCTCTACAGTATGATCGATCGATCGACATGCAGAAAGCGCTTATAATGATGGAGATGCCCGTCAACTTAGGAACCCGGTCGGAGATGAAGTGGGCCGCATACAAACCATTCCTCGTGGATCTTGACCATTATAATTCCGCTATATTCATCAAGTAAACACTGAGGGAGCTGTAGCTGTACTGGCCAAGCAAAGCTGATGAGATGGTGACTGGCTTACAACTGAGCAGATTACGAAAATCTCTTTAAAAGTATGCCCAAGCCGAACTTTTACGCTTCTCATAACATTGTGATACGACCACTAGTACTAGGTAATAATCCTTGATGTTCGATATTGTGGTGAATGTCTTATTCCTTCCGGGGCTTTTTTTGCAAGGATACCTACCCATCTGAAGAGCTTGAAATGCCGGCAACTTTGGACGCTAGTTACCTCATCCCGCTCGTTAATCCTTCACTCCCGGGTCCACCTAAACTAAACACAACCACCGAGCATTCCGTTCTGTAGACAACTCTCCGTACATGCTAAACATTTTTTTACTTTCGTCCGTGCTGTAAGCGATAAGGCTGTAGACGGTAGTACATTATGACGTCTACAAGATGTAAATAGACCTCCAAGACTGACAATACATGAATACGCCTTCTATACGCTATTCTTGCATGTACGTCTGATCACTTACACGTAAATTGACTTAGTACGCTGCCATAGCGTAAACCCCCTTCGATGTTGCGGAAACCTCGCTTTCAAATTGAGACTAGGAAACGCAAATGAATCATACCGAGACTTCTTGGCACCTCTGTAACCAAGAAATGGTAACGTACATCGCCAACTTCAGCTAGGAATTTATCTCCGAACCCTCCGACGATTCCGACTACAGTATCCTAATCCACAGACATAAACAGATCCTCAAGGTCACAAGGCACCAGATTCAAGTACTCCTCACAGTCGTATGACTCAAAATGCAAGGGTTGTAAGGTAAAAGACTCTTCAAGCTTGACAAGTGGTGTATAAGACCCGCCTATCGCGGTCTTTTCGCACTCAGACTGCCTGCCCTTAGGTACTGCAGCCGCTTACAAATAACTTCACTCACCCGTGGTCTTCAGAGTCCATCAGCTTCTAGTTCCCATTCTTGATGAAATTATTCGGGCTAACATGATGTGCTGGCTCACACCATCACGCTCGCTTGTTTTGTGCTGACTTGCACACATCTTATAGGACTCTGAACGACCCTGTCAACCTCTTTGGGTTGCAACCCGAGCCCCAGGGTAACCTGCATGCAGATGACAAAACGCCAAATATGAGATTGCTATGGCTAATTCGTCTGTTCGTGCTGTAAAACATGTCCCAGGCAAAACAAAACGCTATCGTATGATACTCACGGAAAAACTTAGACTGTGCGTTCTGTGAAGCGGATTCATGTTTCAGTTTCACGTCCTGTAAGTCTGTATCGAGTACTAACTCCGAATGTCCGTCGTATTGTACCATAATTTCTCAAAGTGCTGACATTTCGTTTCATGCTCCGCAATCGGCCGAAGAATAGGTATTGTCATATCATCAAAAAGAATGCTTGCATCTTCCAAGATCATCTCGCAGCTATTGATGACAGCTGTTAAGCCGTTAAGCGATATAGTGGCTGCGTTAGCTCAGTATTCTATCATGCTTGAACAGGGATAAGCCCAGAACCGCCCGAACACAGCGGGTGATCTCCACCCGTCACTTGGTCATGTTTAGATGCAGTAGGTCATGGAAAGATCCATCCAAAACTGAATCATGAGAAGAAAACATCCGAAGGTGCCGAAAATCCTGTCTAATCTCGTCAAATCGCAACTGGGTTTCAGATACGAAATCTTGGCGCTCTCATCACGACTGCCTGATCTTTGGCTCAGAATGATCTGTAATGCCGAAGTATGTGCGTTTCTTCATATATGGATTTCTTTGATAGCTCTAGCCGATACCCATTTATGGAAGTCATTTTTATCAATATTCACGCATGACTGTTCCGCAATACGCTGCAAACTGACAGGAAACTCCAGTCAACCTGCCCCAAATCCCTCCGAGGTGACATTCTTGCCAGAATCTTCTGTCTCATAGAGATGATCGGCTGTCTGCGAGCATTTTCCATTTTTCACCATCGTGAGATACGCGGCCTTCGCCCTCTAGTTTTCCTAAAATTTGCAATATGCCACCACGAGCAGCTGGGTAAAGATCTCTCGGCACATCCTTGTAGATCACTTCAACCAACTCCATCGCTGTCCAGGCTGACCATAACGCGGGGTCGTTGGTCTCTACTTCTCCGGGTCCCGTTTTCAAGGTCCGGACGACCTGTTCTTCCCGCTGTCGTCGATGTGCGATATACTCTGCAATCTTTGCTGGGCCATTCTCGATGACCGGTCCGTGCCCGGGGTAGGCTTGGCCTTTGAAAAGAGATTTCATCTCCTCGAGACTCCGCAGGTATGTGGTTAGGTCCTCGAAAACAGCCGTGCCCTGACCAAGGACGTTGTCAGCCGTGAACATTGCGTCTTCCTCCTCAAGCACAAACACAACATGATCCTTAGTGTGTCCTGGTGTGTAGGCAGCTGTCAACGTCGCTCCCTCGACTTCGAAGCGCTGGCCATGCTTGATTTCAAGCTGACCCTCCTCGGGAGTGTGCTTGTAGATTTTCGTTTGAGGCGATATGTTTAAAAGATCCTTGACACCACCAACATGGTCATGATGCCAGTGCGTGATGAGGGCAGTATCAATGGTTGCATTCTCCTGCTGGAGGGTTTCCCGAATTGACGTGATCCAAGCCTTGCGACCCTCGCCTGTGTCGATGAGAAGTCGACATCGGCCCGTGCCAAGAAGGTAAGTGTTTGTACCCTGAAGAGTGAATTTGCCTGGATTGCCGCCCAAGATACGTATACAGGCAGGACTGAGACGTTCTACAGCTGGTAGAGCAATTAATTGTGTTGCCATGGTCTCTGATTGAATTGTTGGTTGCTAAATCTGAGAGGAATAGAACCGATGTTAAGGTGGCCGCAGTCCGGACGAAGTCAAGGCGCTGATCGGGAGGGGTCCGGAGCCGGATACCGTAATACCGTAGATCGGGGCCGGGGCTGTGATGTGGAGACTTCCCGAGAGAGTGGTCCGAAATAAGGTTGAGGGTCGTTTGTCTAAGTCAGTTTTTTTTATTTAAAAATAAAAAAAGGTCAGATTCGAAGGGGAAGAGATGGGCTCGCTTTAGTACTGTATGTCGGTGCTGAGCATACACGAGTATAAGCAGGTTGTCGTCATCCGGCAATTGAGGTTACCTACCAACTGGCAGGGGAAGGTTGGTAAACCTCGGCTCAAGCTGTAGTCCAGTAACTTGACTCTTCCGGCAGGTGCTACATAACCGACTGTTTGGTTAAAGGACAGGCAGGAGCAAGGCTGCAGCAACAAGGGACACATTAAAGCTTTTATAGAAGGAACACTCAAAAGGAAATGGTGGGTGATGATCTTCATGAGTGGTCAGTATGAAAATTTTGAGTCTATCGTGTGATCAAACAAGCCATATATATACTTAATTGAAAATACCCAATCCAATAACGTATTGCTGCAAGTACCTATTGTTCAGTACCATCAACAATACAACCCCAATAACGCGCTTTCCCATGTAGTTATTGTTCAATCACGGTTGACGTTTGAGGGGCGGTACAGCTGCATGCTTATCTTATCGCCCTGCATGACAAGGGTATAATTTTCACGGCTATAATGTAACCTGCCCGCCAATCTTGGGTGTCTAGGTACGCACTAAGGTAGCCTGCACCCGCTGCAATCTCTCCCTCTCCTGCCCTATCCTGTTCCTGACATAGTTTAAGTTACAGTGGCTTCACCTCTGCGCTGGACCATTCTTGCATTTCCAATTTATTCATTCTATTATCGTGTTAATCCAGGTACAATCGGCTAGTCGAAAGATATCAATCATCATCTTTCTTATCAGAACAAGCTTGTCTCTTCCTAATCCTTGTCTTCTCTTTACCCTCTATTCTCTGTTTAATTCGGCCCCTCGACGGAAAGAGGCGAACAATTGTCCGACTTTCGGCTCGCTAAGTTATTTGTTGTACCGTAACGCTACTGTGCCTCGCATCTTCCAGTCGCTTGTCATTCAAGCCGCCAAACGAACAATCGAACCCCGACGATACGACCGCAATTGAGCAATCACATAACTGGAACCATTTCTTGTGCCAGACTTGATAGTTGCTGGCTTCTGGCCACCAATAGATACATCGCCATAACTCAAACCCTGGAATTCGAGCTACCTTTCGTTCGGCTTGTCTTGCAGGAGCTTTACATTCTCACCAGCTCCAACCGATCGCAAGGCGACGACTATACACACATATCAATCGCCCATCATGTCTGCGCGACCAACGACTCCGGCGTCTCCTAAGAACGTCAGGGTGAAATCCCCGGTTCCTGGATTACCAATGTTCGGCTGCGGTACGATGCTCTCGCTCCTTGCCTCACTTTCAGTTACCATAAGTCTCTTTGCCGTTGTCTAACTGTCCCTAGAGCATATACAACTCCTCCTTAGCAAGAACCAGGAGGTCATGAATAGTTCCATCACACACTACAAGCTGATCCTCCGCGGCATCTTTGATGCGACACCGATCGTCCCCCAAACCTCGATGCTAGACGGCCGACCTGTCACATCGCTCACCTCGAACTACCTCTGCTTGCAGTGCCCGTCGACCGTTACCGAGGAAGAACGCTTGAGGCATGGAACTAAGAAACAGCATCGCTTTTGTTGGTTGCCTTGTGCCACCTCCCAGTGCTCTGCTAACATGGTGCAGATGTCGACTCTCGGAGTGGCTGCCTGTATTGTCAAATATGCGACGACTATATTTGGGACCCAACTCTCGAGGAGCTCCGGGTGAGAAAGATAGGAACTGGTTCTTTTTCTGGTACGTCATGCCGTGTCAGGTTCTGTTATTCAATGTTTCCCGGAGCTAGAGAATAGCAGCCGTTGCCAAGATCTCCTTACTGACCGTGACGGGTTACATAGGCCGAAAGAGAAAACACGACGAGCTGTTTTCGGGCTCTTTCAAGGAAGATCCGCGGTTTATTTCTAACAATACTAATACCGCTTCATGCAGAGCCAACGGACTACGCGGCATCTACAACGCAGGAGCTACCTGCTACCAGAATGTCGTTCTCCAGAGCTTTTTGCACAATCCTTTGCTTCGCAATTTTTATCTCAGCGATGGTCACCAGAGCAGTGACTGCCAGGTCCCCCATTGCTTGAGTTGTGCCATGGACGACATGTTTCAAGACTTTTATGCTTTAGAAACAACCAATGGCTACACAGCTGCAAATATCTTGTCGGGGTTCTGGATCTCAGAGAAGAAGGCATTTGAGAATCTTGTTACCACCAAGGAACAAGATGCCCACGAATTTTTCCAGTTCTTAGCTGAAGAGCTTCACGAGCGGAACGGAGACGGCAAGAAGCCGGAGATTGGCAGTGAGCACAGCTGCAACTGCATCATGCATCAAACGTTCTATGGCAAGATGCAGACAACAACAACATGCCAGAACTGCTCCGGGCAAAGCAATTCTATCCAGTCATTTCTGGATCTGAGCTTGGGCCTCGAGAACGTTGTCCAAAAGAAGAGCAAGAAAACGGGACAGAAGAAACCCACGGTCACCTTGCAAGATTGCTTGGATGAGGAATACATCAAGTATGACAAGTGCGAGTATCGATGCAATAACTGCAACGGAACCCAGCAAGCGAAACGGCACACCAGCATAAAACGGCTTCCAAATGTATTATCCATACAGCTCAAGGTAAGCGATGACCTTGAATGGCCGTCAATGATTTATCAAACTAAGAATTTCCCAGCGCTTTGAGTACAGACATGGCAGACATGATCGCGCTGCTTCCAAGGTTGACAATGAAGTCAAATTTCCGCTACAACTCAACATGATGCCTTACACCAATCGAGTGCGGAATCATGACAGCCGAGAAAGCCTCGAGTTGGAGCGGTCTTGCACCTACGATCTACTCAGCGTCGTGGTCCATGTGGGTGAATTAGACACAGGCCACTACACATCGTACTGTCGAGTTGGTGACCAGGTAAGTTTTGACAGTCCAAGAAATATAACACGCAATACTGACATATGAATTAGTGGTTCAAATTCAATGATCACAAAGTAGAGCTGGCGAGTTTATCTGATGTTCTAGGGGCACAAGCCTATCTCCTCTTCTACATCATTCGCTCGCTAGCTTAATCGTTATGAACACTTGCAAATACATGGTCAGAAAGAAGTAACACGAGCTATGGTGTTGGATAGGCGTCAATGGACGAGATCCGCAGGTCAACGGGTCTCATCTTGTCAAGAACAGATGGGCGGAGTTTGATGCATTGCACGGCGCGGGCATTAGTTTTATTTATACCCGTAGAAAACAGCCCTAATAGGATATTGCACGGTATCTCTTTGCATGATTCTCTATCTTGTCTCACAGTGAGCTACCATGCTCGCAAATGGACTGGCAAAATCCGCGAGCACTCTCGGTGCTATGCCTGTCATATCTTTACCCAGTCGTCTAGCAATGCTTTCATAGGTCTATTGACGGTTTCAATGCAGCAAATGTCTTGTTTCAAACTTTTGCCGCTTCCTCGCTCCGTCATTCTACTCGGAATCATCCGATCGCCAGTCCCAGGTCGAGCTTTCAAAGTTGGCGTAGCAGTAGTAGTGGTTACTCAAGCCTGCGTGGGCAGGCTCAAACGTTGTTGGGTAGACACCGACAGAGCTGTAAAGCTTGTCGATAATGGGAGCCATTCGCTCACCAGTGCAGACAATGACACGAGGCGATTTTGGCTTAATGAGCCAGCGGCCGGTTAAGGCAACTAGAGGAATGGTGCATCAGTACGGCTTTGAGTTGCAGGGATTCGTTTGCTAGGCCAGACAGCAGGAACTGCTCCGAACGTAAAGGGCACGACTTACACTTAGTCTGGCAGTCATTGCTGAAGAAGGGTGGGTCAATAATGACACTGTCTAAGCTACCCTTCAAGTTACCTGATGATACGAAATTAGTTGACTGCGAGCAGGATTTGGCAGATCAGAGTGGTCGTACCTGGAAGCTGTAGAGGCCGTTGAAAGTCGTAGAAGACGAATTCAGGGAAGACGCTGAATCGGTGGTCATGCTCAAACAAAACCAGCTTGGGGCGATCTTCAACAGGCCAGAATCTCTACATTATGCGAATTAGTCAGAACATATTCTACATATATACCCTCCGCTGTGAAACTCTGCGAAAATACTGATCTTATTTAGGGCTTTACTTACAAGACGGTTCTTAAGTGCAATGAAGACACTTGGTGTCGACACTACACCAATGGTCGAGCTTGACGATGCACCGTCGAGGAGCTGGTCGGCCAAAGCAAAGGCAGTTTCGTCCAGAAACTAAATCGCCAAGATATTAGCATTTTTCGATTGTCAAGATCATGAAGTTGTCGTCGCTTGGGCGCACATCTCGCGCCAAGAGCACCAATGCCAGACCAGTACGTAATGAATACCCCAGCGCGAGATGCAAGATCCCAGAAGCCGATCCAAGAAGTCATCTCCACTGTCAAAGCCAAAGGCGAAAGACCACTGGACGATGGATGTGCTCTGTGCCTTGTTTTTGCACCTCCGTTTTACGTACCCAAAATTGCGATTCGTTCCAGTCCTCCGTAAAGGCGGCCATGCTCAGCGGCTGGTCATCCGCATCCTCAGCTATAGGGTCGTCGTCCTCCGGTTCGACCACCCCGAGTCCGGCTCCGGCTCTGGGGGCGGCGCCGGTCCTCAACTTCTCGAACGTCCTTTCGTGGGCATCTTTTTCGGCGTGGAATTGGGCTAACGCGGCCAAGGCGTGACTCGAGAGGCTTCTGCAGACCAACTAAAGTCAGTAAACTGGGGCGGGGACCTGGAAACAGGGGAATCTGAAGCTCTTCTTACATGGGCTCTTCATCATCAAAAGACATCGGGAAGTTGTCGTTGAAACTGCTCCTTTTGGTCACGATATACGAACAAGCGCAAAGATTCGAGCTATGGATGGATACCTACGTTTTGAGGGTTTTGTGTCAGGGTTCAGCGGGGTCACCTTTTGCCTCTTTCAACGGTCTAGACTCTCGGCAGGTACTTCTAAGCTGCAGGAAGGCATATCACTACAGGGTAGTTGGATGTGGAATGACTTCCTGCTCGAACTTCAATTATTTGATATCATTTCAACCCAAAGAAAACCTGTACAATTGTTGGATCTCGCACACCTCTAGTCTATGCGGTCCTATATACACGGACTATTATCGACCTGTCCGCTCAGCCATTGATCCTCAACTGCCTTTCCAGCATCCATGGTACGCAAAAATTCGATTCCTTTTCTTTACAATTCATCCAAGACGTGGATGTACTTCTTCTCTTCCCGCTTCTCCTTCTCTGTCGCAGGAGGAAGATCGTAGTAGTTTTGGCTTCGGAATCCTTGCTAGATGAGGGTCAGCTTATGTGTTTCAGCATGCAAGGCGCCAGCACTCACCAGGTAGTGGTAGGTGAAGTTGATAATGTCACCAGGCTCAATTCCTAGGTCCTTGAAGGTCTTGGCCTTGGGGTCGATGACCTGGTCCAAGAACTCTCTCTCGACCTCGTCGGCGGATAGGGTGTGCCACCAAAGCACCTTGTTGAGGACCTCGGCGATAGGCTTCAGGATGGCCTTAGGCACGTTAACGTGTCGTCGCTTCTTGTAAATTTCCTTGTCAACCATAACAGAGATTTCCTCCATGCTGTACTTCTTAGGTCCGTAAAGCTCGAAGGTCTGTCCAGCGGTGGTGTCGTCGAAGAAAATCTTCTCAAGAGCAGCACCAACATCAATGGACTGGAGTTGTTAGCATTCTCAGTGTTAGCCCGCCAATTTCGTCCAAACTTACGTGAACGGGATAGAACTTCTCCTGCATGTTGTTGGAAGTGAAGAGATTGGTGACACCAGCCAGCTTCAGCAGGAGGTTGTCCTCGAAACCGAAGATGGGAGCAGGGCGAACAATGGTAGTCTCAGGGAAAAGGCTGCGGGCAACCTCCTCAGCTCGGCCCTGAAAGGTTCATTAGTCTCGCTTCCCAATGAAACGGTTGTCTACAAACCTTGGTACGGTAAAATTCCGAAGGAGACTGAGAGTTGGCGCTGTGGGAAGAAACGTGGATGTAGCGGTCGACATCGTACTTGCAGACAGCCTCAACGATTCGCTCGGTACCCTCAACGTGCACATCCTCCAGGGAGAAGTTCCTGATAGTCGTTTAGCTTCCCTTTCCTGCCTGGGACCATATCTTATCAACATACTTGGTTGGGTAATCGCGGCCGATCAGGTTGAAAACAGCATCTGAGTGTCGCACGCTGGCCTCGATAGAAGGGGTATTTCGAAGGTCGTGCTCCTAAGTACCAGGTTACTGGAACGCTTCTGACAGTATGGGGTGTAATTAAGGCCTACAATGAAGACAACACGACCAAGATCTCCCGTGACCTTGAGGTGACGCTTGGCCATCTCCTCACGGAAGGGAATGACGACGGTACATCCCTGGCGAGCTGGCACCAACGTTAGTAACCCAATTGCCCATTTTTCCACAGTCGAAATCCAATTCAGGTCGCTCACCCAGTCGGTTGACAATGTATCGTCCTAGTTGGCCGGTTGCGCCAAATACGGTAACAGTATGGCCTGATTGCTCTTCGTTAGTGTCGTTCGCGGTCATCGTAGCTCGATTGTCGTACCTCCGAGGGATGAACTAGACAAGGAATTGCATTAGAAACAGGTCCAACAGTGTCAATGGGCCGTAGTTCAGCTTACCGGCCACCCTCAACACGCATGATAGGCTTGCCAGTTCGAGTAATGGAAATATCGGAAAGGAATCGCTTGCCGGCGACATTGTAAGTAGCCTTGCGGGCTGCCCGCGCAGCAAGTAGGGGCGAAGCCATTGTTGCGAATATACAGGTTGCGTGACAAAACGCTGCTGTGCCTCGCAATTGGCCGTAAATCGTCTCGTCTTCAATACGTAGCAATGTTTGGTGATGCTAGCCAAGGTAGAGCCTCGGGGAACGGTAATTGCAGGTCACGTGAATGGTCACTGAAATCTTGTAGCTTGTCATTGGCTAGCGGATTTGAGATGCTCTTCCAAAGGTAAAAATGGCCCGTGCTTCTTGACGTTGCGACAACCAGGCTGCCTGGTAGCCTCACTGATGAGCTAAGGACCTCCCTCCATCTCCACTGAAGCAACTATCTACCTTAACAAACATATCACTTTCACCGATTATCACGACGACCGCTCGACGACAACAAGATTGACTAAAGGGCATATTTCCACTCTCTTGTGAGGCCCTATAAAGAGAATAGCGTTGGTTTAACGAGATATACTCAATCAACCAAAGGCGCAAGCAAGCTACCTGTGCACGTCACCCATAGGTACTCTCCGATTCCACCGACATCACATACATATCCGCCATCATGAGTAACGACGCTATTGCCGACTTTCTTGCTGAGCAGCGCGATGAAGCTTCCGAAGAGCTCCAGCCTCTCATTCTTGACTTCGAGAACTATTGGGAACGAAAGCTCTGGCACCAGCTTACCGACGCCCTCATCGATTTCTTCAACCATCCCGAGAGCGCCCCCCAACGGCTACAATTCTACCGAGTCTTTATTCTTAAGTTCGCCGACAAGATCAACCAGTTGAAGCTTGTGGATCTAGCGCTAAAGGCAGCAACAGAATGCGATGGTAAGGTTTCCAGATAATATGACCAAAGTCGGCGGTTTACTGATCGATGATGCTTGGTTACTATAGAGGACGAGGAGCGCCTAGCTTTCCTACAATCAGTCGCCAAGAAGGTCGACAATGAGAACTCTCAAGATGCCTACGTTTTTGCTCTGGTTGCCGTCGCCCGAGCAAAGCTAGACTTGGAGGAGCTTGATGGAGCGCGAAAGGATCTGGACACAGCCGAAAGGATACTGGACTCGTTCGACTCTGTTGAGAATGTAGTCCACGCTGCTTTCTACGACGCCAACGCCATCTACTACCAGGTATGAGAGCCAATTGCTCCTGACTAAAACCCCAGAACTGGAGATGCTTCTATGAACCCCGCTAACCCCTCCTTCAGCGCAAGATGGACTTCTCCAACTACTACCGCACTGCCCTTCTCTACCTCGCATGTATCGATATCAACGAACTTTCCCCCGAGGAGAGACACAAGCGAGCTTATCATCTCAGCATTGCTGCCCTCGTCTCGACCAGCATCTACAATTTCGGAGAGCTTCTCCTCCACCCCATTCTTGACGTCCTCTCAAAGAGTGAGCACGCTTGGATGCGAGACCTGCTCTTCGCCTTCAACCGTGGCGATCTTGCAGCTTACGACCAACTGTCGGACCGTGTCGATTCGCACAAGCTTCTTAAGAGTAACTCGAACCATCTTCGCCAGAAGATCTACCTCTCTGCCCTTACTGAGGCTGTCTTCCGCCGCGCTCCTCACGACCGCACCCTCACCTTTGCCACCATTGCCCAGGAAACCAAGGTTCGACCAGAAGAGATTGAACATCTCATCATGAAGGCTCTGAGCCTTGGCCTGTTGCGGGGCACCATTGATCAGGTAGACGGCGTTGCGCAAATCACATGGGTTCAACCCAAGGTGCTTGATATGAAGCAGATTGCCGCAATGCGCCAGCGACTACTTGATTGGGACTCAAGTGTCAACCAACTCGGTAACTGGATTGAGTCGGCTGGTAAGGATGTCTGGGCCGCATAGAGTATGTGCCCAGCAAGGGTGACGGTAAGGGTGTTTGGAAGAGCATAGGGCGAACAAAACGAACCAATGTGTACAGTATAGACGGATAGAAACCTCTCTATTCGTAGATGACGATATTCTACCTAGAGGAAGACTATTAATTTTGATATTAGTCTATTCCACACCCAATGCCAGTGCCATTTCATGAAGCCTGAAAAGCAAACCCTGCAGCTCCGTAGATGCAGTTCTTCTATCGCTATTTTACAGCCAGATCACTTGAGCTTTTCTTTCAAGCAGTGGTCTCTCCAAAAACATTGACCATTCCCACAAGCCAGGCAGGCCACCAAAGACACCATACCACAACGGGGGTATACATGCCCCAGACATTCCACCCAAAGCTCGCCTCCTTCAGTAAGTCTGCTACACTGATATCCCAGATTTGGGCCGCAGCGTACACCACCGTAGGCGGTGCTACAATGTTGAGCAATCCAGCCAAAGACCAGCGTAGGGCCGGGTTCTTAACAGGCTGGACGAAACTAAGTGGGCTGGAGAGCACACCAATGAGGAAGGCCAGGGAGAAGTTGAGAGTTGCCAAAGTCGAGAGGCACATGCCTAGCACGAGCAAAGAGAAAGACTTCGTAAGTTGGAAGTGCTGGATGGTAGGCTTGGTAACCAGTGTCAAGAGGCGAGAGATGGCGAAGGGAAGGATGGCCGACACGACAGAGAAACCAGCAAATGCGGGGGAGAGTAGCTGAATCTTGTTAGTATTGTTTTCTTAAGTGAACGAAGGAGAGCACTTACATTGGCGGGAAGATGGTTGAAGATGTACAGAGGTACGGCTGCGAGGCCTTGGCAGACAGCGACAACACCGATGGGAACAAACAGGTCTCTTCCAGCTTGTGTTGCGTCGACAGACGTGGTCGAGTCCTTCGCCTTAGTCTTCTCTGTTGGCGGCGACTGGCCGCTCTTGACCCAAAGAGAGATGGCCATAATAGTGAAGTTGGCAGCGATTAACATGGCACTTGGAAGATAAGTACCAATACTGACAAAACGGTCGGTCTGCATCAACAGATAGAAGAAGAAACTCTGGTGCAGATGCTCGAGAAGGTTGTTCAGACTTCGGAAAGAACCCTCGATCACACGGCCCATGGCCATCTCATCATGCCATCCTTCACCGTAGGGCTGGAGAGTAACAGCGTCAACATGGTACGGAATGAAGCTGCTATGAGCACCAGCCGCATAACCGAGTCCTTGCTTAAGCATACCGCGTAGCATGGTCTGCAGGCGGTCGGGGTAAGTCCCTTTGTGCTGCGTCATCTTCTGGATAGAAGTAGTGATCCCCATCTGACCACTGGCAATGTTGACGATAGAGTTGATAAGATCAAGGTTGGGAAGCTGTCCATTGGGTCCATCGTAGATAACATGCAAAGACTTGAAGCTCTGTTCCTGAGGATAGTCTATAGCAAGAGCACCTTGAAGAGCACCGGACTTGAGAGGCAAAGGCGCCACGAGATCAGGGTTATGGGCATCATGGTATGCGTCTACCCAAGCCTGTGTACCTGTCTTACTATCGGGAGGGAACACGAGAATTATGTCTTTAGACCATAGGGACCAGCCTGTATTTGTCAGCCAACTCGATTACTTCCCCAAGTCTTTCAGGGGCACGTACGTTTAAAGTAACGGGCAAGAGTCAACGCAAGAGACACGCCGTTACGGTTGAGCTGTTCTTCAACGTTCTTCCATGCGGCTACCAGAACTATGGCTTCTGTAGCATCGCCACGGGGGGCTTGCAGAATAGCATAGAGGTTTTGTCCGGAATATTCATGACCAGCCGAATTGTAGGTGTAGTTCTGACGTCCAACCTTGAGTCCGACACCAGTCAAGATCTTGTCCAGTTTATCATTGACCCTGTTCCACCCAATCGCATCAGTATTTAGGCCATTGAGTAATTACCAAGTTCAAAACGTACTCATAGTTGCTCTTGTCCACGACTGCGTCGACCTCGTGGCGGTATGCGCGGAAGATGTTTTGTTCACTTCCCCCGAAATACGTGTGGACTTGTCCAGGTAGCAGTGCGTTTTCCGAAATATATGTTCGTCGCGAGTATTCGTTCAAAGGCAGAAGAAACAACCAGATTACGCCGATTGCGATGCAAAGGAAGGATAAGTAAGGGGGTAGCTTGAGAATACGAGGATCGCGACGGAGCGAGAGCGCCGATGCTGTAGATGTGTTAGCAGAGGCTTCACAAAGCCTAGACCAGCTCTCTTTTCTGTAGGTACTTACAAAGGAGTCGCGACATGATTGAACCAATATCTACGCGACACAAGACTTGGTATTCTCAGTAATTAAAGATCGAGGTTGTCGTGAACATCGGGGTCCATTCAAGCATTAAAGAGGGTACGTACCTTCATGACAGCTTACCTGTTACCAGCAAAGCTCCCGAGCCAGGGGGGCCTGTATGCGGGGCAGACTATGCGGTTACCGGGGGTCGTGTCGATCTAAGAATTCGGGAGTATAGGAATTGTAATTAATGCCATGGACTCAAAAGAGATTGAGAGTTCAATGGCCTGCGAGTTGAGTCGTATACAGGACATTACAAAAGCTTAGTAGTTGGGCAGAAAGCTTCGTGGCCCACAAGGATAGGAGCTTCTATACTAGATGTATTATGTCAAAGACATGCTTCTTATAATGATTGATCATATCTTGAGATTCTATCTTTCTTCTCCTCATCCATTATAATCAACAACCGGGATTATTCATAACAAAAATTTAACATAAACAGCTACACCACATACAGTCCATCCACTCATCCATTTGTTTTGATCGCTGCGCCTGTTCATAACATATGAGGTGCTCCAAGAAATATACCCTTTCTATAGTACAAATCTGAAAAGAGCGTGCAACTAGCACTGTCGTGCCATTGCACAATTATACAAAAGCATACACGTTACATGTACGCTCGTTCAAGGTCCAAGACGCTGGGTTGTACCGACGAGCTCGGTCGCTGCGCTTCCACTAGGGCCCGGGCGGTTAGTTGTTGGCAGCACACCGAATCGCCCGTATGTCGTCTTGTCGATGCTGACATAGTGGGGAAGAATCTTGAGAAGGTTGAGTCGGTTCTCAACCCATCGAAGACCCCATTCCGGGGGTGCAAGTAGCTTGGCATAGCCAAAGCCAGCTATTACAGACGTCAGACCCAAGTTTCAAGTAGTTATGGCGGTGAAACTTACCAACATATCCGATAGCGATACCACAAATATGACCTAGGAAACTGGTTCCAGGCACCAATGCTGCCACCACCAGACTCATTATCAAGGGGGTTGTCCATGTTGGGATATTGACGGAGCCAATAACAAAATGAGGGTTGCTCTTGTATGTTTGGATGGACTCCATGGCCAACAGGGTAAACACCCACATGCTACAAACATCCGTCAGCGTCAATTCCAGTGAAGCATTTCTGCTATATCGTACCTCGCTCCGAGAACTCCGTGGTTTGCTCGCAGTATGCATCGTTCGATCAAAACGTAAATAACCGCCGGTATGGACGTCAATGCTATTTCCACAATAGTCAATACACAGTTTTCCAGCACGAGTCGATGTTCTTACGTCCAAAAAACAGGGCAAGGGATGTCAAGGTGCCATGTTCGGTCTCGAATCGCTCCATGAGAGGAGTGAGTGCCAGAAGATTAAGGATCGCATGGATAATGTTGAGATGTATTAACGGGAATGTCGATAGTCGGTATGCTTTTTGGGAGGACTTCAGTTAGCACAAGCACATCTCCTAGGCAAGGCACTTCACAGTACCATTTGTAATGCTGATCTCTTCAGGGATGAGAGCACCCCATTCTCGCAAGTTCCATACGGATTGCAGAGATACGATTGAAAGAGCAACAATAGCGAGAACAATAAGTCGAGTGAAGAGAGGTAATCGTGTTAGGTAAGACCGAGCTCGTAAGGCGTTGAAGTTCTGGAGACGAGGTCGCATCTTTATCGATTGGCGCTATTCGGAGCAGCCGGGCAGTCCGTCGTGTAAAGGAACGGAAAGTCGCTACAGTAGCAGAAACGAAGAGTCTGAAGAACCGAAAGGAACCAGACAAAGCGATAAGAACCAACAGGCGGTTCTGCGGGTCTGAACGAATAGTACACCACGATTCGAACCCAGAAATCACTTCCACGCCCTGAATGTCTGTCGCAGAACGAAGACCAAGTGAAACTGGACAACAGGCCTTTGGAGCTGATGTGTGGCTGACGCTCACAGACGCACGTGATCAGAATAGTGCACGGCCACATGAGAATCGCCTGTGATGTAATTGCAGTCGCATAATATCTTACCTATGTTACATTAATCATAAACAGTTATGTTCAAGCATATGGTTACTGCTAGGTGATCTAGATTCAGGACGGAAAACGTAGTATGGAGAGTTTGGACTTCGCCGTCTCGAATGTACAACAACATGACTATCAAATACTTTGACTACTAGTCTCACAAAGGTCACTTTGGGTCATTACTTGTATTTTAACAGTTCGAATTTTGTTACAACTAATGAAAGCATGGCTATTCCCTTGCTGCAATTATGTAATAAAAACATAGGCAATCAACGTTGGAGACATACCGTCCGTTGATAGCCCCTCTACTGTCTACTCTCAAAACCCAACATGAGAGCATCAGGATGTACGCCGTGTGTGACCCATAAAATAAATCAAATTGCTCATCTTTGCTTCATTCTTTCCTTAGTTCTTGGAGGCCTTGGCCATGGTGTTAAGAGCGGAGCCGTTCTTGAACCACTCAATCTGGGCCTCGTTGAAGGTGTGGGACAGAGGGACTTCGAAGGACTCGCTGCCATCGGCGGGGTGGACAACGAGAGGAAGGGGCTTGCCAACCTCGAGCTTGGTGCAGAGGATGTCGACGCGGTCATCAGGTCGGATCTTGTCGTAGTCGGCGGGGTCAGAGAAGGTCAGGGGCAGCATACCCTGCTTCTTGAGGTTGGTCTCGTGGATACGAGCGAAAGAACGGGTGATGATGGCAAGACCACCAAGGTGACGGGGCTCAAGAGCGGCGTGCTCTCGGGAAGAACCCTCACCGTAGTTCCAGTCACCAATGACAACCCACTTGATGCCCTTGGACTTGTAGTCACGGGCGACAGCGGGAACAGCACCCCACTCACCAGTGGTGTGGTTCTTGATCTTGTTAGCCTCATCGTTGGCCTCGTTGATGGCACCAATCAACATGTTGTTGGAGATGTTGTCAAGATGACCACGGTACTTCAACCAGGGACCGGCCATGGAGATGTGGTCGGTGGTGGTCTTGCCCTTGGCCTTGATGAGGATGGGCATGTCCTTGGCGTCCTTACCGTCCCAGGGCTGGAAGGGGGTGAGGATCTGGAGACGGTCGGAGGTAGGAGCAACGTCGACAGTGACACTGGCACGGTCCTTGGGAGGAGCCTGGTAGGTGTCCTTACCGGCGTCGTAGCCTCGGGTAGGGAGACCATCACCGGTGGGAGGGGCAAGCTTGAACTCCTTACCGTCCTTGTCCTTCAGGGTGTCGGTAAGAGGGTTGAAGTGGAGAGAGCCGGCAATGGACATGGCGACGACCATATCGGGAGAGGCGACGAAAGAGTGGGTGGCGGGGTTACCGTCGTTTCGGCCGGTAAAGTTACGGTTGTAAGAAGAAATGATAGAGTTGGCCTCGCCCTTCTTGACATCACGTCGGTCCCACTGACCAATGCAGGGACCGCAAGCGTTGGCAAGAACGATACCACCGAACTCCTCAAAGGTCTGGAGCTGGCCATCACGCTCAATGGTGGCGCGAATCTGCTCGGAACCAGGGGTGACAGTGAAGGCAGACTTGGCCTTGACACCGTGGTTGAGGGCATCACGGGCAATGGAAGCAGCGCGGGTCATGTCCTCATAGGAGGAGTTGGTGCAAGAACCAATCAGACCAACCTTGAGCTCCTCGGGCCAGCCGTTCTCCTTGACAGCCTGGCTGAACTTGGAGATAGGGGTTCCCAGATCAGGAGTGAAGGGACCGTTGATGTGGGGCTCGAGCTCAGAGAGGTTAATCTCGATGAGCTGGTCGTACTCGACGTTCTCGTCAGGGCGGAGGCCGTGGGCGTAAGAGCGGGCGAAGTCACCAATCTCCTTTCGCTTGGTGGCGGCAAGGTAGTCGTACATGCGGTCGTTGAAGGGGAAGACGGAGGTGGTGGCACCAATCTCAGCACCCTGGGAGTTGTTAGCACGTCTTCAATGGGTAGACGAATAGAAGTCACATACCATGTTGCAAATAGTGGCCATACCAGTGCAAGAAATAGCATCAGTTCCGGGGCCGTGGTACTCAACAATGGCGCCGGTGCCACCCTTGACAGTGAGGATATCAGCAACCTTGAGGATGATATCCTTAGGAGCAGTCCAGCCGTTGAGCTGACCAGTCAGCTTGACACCAATGACGTTAGGGGCCTTAAGCTCCCAGTCAAGATTGGCCATGACATCGACAGCATCGGCACCACCAACACCAATAGTGGCCATACCAAGACCACCACCGTTGACAGTGTGAGAATCAGTACCAATGAGAAGACCACCGGGGAAACAGTAGTTCTCAAGAAGAATCTGGTGAATAATACCGGAGCCGGGCTTCCAGAAACCGATATCATACTTGGCACAGGCAGTAGAAAGGAAGTTGTAGACCTCCTTGTTGATGTCAACAGCGCGAGCAAGATCCTTCTCACCACCGACTTGGGCCTCAATCAAGTGGTCACAGTGAACAGTGGTGGGGTTGGCGACCTTGTCCATGCCAGCAGACATGAACTGAAGGATGGCCATCTGGGCGGTGGCATCCTGGCAAGCAACACGGTCAGGTCGCAGCTTGAGGTAGCTCTGGCCACGCTTGATGTCCTGACCATGGGGATCAGCCAAGTGAGAGTACAGGATCTTCTCAGCATAGGCCAGAGGTCGGTTGAGGCGAGAGCGGACAATGTCGAGGTTCTCGGACATCTTCTTGTAGTTGATGTAGTTACCCTCCTCCCAGTTGTTCTGGCGGACCTATACGAGCAAAACCGATTAGTCTATTGTACTTCTGGGCACTTTGCTTCCGAAGTCGTCTGAGTCCATGCTATCACTTCATGCAGTCTTGTTACCATCATGTTGCAGTTTGCACGATAAGCAGACCTCGGCATTGGCGGTTCATTAGCAGCCGAACCTGGCCAATGCACTATGACGTCTATCGGCTGCGCAACTGAACACGAACGTAACAAGAAGCCGCAGCACAGATTCTTGGATTGAGCAGACAACTCCAAATAATTTTGAGCTTACCTTCTTGTCCAGAGGGTTGTCTGAGACGGTCGCCATGCGGCGGATGCCAGAAGCAGCGCCAGCAAGGGCGCGGCCCCGGGACATGTTGCCCAGAACCTGGCGGGTAGCAAGCATGATGGGCGATCTGATCACTCAAAGCTGAGGCGTCTCAATTGAGTGTAGAAGCAATAGAGGCGAGATGCTCTGGGTATCACAAGCAAGAAAGGAAAAGGGAGACGCTCGCAGAAGAAGATCAGCGAGAGACAGAAGAGGGGGGAAGCTGGAGTATTAAAAGGAAGAGGAAGAAAAAGTAGACGGCTCTCACAAGGTGGAGAGTTGTTTTTTTGACCCGGGGCAAAGCCAGGGCAGCCGAGACCGAACAGAACAGATACGGTGCAATTCAGGTGTCACTTCACGGTAAGGTCAAGTACCTCGCTTTTGCCCTCATTCGCGCTGCCAAAACCCTCTTACCCCGGCTAATTCACTCGAGGCCCAAAGGCGCTTGAAAGTTCACACCCTCGATCATACACCCCCAGAGTCCCAAACTGCTTGGCCGACACTGGGCAGTGGGGCATCACTAGCGGTCCGTCAGCCTCTATGGACAGCTGGTAGAGCGGACATGACCACTGAAACTTGACAAAGAGTCCACTGGGACAGGCTTGAGGTTGACAATCTGCCCCCACTTGGATGCAGGCGGGGAGCTCTTGGTCACAGGCCAATGAGGGATTAGGAGAAAATAATCGGCACCTGCCCTTCGTCATGGACAGTAACCGAAAACCTCCACTCTGCCGAGGGAACAACATCATATCTAATTCAGCAACGGTTATCCCAAAGAATCAATCACCCCAAGACCGTGTGAGATACTGTGCTACATGTATCTTTTCCTTATACAATGGTGTTGTTTGTTAAAGAAGCCCATAGCTTGCTTGACTCATTTGGAAAGGTGTTTCCTGCGAGATCCCCAACCCTCACTTCCCCTCCTCCGTCTACCCCTCCCCACATCAAATCGCTGCTCAGAATACCTACTGTAGTGTACAATATCTGGAATTCATGACCGCAGATCTTCGAGGCATTACTTGTATGTTCTATCCACGAGGATAGAAGCCATGGCGAGCGCAATACTGGCAAGCTTTCTCTCGCTTGCATCATGAGACCGTCACCCTCTGAGCCGAAGGCACCGAGCTTCTTCTCCTCGCACGCGACCGAACAACGCCCACAGAAATAACCAGTGAGCAAAGACAGAAAACCTCCATTCCAGCTACAATTAAAATTGTTGATTGGTCGGCCTGAGCCCCTGCTCGATGCTGTTTACTGGGAAAAGGCCCCAGCAACGCTGGTTGCGTCAGAGCTACTGGTTCTTGGCCTAACCGGGCACCAAGCAGTTTGAAAGTGGCCCATCGCCGAAGATTGCCCCGGATACCGACCGGAGGTGGGCGGGCCTCCTCGGCTGGGTTCGACGTTACGAGCCATATCCGCTGTGCGGTACCGGGCTCGGCGACGAACGGTTGAGAACAGTATGGATTGTTTGATTCAGTTTGGTTCATTATTAGAGAGAGGAAACATAGGCTCTTGGATTGATCCGTGGCTTCTTCCAGAATTTACTCCAGCAATGCGCCCAGAATTCGATTTGCGGGTACAGAAAGTCCATAATTGAAGCATGTGGATAACGGCTCCGGTTCTCAAGATTGGAAATGCTTCCTCGCGAGGGGCACCAGACATTAATTAACGCGATCCATAGTACCTCTAATCCTACATGGTATTTTACCATAGTCTGACCTGAACAGTCATCCGCATCTAGACCAAGACTTTCTTCAACTGCGAGCTCTATCTAAAATTAGGGTTTCTCTGAAGTCTACATCGAGATAACTCTTATTAATCAGGATCCTACCTCGGAAAGGCCGCGATAGCGCACCGATATACAGCACAAGTTGCCAACGATGGTTTTTCACGATGCAGAATCCCTGGATTGGTTTGTATCAGATTTTGCTTTGCCTGGTGTTCCCCGGGCGTTACGGGCATTGCAGCGCCACCCGTTGCGGCGTGGGCCCCGGACGATGCACAATTTCCCGCATCGTGATCCCGAAAGTGGCCTAGTCTTTATTCAAGGCCCCGGCGCGTTCATTCATTGACAAAAGATGCTGTCTGCTTGGGCAAATTATTGACTCGCTCTGCAGGGTTTAATCACTGCGGAGCCTCGGACCAGCGGCTTTACCTTCGGTCGCCGCCAGATGGCCTTCGCACATGCGAAGATCCGAGGATTTAATGCTCGGTCCCCGATAATCATGGTCAAAGGTGTCTTTTTCGGTTCTTACTTTTCACCTGCGAACCGCTTGAAGGAATTGGGGTAACCCTTAAGATGGGGTCACGATGAAGCTCTCACGAAACCACACCCCCCTACGTCCCTGCACTTACATATTTCTGCCAAATGTCATGCCGTAGACCGCCCAGCTCATTACCTTCGCCCAATGAAAATCAAGGCAATTCCAATTCTCTTGCAGATTCTTGGGACTGCTACCGTTCTTTGTTACCAGCTTTCAGCCGCATCCTAATTCACAACCTCGTCCCGGCGTGGGGACTACAGGGTGGTCAGGGTCTGCCCACTAACACTCATATAGCCTCATTATGTATAGTACACTGAGTTGAAATGATGATGAGAGTTCCGTTCAACCTTGCAAACTAGCTTGGGCATGGTTTTAGAACTTTATGTCTGTTCATTGCCGATGCAAATCCTGGAGCCGGGTCCCCAGACCCGCTGTCTGCCATGTGTTTTCAAGTCCGTCCCATTCCCCATGCTGACCAGGCATGTGGCTGAGCCTGCGGCTGGCAACTTGAAACTTCTCGCTGAAGTGCACATGTTAAAACAGGCTCGGGATATTCTGCTCAATGTAGGTAAAGGTAATAACATGTGAGGCCTCGCATAGTGATATAGAATCAAGTTGAGCAGTGCCCAGTTTGGAGCATACCGCGGCTTTTTCTTCTTCTATATACTCCTTCTGCTTGAGCTTCTGTAGTAGAACATGCACTCGAGAACAGTAAACCCAGCCTTCGACAATTCTTGATCTATTCGTTCAGGCTGTTTTCCTTCCCGCGGTGAGTATCAAGCTTCACGAGAGCGTGCAGTAGACGGAGCGAACTCATGTATACGCAGTAGGGGTTGGGATTAGATGAGCCATCCACGCCTCATGGTGTGTTAGCTTTCTCCAGTAATCTGCGCTAGACTCTTCCTTCATTATTACCCGCCTTTGAATGGCTATAGCAAAAATCATGGGAAACTACAGTATCACTTCGGCATCATGACTTACAAACCCTGTCGACATGTTGTGGCTCGTGTCATGAGTCAGCCACACCAATGGTTATCTGATAGCCCAATCACCTTATCGGTCGATCCCCACCAAAACTTTTTTTGAAAATCGCCAACCTCCACTACCCAGCTACCTAGGCATTGAACTATCGAAGAAACACGAATATCCCAACATCAAACAGAGAATTCCCGAAGCGTCAACGTCTTCCATTCCACAGGAAAAATGGGTGTCACAAACAAGCGAACAATCACCAAGACGCGACGCAAGACTCGAGATGTCGACCAAGTCAAGGCCGATCTGCTGTCACCCAAGCACTTGAAGCTTTTCATGGAGACCAAGGCCGCCGAGGATCTTCCTGGTCTTGGACGCCACTATTGCGTCGAGTGCTCCAAGTGGTTTGAAACAGATGCTACTCTAGTTTCGCATCAAAAGGGAAAGCCTCACAAGCGAAGGTATACCGTTCTCCGATTCATAAGGGTATCTATTTATCCTCTTGTGCATGAACTAATTCTTCTGTAGGCTCAAGCAGATCGCTGAGGGACCTTACACCCAGAAGGAAGCCGAGGCCGCTGTTGGCTTGCGAACAGACAACGGTGACCGAAAGCGCACCTTTGCCGACGGAGATGACGACGTTGCCATGGATGCTTAAGCGCATACGATTTCGATGTCCTCCGCAGAGAATTGAAAAGACAATGGGTACTTTGAAGGCGTATCGGAGCTAGGCTTGATATTCATGGCATCGCAAATGGCGTTTTGGTTTATTTCTGTCGACTACCGTATCATATTCACCTAACACCTCGACCGCGCGCTCTGGCAAGCCCACTAGGCCGGCCTCGTCCGACTCCTCGTGTTGATCTTCCTCGTGCTGTCGTTCCTCGACCCGGAGCTGCGGGAAGACGTGATTGTCGCTTCGGAGGCTCTGGGGTGGTGAATTTGGACGTCTTGGTAGTTGTTGGCGGGTTTTCGACAAAAGACGTGTCCGTGGTCCTAGGACTAGTTAGAACATGGCGTGATGAATGGCCTTGTCAGGTGTCTTACATGAATGTCATCTCTGTATCGGCCTCGGATTTTGATGGGGTAATGGCCGGTTGTTCCTGTCGGGTTCTATCTCGACGGAAAGATTCAGGAACCGGTCCCTGTCAATTATATCAGCTTGTGCAAAAGTATATCGAATAGACTTGATAGACATACCTCGGGGAAGTCAACACAGAACGCATTCATATTCAGTCCGTAGAGGAAGCTTGCAAAGGACTCGCTAAACCTCGCCAAACTCTCGTGCATAAGCTGAAAGTGCATCATGTTCGCTTCGAGGTCGGCCATGGCATCAGAAAGCTCCGCAAAAGCTGGCTCGAATGCGTTCAATGGGAAAGGCGAATCATGGTCGCCAGCACCGCGCGCAGAGTCGCGAAATGAAGACCGTGATGAAGGTCTCAGAGGGGTTGTAGGCCGGGACGTTCGAGAACGGGAGTTGGAACGCTTGTGGGTGTCCATGGGTGTAGTTGACATCTTGATGTTGTGAGTCGCGTTTTGTCTATAATAGGTTTATTTGCGTGCGCCTTTTCGTATATTCCAAAGATAAGGGCGTGGATGATGAGTTTCGTAGTCCTCCGGTCGCGAGCATGAAGCTGGATTGTCGGAAAGTCAACAAACATTGGATATTTGGTTTGTTGTGGCGCCCCCGCAATCGTTTCAAACTAGGTGTGGCTGCTAGTGGGTGTGGCTTTTCCATGATAACTTTATAGGTACCGTCCATCATGCTTTGTCATTGTTGAAGTGGTATCCTTCGTTGTCGTGTCTGTATTTTACTGTCGATATATTGGATATGATGCTTTAGGCTTACCTAATGCTTCTGTAAATAACTTTGTCGGGCTGTGCTAAATGTCTCAATGCTGCTATGGACATAGATAAGGTAGAGCTGACTGGGCTGTCGCGTGAGCATGGTAATTGATCAGGGGCGATCAAAAAGAAACACTCCATAACATAGCTTTGGGACTGATGATGCACTCATAAGGAATAAAATCCAGCAGTGAACTATTATCTGCATATTCACATCCACCATATCACATCACCTGTGCTGAATTGATACCTCTTGATCATCCCATGTTGCGGTCGTTTAGGCCTGTAGGGTAACGACTTACACACAGACGCAACTACTACCTAGAGTATGTACCATGTAACCAATCTCGCGTGGACAAGACGATATCGTTCCTGTTGGCTACAAGGCTTAGCGAATCGTGTCAGAATTAGGTATGATTCGACAGGGTCTTTAGGTACGGGATTTGTAGGATTATTTTGTACATAACTAACTAATAGCAATTTTAACAGCAGCAGGCCTCCGGTCATTGTTCCCGAGTACTCCGGACACTAACAATTCCCCTACGTCAATCAATACGTGACCCGTCCATTCAAACCGCGGGGGGCCGATGTCTCTCAATCCCGCACGCGCCTTCAAAAATCCACTGACTGGCCTTTTTATTACATATACTCGCATCTCCCTCATCTCGTATCTCCTGTCTCAAATAATTCCCTACCTGTAGCTGCGTTATCATCTCCTTGAGGCCTCTCTAGAGAATCCAGTGTCCTCTTCGCACCTGCAAAGTCTCGTCTTGAGGATCGGTGGAGCTCCAATACTACGCCAAGAAGGGGTGTCCCGCATTCTAAAATCCCCATAAACGACGACATCGACTTGATTTTTGCGGCGCATGTTTACGCGCGTGCAATTAGATTCTGACATATCTTCCCCTAACCCATCCCTTCACCTATGAGGGCCCAACTGAGACGAACCTTATGCTCGTATAGCCCGTCTATCCGTTCATCTCAATCGCTTTCACGCCACGTTCCGTTGCGCTCATCTGTCCTTTATTCCAGCTTATTGAGCACACCACCAACCAAGTCACAAGCTACCCCTGCATTGACCCGGAGCCTCACAACTGCGACGTATCTCGCAAGTCCAAGGAAGCAGCCATTTAACCTCGAGACTCTCGGTTTCCCAAGTGTTGTTGCAAGGAGGTCCTACGCAACCTCTTCTAGTACCGCTGGTTCCAATTCAAGTGCCAACCCCCCGCTTCAGGCCAATTTACTTCACTCAGCTGTTATAGCCGTAGCAGTCATTGCAGCCGTTGTTGCTGTATCAGCTTGGCCTGCAGGAAGCTCCAATAACCTGCCGTCACCCGAAGAGATCGAAGAAGAGATCGCAATCATGTCCTCCCAAGTTCCTCCCGGACGCCCGGGAAATCTTACTCCCGAACAAGAGGAGAAGCTTCGTAAACTATGGGTTGCCGTCTTCCAACTGACTGGCGTTGCTGATGAGGAAAGTGCGGGTGCCGAGCTTCTGTCACCCAAGGAGGAAGCAAGCCCGGCTGATGCTGATCAGAAGAAGAAGCGAGGCTTCGGCATGTTCAAGAAGGGCAAGTCTGGCACTTCGACACCAACTGAGTCTGCCGACGAGGATAAGTACAACGAGACAAAGCAATTCCATGAGACTCTGGCCAAGGAGACACCCGAGACTATTCGCCATACCATATGGAGTATGGTGAAGCACGATCACCCTGATGCTCTGGTTCTGCGCTTTCTCCGAGCACGCAAATGGGATGTCGAGAAGGCTCTTGTCATGTTGGTCGCGACTATGAATTGGAGACATAACGACATGAAGGTCGATGACGATATCATGAAGAATGGTGATGCTTTTGCAGTTGAGGACGAGAAGACCGACTCCCCTACCAAGCAAGTTAGCGCCGATATGATGAAGCAACTTCGAATGGGCAAGAGTTTCCTGCATGGTACCGACAAGCAAGGTCGACCTATCTGCGTTGTTCGGGTTCGCCTCCACAAGGCTGGCCAGGAGTGTGAAGAGAGTTTGGAGAAGTATACTGTCTACATCATTGAGACGGCTCGTATGACCCTCGAACCTCCTGTCGATACTGCTGTAAGTTGTCTCCGACACATCTCTTATGGGAACAGTTTCTGACACGCAGATCTAGTGCATTGTGTTCGACATGACGGGCTTCTCCATGGCCAACATGGACTACACTCCTGTCAAGTTTATGATCAAGTGCTTCGAGGCCAACTACCCAGAGTCTCTTGGGGCCGTTTTGGTACACAAAGCTCCTTGGTTGTTCCAAGGTAGGCGATAAAGCTCGTGTAGATGACAAAAGCTGACCAGATAACCAGGCATTTGGAAGGTCATTCGAGGCTGGCTCGACCCCGTCGTCGCGGCCAAGGTTCACTTCACCAATAACCGAGCCGAGCTCGAGGAGTTCATTGCACCCAACCATCTCATCAAGGAACTCGAGGGAGATGAAAACTGGGAATACAAATACGTAGAGCCCACTCCTGGTGAGAATGATAAGATGAAGGACACGCAAACGCGGGACCGCATGCTCGTCGAGCGTGAGGAGTTGGTCAAGAAGTTTGAAGAAGCGACTCGAGAATGGATCCGCCATCCCGAGGGCGAACAAGGCAAGCAGATCAAGGTTGAGCGTGAGAAGATCGCCAAACTACTAAAGGAGGACTACTGGCGTCTCGACCCGTACATCCGGGCGCGAACACTGTACGACAGACAAGGAGCAATCCAGAGCGGTGGTAAGACCGACTGGTACTCATTGAAGCCCCCAGCTGCCGCGGCTAGCACTTCTGCCGATGACTTAGATTAGACGAGCGTAGCACAAAAAGGGACTCGGACTGTAGACAATGGTATTGATTTGAAGGGCGCAGGGTGGTACCTGGCACATTGACGATAATACTAGAAGAACTTCTTAAGAACCAATGCCCGCGTTGTATACTGCCTATCATAATTTTGATGCCATTCTCTAAATCTTTGATTTGATCTCCTCGCAGTAAGCCTTGAGCTGGTCCATATCGGCGGGCGCGGTGGGCCAAGAAATGCCCAGGCCTTGCTCCTTGTTGGGCTTGGGAATCTAGGCACTTGTTAGTTGCAACTCGACCAGAGGATGGGCTTGGTGGTTTGACCATATGGAAGTGAACCTGTGTTGTACGTCAGATTTAGTTTGTTTGCACGGCAAATAGTAATGGACTTACGTGGTCGACTTCTTGGTGGGCAATGCGACCGTTGTTTTGGAGAATGTTGTAGTCTGTGGCACCGGTCGCATTGACAATCTTCTTGAGAACAGGCTACGCGCACAGTCGATTAATACCTGGTTGCCAATGATACATTTCTTTTAAGCTTACAAGAATCTCAGTGAGGTGGTCATCGGGAATATCGGCAAGCTTAGCACCGTGATGCTTGGGGATAACAAGCTATATCGAGTCAGCGAGCTCATGATAGTGCATGCTTCGAACGTACGGCGTGACCTTTGCTGAGAGGTCCAATGTCAAGGAATGCAAGAGTCTTTTCGCTCTCGAAGAGCTTGAAGCTAGGGATTTCGCCTGTTTGTATAAAATGTTAGCTATCGTGAGAGTACCATAGGAATAATGCAACTGATAAATGAACACCCTCAACATACTCTCCCCTCGGCTTCTCTTCGCTCACTCTCACACAATCATCTCGTCCAATGCCCATCTCTTACCCTTGATGATTTTACAGAAAATGCAGTTAGACATTTTGTATTAGGTTCGTGTTTGCAACTGAGGATGCAAAAGAAGAGAGAGAGAGAAAAAAGAACAGAAGCAAGAGATAGATGTCAATTCCTATTTCAAATGATCAGATTATATGAGGTAACTGAGCTTCGGAGCTCCAGAGCTTCCTCAGAGGAGGGGTTAACGAGATGTGCTATGATTGGCTGTGGACTCAATAGAGAAAGGGTATATAAGATCAAATTGCAAAGCATTCTGTCGGAGTGGGACCTCCCATCGAACTCACCTCTTGCCTTTTACCAGATGTGACCGTGGGATTGGCCCAGCAGACTCCATTCATCTAATCTTTGGAAACCATTCATCTAGAATCTCTAGGTTCGAATTTTTGTTTTTTGCTTTTTTGATGATGCCA
This sequence comes from Fusarium chlamydosporum, assembly GCA_014898915.1. Taxonomy (NCBI): domain Eukaryota; kingdom Fungi; phylum Ascomycota; class Sordariomycetes; order Hypocreales; family Nectriaceae; genus Fusarium; species Fusarium chlamydosporum. Next base: position 164,020 of record JAAVUD010000036.1, on the reverse strand, counting down.
AATTCATCTCTTGCCATGACTGAATGGTTCTTTTCACTTTTTCGACTTTTTCGACCTCGTTGAAGCTCTTTTTTGTTGCGTTGGAAGATGGTATCGCCCGTAGCTGTGTTTACCATCAAGTAAGGCGTCTGCGCCTTGATTTTTACGTCATCCCCATCTCGGCGGGGTTACCTCAGCCCCTCCAAACCCAAGCGGATTGCTGCTGTAAGGCAACCTGGGCAAGGCATGATCTATTATCGTTCGTCGCCCACTTTCAGGCGCCCATTTACTTCCCAGTAACAATCATTGCCAAGGCTCGCTGTCAAGATAACTACGACTCAATCTACCGTATCAAACTTGAACCTTTGGAAGTTTCAAGTACTTAGTTGTTGGCGCCTGATCTAGAATCCCAGCTGCCCGCACACCCAAGGTCAGCATCTCTACCAAGTTTGCGACAAACACTCAAACAACCTTGCCCCTCGACCAACATGCCCGAATTTGTCAACACACCTCTCTATGGTGGCGCAATTACTTGCGACCTACCCGCCAAGTTTGCCGATGTCAGGTTCGTAGTACATCCGCTTTGCGCTCAGCTTGTTCTTGTGCTGACTCTTTACCAATGTAGCAAGTTGCGACAAGTGCCCGATAACCAAGAGGTTTGGATCGACCAGGATGGCTTCACTAGTATCATCTTCGATATCACTGAGCGCGTTGGAGGCTCCGGCTCAGGTCCTGAGGTCGACGGCCGTGCCATGACGACCCATCTCGAAGATATGGTCGGATCGGACATCAACACCGTCAAGATCTGGAACACTGCCGAGACTGAGTTCTCGAACCTAGAGTAGGTCACCTTGGAGCACTTCTGGAAGAGAAGGGTGACTGACTTTGTCCAGTGGCACACCTGCCTACACGCTCATTTCTACTCAGACCCCTCACGTTAGCAGGTCTCGCGACACAACATCTGCGCCCGATTTCACAGCTATTATCCTGACACTACTGCGACTCGAGAAAGAGAAGACAGACATCCTGATCACGATCAACGTACCACACATCAAGGGTGAATACGACGAGTCCGAAGTTGACCTTGAGCTGGGACGCCAGGGTAAGCTGATTGGCGATGCCGTCGAGTACTCGGCCAAGATCTGGTCGACATTCAAGATCAAGGACTGGGGTCTATTTGGCGCTTAGAGGCACGGAGATACTGTTGGATACGAACAAGTGAGGGCATTATCAAGTTAAGAGGGTATATGGGCCAACTCTAGAACATCCTGGAACGAATACCACGATTAATGACATTTTCTTTATGGATGGACAAATGAATGAACACAAATACACGTAAAAAGATTAAGAGAAAACCTCTCGGGGTATTGAAAAAGCAGTACAATCGTGCCCTTGCCAGCGATTATACCAGGAGTGCTGCATTGTGATTCCATCTGTGGCTGAGCAGTTCTGTTCATCATGATGATTTGGTCAAAGCAAGACCGATCACATTATATACTCTTATGATATTAATGAGACTTCCATGCCTATCGATAGGAGACAAAGGCCAGTCATATCCGGACAATCTCTGCGGATACTGCCTGTAGACACAGTAACATAGCATCCGGCACATATTGTTATTAGAGTTAAGAGTCGTTGAAGGCAAGATTTTAATATGGCCGTCGTACTGTTTGCTACGGGACGAATCGCTTTACGGGTTACGAAGGATATGTCCATGCCCGTTTATTATGTAGTATTCTGTATGCAAGATATTCTATGCTTGGGTATTGATCTAACATGCTCCTATTCATGCCTCGCCTTCAAGAGTCAGATCAACTAGCTTTTCAGTAACGTTTTCGACCCCCGATTTGCTAGACACCTTGCTTGTAGATTTACCGCCCTCTTGCTTCGCCCACTTCTCGGCGATGAGCTTCATCACGACCTTTTGCGGACTACCAGAGTTCTCAGCTCTTACAATGGCCATCTGCTCCTTCACGAATACCTGATATCGGCTTGGGGCTTTCCCTGCTGCCGCTCCTCTGGGTGTTGGTCTCGTCTGTTTCAGCAATCCCTTGCAACTGCCGCATCGATGCCGCTTTGGATCAATGCTCTTGGAGTGCCGTTTGAACTCGGTACCGCACTCATCGCATTCCCACACGTACTTGAAGTCGATGTCGTAGCTATGCTTCGTTGTTACTTCGATACCGCGATCACCAAATAAAGCTGAGCACTTCGCAGCCCAAACTTTAAACTCACGACCGTGAGGGTTCGTTGTGATACCACTGATCATGAAGTTGGCAAGATGACAAAACTCATGGGCCATCACATTGAGGAGGCGGTGCTCATCATCAATGACCTTCTCAGCCAGCTCAATCGAGGCGTGGTGTTTATAAGTCACGGATATTTGCTCGCCATCGACCTTGCGTGTAGTTCGAGTAGTCTCGCGACGCCAGTTTGCTCGGCCAGCTGTGGTGTTGAGTGTCTTTGTCCATACAAGTTTTACGCCACCTGTAGACTCCGCAAGCTCGGCAATTTTGCCTTGGGTAATCTTGCTATCCAGCTCGAGCAAAAAGCTCTCGGCCAACGCGTGTTTCCTAGCAGCGAATGACTTCTTGGTCTCTTTTTTGAGATCTTTCTTGGGACTCGCTTTGCTAGGGCTCTTGTTGACAGGAGGGAGCATAAGCTTGCGTGGCGAGTGTTGGTCATTCCAATCATTGACGAAATCTTGACTCCAAAAAGCGTCCATGCTTGGACGATGAGGCGTTTTAGGTATAACAATCTTTTTGTTCGGAGAGACGAGACCATTGGGCTTCGCTGCTCGAGGCGGAGTACTGGGTGGTGTGGTGAACTTATCCTTACTAGACATCTTACTATCTTCATCTGAAAAGTCTTCGAGTTGAAGTCGTAGCTTGGACAGCGTATCTGCAAGCTCAGAAGCCGTGCTTGTACCCAAAGTACCTTGTCGACTACCTTGGCTTGCCTTCCGAGACGCAGTAACCTCCTGTCCCGACGCGGGTTTCTTTGTGGTATTGCGGGCTTTGTTACCCTTCACTTCTAGATGGGAAAATGCCTTTGGTAGGAGAATCGGAATATTCTTAATTGATGGCACGCGATCCCCTGTGGCAGTAATTCTTGATGGGTTGCCGAGCTGCCTTGGTCCCTTTCGCACTGGTATTTCGTGTGAATTGTTCAACCAGTCAGGCTCAGAAGCAGAATCAGAATCCTCGTCCGCAGTTTGATAAACACTCGGTTCTTCTCCCTCTTCCTCTTCATGTTCCCCGTTGGCGTCGTCCTCACCGTTGATTTCCTGCGCGAATACTAATGCTTTGGATTTGGTAGTCAGGTCGATTTTTGCGGTTTGCATTTTGGTGTCCATGTTTGACATTGTCACTGTACTCGTCTTGGTTCTCTGAAGTCGTCGTACTCTTGTCAAGACTGTCTCCTTCTCGGAACTGGACTCTTTCTCACTACCATCATCGTCGGAGTCTTCAATAACCCTTCTATTTCTCCCTCTGCTAGGTTGCTGACGAGGTTGTGGCGCGATGTCGTCTTCTTCAGAGTCAGAGGTTAAATTTGTCTCTATCCTGAAATCAGAAGAAAGGCTCTCAGCTGGAGTTGTTTCTCGTGAAGGCTTTTTGGTATTTATCCTTGGTGTCCTGGTCCGTCGCCCCCTCGAGCTCTCATTTTCTTCCGAATTCCATTTTTGTAACAAGGGATTGGCCGTGGACTGGTTTGACTCTCCGAGACGTCGCACACGTCGAGTTTCGGAGCTGATGGCGGCTTTGGAAGAACGAGCTGTGGTGTTTGAAGGTGCTGTCCTAGTCGTCTTCTTCGTTGCTCTGGCACTGGCACTGGGTTTCTGAAGCAGCATCCTTAGGTCTGGAAGCTCATCATCACTAGACGAGCAAGCTGCAGCCAGTCTCGCCATTGTATATGCGTAAGAGTCAGAAGACAAGAGGCTTTAAGCTATGACAAATAAAGTCTATTAGAGATGGGATGTTTCTTGAATCGTTGACGGCACGCGGATGTATAGACAAAGACTTTTAATTAGAAGATGATGGCATAGGCATGCGGTGACCTGGAGATGGAAGGCTTGATAGCATGAAAGGGCTTAGCTTGAATGCAGGCTGACAATGGCGTAAACTTGAATTTTCTATGTGTGATTCTGCAAAGTCTTGGAAATAAAGTAACGAGTCGCAACGTTGGCAGAGCAACGCCTCGTTGGAATGTGCCAACGCACGTACACGTGACCATCACCAACATCCTCGAGCGAGGTTTGGGAGACATTTTATTGACTCACTGTGCAGAAGCTCCAGAGATTTGTTTTAGATATTAATGTGAATTTGAGACAATTTTGATGACAGTAAGCGTCACTAGTAATCACTGCATGAAGTATTTCGATTACAATTCTGGAACACGAGGCTGGTCGAGTCACCTACATAACAAAACCGACAGTGCTGACACCGGGGATGAGAGAAAGAGAGCCGGGACACGGAAACAAGGCTTTGGCAAGATTGAATTCCCTAACTATTTTTGGCCCTCGCTTGTATCGTAGGCCCTTGGCAGATGCGCTTCTCTCATGAGAAATAGGGTAGACGATTTACATTTTCTACCCCTGAGCAGATAACTAGCCTCTATAACAATTTTGCCATCCATTAGCATGAGTATTATACCCATGCTGAATTTGCTGCAGTTCCATAGCCTTTTCTGATACTAACAATCTGAATTATCACACCGAACACGAAATACTTTGATGAACGAAAGAATGACGTATTGTTTTATCATCAAGCATCGTGCTATATCTATAGATTCGGTCTCATAGCGGAAACCAGCAACGGGAAATGAGCCGGAGTCAAGAAGCCCGTTCATGACCTAGAGAAGCGACTCCATTTTCGGACTATTTGGAGCGTGTGAGAAGTGGGAACTTAAGAAAAAGGAGGTGGCCAACGGCTGGTTACCAGGATTTGTCACCTCGCTCACTTAATACAGTACCTAGTCAATCAGTCAATCATGGAGCTGCAATATGAGTGATCATCGGTTGTTGACGGATCTTCATTGTACAGTACTGTGTTTTCCCCCTCGCGGTACAACAGCCGTGGGATTTCGTCCACAACAACGATCGGCATGTTTATTGTTTAACGCTGCAGGTAAATCCCAGCCTGTCGTCGACATTTATCATTATTGAGAGACTTTGGTATCCGTAGGCCATTAGTCAAATTTCACCCCAGCCGCTGCTAGACAACGGGTGGCGTTTCACCAGTTTATCTGACAGTACAGACTTGAATACCTCAGATCGCTTCCCATATGATTTCCCAACCCCAAACCCGTCGCGTCAAGACCAGCGCCTCTCTAGCGTGGTGGATTATGGGCCGTTTGAGCCAAATTTGGGTTGGGAGATTGAGCTAACAAGCAAAGTTAATACTCCTAGCACGACCTATGGGAAATGGACAAGATGAAAAAATTGTAGAAGAACCACATCTTTGTATGGGTAATTGGGCATGGAGCTCTCAGCACTTGGGGGATCGATGATCGTGTCTGAGACAATCAGGGATAACCATGTCAAGAAGCTAATGTCGGAAGCGCGATATCACACAGGCCGCGTACAGCGTCGTCATCGATTGTAATAGCGCTGTTGTCACCGTGAGAAGAGGCCTGAAGGTTGAACCTGAACCCCTCGGTGGCTGTGTTTTTGTGTTTTTATCTTGATGGAATTTGTAAGATAACATATCACACCAATTGATTATGTTGGCGTCGGCCATTCCTTTTTATGGAAACTCCGTTTGAGATTTTCTACCTGGCAGGGTAGGTATCAAGCACTCAGTATCTCACGACGAAAATGCAAGATGCATGATCTGTTCCTGCATAATGGATACTGCTATTCCACTCTATTTCTAGCTCGCCTGCTTATTAACTGCCCCTCTCTGTCTACCTGCTACCAGCTCTGTAATCAAGAATATACAATCGAGATTACACTGGGATTCTAAGGCTGAAACAATTACATTCAAGATTAGTCTGGTAGTGATATTAATCACGGAAAGATAAACTCCAGAAGTCCAAGTGCCGGATATTACTCGACGAGTGATGACTGGTGGCATCAAGGCAAAAGATAAGGCCAGGATCAACGTCCTTGACCGATCAGCCATCTTTCATATGAAAAGAGGAGGGAGCATATTACATGCACGCGCATTTCGAGGACAAGGTTACGCAGTTTAATTACTCCACGCTTCACAGTCTGGCGAACCAGCTGAAGCTTCTCGAAGTCCTTGCCTACGGCTGTGGCCGCAGCCGTGGACGGGAGCCAGCAGCTTGCAGGGTCATAAACACGTGTAGGTAGTTCGCTATCGAGCTCAACATCAAACCTGAAAGTTATGGGAACTTTGCAGACATACATGGGAATTGCCTTGCTTGATGCATTTCCTGCCTTGAATATCGTGTTTGAGCGACAGTAGCGCAGCCACTGTTGAACTTGCTTTCAGGGTGACCAACTGCAACCTCTATCTGATGCCACTGTAACGCGACAAAACCTACACCATGTCACGCTTGAGGCAAAATTGAATGCCTGAGGTGCCCATGCCTTTCATTTGATATCCATTTTTGTGAGGCATTGTTAACCACGGCTCTGGGCCATAGAAATATATTGTCTTGACATCGGATGCGCCGTTCAGGGGCGCCGCTTGCCCCCCAGTGGAGGCTTCTTTCAGCAGCCCGATTTGCAGAAGTATCCGGCCCGCTGAGAAGGAATCACTCCGTGCCAATGGCGATGGACGCGTGGCTGACTATTTGAACGGTACCTGGAGGGTACGAGCTTGTCGAAGGTTCCGCCTCAGAAACCTCGTGTCGACGAGGCGTCGCGTGGGGACCGCTTGGCTGGGAGATCTCAGCATGACAATGCCAGCTGAGAAATTGGCTGTCGGGTACCCAGCAAGTACTGGCGGGGAAAAGGTTGAACAGCATCTTCATCCGAGCAGTCCGCAGTGCTCGTCTCCAAGCAGAGCTCAACCTGGCCAGCCACCCTTCAGAGACATGGACCCAACCACCCCCTACAATATCCAATCAAAGCCCGTATCCCCTGGCGCACTTTGTCGACGCCCCTGGTTTGCGCTGCCAGTCGCGGGCGCGGGTCAGCTTTTTTAGGGGCGATGGGCCTCTAGGATACAGAGATGGGATGGGATGGATGGGGCCATCAAGAGGAAAGCAGGGAACGAAAGGAGACGGACCTGGAAACGGCCCGGACGACCCACCGGTTGGTCCAGCGCATCACGATGAGAAATGCTTAATGTCGGTGCGAAAGAGATGGACAGTTGTATCGTATCTTCGAACCGAATTGAGTTTCAGCGGTCTGGCCGCTGTGGTTTTCGGGCTTAGCGGGTATCACGCCTTGTAAATTCAGAAGCAGTAACAACGGCTGCAGGAAGATGGTCCACTTGCAGAGTGAAGAGAAGCTCTTGGCCGTGCTGAGCAGTGCCGCTCATTGGATAATTCATTGCAGAATGGAGACTCGAGACTCGCTCTACTACTAAAGTCTCCCTTCTCAAACTCCCTCCCTCCCTCCCTCTTGTTTTGGTGCTGTACTGTTTTGGTTCTCGATCCATCGCTCTCTCCCTTTCCCTTTGCACTCCCACGTTTTGTGTACATACGTGTCTGCGTGGCTCGAGCAAGCCGGTTGTTGAAATCAAAACATACCAAACCAACTTTTTTTTTTGGCCTTTCGCTCAACTTGATTTCTTCTTCCCTCTCATCCCCTCAGGTGCTTGCTTTTTACATACAGGGCACTTTTAATACAGAACATCCATTGGAAACTTCTTTCCATTGATCTCAGTTGCCCCCTGCAATCATACAGCCACACCCGATATTGTACTATTTTACACCCCTGAACTTCGCCCTGGATAACCCGGCGCCGAGACACGCAGCGTTTCTCTCCCTGCCCGTGCGGGTTGGAACTCAAACCACCAAAAACCAACCCTCGTCTCTCCCCTTTGCTACTCTTTGCATTACGCATTGCCGACACTCGTTTTACGGCTTCGTCAAATCGCCTTGTCTCGCCCTTTTGCGACGAAGACTACTCAAGCTGGTGAATCACTCTGTTGTGGTTGGTTCATCTTCGTGAACGTTGAATCGCATCTCTTTCTTTGGCCTTCCTGACCCAAGTCACTGCCTACTCGGCCTTTTCCACACCTTTTGACAAAATCATCTTGCAGTGCCGGTCACGCTTGTTCTTCCGCCTGTCCCGAATCACATCACGCTCGTTGATCATCCACATGTGTATCTCTAGGTGAGTTCTGAATATCTGTCTGTTGTACATTGTGCTCCGTGACGCTTGCCACAAGATAGCTGGTCACGTCAAGCATCATCAATTCAACTCGACACAGGAGTTAGCTCAACAGGATCATGACTAACAAGCCGTCGTCCCAGATAATCTAATCAAAGCAACATGTCGGGATATCCAGGCGGTGGTCAGCGCGACCACTATGATGATGGCTACGGCCATCCTCAGGGAGGCAACCAACAGCAAGGTGGAAACACTGACTCTTATTACCAAGACGATCAATACTATGATCAAGGCTACGACAACCGTGGCCACAACAACAATAATGATGGCTACTACGATGAATCGTGAGCATTACAACTGCATAATAGACAGACATTTGGCTAACATGTGGCAGTGGTTATTACAATGCCGATCCAAACAACCCCTATCAGCATGATGGAGGCTACTACGACGGCCACGACCAGTATCAAGACGGCTACTATGATAATGGCCAGGGCGGGTACTACGACCAGGACTACGATCGTGGACACCAAGGCCAAGGCGGCCGACACCCTTCTGAAGAGGATTCCGAAACCTTTAGCGACTTCACCATGAGATCTGATATGGCTCGTGCTGCGGAGATGGACTACTACGGTCGTGGCGACGAGCGTTACAACAGCTACAATGATGGGCAACGAGGTTACCGACCTCCTTCCTCGCAGATTTCTTACGGAGGCAACCGCTCTTCAGGCGCGTCAACTCCCAACTATGGTATGGATTACGGAAATGCTCTTCCTCCTGGTCAACGCTCCAAGGAACCCTACCCTGCCTGGACCTCCGATGCTCAGATACCGTTGTCCAAGGAGGAGATTGAGGACATTTTTCTTGACTTGTGCTCCAAATTCGGTTTCCAACGCGATAGCATGCGGAACATGTACGATCATCTCATGATCCTCCTCGACTCCCGAGCCTCCCGTATGACCCCCAACCAGGCTCTTCTCTCTCTCCATGCCGATTACATCGGTGGCGACAACGCCAACTACCGAAAATGGTACTTCGCCGCTCACCTGGACTTGGACGATGCCGTTGGATTTGCCAATGGCCTGGGCAAGGGCAAAGGGAAGAAGAAGGGTAACAAGAAGAAGAAGAAGGACCCCGAAGCCAGCGAAGCCGAAACTCTCCAGGAACTTGAAGGGGATGACAGTCTTGAAGCTGCTGAGTATCGCTGGAAGACTCGCATGAACAAGATGTCGCAGCATGACCGAATCCGACAAATTGCCTTGTACCTTCTCTGTTGGGGTGAGGCCAACCAGGTGCGGTTTATGCCCGAGTGCCTGTGCTTCATCTTCAAGTGCGCGGACGATTACCTCAACTCTCCCGCGTGCCAAGCTCTCGTTGAGCCGGTCGAGGAGTTTACCTTCCTCAACAATGTTATCACTCCTCTCTACCAATACGTGAGAGATCAAGGGTACGAAATTTCGGACGGTGTGTACGTTCGCCGTGAGCGAGATCACAAGAACATCATTGGATACGATGATTGTAATCAGCTCTTCTGGTACCCCGAGGGTATCGACCGCATCGTACTTCACGACAAGAGCAAGCTTGTCGACGTCCCTCCCGCTGAACGATATGTCAAGCTCAAGGACGTGAACTGGAAGAAGTGCTTTTTCAAGACTTACCGCGAGTCTCGTTCTTGGTTCCATCTTTTGGTCAACTTCAACCGTATTTGGATCATTCATTTGACCATGTTCTGGTTCTACACATCTCATAATGCCCCTAGTATCTTGGTCGGTCCCAAGTACGAGCAGCAGGTCAATCAGTCCCCCTCGACCGCTAAGTCATTCTCTATTGTTGGCTTTGGTGGTGCTATTGCTTCTCTGATCCAGGTTCTTGCCACTCTTGCTGAGTGGGCTTATGTACCGCGTCGATGGGCTGGTGCGCAGCATCTTACCAAGAAACTCTTTTTCCTGCTCTTCATTCTTGTACTCAATGTGGCTCCTGGTATCAAGGTCTTCTGGCTTGAGGGTATTGGCGGAAAGAAGATCGATACTGCTATTGGTATTGTCCACTTCGTCATCGCTGTCATCACCTTCATCTTCTTTTCGATCATGCCTCTCGGCGGTCTCTTCGGCAGTTACCTGGCTACTAACAACAGGCAGTATGTCGCCAGTCAAACCTTTACTGCCAGCTGGCCCAAGCTTCGCGGCAACGATATGGCGATGTCCTACGGACTCTGGGCAACTGTTTTTGGTGTCAAGATGGGTGTTTCTTATACCTACCTGATTCTGTCCTTCCGTGACCCTGTCCGCTACCTGAACATCATGAAGGTCGACACATGCTTAGGTGACAAGCTTCTCCTCGGCACCACACTCTGCAAGTGGCATCCGACTATCGTTCTGGCTCTCATGGCATTCACCGATGTCATCTTCTTTTTCCTGGACACCTATCTTTGGTACGTCCTGTTGAACACTGTCTTCTCGGTTGCCCGGTCGTTCTACATCGGATCTTCTATTATGACACCTTGGCGTAACGTATTTTCCCGTCTTCCCAAACGTGTTTACTCCAAGATTCTTGCCACCACCGACATGGAGATCAAGTACAAGCCCAAGGTTCTTATTTCTCAAGTCTGGAACGCTATCGTCATCTCCATGTATCGTGAGCATCTTCTCGCTATCGAGCATGTCCAGAAGCTGCTTTACCACCAAGTTCCATCGGAGCAGGAGGGCAAGCGAACCCTGCGGGCACCTACGTTTTTCATCTCTCAGGAAGATCACTCCTTCAAGACTGAGTATTTCCCCGCTTACAGTGAAGCCGAGCGCCGAATTTCTTTCTTTGCTCAATCGCTGTCCACTCCCATCCCCGAGCCTGTGCCAGTAGACAACATGCCCACATTCACCGTTATGATTCCTCACTACAGTGAGAAGATTCTTCTTTCTCTCCGTGAGATCATCCGTGAAGATGAGCCCTACTCTCGAGTCACGCTTTTGGAATACCTCAAGCAGCTTCACCCTCATGAGTGGGATTGTTTCGTCAAGGATACCAAGATTCTAGCTGATGAGACTTCTCAATTCAACGGCGAAACCGACAAGGATGAAAAGGACACGGCCAAGAGCAAGATTGATGACTTGCCCTTTTACTGCATCGGTTTCAAGTCTTCTGCCCCCGAGTACACCCTGCGAACCCGTATCTGGGCATCCCTTCGTTTCCAGACTCTTTACCGCACTATTTCCGGCTTCATGAACTACAGCCGCGCCATCAAGCTGCTATACCGCGTCGAGAATCCTGAGGTCGTCCAAATGTTCGGTGGTAACACCGATAAACTCGAGCGTGAGCTGGAGCGTATGGCCCGCCGCAAATTCAAGATTGTTGTTTCTATGCAGAGATTCTCTAAGTTCAAGAAAGAAGAGATGGAAAACGCCGAATTCTTGCTCCGTGCCTACCCCGATCTTCAGATTGCTTACCTGGACGAAGAGCCCCCTGTAGCTGAGGGCGAAGAGCCCCGATTGTACTCTGTTCTGATCGATGGCCACTCCGAAGTCATGGAGAACGGCATGCGACGTCCCAAGTTCCGTGTTCAGCTTTCTGGTAACCCCATTCTCGGTGACGGAAAGTCTGACAACCAGAACCACTCTATCATCTTCTACCGTGGCGAATACATTCAGCTCATTGATGCCAACCAGGATAACTATCTCGAGGAGTGTCTCAAGATTCGCAGCGTTCTTGCCGAGTTCGAGGAGATGAAGACGGACAACGTTTCTCCCTATACTCCTGGTGTCAAGAATGAAGTTGCCTCCCCTGTCGCTATCCTGGGTGCTCGTGAGTACATTTTCTCCGAGAACATTGGTATTCTTGGTGATATTGCAGCTGGAAAGGAACAGACATTCGGTACACTCTTTGCACGAACCATGGCTCAGATTGGTGGTAAGCTTCATTATGGCCATCCTGATTTCCTGAACGGTATTTTTATGACTACTCGTGGTGGTGTCTCTAAGGCCCAGAAGGGTCTACACTTGAACGAAGATATTTACGCTGGTATGACCGCTATCCTACGTGGAGGACGAATCAAGCAGTGTGAATACTTCCAGTGTGGAAAGGGTCGTGATTTGGGTTTTGGCTCCGTTCTGAACTTCACAACCAAGATTGGTACAGGTATGGGTGAACAGTTCTTGTCACGCGAGTACTACTATCTTGGTACCCAACTTCCTCTGGATCGATTCTTGTCTTTCTACTACGCCCATCCCGGTTTCCATCTGAACAACATGTTCATCATGTTCTCAGTCCAGATGTTCATGATCACTATGGTCAACCTGGGTGCTCTCCGCAAGGAAACAATTCCCTGCGATTACAACCGAAATGTTCCTGACACCGATCCTCTCTACCCTACCGGTTGTGCCAACACTGATGCACTCACGGACTGGATCTACCGCTGCATTGTCTCCATTCTCTTCGTTCTGTTCCTCTCCTTCATTCCCCTTATCGTCCAGGAACTATCGGAACGTGGCATTTGGCGTGCTTTCGTTCGATTGATGAAGCAGTTCTGCTCTCTGTCGCTCATGTTCGAAGTTTTCGTCTGTCAGATCTATGCGAACTCTGTGCAGCAGAACATTTCGTTCGGTGGTGCGCGATATATTGGTACAGGTCGTGGTTTCGCCACTGCCCGCATTCCCTTTGGTGTCTTGTATTCTCGATTCGCCGGACCAGCTATTTACTTCGGTGCTCGTTTGCTCATGATGCTTCTCTTCGCGACCCTCACAGTCTGGAAGGGCGTGCTGATCTACTTCTGGATCACTCTTCTTGCTTTGACAATCTCGCCCTTCCTCTACAACCCTCACCAGTTTGCTTGGACTGACTTCTTCATCGATTACCGAGATTATCTTCGCTGGTTGTCGCGAGGTAATTCCCGCAGTCACGCCTCATCTTGGATTTCGTACTGTCGTCTTTCCCGAACCCGCCTTACTGGTTACAAGCGCAAGACACTTGGAGACCCCTCTGCTAAAGCGTCGGCCGATGTTCCCCGAGCCCCGTTCGCCAACATTTTCTTCAGTGAGATCTTCTCACCGTTGATGCTTGCTGTCGTGACTATTCTCCCCTACTTGTTCGTCAACGCCCAAACTGGTGTTATTCCCAAGATCCAAAAGGACGGCAACGCAAAGGACATTCACCCCACCAATTCCCTGATACGTCTCCTCGTCATTGCTTTTGCGCCAGTCGCGGTCAATGCAGGTGTTTTAGCTGCCATGTTCGGTATGGCCTGCTGTATGGGACCTCTGCTCAGCATGTGTTGCAAGAAATTTGGCAGTGTCCTTGCTGCCATTGCCCATGCTACGGCTGTCATCTTCCTTCTGATTTCCTTCTTGGGCATGTTCATTCTTGAGAGCTTTGACTTCCCCCGTACTGTTGCGGGTATGATCGCTGTGGTGTCGATCCAACGCTTCTTTGTTAAGTTGATCGTTTCGACCTGCCTCACCCGTGAGTTCAAGGGTGACGCCTCCAACATCGCCTTCTGGAGTGGAAAATGGTACTCAATGGGATGGCACACAATCTCTCAGCCTGCTCGTGAATTCCTTTGCAAGATCACCGAACTTTCCATGTTCTCTGCCGATTTCGTTCTGGGTCATTGGCTACTCTTCTTCATGGCGCCTGTCATCTTGATCCCCAAGATCGATATGCTTCACTCTATGATGCTGTTCTGGCTTCGTCCAAGGTGAGTTTTCATATTTGTTATCTCTGTCAATTATACTAATATGTTCCAGCCGACAAATCCGCCCTCCTATCTACTCCATGAAGCAGTCCAAGCTTAGACGCAGACGTGTCATTCGCTATGCCATCCTCTACTTTACCCTCCTAGTCGTGTTCATTGCTATTGTTGCTGGACCTGCTGTGGTAGGTAAGCTTATGGGTGAAAAGCTTAGCAAGACTCTGCAGGGCATGATACCTATGGACCTTGTCCAGCCGAACTATCTCGAACACGATAACACCAACAGTAGTTCGGTCACTGGTATCAAGAACCCCACTTACTCCGGTGCTCTTTTGACCATGACAGGCCACAGCAAGTTCGCTGAGGCCTCGGCGACTGGCAAGATTAAGCTGTTCTAAGAGACGAACTCCGGAACAGAGGGTGTTTCTTTCGGAGAAAATCGAGGTCGAGTCAACCGACTTTGCTCTGTTTCCACACATAAGAAAATTGTTAGAATGCGAAGTTTTTGTTTTTCATGTTTTCTTTCCCTGCTTTTCATTTCAGTTCAGTACCTAGCACGCGTGGATGCACATGTACACACTCTGAAGTTCTATAGAAGGGGAGGGAATGGTAGATGGAGAGTAGAGGTCTGCAACTCAAGTCAGACCTGACATTCACTGGCTGAACTGGACTGATATTTCTTTTTTGGTACAAGGCGCACTTCTTTTTTAAACTTATTCTAATGTGTACAATGAAAGGAAGCAACACATGGCAGAAACCTTAGACTTAAATGCAAATAATGCCTTTTTCATTCTTTTCAATTCCTTGTCATGCCTCAAATACATAATACAAGTGACCCGCCGTGTTCAATAATTAGCGTCGGCTGTCAGATTATTTTGCGTATAACAAGTCTCCGGACCATCCGATGGCTGCAGTGGATGGGAATGGATGGCTCGCCCGCCGTACAGTGCTGGGTGTTGTCGGCACCTTGGTAATGCTCAGGTACCCGTTGAGCCCCTGTAAGATATGAGATTTAGCGGCCAATCGGCATAGCCAATCACCTCGGCGGCTTGACTCGTTTTAACTTGACGTGAGGGACCTGGCGGCCCCTTTGTCGACCCATGCCGACTGGACTGCCTGGGCAATTAATTGATGGCCCATCACTTTCAAAAACCCCATTAATGTTTACTCGAACTCCTGACATCGTCAGACAAGATCGAAGACAAAACACTGCCCCCTTCTACGATTGCGAGGCACGATACGATACAAGACAACTCAGAAAAAGACCGGAGCAGTCAGTGACGACGATATTATTCAAGCGACAATGGAACTCGATACTCTGCAAGCCCGGCTGGGCGACATCCTCGAGCAAGGCTCAGTGTACTTCCATAAAGTGCCTGGCTCTGCTGTGTTTCTTCGCTACATCAGGTCGAGTTACCAGAATGACCCCGTACGATCCGCCATCGAGGCCGTATTGTTACTATTCTTCGTCCGCTATCTCCTGTCGCCCTCCTACTCGACCCATAAGCAGAACTACGTCAAACTGAGGGAGGATGTAAGAACACGCCCAGATCGCAAGTGCCTGCATAATTGGATACTAATACTGTTTGCGTCATAGGAAATTGAAGAGTTGATTGATGAGTGGCAACCTGAGCCTCTTGTTGAGGAGCAGACCGCCTTTGAAGTTACTGAAGCTGAACGACTTCCCGTCCTTGTTGGGTGAGTTCGGCTTTCACATACTCGCGTCAGACCCGCCATCTAATGTTTCTAACAGTCCCACCGGCCCCAAATCGAAGCTCGCCAACGGCCGAACCGTGACCAACCTCGCATCGTACAACTTCTACAACTTCAACGGCAATGACCAGATCAAGGAAAAGGCGATTCAGGTTCTACGCACTTATGGTGTTGGTCCCTGCGGCCCTCCCCAGTTCTACGGCACTCAGGACGTTCATATGAAGACCGAAGCTGATATCGCCGCGTATCTGGGTACCGAGGGTTGTATCGTCTATGCCCAGGCTTTCAGCACCATCTCCAGTGTCATCCCCTCTTTCTGCAAGCGTGGCGACGTCATCATCGCTGACCGAAACGTTAACTTCTCGATTCGTAAGGGCCTTGAGCAGTCGCGAAGCACTATCCGCTGGTTTGAACACAACGATATGGATGACCTGGAGAGTGCTATGAAAGCTGTTGCTAAGGAGCAGGCCAACGCCAAGAAGCTTACTCGCCGTTTCGTCGTGACTGAGGGTCTGTTTGAGCTTTCAGGAGATTCCATCGATCTGCCCCGCCTGGTTGAGCTTAAGGAGAAGTACAAGTTCCGTGTTATCCTGGATGAGACTTGGTCTTTCGGTGTTCTGGGCCGCACTGGTCGTGGTATCACAGAGGCCCAGAACGTAGATCCTCAACAGGTTGACATGATTATTGGCTCTCTTGCTGGACCTCTCTGTGCTGGTGGTGGTTTCTGCGCTGGCCCCAAAGATGTTGTTGAGCATCAACGTATCACCTCATCCGCCTACACCTTCTCCGCCGCTCTCCCCGCCATGCTGGCTGTCACCGCCAGCGAGACACTCAACTTGCTCCAGTCCAACCCCGAAATACTGTCCCAGTCACGCGAGAACATCAAGGCTATGAAGGCACAGCTGGATCCCCGTAGCGACTGGGTCTATTGCCCCAGCGACCCTGAGAACCCCATTATGCTCCTCGTACTCAAGCCTGAAGTTGTTGCTGCACGAAAACTGGGCCTGGAAGACCAGGAGCGTATTCTATGTGATTGTGTTGAAGAGGTACGTTTTTTTGATGATATTGCTAGAGCAGGAACAGCCAACTGACTTATGCAAAGACTCTTGCAAATGGCGTTTTGATCACAAGGATCATGACCAGACCATATTCTCATGCTGTCAAGCCCAAGGATGGCGCCTGGTTTGCCCAACCCGCTCTGCGAATTTGCGTTACATCGGCGCTGTCCAAGAAGGACATTGAGAAAGCCGGTGTCACTATTCGACATGCCATCACCAAGGTTATGACTCGCAAGACGAGTACCAAGGCAACTTGAATCAGGGGCTCCAATGGTTATTGATTTTGATGACAATAGAAGGGTGGTTGAGCGAATGTTACACTCATGAACATAGTCGATAGGCTGTCAAGTTACGCTGAGACCTTTTGATTATGAATGGAGTCTCAGATGGGATAACAGAGATGGGACACACGCGACGAACTACAAAGTGGCAGGTAGCCGCTCAGCAAGCTAATGAATAATAGATGCGGCCTCGTACGCCAGCATTGAAGGATTATTATTGATCTTAAACGTTTCGATTATCATGCGTCGTGAGCAAGTGTTGAACGAATTGCCTTTGGCTTAGGTGTTGTCGAAGGATGGATGGATTGAAAGCCCCAAGAGCATAAGTGGGAGTGTTACTCAGAGATGAAGCTAACAATAAATGCTTCCGTTTTCTAGGACACGAAGCATGTGAGAAAGCAGAAAGAAACTTGCGCTGTTTCGTATGTCTCACGAACATATCCCTTGCCAAGTCATGGCGATGCTGCTAACTCGGATGACAAAGTGACTTCATCAGACGAAAGAATTGCCAAGGCTACACATCTAGAAGAGGTTTTCGATCAGAAATAAAGCTGTTTCATAATTACCTGGAAGCATCAGACAACCATAAACCTTTTCGGTTCGTACCTTCGGTGTCTCACCTTTTACATTCCTGGGGAGATTACGGGATTCGAAATTACGTGGAATGACGAGAAACCATTCTCATTCCAAGGAGTCGAGAGCGTCGTGATCCTTGATTGCGATTCATTTAGGGTTATGGTTCCGGGGAGTACTTTAAAAAGATATTGAGGTGTGTTATAGCAGTTGTCCGCGCGCGTACTCAATGGTGTCTCTGAAACGGTTCCAGGGCTGATGATGAATGGCAGGATCGGGGAAGCATAGGTTGTGGGTTTCAAGATGAATACGATGCGCGGTCAGGAATTACCAAGGTGAAGAGTGTCTCTCTATTGTCTCTTGTAGCTTGAGGCTTGGGTTTCCAAGTGGTTCAGGTACGCCCATCCCGTTCAGTTGCACCTTCCTATAGAGCATGCCTATTGTTTCCTGTTGTTCTTTCCCGCCTTGTTCTAACCATACCCAACTTGCCATTCTTTCATCTTGTGTCGAGCGGCCCCTTCCCTCCCTTAATCTGGCTTCCCCTCCTCACCTTTATATCTACCACTTCTTCCTCTTTTCCTCTTTTCTCCTTCATTCACTTTTCAACCTTTTTTTGTTTCCAGTAACTTTCCTAAGAATAGTCACTCTTTATTCTCCTTTTTTCAGTTCCAGACACTCTTTTATCTGATTCTTCTCCGGTCTTTCACGACGGGTTATTTCTTCTCGTCTTATACACTCATTTCACCTCGAATCACTCAACTTTGAATGATTTTATTGAGCTCTTCAAAATAGCTCGTCCACTCTCTGACTCCTAGAAAATATATAACCTTCAACACTACTATCATGAAGCTGTTCTTCACTTCGGCGTTGGCCATGGCGGCGGCTGTTGCTGCTGTCCCTGTTGGTGAGTAATTCTGCATGGCGAATTATAACTCCAAATTGACTGAAGCTACAGGCCGACCTCTTATTAAACGAGAGCCGTATGCCACTTCTCTGCCACTTCTATAACATTGGCTAACATCATGGCAGGGTTACCACTATTACACTTACTACGGCTTCTACTTATACCCAAGTTATCGCCCCAGCTACTCCCACGCCGATCATACCTACTGGAACTGCAACCTACCCAGGTACCCCTGTACCTGTGCCTGATGATCCGAAAACACCCAAGCATAGCGGGTCGGAACTTCCTTGCACAACTTGTAGCCCAAGCGGTTCCTCTGGCTCGGGCAGCTCTGGCGGTTCCTCTGGCTCGAGCAGTTCTAAACTCTCCGGAGTCTCTTACGCCCCGTACCGTGGCGACCATCAGTGTAAGAGCGAGGATGAGATCAAGCAAGATTTCTCCGAACTCGCAGGTTCTTACTCTCTTGTCCGTATCTACGGCACCGAATGCGACCAAGTTTCCAAGATCTACCCATGTGCCAAAGCCAACAACATGAAGCTGTTCCTCGGTATTTGGGACATCAACGACGTCCATAACGAAGCCAGGCTGATCATTGATACCATCAATGGTGACTGGGACATTGTAGACACCATTAGTGTCGGAAATGAACTCGTCAACAACAACGCTGCCACTCCTGCACAAGTTCTTGCCGCTGTTGATGAAGCTCGCACAATCCTGAGTGCCGCTGGTTACAAAGGTCCTGTCTTGACGGTTGACACGTTTATGGCCGTTCAGGAGCACCCAGAGCTTTGCGAGAAGAGCGAGTACTGTGCCATCAACGCACATGCCTTCTTTGACTCCCACACCTCTGCTGATGGTGCCGGCAAGTGGCTCTCTGACACTGTCAAAGACGTCAAGTCGAAGTTATCGAGCGACAAGCGCGTTGTGGTCTGCGAGACTGGCTGGCCCACAAAGGGTGATAGCAATGGTAAGGCTGTTCCTGGTTTGTCCCAACAAGGCTCAGCCCTCAAGGCCATCGAAGAAGCATTCTCCGAGCATCCCGATGATATCATCCTTTTCTCCGCCTTCAACGACCACTGGAAGAAGCCAGAACCGGCAACCTTCCATGCTGAGCAATATTGGGGTATCGACGGCAAAGACTCGGCTTCTGAGTAGAATAAAGCTCGAGGTTTTGTTGTGTCAGTTAAACCTTCATATCTTTGAGCAGTTTGCGGTCGGGATTCTGTTGTGACATAGCATCAGACTTGATGTCTTTTTCATTTTGCTCAATGGGTTATTGTTCTTGTTTTTAGGGCTGCGGATGTTAAGTACTTGGTGTTATCGCGGGACTATACACGCCTGGTACCTGGCAAGAGTATGTTGGAGGTCTGTTTACTTTCTTCCTGTTAGGGTGTAGTTGCTTGATCATATCATCTTGCCTATGCCGATTTATTTTCACGAGGGCGAAAAGACTTATGCAGTGTATTTTAAATGAATTAAAATATTTGTAACCGTTCCGATGCCATTCGTATGGTTGAGTGAATGAATGATGGTGGTGCCACCGTCGCAGTCACTCTTAGCATGGCTCCAATAGTAATATATAACGCAAAGCATAAGCTCGTTCGTGAGTGCAAGATCGTCTATATAACCCGAGACCTCCCGAGCCACTTTTCGCCCATCTGTCACAGCACCTGAACCTTATAACGACAATGTCGTGGACTAATTCACATGAAAGAAAATGGCCGAACCGTGAACCAAGTATATAGAACGGTTGTTCGTAAATCGTTGATAAATAGTACATTTGTGCCAAAAAAGATTCGAGCACCGTAATTTGAATGAACAAAAGCACAAATACTAAGACTCGAACGTGGAAGAAAGCATGTGTAAAACCTCGCATGACGAATCAGTGGCGACTAGCCTCTTGATCTGCTGATATCCCATTAATGACTGGACTCGGAAGACCCGTGCCTGAGCAGACATGGTCAAGCAATATCTCAGTCAAATCCCCCTCAAGCTGCTCAACATATTTCAGAAGAAGCCACGATAGGATGGAATTTAACAGATCCAGAGCTCGTCCACAAACTGATCGAGCTCAATAATACGGAATCGAGAGCCGATGTTCTTGTCCTTCAAGAGCGCGTTCCAAGCGGACGAAAGACTAGCTTTCCAGGACACAACCTCAACGCTCCAACCCATTTTCAGGGCGCGTTGGGCATATGCGAGGAAGCCATCCGAGTACTTGGCAGGCCGGGCATCACCAGTGGCAATGACGAGTGTACCGGGCATCTCAAAATACTGCATGACAGATTCGCCAATTCGGATTTGAAGTGTTTCATCAACCATGTCCTCGACGTAGCGGAAACCGCCAGCCTCATAGGTAGTGTGGTCATTAGAACCAGACTGCTCTGCGCGACGACTGCGAAGGTCGACTCGATAGCCAAGATCCTTAAGCTCTTGGATGAAAGGGGGCTCACCCCGATCGGGCCGCATGGAACAACCTACATTGAGCCATTCTGCGTAGCGATCACGGGTGAGGAGTTCGTGGAAGAAGGGGAGGTTCATTTGGGGAAGCGGGACAAAGCGCGAAGACTCTGAAATGCCAAACCTGGCCCTCAAAGCTTTCTGGAAGCCGATAATGATGTTGGACATGTCAACAAAGACATGGATCCCGTTCTCTGCGATGGAGAAAAATTCCTTGCAGATCATAGAGTCAACAATGCGCTCATTGACTAACTTGCCCATAAGATTTTCGTGCTTGACTGAAGAAGACGGCACATTGCTGTGAATCTCGGTGACAGGGCCATATTTGAAAGGCTGGTACGAGAGGACGTGCTTGACCGAGTCCGGCTGCACGCCGTTCCAGACCACAACATTGGGCTCGGAATTACCTCTGGAGTGAGATTTTTCTTTGGCCTTTGAAGATTTGGCCTTACTCTTCTTGCTCTCATCAAAGTGCTTCAGTGGAGACTCGTTTGAGCTCGGGGGTGTTGAGGCAGCAGTGGAATACGAGGCGGCGGGTAACACGTCAGTGTCAGAGCCGCCCCCAGCCTCTGAGTCGGTGACGGGGTCAAAGATGGGTTCAGGGAAGATCTTGGGGATATTGACCGCCTTTGAGACCGATATTGATTCCGAAGATGGGTTCAATATGGGGATGGGCTGTGCCTTTGAAAAGACGTGTGATTGCCTCTGGGGCGCATCATTATTCTTAAAGCGAAGCTGCTCAAAGAGTCGCTTAAAGTTTCCAAGCGTCGGAGGCGAGTCTGTGACCTTTGGTGAAGCCCAATCCGCAAGAGTTTGCGAGTTCAGTCGCGTAAAGTCGCCAAGCTTAAATAGACCATCGTTGTCGACCTTGCTGCTACCTGGTGGCTCGTGGAGAGGATCGTCGGTTGAAATTGTCGTTGTAGATGCCATAGTAACCATCGAAAGCGACCATGCACATGGGGACGTATTTTAGGTGAGATTGATATTGATGATGTACTCGACGTCTATCCAAGACGTGAGACGACTTGTGAAGTATGCCCAAGGACTTGATGAATGCTCTTCGTAGAGTAAATGGAAAACGTTGTAGTATTGAGATAATGCGAAGAGAGCTGAAAGGCAGGAAAGATATTGGTAGGCGCAATTTGCCACAGCTGAGCTCAAGATGCAAAAAGATCCAAGACAAGATAAACGAGAAAACCAAAACGGGGCAAGAACAAGAACTAGAGCCGCGAAAATATAGTATAGACTAAAAAGACACGGGAGAGTCCGATTGAGTCTGGAGTGATGCTAAGCAAAGATCCAATGCGTCAGATTTCGCCGCTTGAGTGAAGCCAAAATGGATGATGGAGTCGATCAGGTGCGGAGAGGAAGATCGAGGTACAGTTCCCAAAGATCATGCAAGGTCAGAAAAGAAATGCAATCAGTGACTGAATCAGAAAACAAAGAGAAGAACAAGAACAAGAACAAGAACAATAAATGTGCAAAGATTGAGATGAGAAGGAATCGATCAATCAGGGTACCGATGAGAAGAAGAGGATATAAAGACTACCTACATAAAGACGTTGCGTAGGTTGCGTTGGGTCTTGGTGGAAGGAAGTTCCAGCCAGGTGCAAGAAGTGGAGTTGATGATGAGTCAATTGGGCGATGCGCTGGATGCACCCGGGGTCTGATCCGATGTGGCGACCTCTAAGCCAATGAAACCGTGTCAAACGTGGCCATTTTTAAGGGTCCTGGGCTTCACGTGCAGCAGTGTTGAAGATTGCCACCCCTAACGTCGATCGGACGGGAACAAGAAGTGGCTAAGCTTTAGGATACAGTAGTTATAATTGATGAGTTGAAATTTCATTTCCGGCATGGACGAATGGCATACTCAGATAACGAGATCGTCGCTCATATTATGTATACATCGAATAATGTTGATGGAGGGGCGCTTTGTCAATTTTCTATCTTGGCTTACCACACCATGTACCATACCGTAGGCACCAAACCGCATATATATAGCCCACCCTCCATATGCTCGCTGATGCGAGTCCTTCTTTGACTCACTGTGCAACACCATGGAGAAGACCAATACTAGTCCCTGGGAAACATGAATGTAAACCCGGCCCTACTCCAAACAAGAACATTCTGTACCCTTAGGTCCATATTTTGTACTGTCCATCTGGGCCAAGTATGTAGCAATTTGCATTTAAACAAACACGGCCTTTGATGTGATAGATTCATTTACCTTTTTTCTGCAGGTGATTAGTGATTGCAAACAACTAGCGAATAGATGCCTCCCATCCAGTTGACGCAATGAATCACATCCCTGGTGAGCGTCTTTATCATCGCCGGAAGTCAATGCTTGCTCGATGTGAGTCAATGCTGGGCCTCACTGAGCTGCTTGAGCTTCGCCTTCGTCGTGCTCGTTCTTCGTTAGGGTCGGCAGGATTCAAACCCGTCGACTTGGCAAACATGTTCAGAACATCGGTCAGCGATATGACGCCAGTGAGTCTGCCTGACAGACGAGCACCAGCCATGGCAGATGCTGGCACAGCAGCAGTGGGGACTGGTGACGCAGGTACAGCAGCAGTAGGTACAGGCGATGGAGGTGCAGCGTGAGTAGATGTCGACGCAGACATACTTGAAGGCGCCTGTGCTGGGGTTGTGAAAGATTGGGGTCCCATCAAAGGCGTAGCAGGGGCCGAGGGCGAGGGCGATGCCGACTCGACCACCCACATTCTATGCGATCGGGTAGCGACAAGTTTGGCAACAGTATGAGCCAAGGTCGAATATGGGTTAACATAAAATACGGGGAAGGCGTCGCGTCCGTGTTCGACTCCTCGCTCGTTGAGAATCACTGAGATGAAATTCATGCATGACGAGTTGAGCAAGTGGGCGTTGGAGCTCTTGGTTAAGTGCCGAACATCTTTGGTCGAAATATTGCCCACGACGTTCAGACCGTTGTCAACGACAGCCACACTTGTGAGGCCTTCATCGTGCATGAGTGTAAGAGCTTCGGACAACGGTGCATCAGAGCTTCCGCTGATTAGTGCTTAATTCCAATAAGACAAGACTGTAACTCACTTAACAGAGACGATGTCTTTAGTACCAACGCCCAAATCGCGGAGCAGGGCAGGGTACAATCGATCGATGGAGGGGAAATTGACGCCTTCATTCCAGAAGAATTCAACGATTCGAAGTTGGCTTGCAATGCCAATAACTTCGCCACTAGTGGCTGTCACCAATAGACGATGAATGCCGCTACCAAGGATTTGAATAGCCTGGGCGAGCTTCTCTTCGCCTGGCAACGTAACAAGGGACTCCTTACGGAACAAAGGAAAGACGTCCCGCAAGGGAATCGGGTTGCCTTCCTGAGCTTTGGCTAGAATTGAATTAAATAGTTCAATTTGATCATCCTCCGGCTTGGTGAGGCCGACGACAACAAGCAGATATACGTTCAAGTCCGTGTAATCGAATGTGGAGACGGCGGTATGTGTAGAAGGATCCTCGCGTACCAGAACGACGTTGGTGTGACTTTTTAGAAGAGCCTAAGAAATTCGTGTTAGCATAGCTGCAAGGAGTAAATGCGAATTTGCTTTCGAAGTCTGCTCTTCGCTGCCATTTTCACGAAGCTATAAGCTTACCTTTGTAGCTTCCTCAACACTAGTGTCAAACTCCACCCACTTTATATCGTCGGGAGATACAAGCTCTCCAACAGCTACATCGCGCCAATCGCGACCAGCAAATTTGGGGTTGGCATGTTTATTTCCAGCTGGAGGATGGCTCAGAAGCTCCTGTAGAGCCGCTTGGGTGAAGGAAGGGTGTCGCTGAGAGCGTGGTGAAGATGGCGCATTTCGCAGGTTCTCGGCGAAACTCTGACGATGGGCGGAAATGGAGCTTGGCCCAGAGCCAGCGGATATAGAAACCGAAGGGGACCGCTGAGACAAAGTCGGCGGCTTGTGAGTTGATGAAGAGCCCGAGGCAGCACTATTAAGACTGGTTGAACTGGTTGCGCGGGTGTCTTTGAGCTCGCGAGAGGAGCTTGGTGAGGGGTCCATGGTCGGGGAGTGGTTCACAAGCAGATGGTGAATTGGCTGATAAGAAGGATTGCTAGACCGGTGTAATGAGAGGGGGGGATATGATATGGCCTAAGCTAGTAAAAGAGAGCTGTACGTATTGTGATCGGCAGATTGAGGGTGAGATGGCGATAAAAATGCTTTGTCGCGACAATTGGCAAAGATGAGATGATGATTGTGGCACAGAGATGAACGAGACGTGGGTGAGAGCGGAGGGTGCAGGCAGGATCAGAGAATGTTTGGATGATCTGAATAAATGTTGATAGGTAAGAGTCACAAACTACCTGACTCAAGGGTCAGGATACGGCAAGTCAGATGAACGTTCGCCAAGTGAGTAAGATGTTTGAGAGACGGACAGACAAAGTGGAATGGTTTTCTGGAGGCGGAGGTTGGTCTGGAAACGACGATTCAAGTCGAGAGACAGTCGCGAGGGGCACGAGGTTACAACCCAAGGTGATGAGTGGGTGGGGGAGGTTCTGCATTGGATGATGACATAGCCCGAACAGCAGGTGCTGGTGGAGTGCCCCGCGATATTGATACTGGCCCGGGGAAGCCAACAGGTGCCTACCTACCTACCTTCCTTAGGTACTTAGTCTAGGTACCTAGTGGTCTCGTAGCCTGGAGCTCAATCTTCAGTGCACCTTAGAATAGACGGACATCTATCCAATGGAGCTCAGGACCTACTTTTCCTTGTTCCTGTTAGTGAGCTTGTTCAATACCTCTGTAGGAATGGTGCATTCAAATGCAACTCGTTCCCTACCTTTCGATCTCCTCCACGCTTCTTGAAGTACATTTCAAGTATTGATCAACATCAACTCAATGCATATGAAGATCGATTTTAAGATATCCTTGTTCGAGCCATCTTTGTAATGACTCGGCACAGCTGCAGCTGATCGTCAAAGCTTCGTTTGTCGGAGCTGATCAGCGTGGTTCTTGATCTGGCACAAACACTATGGACTTTAGCAAGGAGTTTCCTGGTTCGAAAGTTTGTGATACGTAACCAGTCAAGCTTGTGTCCAATATATGGTAAGGTCGCATCAAGATAGAGGGCAATACAATCAGATCGTTTATTCCTGCTAGGGTTTATCGTATCTAGAGCTGTACATGGTGCAAGATCTTTGTGGAACATGGGTTTGAATCTCCTTACTACAAGATTGTGGTTGTAAGTCAACTGTATATACGGAGGAGCCGGCTACAAGAGTCGACATGGATGGAAAGCAGAGGAGCGTTGACACTTGGGCTTGCACTTACGGAGCTTGACCATCGACTATTAGATTAGTAGCCGTTCCCAACATGTGGCTCAGTTGCAGAATGAACGGAACCTTTATACCATCACAAAAAAGAAGAAAAAAAGAAAAGAAGAAAAAAAAAGAACAGGCTCTGTGTGTGCTCCATTCAACAAAAAGAATCTCATTAAAGAAACGGTTGTTGATTGGTTACCGGCATAATGCATCATAATAAGATTTCAACGTGCATACAACGAAAGGGTAGGCTGGGGGTGCCAGAAAAGCTCGAGACTAAAGCATGGGATGCCAGAAATAAACATTCTAAAAGCTTGCCTAAACTCATATTATGTGACTAAGTTGTTTCGTTCCTTGTGCTGAGGAATCGAGTTTGCGATGATCCTGGGGGTAGGTACTAAGGATAGGTACCTTAGGTATTGAAAAGACGGGCATTCTGGCGGTGTGGTGGGGTTGCCGCTTTAGCAGCGAGCTGCCAAAACAAATAAAAGAATGAGCTGCCTGGCCAATTTTTGTCCGGCTTATCGAACGTTCTTTGTCTCGGCAACACAGGTAAATATTGGTGCTTGCCCGCTGGTTATTGGGCGGTCAAAAGAAAAAAAAAAGAGACGGGTTGCCCGAATGGTCTTGAACATCTGGGTTATGTCCATCCAACCTGAGGTTTATGCGAAATAGACACCCAAACCATGCACTAAGAACAAGCCAGAAAGGTGTTGCCTTAAAGATAGAACTTTTAACTTCAAGTCTTAAGAGAATTGTTATCGATAAAAAAAGATAGAGAAAAATAAACAGTCGACCCTGAAAAGATTACACTAGCGACTGGCTGGTCACTGCGCACTCTTTGTTTTTTTTTTCTTTAGGCTCCGGTTGGACCAGAAGTATTCTCTCCGCAAAGTTTGGCACATGTGGTACTTTTGCATGGCCCTCGAATCTTGGGCTTCCCCTCCCCCACTTCGATTTTGCTCCCACCTCATTCATCCCTCTCTTCTTTCTTTCCCATTTCCCACCATTTGGGATCTTGGAAATCTTGTCCCTGAAATCCACGTCACGGCGATCCGAGCCTACGAACATTCAAGGCTGGTAGCTTTCTCTTAGCCTTTCTTTACCATACCTATTATCTTCTGGTTGCTACTTCTCCTCTCCTCGCAGCCTCCGACTGAAACTCAACTTTGTTTGTTGTCTGCTGGTGGACATCACCATCAGCATCCCTCCACGACAATGTCTCTGCTTCCACAAGATGTCCACGCAGAGCTCTCACAGCTCCTGCAGGCTCTGCAGTCCCCCGACAATAGTATACGATCTCAGGCCGAGGAGCACTTGCAGAACAACTGGACCTCCTCTCGTCCTGAGGTTCTGTTGATGGGACTGGCGGAACAAATTCAAGGCGCTGGCGACAATGCGACCCGATCCTTCGCTGCGGTTATTTTCCGCCGAATTTCTTCCAAGACTCGCAAGAACGATGCTGGAGAAAGCATGGATCTTTTTCTGTCTCTGACCAAGGATCAAGCCGCTGTCATCCGTCAGAAGCTCCTAGAAACACTCGCCGCTGAGTCTGATCGCCTCGTTCGCAACAAAATTAGTGATGCTGTTGCCGAGCTTGCCAGACAATATACGGAGAATGGTTAGTTCAACTCTGTCCAGCGTTATTTCTTAATGCATACGCTAATGCTTCTCTGCAACAGGTGATGCTTGGCCTGACCTGCTCAATGCTCTTTTCCAGCTTAGCCAAGCGCCCGAAGCCGAGAAGCGAGAAAATGCATTCCGAGTGTTTGCTACAACCCCTGCAATCATTGAGAAGCAACACGAGGAAGCTGTTCTTCAAGCTTTCCAGAAGGGTTTCAAGGACGACGCCGTTATGGTATACACCCCTCCCCGCGGGGCACAATTTTTGTCCCACCTCGTATGTCATTGCACTGCTAACGACAGCTGTAGGTCCGTCTTGCCGCCATGGAAGCCTTTGCTTCATTCTTCCGAACCATAAGTAAGAAGGGACAAGCTAAATACTATGCCCTCATTCCTGATGTGCTCAACATCCTCCCCCCGATCAAGGATACACAAGACTCCGATGACCTCAGCAAGGCGCTCCTTGCTCTTATCGATCTCGCCGAGTCAGCTCCCAAGATGTTCAAGCCTCTTTTCTCAAACCTCGTCCAATTCAGCATTTCTGTCGTCCAAGACAAGGAACTCGATAATATCTGCCGTCAAAACGCTCTGGAACTTATGGCTACATTCGCCGATTACGCGCCTTCGGTCTGCCGAAAGGACCCTTCATACACCAACGATATGATTACACAGTGCTTGAGTCTCATGACAGATCTTGGTGAAGATGATGATGATGCGTCTGAGTGGATGGCGTCGGACGACGTAAGTGCTTGCGAAAAGGCGAAGGTAATTTTAGTGATTATGTGACTGACGACTTTGTAGTTTGACCAGGACGAGAGTGACCAGAATCATGTCGCTGGTGAGCAAACGATGGACCGACTCGCGAACAAGCTCGGAGGCCAGACCATCCTGGCTCCTACCTTTAACTGGCTCCCTCGCATGATGACTTCCATGGCTTGGAGGGATAGGCACGCTGCTCTCATGGCTATCTCAGCCATCTCTGAAGGTTGCCGAGATCTCATGATTGGCGAGCTCAGCCAGGTCCTTGACTTGGTAGTACCCGCACTCCAAGATCCTCACCCTCGAGTTCGATGGGCTGGATGCAATGCTCTTGGTCAGATGAGCACCGACTTTGCCCCCAAAATGCAAACGGACTACTACGACCGTGTTCTCAAGGCTATTATTCCTGTCTTGAGCTCTCCTGAGGGCCGTGTCAAGTCCCACGCAGCTGCTGCCCTTGTCAACTTCTGCGAGGAGGCCGAGAAAGCCACTCTTGAGCCATACCTGGACGAGCTTCTATCACAACTCTTCCAGCTTCTTCAGAACGACAAGCGATACGTCCAGGAGCAAGCTCTTTCGACCATTGCCACTATCGCCGATGCCGCCGAAGCTGCCTTTTCCAAATACTACGATACTCTTATGCCACTCCTTGTCAATGTTCTCCAGAACCAAAGTGAGAAAGAGTACCGACTTCTGCGCGCCAAGGCCATGGAGTGTGCTACACTGATTGCCTTGGCTGTTGGAAAGGATCGCCTTGGCCAGGACGCTATGACTCTTGTCAACCTTCTTGCCAACATTCAAGCCAACATCACCGACGCTGATGACCCTCAGGCACAATACCTCATGCACTGCTGGGGTCGCATGTGCCGTGTCCTCGGATCCGACTTCCTTCCCTTCCTTCACAATGTCATGCCTCCTCTCTTGGAGCTTGCCGTGGCCAAGGCCGATATCCAACTGTTGGATGACGATGATCAGGTGGAGCAAATGCAGAACGAGGAGGGATGGGAACTTGTCCCCCTCAAGGGTAAGATGATTGGTATCAAGACAAGCACCATGGACGATAAGCACATGGCGATTGAACTTTTGGTTGTCTACGCCCAGGTTCTTGAGGCCTCTTTCGCGCCTTATGTCTCGGAGATCATGGAAAAAATTGCCCTGCCCGGTCTTGCATTCTTCTTCCACGACCCTGTCAGATATATCTCTGCCAAGCTTGTACCTCAGCTGCTCAGCTCCTACAAGAAGGCCTACGGCCCTCAGTCTGCCGAACTCCGTGGTCTATGGAATGCCACTGTTGACAAGCTCCTCGAGGTCCTGACTGCAGAGCCTGCCATTGATACTCTTGCTGAGATGTACCAATGCTTCTACGAGTCTGTCGAAGTTGTCGGAAAGGAATGCCTTTCTGCTGATCATCTCAACCGATTCATCGACTCCGTTCACTCCGCCCTTGAGGATTACAAGGATCGTGTTGCGCAGCGTGAGCAGGACAAGGAGGGAGCTACCGCAGACGACGTGGAGGATGAGGCCGAGGATACTCTGATGGCCATCGAGGACGATCAGACCTTACTATCGGATATGAACAAGGCATTCCACGCCATCTTCAAGAACCACGGTGCGGCATTCTTGCCCGCTTGGGAGCGCTTGATGACCACATACGAGGGATTCCTTAGCTCTCCTGACCCCACCCAGCGCCAATGGGGTTTGTGCATCATGGACGACGTCCTTGAGTATTGTGGCCCTGAAAGCACACGATATGCCAACTTCATTACTCAGCCATTGATTGACGGCTGCCGAGACCCTTCTCCGGCTATCCGCCAGGCAGCGGCCTATGGTATCGGAGTAGCAGCGCACCGGGGAGGAGCACCATGGGCACAGTTCTTGGGAGGTTCAGTCCCTTTCCTCTTCCAGGTGACTCAGGTTCCCGATGCCCGTAATGAGGACAATGTGTATGCAACCGAGAATGCGTGCGCCGCCATCGCGAAAATTCTTCACTACAACTCTAGCACCGTTAATGATGTACAAAATGTGATCACACAATGGGTCGAGACTCTGCCCGTCACAAATGATGAGGAAGCGGCGCCCTACGCCTACGCATACTTGGCTGAGCTGATTGACAAGTAAGTATTTCCATTAATTGCTTTCACGTTTCAACGAATGGTGTACATCAGCTAACATGTTATCCTTCACCTTGTAGGCAACACCCAGCTGTTGTGAACCAGGCTGGCAAGGTTTTCGTTTTCATTGCCCAAGCCCTTGAGGCCGAGACACTTGTGGGACAGACAGCCAACCGTGTAGCCCAAGCGACCAAAGGACTTCTACAGACGACTTCGGTTGATCCTTCGCCGCTCCTGCAGCAATTCTCTCCCCAGGCGCAGCAAACCATCATGGGATACTTCAACTAGACGTGGAATTCGTCGATATTGGTCGTTGCGAAGCGTCGTGCTGTTGGGAGTTCAGTGAGTGGCGATGGAAGTTATTCATATGGAGTCATGAGGCATGAGTCTAAAAGAGTAAGGTCGGATTGATAAGCGTGAATTTTACAAGGGAACATGGATTTTGTTTCCAGATGATACCAAAATGATCGCCGCAAGGTGCAGCTTCAGACCAGGAACCCGGTCAGTTGTGAAGCACTTGCGGCAGGCGAGCATCCGCAGGGCAATGCTGGTATCGATGCGACAAGGAGTGACGTTCTAGTTTGGCTAGAGTGTGTTCAAAACCAGCATCCAAGAATCGCCATGCCCTAGGTAGGCATGGGTAGGAGAAGAGATAGAGGACGTCGATTCCAGGCGTCGAGGCAAAAACAAGAGGGCTTTTTGTTTAGGAAGGTTATATACTTGACATCGGATGGCGCCTTTTAATGCTACATTAGAGTTTATGAATATTTTGATCATCATTTTGATTGTTCGGTCATTTGTTACTGGGGTGATGTTGACAGTGTAGCTTTTCATCAATACTTTCCCTTACATGGTATTCTGTGATGACTCGAAGACTCTTTCGATTGCATGGCTGGGTTTTAATGGTGAAACATTGTTGCTGATATGTGTGAGACAGTGTGTCAGAAGCCAGATCGTTACACCAAGCTCAAGAAGCCGAGGGAGAGATGGAATGGTGTCTTATATTCAGATGCGGGAAAGTTAGGGCCCAGTCGCCGCGTAGGTGGTATTGAAATCATGATAGCACAGCCAAATTCTGATCTATGTCGAATGAGGCTACTTTTGAAGACAAGGCTGCTTACACTATGAGGGGGGGGGGGGGAGAGTAGACTTGCATTATCTGGGCGATGGTCGTCTTAGTTTATTTTACTTGTGGCCTGGACCTCGACGACTATCTACTATGAGATCAAAAGAAAAGAAAAAGTAGAAGAGAATACTGGCATGAGTCTGCTTCATTTACATGTGCAACTCGTTGAGGGTGCTCAGTATCTAGCGTAAGGAGTCGCCCAGGTCCTTTCCCATGGACAGCAAAAACACCAATAACTGGATGTTAAACATATGGGCGCTGGTAGCGATGACACGGATAACAATGGCCATATTATATCAAGTACGAGATAGTCTCAAAGGTGAAAGGCACCCGGGTCAGGGACCTAGGTTTGGAGGTGAGGTGTTGGGTCGAGGGGTGTGTTGTGTGTTGAACTATTGGATCCTCACACTTGATCTTACTTTTTGTAGACTGCAAGGAACGGCCGGGTGTGCTAGTGGTTTCGAGACATGGCAATGCAGGGTATCGCGGGAAGTCATCAAGGGCTGAGTTTGTACAGATGTACAAGCATGAATTTGTCGTCTTTTCGAAGAAACATGCATTGTTTGCGACTCAAACCCGATGGCTTTGACATGTTTGCTGGCGAAAATTTGCATATTTCCCAAAACGGAGATGATCTTAACCAGGAGCAGGCACAGGGCAGCAGGGTACAAAGGCTGAGTTAAATTGTAAACTGCTGTGTTTCGCGGAGAGAAGCGAAGCACGGGGTCTTCCCGTCCTTGGGTTGACCCCCTCAACCCGTTTTGGCTGCCTTGGATCCATCCATCCATTCATCATTGCCTTACTGAATTGCACAGTTAACTCTCAGTCTCTTGGGTAGGTAGGTAACTTGACCTTAACTGTAGTTAGGTATCTGTAGATGCCTCCATTTCCATTTCCATTTCCATTTCCTGGAGCCACTCCTGACGCGCCCCCCCCCGAGTCTCTTTTCCCCACATGTGTGCGCTACCCTGGGTACCCTCGGCAGGGTAAAGTCCAGTTGATACTGTACCGACCGTGTACCTCTCCATGACACCAAGACTCAAGCGCAGACCAAGGTACCGACCGTTCTACGAAGGGAACTGGCAAAAGTTGAGTTAGCTCACAGGGCATGTTCGGTTGCCGCCTCCTTTCATGCGCTTGCACCTGCGCCAGCCAGCCAGCCTGCACAAGCACAATGGACGGGAAACGAGATGGAAAGGGCCAACTGCAGTAAACGACTGTCGCTACCTAGACCTCGGAACTACCTACCAGTCTAACATCCATACATACACTACCTACTACATACTGTAGGTACCCAGGTAGTACTAGGTAGCCAACAATCAGCCAGCTCCAGCCAGCCTGGCTGCTGCCCAGCTGCCCAGCCCATCTCATCCCACCCTATCCATTAATTCGGTGTTGCTTTTCCCGCCATCCACATCCACTCTGCCGCTGGACTCTCTCGACTGCCATTCCCACTTCCACTCTCACTCCCACTGTACTGTACCGTACCGTACCGTACCATCCCATCCCATCCCAAGCCATCCTGCCTGGCCTGATCCTAGCAAGGTACTTACTTCCCCCCACCCACACTCCCATCTGCTTCTCACGCATTCCCATTCCTCTTCTGCCATACCGTACTCTACTTCTCCATCCCTCTCGTCTTTCCCGTGCCAAACAGCATTGAAGCGATCTTCCCCCCTTTCGACCCGTTGCGATCCAACTTCCAACTCAGATTTTTATTCCACACGCATCCGCCGCAGGTCGCCTGTTTCCCCCCGTTCCGAGCTCCCCACCGGCAAATTTCGAGTCATAGTTCAACCCTGAGTACAAATTCGAGCGAGCACGAAATATCCACCCCCGCGCATTTGCCATCTGCGATTATCCATACCCTGTTCCTCTCTTTTTCGGTCGCTCCATCTACTCGGCCTGATTTATCACATCAAACATCGACCCGAACCCGACTCGACTCGACTCACTCAACTCATATCGATCCTGCTCGACTCTCCGGTTTTACGATAACTTGGCCTCTCTGTATTTTCAGGTTAGACTTGCCGCTACTCTTCGCACTTTGCCCTCCTGCAGCTAGGGTCCTTTCACCGGGCGGCCAGCCTGACCAACCCCTTGGTACTCGTCTTAGGGCATCATCTGCTTTCTTGAGCAGTGTCCGTACTAGGTAACATCCACTTAACATATTCTTTGGGCGCCTGGCTTAGCTGTCCAGCCAGATGCTGTTGTTATGGATGGCTTCTACTCCCCCCATCAGCAGCAGCAACAGCAGCAACAATTCCAGCAGCAGCAGCAACAACGCATCCAACAAAACCAAACGAACCACATGCAGCACAACATGAATGACGGTTCCTACTTTCCGGGAGGCGATTCCCTCGATGACATTGTCCGCGATAATCAAGACAAGCTATACCGCCGGCAGAGCATGCCTCAGGCTTTCGCCAGTCCCATGGGCCAGTTTCAGATGCCTCAACATCAGGATCAACATCAGCAAGGACAACGGCGGATGTCTGCCGTCGGGAACGGTGACATAATGACTTTTGGGAATGATAATGGCGACCTCAACTCCTATCAATTCAACCAGCCTATGGGAGCAGGGTTCCCGACCATTAATACCTCTATCGGCATGGACCAAATGGGCAACTATATGACAGCTGATCCTAATGATTACTCAGCCATTTCTCCTGATATGATGAGCTCAATGATGCCCTCTACCTTTGCTAGCATGAGCGTCGGTGCGCAGATGGCAGGCAACGGCTCACCCATGAACCTCTACTCACCCTCTATCGGGCACTTTCCGCAGGGTCAACTTACCCCCCAAGTCCCAGTTGGCAACGACTTCTCCATGGACCTCTCCCCAGACGGCAGTTCAATGAGCATGAATCAGAGTAACCCTCCTCCACCGAATCCGATTCCTGCTCCTACCAATACAACTATGAACACAATAGAGGAACCCAGTGACAATATGATCAACCACCAATCTTACAATAACGCAAATAATGGAGATAATAACCAAAACCTGCCTCCACTATCCCGCCAAGTCTCAACGGCTTCCGGATCTGTCGTTTCTCCTCCACAACAACAATCCCACGGCACCGTGTCCTCGACAACCGTCACTCAGCCCACCAGCGCTTCAGTCGCTACGACACCGTCAACAGGCGATGCTCCCCGAGATTCAAAGGAAAAGACGATATATTCAAAGAGTGGCTTTGATATGCTCAAAGCTCTATGGCTAGTTGCTACACGAAAGAATCCACGGATTCAACTTGGTGCTGTTGATATGTCATGCGCTTTCGTCGTTTGCGACGTCTCCATGAACGACTGCCCTATCATATACGTTTCCGATAACTTCCAGAACCTTACTGGCTATAGCCGTCACGAGATTGTCGGTCAAAATTGTCGCTTCCTTCAAGCTCCGGACGGTAAAGTCGAAGCCGGTTCAAAGCGAGAGTTTGTGGACGACGGCGCCGTGTACAACTTGAAAAAGATGGTCCACGAGGGCAGAGAAGTTCAACAAAGTCTTATCAACTACAGAAAGGGCGGGAAACCGTTCCTAAATCTTCTAACCATGATCCCTATTCCTTGGGATACGGATGAAATCCGATATTTTATCGGCTTCCAGATCGATCTTGTGGAATGCCCTGATGCAATCGCATCTAACCAAGATCTAGGAGGTGTCAAGGTAAACTACAAGCATAGCGATATCGGTCAATATATCTGGACACCGCCACAATCCAGCCAATGGGAGCCCGAGAATGGTCAGACATTGGGCGTGGACGACGTTTCAACTTTACTACAGCAGTTCAGCCCCAAGGGCCTAACATCTGATTGGCACAAGCAATCCTGGGATAAGATGCTCCTCGAGAATACAGACGACGTCGTCCATGTCCTTTCACTCAAGGGGTTGTTTTTGTACCTTTCGCCGTCATGCAAAAAGGTTTTGGAATATGAAGCCGCCGATCTTGTTGGAAACTCCCTCTCGACTGTTTGCCATCCGTCCGATATTGTTCCTGTCACACGGGAACTAAAAGATACAACAACAGGAAATCCTGTCAATATCGTGTTCCGGATACGGAGAAAGCACAGCGGCTATACGTGGTTCGAAAGCCATGGATCACTATTTGTCGAACAAGGAAAGGGTCGAAAGTGCATCATTCTGGTGGGCCGCAAGCGGCCAGTATTTGCTTTGAGTCGCCGAAATCTAGAAGCAAACGGCGGTATTGGCGACAGCGAACTATGGACAAAGCTCTCAACATCAGGCCTGTTCTTGTATGTTTCATCGAATATTCGATCACTACTCGATCTTCAGCCCGATAGCCTTGTTGGTACTAGTATACAGGATCTTATGCGAAAAGAATCACGACCCGAGTTTGGACGAACGATGGAAAAGGCAAGGCGTGGGAAGATTGTCACTTGTAAACATGAGGTTCAGAACCGCAGAGGTCAAGTGTTGCAGGCACAAACAACTCTTTACCCAGGCGACGCCTCAGAAGGCCAAAAGCCGTCGTTTTTGCTGGCTCAGACAAAACTTCTCAAAGCCTCTTCACGCAACCTTGCACCTGCTAGTGCATCTGGTTCCAAATCTATTGCTGGTACCCCGAGAGCAAACAACGGCAACGAGAACCATGCCACAGGCCACATCTCGCAACCTGCTGGCGGTGCGCTAGCACCAGGCACTCAAGATGCTGCTCTGGCTTCGGAAGACAACATTTTCGACGAATTGAGAACCACTAAATGCTCCAGTTGGCAATTCGAGCTACGGCAGATGGAGAAGGTGAATCGTATACTGGCTGAGGAACTTGGCGGTTTGCTCTCTAGCAAGAAGAAGCGTAAGAGAAGAAAGGGAGTTGGCAACGTCGTTCGGGATTGTGCAAACTGCCACACGAGGAACACACCCGAGTGGCGTCGCGGGCCCAGTGGTCAAAGAGATCTTTGTAACAGCTGTGGCCTCCGCTGGGCCAAACAGGTAAGCTTCCTAATCTCAATAATACCCGCGGCGTTCATTAACATAATCACTAGACTGGACGAGTTTCTCCGCGCAACTCTTCTCGCGGGGCTAATACTTTGAACGGCGATTCTCGAAGCAAAAAGTCCAACTCGCCCTCATCGCCACTGCATAAAGAACTTTCAGCAGATAGTTCCAAGTCGCAGACTCCCAACGGTGAAAGTGGCATCAACCCGGCCCAGCTTACGAAACAAAAGATCGAAAATGGAACTGCTGCACCCAGCGGTGCTCCCTCAGCTACGGGTGTCAAAACATCAGCCGGCATGCCGCCCTTAAGCCATTCATCGATGCTGGGTATTGGACAAGCTTCATCAATGGCTTCGATTCAAGAAGAGCGCGAAACGAGCCAGTCTTGAGCACTGGGCGCGATATGTTTTTCTTTCTTGATTCCTTTTGTTCCTAGTGGTTGCGATCTGGTAAAGGGTCTACGGATCGAGGTGTCTTGATTCTCCAGCATTTGTGATACCCGCCATCTTTCTTTCTTCGCTAGCCTCTCCTTCACATTCGAGGCCGATGGACATAACAAGACGTTGCGACAACAATGGATTGAGGCTCAGAAGACAGCACTGAGAGCCCCAAGTCTGTTTTATTTGTTTGGTATAAGAGATGATATCTTCACACGGTGTACGAGGGATTGGGATTTTGGACTTGGGAATAGACACGAATATACCTACTACATATACGAGGCGTTTGTGGAACGGAATGGAAGACTTGAACACGAAATGATCAGAACTTTCCTGGGTCAACGTGCAGATCCTGTACCTGTGGGAATTTACAGATAGGCTGTATGATCCGCCTATGGACTTCACACTCCCATTCAGCAGAGGATGGTCTGGAGTTATGCGAATACCAGCCGGGTTCACATTCGGGGGAGCACGTTGAGCGTTTTAATGATCAAGCTGGCTAGTAGCAGGTTACGGGAGGACTTTTGAGCGTGTATGTATTAACAAACAAGAATAGCGAGGCGAAATGGGCCAAATCACAAAACTATTGTATATACATGTATATGATGCTTGACTGTTTGGCTGCTTTGTACTGATAATGACATTTCAATAATTCGTTGGCTGTCAAGACACGAAAAAGTAATTCAAACCTGGTTTCTTCTATCCTTACAATATTTCAATGAATCCCCAGAGGAAGCAAATATCTGAAAAAGATAGTCTAGACTTATGTTTAGTATCGCGCGTGCTGTCGTTTGATTATTCATTTCTATTATTTCTTGCTAGATATTGCCTTGATAGTTCTGTCCTCGCTGTGCCTACCCTAAAATCAAGAGCTAACATTCGTTATCACAAGGGCGATAGACAAGGTTGCACTAAATTTGTTCCAAACGACAGCACGATGTCTAGGACGTCAACGGCGACATGTGATGCTCTATCTCCTGATCAAAAGGTACAACCATCACAAAAGCAGATGATTGATTGACGTAAGTGGCTTTCCTCAGACCGATGAGGCTAGCATTGGTGGTGTGGCCACATCGCTGGACCAAGGGCATTGATAACATATGTAACCTAGGGAGGTTTGTTTGAAACATGTCTCAGAAAACAATTAATGTGGGCGTTCAAAAGCCTTGGCTCTACATTAGTTGCTGTAAGAGGACATGGAGTTGGAAATTCTGGGTGTAGATGAGAGCCATCTACGTATATAGGATCTTAGATTTCCCGACTTCGATGGAGCGCAAGGAGACCGCAGCCTACAACTCATCCTTGATATGTGCTCCATCCTCTGATTTTTGGTTTTCTGTGTTCTCGTCTTTATCCGCAATGTCCTTAAGCCGTCGATCAAGTGCCGCGATTTCATTGTCGTAAATAGTCCACTCTGGGACCTGTCTTCTCGCACGATCAAGCTTGGGCTCTTTGGTTTGCGGGTTATTGCAGAGGTCGATAGTACGCGCCTTAGTCAGACTTTCATCGCTGCACCAGGTTTCGCACCAGAGCCACTCCTGAGGAAGACTGTGGATGGGGATGGCGAACTGCATGTGATTTGGGAGATCTTGATCCAGGTTGGACAAGCTGTTGGGATCAGCTGAAAGTGTGTGGTACTGTTGTCGAAGACGATCTCCTGCTGCTAGCTGGCGGAAGCGATTCAGGTCGACGACGTAGAGCGCCGAAATATGGTATGGTAGTCCACGAAGGTAATTCGCCCAGTAACCTTGTTTCCAGAACCTGAACCCTTCCATCTCGGTGCGTGAGTCGCACATAGGTGTGAAACCATACGGCGCGCCTTCAAGGTCGTGATTCACCAAGTCCATCATATCCGTGCGAACAACTTGATCCGCGTCAACAAAGATGACTTTATCGAGAGACAGAGGGAACAAGACATCAAGGAAGAGAATCTTGTATCCCCAAATCTCTCGCTGCTTTTCTTTTTGTTGACGAAGCCAGTGAGGCCACTTGTAAGTGACCATCTCGTACTTGAACCCGTACTCAGCTGCCATATGGGGGATGAATTCCTTGAAAGAGGGTGAGAGGAATTGCTCAATGAACCAAAACTTGACCGTGTGCTTCGTGTTTCGCATGACCGAAACCATCATAATGTTGAGCATGCGCTCATATAGATGGCCGCTAGCGACACTGAAAATGTTAATCTCGGCATGTTCTTTGGCTGAAATTTCCCTAGGAGACTTTGCACCCCCGAGGAGACTCTCCGCAAATTTGAGGCCTTTGGCAACAATGCCGTCGTTCTCGCTATCCGATGATTCCAGGACATCGACTTCTTCCATGCCGGGCTTGCGGTTGAGACGTGGGTACAGGGTCGTACCCTTGAAGTCCATGAGTGCAATTTCCGTGCCTTCGTCCCCAGGTACAGCAGCGTAACCTTGGGCGCCAACACTCTCAATGTTGAAAATTTTTGAACTACGGCCCTCCTTAAGTCGAATGTTGTAAAAGCCAGGATTGGCCTTGAATTGGAAATATCCGAGGTTGGCCATAACAATGGTATCTGTTACAAGAGGATCCTTTTCTGTCGCCAATGCTAATTGTGCACCCCTTGGAGCACCCCGCTTGCCGTCTCTCGAGTGACCCTCGATAAGAATGTTCTCTAATTCGTATGTCGCACGGATATCTGTCTTGACAGAGCTGAGCTTGATGTTGTCTAGATCCTGGACTGAATCTTTGGCAGCCACCAACCAAGCAGGAGGGACGTCCATGCCGGCAGTCAACAGAGCTTCCGAAGGGAGGCCATTGAATGTAGCTTTGGGACTTTGAACATGGCCAGACTTATCAAAGGATGGCGCAGAATCAAACACGTAGCGGAAGAAACGTTTGATGGGAAGCTCCTCTATGACTTCCTTCGGATTCATGAAGAGCTTCAGGTACACGCCATCAAGCTCTGACAAGACTTTGAGGATAGGAGCCCATCTCTGTCCCTGTTCACTGGTAGGGTTGAGGAGACCGGCAATATGGATGCTCGCAGTTTCCGGGTTCCCAACCTCAATAGCACTGTGTGTTGAGTTCCAGGTGCTATATAGGATGCTACGTATTGATGGGGCAGACTCGAAAATACCCTGGGGAAGGTCAGAAATAGTCGAAAGTGCCGTAATGGAGGTGAGCTTTGCGGCAGCAATGGGATCAGACAGCCTATCTGCAAACCCAAGCTCATTTACCGCCGCGTAGACAGGAAGGATCCTGTTGCGCTTTTCAAACTCCAAAAGCTGCTTCAAGTCATCATCTTTGAAAAGTACCTCGGATGGTAGGGGACCGACAACTCGGCCATTGAGAAGAAGACCCTTTGTTCCAGGTAGAATGTTGGAAGTAGACAAGAAGTTGGCTAGAGCTGAGCCGAACCCATCGTCCTCGGCTGTCCATGATGCTTCTAGCACAGCCTTCAGGTCATCCTTGCTCTTCATATCGGCAAGTTTGACTTCGCTAAGCTTGAATGCACCGTTGATAGCGTGGGCTTCCATAGGTGAAGAAGGATTGTGAATAAGATCAAGTCGAATTCCTGGGTTATTGCGCTTGAACTCGAGAGCAGCAAGGAGGAGATCTTGTCCATCGCCAGCGTTGAGATCGGCGATAACGGTGAGTATAGCCCAATCCTCTTTGGCACTCTCGGGATTAGCAGACAGGACAGCTATCTTTCCAAACAATCCCGCATGATCTGTGTAGAGCTTGTTGACATTCAGGATACGAAGTGCTTTCTCGTCATCAGGAAAGATATATGTGTTTCTCCTCGGAAGAGCGGTGTTTAGAAAGAGGTCTGAGACGGACGCCCCGTCATCAATATGCCCAAAGTACACGGCCTTCTGAATCGTCTGCTGATCCTCAGTCAATCGTTGGCCCATGACCTGCACCCAGTTCTTTTCACGTGGAATAGCCATGCCATTGACAAGAATAGGGCGGACAGTGGTGTCGGCGTTGAGACGACTTGCCCAGGCTTGACCTGCCTTGACTTTTTGCACGTAAGACTCAGCCTCAAGGACTTCGTTCAAGGTCATTCTGGTCATTCCTGGTAGCGGTTCCCGTCCGTCAATAGCCCTCACGAACGACTTCTTATTAGCAGCGCCTTCTGGCCCTTCTTCGCTCTCTTGTAGATAGGTTATGAGCGATTCAAAGCCATAAGTATCCATCAAATGATAGACAACCTTGGCTTGAGCAGTAGATGCAGCACTAGTGGCCAAGGGAACAATGCCGAAGCGTATGGTGATCCCGCGCTGCATGAACTGAGCTAACTGACCGAAAGCTCTCCCATCTTCGAGGTTGGTAAAATCGACAGGAGCAACGACGTGAAAGAGATTTAGGGCGACCTGTGGAAGTTGACCTGGATACGTGCGTTGAAGGAGCTATATGGTAATCAGTGATGTGGCTTTATGAACCAAAAGATTACGTACCGCAGTTAAATCGCTTGGAAGCTTTTGATACCGAGAATCCTTCTCCAGGTCATTGAGCCACATGACAGCTTTTCCATCCTCCAGTCGATCAGTCCAGTCAAATCTTGGAGGCTCATCATCGGCTTTGGAACTGGCAATCTCAGAATGGCCCAAGAGTGAGACGGCCTCTTGACCATTCAAGCCAAGTTCGCGAACACCATCTATAAGCTTGCGTTCGCGCCGGATCATCTCGATGAGTGTGAAGGGCTCAATCTGGCGCTCGATAAGTTGTACGCCATTCATCCAGAGGAAGTTAATTCCACTAGGGACGCCAGCTGCAACATTCTTTTCTTGCTCCTCGGAAAACCCCTGCGTGACTTCATGAGAGGCAAGTGATGCTGAGAATTTAGGAAAGTCTTGTGTTGATTTTACTAAAGCATCGAGAGGATTATCGCTCTTGAGGATAAAAGATGCTGTCTTGAGACCTAAAGATGCTAATTCAGAAGATGAAAGAGGTTTCAGATCAGCGACCTCCTCGTTAGCGTCAAGGTTGACATCAGCTGCGGCGGGCTTTTGTTGGGTCTCTTGACCTGCTTCGCGGTCATCAATCACGATATAGTCAGTGCGCTTTAGATCTAATTTGACACCGTAGCCGCTCACAGGTAATGGAGAATGGGGAACTTCGGCGCTTCGGCGGTATCGTAGTCTATATGAGAGATCACCTTGCTTAGCGGCCATTGAGAGGGCACTGTGGAATGGACCAAAAGAGGCGGAAGTAGGGTCCGCGTAAAGGATGGCGTCCTTTCCAAACCCCAGAATTCGATCGAACGGCAGCACGTTTACCTGCCTATATTATGTTAGCAACGCGGTATTGGTATGTAGTAACCCCGGAACCTACTTGGCAGATACTTCGTCCTCTACGACTGTATCAAGCGCTGGGGAACAGTATTTCTTGTTGTCAACCAAAGCCCAGCTGTGGCAGTCATCGGCACCATCTGTCTGAGATTCGGGGCCCACAGATGTACTATAATATTGGTAGTGTGCTTCAATACGCGGCGCGGCAGCCCGCAGGGAGAGAGAGAGCTTGAAGGTGGAAAGAGCATCAGATTTGGTAATGTGATTATCTTTCTGAAGAACGTCGAGAAACTGGTCGTAGAGTTCGGCATCTGAGCTGGCTGATATGAAATAACCACTGGCAATTTTGTCAAGAAGTGGGAAGTATGCAGTTGAGTTTTCTCCAGCAGCTGTCTCACTATAAAACGTTAGAGTTAATCCATGGGTGGCTCATGAAAAATAGTATATTCTTACAGAAGTTCAAGCAGATATGGGCCACGAGGAAAGGCAGCGTTCATGCCCACGTTGACTGAGGGAGATGCGGATGCAGTCGTAGCCGCCAACAGGGCCACGGCCATGCATTGAGAGAGACACGGCATCTTTGCGACCTATGTGAAGTGGTGCAGCATATATTCGGCGTTAGCCGTTGACTATGGCAGCTTAAGAACTTCGTTACTCGCGGTGGAGGGGCAAAGGACAGTCTTTGGAGCTTCAAGACGAACGGAGAATTGCAACGCTGGCGCAATTCCCGAATTGGAACCAGTATGAGGGATTGAGCGTCCACGAGTTCTTTTCTACGTGCGACAGGCTCTCAATTACCCGCATCGACACCTTGTATCAAGAATGAAGAAGGCTGACCGTTTCTAGGTCTCAGAATCGGACAGCGTCACTTAAACCAGGAGCTGTTTGAATTAGGTTTAGCGCCAAGCGACGTCGATAGACAGGCAGGAGCACCTTCTTTCCTTACGTGGCAGAAACAGCACCCCCTGCATTTCAGCCACATTCAGGGAGCTGGTCCCCGATTTTCCACTCTTACCACCTGTCCCCCTCTACCGGGGGAATAATGTTCCATGCGTTATAGTGGCTTTGCACCAAGATCCACTTGCACTCCCCCCGGTATGATAGGATAGCCCACATTGAGCATCGTGTTCAATTGCCCAAGCCTTAGGAGTTCGTTTCGTTGGCCAGCATTCAACTACATCTCCCTCTCCCTTACAACTCCTGTATACTCGTTCTCGCCTTCGCCGTTCTGTGCTGGTCAGCTCGCCCCGATTCTCGCGATCCAGCTAAAAAAGCAAGCCGAACAGCTGCTTCCATCAACCGCTTTCTGGGCATCTTGAATTGTTCCACCCCTTAATGCTTGAAGCTGCGGCTTCACCTCCCCGCCAAAATGCAGTCCTCCCCAGGAATGTTGACCAAGGTATGAGAGACGAGTGTAATGACAGTTGGCCTTGACAGAACTGACAATCTTCCTTGCGCAGTTCGAG
This sequence comes from Fusarium chlamydosporum, assembly GCA_014898915.1. Lineage (NCBI taxonomy): Eukaryota > Fungi > Ascomycota > Sordariomycetes > Hypocreales > Nectriaceae > Fusarium > Fusarium chlamydosporum. The sequence goes on along the minus strand of JAAVUD010000036.1, from coordinate 120,091 downwards.
TCCAAGTCCTCGAGAGCTAAAGGCATTGCCTTTCACCCTAAGAGGTTGGTTGTCCGACGTCGCTGAACCGCATCGCAAGCTCCGAAGCTGACAAGTTACCATCAGACCATGGATCCTCGTTTCGCTACACTCTTCGACCATCCAGCTTTGGGATTATCGAATGGGAACACTAATTGATCGCTTCGAGGAGCACGATGGTCCTGTTCGTGGTGTCGACTTCCACAAGACACAACCGCTTTTCGTCTCTGGCGGTGACGACTACAAGATTAAAGTCTGGTCTTACCAGACTCGACGTTGCCTTTTCACCCTCAACGGCCATCTCGACTACGTCCGAACCGTCTTCTTTCACCATGAGCTTCCTTGGATTTTGTCAGCCTCCGATGACCAGACCATTCGGATATGGAACTGGCAGAACCGATCGCTGAGTATGTTGAAACGGTAACCCTGAATATGGTAGCTCACAATACTGACCTTTTGATAGTTTGCACCATGACGGGTCACAACCACTATGCTATGTGTGCCCAATTCCACCCCAAGGAAGATCTCGTTGTATCTGCTTCCCTCGACCAGTCCGTCCGGGTTTGGGACATCTCCGGCCTCCGAAAGAAACATTCCGCCCCCACCTCGATGTCTTTCGAAGACCAGATGGCGCGGGCCAACCAGAACCAGACCGACATGTTCGGTAACACTGACGCTGTTGTCAAGTTTGTTCTTGAGGGTCACGACCGTGGCGTTAACTGGGTCGCTTTCCATCCTACTATGCCCCTCATTGTTAGCGCTGGCGATGATCGCCTAGTAAAGCTGTGGCGCATGAGCGAGACCAAGGCCTGGGAAGTAGACACATGCCGTGGACACTTTCAGAATGCGTCAGGGTGTCTTTTCCACCCTCACCAGGATCTGATTCTGTCTGCTGGAGAAGACAAGACCATTCGTGTCTGGGATCTGAATAAGCGAACCGCTGTCCAGTCGTTCAAGCGGGAGAATGACCGCTTCTGGGTTATTGCAGCTCATCCCGAGATCAACCTTTTTGCTGCTGGTCACGATAATGGTGTGATGGTCTTCAAGCTGGAGCGAGAGCGCCCTGCTTCTGCTGTTCACCAGAACCTTCTCTTCTACGTAACAAAGGAGAAGCATGTCAAGTCTTATGACTTCCAGAAGAACATCGAGAGCCCTACACTCCTGTCGCTCAAGAAGCTTGGAAGTGCCTGGGTCGCACCCCGAACGTTGTCCTTCAACCCTGCGGAACGATCCATCCTTGTCACATCTCCAGCTGATGGTGGATCTTACGAACTGGTTAACCTGCCCAAGGATGGTTCCGGTGCTATTGAGCCTGCCGAGTCCAAGCGAGGAGCTGGCAGCTCTGCTATTTTCGTCGCCCGTAACAGATTTGCAGTTCTCAACTCTGCCAATCAGACCATCGATATCAAGGATCTCTCTAACAACACCACTCGATCCTTTAAGCCACCTACCGGCACTACCGACATCTACTTTGGAGGTACTGGAAACCTCCTGATTATCACCCCTACTGCGGTGCACCTTTATGATATCCAGCAAAAGAAGAGTACTGCTGAGCTTGCTGTGAATGGTGTAAAGTATGTTGTATGGTCTAATGATGGACTTTATGCCGCTCTTTTGAGCAAGCACAATGTCACTATTGTTTCGAAGACTCTTGAGCAGGTCAGCACTTTGCATGAGACGATTCGTATCAAGAGCGCTACTTGGGACGATGCTGGCGTCTTGCTCTACTCCACCCTTAACCATGTCAAGTACACTCTTCTGAACGGCGATAACGGTATTGTCCGAACACTGGATCAGACTGTCTACTTGGTAAAGGTCAAGGGCCGCAACGTGTACTGCCTTGACAGAGCTGCTAAGCCTCGCATCCTCCAGATTGATCCTACAGAATACCGATTTAAGCTGGCTCTGGTCAAGCGCAACTACGAGGAGATGCTTCACATCATTCGCAACTCCAGTCTCGTTGGCCAATCAATTATTTCGTATCTCCAGAAGAAGGGTTACCCCGAAATCGCCCTTCAATTCGTTCAGGACCCCACTACTCGATTCGACCTTGCTGTCGAGTGTGGTAATCTTGATGTTGCTGTCGAGATGGCCAAGGAACTTGACAAGCCCAAGTTCTGGACCCGTCTCAGTACGGAAGCACTATCCCATGGCAACCACCAAGTTGTTGAGATGTGTTATCAAAAGCTAAAGCAATTCGACAAGCTGTCTTTCCTATACCTTGCCACGGGTGATCGTGCAAAGCTTGCTCGTATGGCAAAGATCGCAGAGCATCGTGGTGACTTCACGTCACGATTTCAGAATGCCGTTTACCTTGGAGAAGTCGAGGATCGTATTCAGATGTTCAAGGAGATTGATCTTTGTAAGTGCTTCTAGTATTCCTTCTAGTGATCTCTACTGACTTGCTCCAGACCCTCTTGCCTACATGACCGCCAAGTCTCATGGCCTTGAGGAGGAGTGCCAATCCATTCTGGAGGCTACTGGCCTCACCGAGGAAGACCTTACTCTGCCCACTCTCGGAAGCCCCTTATCTGCCCCTGCTCCTGTCGTGCCCACTTTCAAGGCCTCTTGGCCTACCAAGGCTACTTCGCAGTCCTTCTTTGAGAAGGCTCTTCTTGGTCAAGTTGAAGGTTTGTCACTGGAGGATGAACCCGCTGCCGCCAACGCTGGCTTCGAGGACGCTATGGAGGTCGATTCAGCTGCTAAGCGCAACGGTGCCCTTATCGACGACGATGACGAAGATGCTGCTGGATGGGACATGGGAGACGATGATATCCCCGAGGCTGACAGTGACTTTGTCAACGTTGAGAGTGCTGATGCAGGTGGTGCTGCTAGCAGTGAGGCTGACATGTGGGCACGAAACTCACCATTGGCTGTTGACCATGTTGCAGGAGGTTCTTTCGAATCTGCTATGCAACTTCTCAACCGCCAGGTTGGTGCTGTCGCTTTTGCGCCTTTGAAACCACGGTTCCTGGAAGTCTATTCAGCTTCTAAAACCTTCCTCCCTGCTTCCGAGGGCCTGCCACCGCTGGTAAACTATGTCCGCAGGACCCTAGATGAGACTGATCCCAGAAAGGTCTTGCCTATTATTCCTCGGGATCTGGAACACCTTGCTTCCAATGATCTCCAAGCAGGTTACGATTCTATGAAGGGCAACAAACTGGAGGCTGGTATTGGCATCTTCAAGGGTATTCTGCACTCTATCCTTGTGAATGCTGTTTCAAGCGAGGATGAGGTTGCCGAGGCCAAGAAGCTCATCACTTCGGCCAGCGAGTATGCTGTTGCCATGAGCATTGAGCTCTCTAGGAGGCAATTGGGAACTCCTGAAGCTATTGCCCAAGACCCAGAGAAGCTTCAGAGGAGTTTGGAACTATCGGCCTACTTTACTATTCCCAAGATCGAAGTGCCCCATCGACAGCTTGCTCTGTTGAGCGCCATGCAATTGGCCATTCGCAACAAGAACTACAACTCCGCTTTGAGCTTTGCCAACCGTATTATTGCCAACGGTGGTGCCACTAAGATCGTAGAAACTGTAAGTTACATCCAATCCAGCTCAGTGAGTCTGCTTCATTTACTAACCATTCCCGTGCAGGCTAAGAAGACTAAGGCTCAATGCGAGCGCAACCCTAACGATGCTATTGAGATTGAATTCGACCAGTTCGCCGAGTTTGACGTATGCGCTGCCAGCCATACACCCATCTACAGTGGTACTGCTTATGAGGAGTGTGCCTTCGATGGCTCCAAGTACCACACTAAGTACAAGGGTACAGTGTGCCGTGTATGTGAGGTGTGTGAGATTGGCAAGCATGGAAGCGGCTTGAAGCTGTTTGCCTAAGCTCGAAAAACATATCCGAAGAAGATTTAATGATGGAAGTGGACAGTTGGGATAAGGAGTTTCGAGTCAACGATGCATGAAAAGAGCCAAATAGACGAGGCGGAAGGTCTCGGGCTCAAAAACGGTTGGACTTGGACGACTGGTTGATAGAAAGATGACGAAGGAGTCATGTCTTTGTAGTTGCAACTTAGCCTGATTATATGCGCGAAGCACAAGATCATGCAATCACGTTTCAAAAGATATATGTTTGATGCTTGTTTTTTTATAGGTGGCTTGCCTGGAAGACGAGCTCATCAAGCTGAATTAGTCGTACAGCAGTCCTCTCTTTCCTCTCTTCTGGTCTATGTTTGTCTCCGTATCCCGTTCCTAGCGCTATTATAAGAGCACACCTATTAAACAATTGTCTCAAGCTCACGGGCGTAACCCAGAGCATTCTCTATCACCATTTGGCTCATCTCCTTGTTCTGGTCGCCGTTCTCACCCTCAGCAGCGTCAGGGAAATAGATGTGACCATCGCGAACTTTCCAGCCACGGTGATGAGCAAAAGAAATGACGTCGCCCTCCGAGTCCAAGAAGAGAAGGGACTTTGTCGAGCTGATAGGCAGGCTAGGGTATGCGCGCTCGCTGCTGGAAGCAATTTCAGAACGGATCTGGTTCTTAAGAATCTGCAATAAAATTAGTACTGACTGATCAGGGACATTCGGATCGATGTAGACGGCTTACTTCGGAGAAAACGCTGTACTCATCGCAAGGAACCTCGCTGCTCTTCATGGCCTTCCACACTCGATCGTAAGATCCTTCCATCAACCATCTTTCCAAACGGATGGGGTAGCCCAGGTATCGATCGCTTTCGACGTCACCGCCACCGCCCTCACGGTTCTCCAAGCTCTCAAGCTCAGTGTGGAATTCCGCGTAGCGACCCTGTGTCAAGAGCAGAAGCAAGCTCAGGCCGGTGACCTTGTTGCGCTCTGGAAGATTGGGTGGGAGAACGGAAGCGGGCAGCTCGTAGAAAGGCTGGAGCTGCTGGACGTAGCGGGTGAAAGCTTCGGGGTTGCGGGCGCGGATGGCGAATAGGGCACCCTGCTCGTAAGTCTCGCGGGCGAGAGGCAGAAGTTGCGTGGAAGTCGAAGGAGAGGGCGTCAAGGCGTTGAGCTTGAGAAGAGCGAGCTTGGCCTTTGAGAGGAGTGCGTTGGCATCGGTATAGCTCATGGAGGGGGAGTGCTTGAGCTGTGAGATGATCTGGGAGAGATTGCGTTCGGCCATGATGGGCGGCGTATTTTGTTTACGGATATTGATATATCTCGGGTATAATTACGCAGTGAAGCTTTAACGGGAGAGTTGTTGTGGCGGATATATGATCAATGGTGTGGTGTTTGTGGTTGAGGGTGGTGTTGATGATGATATTGGATACATTCAAGCTTCACCAGGCTACATCCAGTGACGCGAGGCCACGGCACATGCCTGTGCTGTGGTTGCTGCCAGGCGCTTTGTTGCAGGGGTTCATCGGGCAAAGGATATTCCGAATATTCCTACCGGTTGCTCGCTGTGAACATGGCATTGTACGGGGCACAGTACAATTGAATTCATCCAAACTACTAACTAACCTACTAATCTTCAAAAACAAAAGGGTAGACAAACAAAAGTCATAAACAGCTACCTTGCTGTTAGATAAACTCCGAATTCCTTTTAAAATTCCAAACGCCAGCTTCCATTGACTTCAGGGACAGTAACAGAGATGCGTGAGTGCTTGGTGGCATTTATTTCATAGTAATACTCATGTCTAGTGGGGTATACCTTCCTTTCTTCTTCTCTAATTCGTCTTCAATTGTAGCAATGCAATAAGTGCTTCTAAATGAGGGTATCTCGATATGGAGGTTTGAATACAAGGGCAATCGACTGACAGTATAGTATACGCTATGTCCATCCACAGCATGGCACTGGTGTCACTGTCCACATGTCTTGTGGCTTTGAGCCCGGAGTTTGGCAGTTTCTGTGAGGCAATGTGTTCGTGCGCGTGGAACTCTTACATATACTCCGACGTACGATTAGCTTCCAACTTCCACTCTGACTGATCCTCTCATATCCATTGGAAACAAATAATCCACTTTGTTCCATTTTTCCAATTACAAGATTAAATATCCCAGATAGACGAATCTGAAAATAGTAACCGGGGCTGTGGCTGAGTGAACACATCATTTCAGTCTGGCATGTTCCAGTCCAGCAAACGTGTCTGAGAGTATACGGCAATGAGCTCTCTGATCAAACCAAAAGACAGACTCCGGGTTGGCGAGAACATGTGAGGCGTCGTACTAAGACAAGCCATCATAGCCAGCCTTTTTGAACTATTATGTGACCCCTCAAGTTCGCCTTTGGCAGCCTTCGACCTGGGAGTTCGAAAGCGAGGCGAAGTCAGCAAAGGCTGGGAGTAAAAGTCGCCAGCTCCAGCTGCAAGGTCCCGTGCATATGTTGAGTTCCGTATCTACTAACCTTGTGGCGCCTTCTTGTATACCTGACACTTTTGCCCTTTTCAAATGCCAGAGAAATACTGTCCAAGAGAGATTATCACTAGGTACCTAGGTCAGGTGAGGTAAGCAGTAACTACAGGTCTTAATAGGTAGGTACCTAGATTACACTGATAGGGTGGGGTGTTGCCGTTCCGTGGCACCCACCTTCTATCTAAGCGGGCTCCCTTCCTTGGGTACCTACCTACCTAGGTTTGGACGTTACCAGTGCTCAGGCAAGAGGCATCTGACGTCGAAGACCTTAGGTCTTATTATTTGATTGTCTAAAGCCCGTAGATGCAGTTTATTAAATAGATGTTCATTTCGCTTGATGCCACTTATCGAAGTCCTTACTTCTTTATATTTTACTGTCGTCCTAATCTTGTCTTCCGTTTCATCCCCCGAAGTCGTATACTGAACAACCAACACGTTTACCCCTCCGTACGTCAATCTGTTAATCAATTGACGCGATAATCCAGAGGCTTTCGGCCCCCAGACTTTCAATTTGACACTCTTGAAACCAAACGTGCCGTTTCTAAAAGATTTGGAGCGAGATCCCTGCTGCGAATCCAGTATTACGGCACTTCTAGTCACTGCACACACTACGGAGTACCTATTCTTTGCTCGTTCCTCAGAGGGTCAGCAAATTTGGCTACTTCAAGCATTCATAAGAGACGAAATTACCGAGTCGCCCTATGCTGTACTAGAGCAGATCCTCTGATCATCTATTTTTACGCCCTGGAGCTCCCCCTAGCTTGCAGAAGTACGTTGATGCGACTCCATTGCAAGACAGCACCAGCCTCGCTCGATTTTCCCCACGTCTGTCGCGCATCTTTTCTGCCCCGCCATCTTCCAACCGCTCACAGCAGTTCAGGCAGGGTTCCTCGTGCCGGCTAGTAATTGTGGTGTCACAGCTACAGCTACAGCTCCAAACAGGTTCTGATTAAAGTACCTTGGGGAGCATTGAACTGACGAATACATAACGAACCCTCCAGACGCTCCCGGCGGCCGCAGTCTTTTCTGGCCTTGACGTATATCCTCATCTTCTTTTCGACTTCGTTCATTCACTCAGCCGCAACGCATTTCGTCACTCGCACCTTCAGCCGCAATGGCAAGCTATCAGCAATATGCGCAGCTTGGCAAGAAAGCTAACGACAGCTCAGCCGTCGCTGGAAATTCTTCATGTAAGCAATTCACCTCGCAGTGCTCTCGTCATCCTTATGTCCTACCACCCTTGTAAAGCTGATATGCAGAAGCGGTGCTGTTGGCGATGCTCTCTTTGCCAGGTTGTTTTGCTTGCTTGCTTGATGACTGATTGATGGTCAACTTCGAATACCCCCAACATGAACCCTTGTCTACAACCGAGACTCAAAGTGCAAAACATGTGCACAACACCTGAAATGCAACTTCCATGGCGGCTAGGACACCAACTTGCGAGTGGCCACAGATATGCCAGTCTTCTGTACGATCACCTACATAACACAAGGTTCCTGGGAACCTTAGCGTTAATCTTTTCATCGATCTGAAGTGCACTGCCTTGTTGGCACTCAGCGCTGCCAAGCCACTATGGGCCTCAAACACGTCCTGTCTCAGACTGCAATTGATGTGCCTGAATATCAGAAGAACCCGAAGAAAGCATATTTTGTCTGAGCAATTTTCGAGACTCTACAAGCACTGCCATCTGGCTTACTGCAGGTCTTGCTTGATATTCGTTTCCTACAATCTCAGGTCTTACGGCAGTTGTGGCCTCCTCGCTCTTACACAGGAATCCCAGCCTACCTATCCATCCCGCTTCAGCCCCAACTGGCGTTCCCAAACTGGGCCACTCCCCCCAAAACTGGCGCTCTATGTTCCCTGTAACGAGACCCTTGTTCTTGATCACAAGCCCCTGAAGAAACGTCGGGTCTCTAGCCAGTATCCCCGCCGCATAATTGCTACAATTCAGGTCCCCTCTTGGTTGGGCTTCAGCATGTTGTCGCCTTTTGCATAGTTGTCGACCTCGGGATTGTTTTTCTGAAGCAACTATGCGCCAAATTTAGCATTTTGCCAGACTTTAAATAGGAACCGTTGCCGTCAATCAGTCAACCTAACAAACAAGCATCCTTTCAACCTGGAAGACACAGTCAAGCCAGCGCTTAACGCACGCGCATGTTAAACAGCCTACGGTTTGCTGGCTCTAAAGCAAAGAGGGGTTACGCCGCCGCTTCTGCAGTCATCGGCGACCGCGCCCCGTCAGCTCTTACATTTGCTCCTTGGGAACGAGTACAAGGGCCCCCTTCTTTATTCGTCATATCCCCCCGACCCTCTTGCTGACATCTTACGTCCTTTTCGCGATAGACGGCCAACGAACCGAGATGGCTCCCCCACAGTTGGGCGCGACCTTTGTACCTGGTGGTTTCGATGACTATTATATGCCAGAAGTTGTTGCTCCCGCCCCTCAAAGGTATGTTCTCTTGGCTCTCCCCCTTAATCCTATTGCCGGCCTGGTCTCCAGTTACTATTTCCCCAATACCCATCCTCCGTTCACAGCCTGATCCTTTACAAAGCGTGCCAGGACCGGATGCGGTTGCAACGGTGAAAAGGTGGGGCATGCTGACGATTCTTTGTTATTATTGTATCTAGGGTAACCCCTCAGGTCCCTCAAAATATGCAAGAGGACCTTCAGCGCATGGAGCTTGAAGCTACTTCTGTTGAACCACGATCCCAAACCGGCCCTCGTCACTCTCGTGAACCCTCGCTGTCGACTTACACCAATCCTCGGGGAACCGACCCGCCTCGGCCCCAGACTGCAACACAGGTCCCAAACGACGACATTCGTGCATACCAGTCTACCGCTAAGATCACCGAGAGTCTCAACGCTATGAGCTTCGACGCCCCCTCATTTTCGCCTTTTCCCAAGGTTAAGGGCGACAACATCCCCCCAACTGATGAGGAAAAGGAGGAGATTCTTTGGAACGCGCGCAAGCACGTTCTTCACTCACAAAATGTCTCTATGCAAATTACGTGGGCGCGCGACGTCCTCACTTGGGCCGACATCTCTCAGGAATCCATGATCCGGGAATATGGTGAGAAGGGTCGTCCCGCCACACCTCGAATAGAACACGAGCTCCGAGTCGACGCTATCAATATCATCACCTACTTATCGCAACAAGAGCACCCCGAAGCATTATACATGCGCTCAAAATGGCTCGAATTTGGCAAATTTGGCAACCGTGTCGACAAGCGTGAGGCTTATATTGGCTACAAGCGCGCCGCAGAGCTCGGCCATGGACGATCTGAGTATCGCATGGGCATGTTGTACGAACAATCCAATGATATGTCCAAGGCCAAGGAGCATTATTACCGCGGCCTTTCCCTCAAGGACTCAGCTTCCTTGTACAGAATGGGCATGATGAGCCTTTTAGGTCAACACGGCGAGACTAAGGATTATCAGACCGGTTTGGAGCGGATACAAGCCGCGGCTGATAGTTCGGACGAAGATGCTCCCCAGGGCGCGTATGTTTACGGTATGCTCATAGGACGTGACTTGCCCGACATCACCATCCCTGAGGGTTTGCTGCCCAATAACCCCATGTCGACCAAGATGTATATCGAGAAGTCTGCTTATTTGGGCTTCGCCAAGGCTCAACTCAAGATGGGCCAAGCATACGAGCTTTGCCAATTTAGTTGCGAGTTCAACCCGTCCTTTTCTCTCCATTATTACGGCCTCGCAGCTAAGCAAGGTCTTCCTGAAGCCGCTCTCGGCGTGAGTCGATGGTTCCTCTTTGGCTATGAGGGTGTCTTCAAGAAGAACGAGTCTCTGGCGTACAAGTATGCTCAGGAAGCTGCAGCCGCCAAGCTACCTACTGGAGAATTTGCCCTGGGCTACTACAACGAGATAGGAATTCATGTTGAAAAGAGCTTGGCAGAAGCCCGAAAGTGGTACCAACTTGCTGCTGATCACGGCAACCAAGATGCAGTCGGCCGCCTCGAGTCTCTCGACGAGAACAACACTTTGTCCAAATCTGATCATGAGACTACCACACTAACACGCATCAAGTCGCAACATGGATCTCAACGAGGCAAACGCCCCGATCGCTTCAAGCAACCATCACAACAGATGCCGACGCTCAGCGAGGGCAGCGCTCCTGCTTCACCGGGGCTGGATGGGCCAGCGAACTCTTCCGTGGGAATGCGACCTACCATCGTGTCGGAGCATGTCAACTTCCCCGATCCTTCGCGGGCTTCTTTCGTATTGCCGGCGGTTTCAGCTGACAGAGCTCCTGCCTTTAACGTACGACTGGATGCCAATCAACCGCCAGTTCGACCACAGTCCGCAGCTCCCTACCCCGAGGATGATCGACCACCGCCCCTGGCCGTCCGTTCTAAGTCAACGGCGCCATACCCGGAGGACGACACTCAGACTTCCCCTCGGTTCAACCAAGGTCAACATATGGGCCCACCTTCCGATCAATCGTCAAGTGCTTTTGGCATCAAGCCGCAGGCGGGTGGCGGTCGTCCTATGCCTCAGTCCCAATCTATGGGTAACCTTCATCCCGGCGGACCTGGTGGACCAGGCCGACCCGACCCCCGCAACAGAGCTGCATCTACAGGATGGGAAGGCGGCCAACAAGGCCCTGGAGGACGCCCATCTCCTTACCCCGAAGATAATGGGGCACAGTACCCAGGTGGTCTTCAGAAAGCTCCGACTGGCGGACAATACTCGCCGGGCTTGCAAAACCCACAATCTCAGAACTACGAGCGCTTCTCTCGTGTACCTGGAGCCAGCGGCCGTCCCGAGCGCGGTAGCTCATTGCCACAGCACCAGCAGCAGCCGCCCCCACAGCACCAACAACAACCTCCAGCAAATGTACGACCTCCACGTACCTCAAGCGCTCAGCCGCCTATGGGTGGTGGTCCCGGCGGTAGACCGTCCCCAGGGCCTTATGGCGGTCCCCATGGAGGACCTCAAGGGGGTCCTTCTGGCCCCCCAAGGACTGGAAGTGCTCCCCCATCACAGTTCCAGAGACCAGATAACAAACCCAGCCCGGCTCCCAGCGCTCAAACCATGCCCGCAAAGCCTGGTAAGCAGGGACCAGCGACATTTGAAGACATGGGTATTCCGCAAGGAAAGGCGGACAGTGACTGCGTAAGCTCTCTTCCATATATCAGTGTCTCAGACAAGTAACTAACAAGATGGACAGGTTGTCATGTAGAGCTGGATAGTGGACTAGAAAGATTACAGCATATGGATCAGTTGATACAGGGCCACGGACACATAAAGCTGGGGGAAAGGATATCTTTTTGGAGTCGAGCTCACGAGCGGATTGCATTTGTACTGGGCTCAGAAGTAAATATTCGTGAAACGGGATAGGCTGGCGGGGTTATGGCGCGGACGCGCTATTTGTTTGGGTATCGAGTATTGTAAGTATGGTTTCTCAGTGTACTGGATGGATAAACGCCACCAAAAGCTTTATGGCAATACATTATTCCTGCAGTTATTATCCCACCCTTTCCTTGTTCGCTATTCCTTTGATGCCACTGTTGCTATGCCGGCAACTGAATTGCTGTTCAACAGTACAATCGTGGTGAAGTGAACAAACCGCTGTGACAATAAGTGAGATCGAAACACCAGCGATGAACTTACGAACATTGGTACTGAGCCAGAAAAGTCAACGAGTACATGAACCCGGTCTAGCATATTGCAATATAGGTTCTCCTGGCGCCACCAGACATCCTCAGCCTCTGAGACGCCTACCAACACCACGATTTCAAGAATATTAACGCGAATCTTTCGACCTTTTTTCCCCCGTATAATCGACAAAAATGGATCATTCCAGTCAGGATATTGAGCTTGAGTCTCTTGGACCAGCTAGTCCGACGCAGCACCAGCCCTTTCCAGAACGAGCAGACCCTCGTACGGGTAATGACACCGAGGACGCCACTTGGGAAGAGTTTGATCTGAGCATCTTGGAGCGGATGGTGAGTTTTGTCTCGAGTGTCTTCTCATCAGGCGCCCAAATTAAGCTAACACCCCATCTTGATCATGGCTGGAGATCGTGGTGCGTCATCGTATCATGCCATCTTATCTTCATGAACACTTGCGGCTAGGTCAACTCATTTGGGATTTTCCAGGTATACTACACTGAAAGCATGTCTCTTCCAACAAGGAAGATCTCATGGATTGGATCTATTGGCGCTTTTCTCCTGTTTTTCGTTGGCGCCTTCACAAGTCGCTTCATCTATGGCAACAATGTCCGTTGGGTTTTTAGCATTGGTATCATCCCGCAGCTTTTTGGACTCATCCTCACTTCGGTGTGCAAGGAATACTGGCAATACCTTGTGGCGCAGGGTGTCGTGGTCGGGTTGGGTTAAGGCCTCGTTTTTTGCCCCGTCGTGGCAGTTCTGTCGACTCGCTTTGCTGCATGAAGGCCTCTCGAAATGGGACTTGCCGCGTGTGGAAGCGCAATGGGAGGTGCATTGTTCCCATGTATTGTGCGGCTTCTCCTCCCAAAGGTATGTTACGAGTGGACTTTGGTAGTTGTGAACTCGGTGAAGCTGGTCACCTTGATCCTCGCTCTCATACTGGTTAAGCCGAGAGTCAGGCCCCGACATTTTGAACTCTGGTTCGAGTTTTCTGCGTTCAAGAATATCGAATATGTCTTGTACATCACCGCTTCGATTTGCATTACCCTGGGCGTTTAACTTGCTTACTACTTCCTAGCAATATATTCCCGAACCGCTATCGAGCCCAGCTTCTCCCTGGAGAACTCCCTTATCCTGCTTATGGTCTTCAACGTCATGGGCATAGTAGGCCATTGCTTGACACTCGCAATGGCTGATAGTTACGGAATCGTCAATTTATCCGCACCGATGGGCGTGGCTGCATCACTAACCCTGTACGTTTGGATGGTTGTAAACAACGCTGGGGGCTTGTTCGCCTGGTCTGTGTTCTGTGGTGTCTGCGTCTCAGCGATACAGAGCCTGTTCCCTGCGGGGGTGTTGCTACTCACAAAGGATAAGAACAAGAGCGGCGTAAGGGTCAGGATGGCGTTTATGCTTACGAGCCTTGCAGCGCTGACCGGACCGCCAGTTTCAGACGCGCTCATCGAGCTTCAAGGAGGCTATATTGGCGCGCAAGCATTTGCTTGGTCGGTGACGCTTTTGGGGTTTGCATTCTTGTTTACGGTCAAGATAATGCTGATCAATAGAACCAAAGCTGGATGGATGGTAAAGATATAAAGGTTTAGGCAGAGGGCTGGATTGTGGTAGGAGTTGATGTTTGTATTGGCTGATTGTCAAGTCCCCTTTATGATGCTGGTTATCATTATAAGTCGCAGCTTGTTACTCGATACGTTGTACAGATCAACGAAATACAAGGCTTTTGATAAGACTAAAACAAAAACTAAAAAAATAAAATAAATTAAGGCAACTCTCATCTTATAACTCCTCGGATGTAGGTAAGTCTCATGTGCCCCGATAAGAACAGAATGCTTTGATCCGTGACTTTGCACGAATTTCGTCTAGTCATCAAATTTGATAACGACCTTTCCAATCTGTTTACCCTGCCACACATACTCAATCGCTTCCTCGGCCTTATCAAAGGACCATGTCGAGTCAAGAATGTCCTTAAATGTCATCTGAGTCGCCGAGATGGCAGCCATGAGCTCATCCTGGTCGTCCTTGGAGCCAGCATTGATGCCGCGTACGTTGAGCCGTCGATCGATGACAGTAGATACGAACTCCTTGAGGTGCTCAGGCTTGGGGCCACCGAGATAGCCGACTTGGCTGACAATTCCACCACGTCGAGTACACTCCATGGATTGGACGAGCGAACTGCTGCCGCCATTTTCGACCACGAGGTCAACACCGATACCATTCGTTAGGCGAAGAACTTCCTTTTGCCATTCGGGCTTGGCCCTGTAGTTGACGGTTTGGATCTCTGGCTTTCCAAACTGCTTTTTGATCTGTTCCAGCTTTTCATCGCTTGAGGAGGTCAGGATAATCCTCAGACCAGAGGCACGAGCGAGTTTAAGAGCAAAGTTGGAAACACCACCAGTACCTGGGGACCTGTTAGCAGTGCAAACCTCTGGATCTTTGAGAATTCTTGCCTTGGATAAGAACTGTTTGACCAATGGTAGCTCCCTTGAGAGCAGACCACGCAGTAGTTCCAGCACATGGAATGATTGAAGACTGGATCCAATCAAGATGCTCTGGGAGCTTCGTAATCAATTTCTCGTCAAAGACGATATAGGTAGCCAAGATACCATCCTCATTCGCAGCAAGCCATGAGCGGCCTGTTGAGCGCGCCGTCACAAACTCTGTATCAGTAATAGGAGCAACACGATCGCCTACTGAGACAAGTGAGACCCGGTTACCGACTGCGACGACCTCACCAGCTGCATCGTTACCAGGAATGCCGTTGGGAGTCACAGGCCACGGGTTGCCACCATTAGCGATGTTGGCATCGCGGTAGTTGAGGGCTACTGCATGTACTTTGATGAGAACGGCTGTGGGGTGAAGAGGAAGAGGGAGATCCTCTGTGACGAGCTTGACTTTGGATGTGCCTTTGGTGTAGTCATCTGTTCGACGCCAGGCTTGTCGCTGAGTAGGCTGAGACATTATTGCTTGGACAAATGAAGATGTTTCTAGAAGCTGCTTGTTTCTATAGACCACTGACGTCTTCGGGCTGTGCTGTCTTCCATCCGAGGCGGAAAGCCCATGACTCTTATACGACGGGCATCACGATACCCAGTCACATTGCTGACAAAAAGTACGCGGGGTAACATGAATTTTTAATCAAGCCATGCCTCCATACATATTTCTGAGGTCATTGTGTTGTTGTTCTAGGATAGGAATGGGTTTGAACGCCTATCCTTTTCGTTTCCCTGTTTTTCAAGGCCGCTTACCTACCTACCTATGTGAAGATGTCGTCGTTTGTCAGCTTGCGTCGGTTTTGGGAGCCGTAGGGTATCCACATGGATGATGAACAATGCAATCATCAACAGAAACCTCCTGAAGCCAACTAGAAGTGCCTATGCTTTGGCAAATGCCAAAAACTTGCGCTAAACATGGAAAGTCTGCAGGGAGACTTGATAAGAGTTTGTGGCTTTCCAAAAAGGTCAGACATGAGATTCAAAAGTAGTTGTAGTTTTCGGCTTCTATTCCCGAGAGGCTGGGCGTACAAGTACCCCAATACAATGACTTACACGACCAATTACACCCACACTAACTCGGGAATAGAAGCCGTTGCGCTACTTTCGAAAGCTCGAATTCTATACTGGAGGTTTTGAGTACCACTTCATGGACCCGGAGGAGTCCTCTATCGGAACCCCGGAAACACAGATACGGCAGTGGTTTGAGATCCCGATGTAGAGGGGAAACATTCGGTAGACTTGGTTACTCTATACGTACAGCTTTGAAATCTCATGTGAGTAGGGGCACGGCATGAAAAAAGACTGAAGTGGCCGCGTATGAAACATATATAAATTTGCATCAAAGGACGAAAGTCAAACTCATCTGACAGTGTCCTTCGCAGCCTATTTATGACTTTCTCCTCATTCCCCGCAAACTTCTACTTTAACATGCCTGAGCTCAAGATCGCCAAAATAGACGTCTTTAAAGTCGAGCTCCCCTACTCAGGAGGTGTATACTATCTGTCTGGGGGCCGCGAGTACAGGAGCTTTGATGCTACTTTTGTTCGCATTACCACCAACACAGGCATCGAAGGCTGGGGTGAGAGCACTCCTTTCGGATCAACCTACATCGCTGCCCATGCTCTTGGTGTGAGAGCTGGTATCGCAGAGATTGCGCCGTGGCTTATTGGCTTGGATCCACGAAGAGTCGATCGTATCAACGAGGCCATGGACGCTGCGCTTGTAGGCCATGAACACGCCAAGACCCCTATCGACGTTGCTTGCTGGGACATTTTCGGCAAGGCAGTCGGAATGCCTGTTTGCGAGCTGCTTGGTGGGAGGACGGATGTGGGTTTGCCTATAATCTCGTCAATATATATGGGTAAGCCGGAGGACATGCGAAGACGTGTTGCAGAGCATCGAGCGCGAGGGTATGTTGGTCACTCTGTAAAAGTAGGTGGAGATCCCGGCGAGGATGCACAGCGCATCACAGCCTCGCTCGCGGATAAACAGCCTGGTGAGTTCTTCCTCGTTGACGCCAACGGTGGAATGACGGTTGAAAACGCCTTGCGTATGTTGAGGATGTTGCCCGATGGTCTCGACATTGTCCTTGAAGCCCCATGTGCTACATGGCGCGAAACTGTATCTCTGCGCCGAAGAACCAACGTTCCCATTCACTTTGATGAACTCGCCATCACAGATGCTTCCATTGTGCAGATGATCGCAGACGATGCAGCCGAAGGTTTTGGGATCAAGATTTCAAAGAATGGCGGCCTGACCAAAAGCCGACGGCACAGAGACATTGCTCTCGCTGCAGGCTACACGATGAGTTGCCAGGAGACGACGGGTTCGGATATTGCGTTCGCAGCAATAGTGCACCTTGGACAGACGATTCCAGAGAAGCATTTGCGCTGTATTCTTGAGTGTCGGGATATGGTCAAGGGGAAGACGGCGGATGGTGACTTTCAAGTTAGGAATGGTCGGGTTTACGCACCAAAGGAGCCGGGATTGGGTATAATGCCTCGTATGGATGTGTTGGGTGAGGCCGTTGCCAGCTATTCTTGAGTGCTATGTTAGAGTCGAGCTGGAGTATCGTTCATGTTGGAAAACAGAAGCACTTGGCCTACGCGTCACGTCAACAAAGAAAGATGAGTGAGGCTGTTAATAGCTGAGTGTAGTAGTCCTGCAGTGCCAAGAATTTATTACTGCCCAATCTAAATAGTCTAGAATTTTGAGCCATACATACCTGGTATGTGTTAGGCATGTTTGTATCTGCAGGAGGCCGTCCATCAGGATAGGTAGGCGAAGCAGAGAGAGGGCCTGAGGGCTTAGCATGAACGGCCAACAGCAGTCGGCTCCCTGCAACTGGCCACTGGTCAACCAACGTCTTGTATCAAGTATGTAAACGATTGATCACTTTACAGTAGTCCCCCCTCCACCTGCAGGCTGGCACTTTAGGGATTTCTGCTTGGTGCCCGTATTGCTTGTTTAGAAGGTTACTTCACTCGGCTGTGAGCCTTGGATGTACCTTCTGGTTTGTAGACAAGGACCAACATAACTTTCAAACTTCAATGTACTTTTTCTCTCTCCTTTTCGATTGGAGCTGCCGCGTAGGAACAGACCGTTGAGAAGTCAATGAATGGAATGAAACCTACTAATTGATCTTATCAGAAAGAATTTAATGGGACGATGAATGTATGGATGCCCAGATTAACTGAATTGTCTAAATTGATCCACCTGCGCCTATAGGGAAACTGACTGCCAGTGCCAGTGCAGGTGTTGATGTAAGTGACAGCCGTCAACAGCTGGCAGCCGCATAGAAAATATTCACACCTGCAGCCTTGGGGTTTGTTATTATTCATCGCTTTTATTTTCTCTCTTCTCTTCCCTTCACATCTGCTTTTCTTTTTTTCTTCTTCATCTCATTCCTATTTCTTCATAAGGCTGTGCTGGTATGTTTTGTTCTCTATGCTGCGAACTTTCAACACCAACTAACGAATCTACCTTCCTACTTAGATCACACAATATCCCCAACCTTATCAAGACCCCGATAATAATCACAACTACCTGAAACCTTCGCGTCATGGCCGCAAGGCTCAAGAGTCGACCCTTGCCGGCTCAAAACGGGGCCCCGGCCAGACGCCCTCGAGCTGGCAAAACATTCGACCAGCAGAAGGAACCATCTCTGTCGCTCGACGAGGCACTGTATAACCACCTTGCTCTCCCACCACAGCTTCCTCACAGACAGGACCCGAATCTAATCGATCTGGAGAATGCTCTCACAGATCGCTTGTTAGATTCCGTTAAGCATCTTCAAAACCTTCCCAATAACGAGCATAGCGCGTCCGTGTGGGAGTCGGTCCGACGTGGTCTCGTCACCACCAAAGCTATCCATATCGGAGGGCATGTCGATCGTACTGCACTTGTCCGAGAACTGAATGATCTTGGAGAGTCCGACTTCTTGGTCGTTTATGCTCGCAGTCAGAACTGCGCCCTTTACATCCGTCGGTCGCAAGAGTAAGTACCACCGGCACCCCAGTCTACCTTAGTAGTCATTCCTTTTACCGCTAACGCTCCAAACAGCCCGGTTCTCGGTGCTTCAGTTGTATTCGAGGCCTTTGAGGCTTCAGCTCGCAATGAGGACATTCTAGCAACTGACAACGCGCTCCAGTGGGACTTCCCCGGTTGTGCAGTCGCCGTACCACTCGACACTTTCCGCGAGGCAGGTTTCATTTCAAACCTCGCCAACTTTCTTGACAATTCCTCGCGTGAAACACTAACAGAATTCGCTGCACATGCACTCAAAGCTGGAACTACAATGCCCGAGTACCGTAACGCCTCTGAGCCCGCTCTTATTTCCTCCATGCTTATGGGCATCCTTCAACAGAACGGCCGTCGTCTCGCACCGACTCTTCTACGAAAGATGGTGCGAGATGATGTCCTATGGAAGAATGCCGACAAGCCGTGGAAGCGGCTCCCATATTGGCTTGTGTTGCGCGTTGCCATCTCTCGCTATCTCGCCCAACGTCTGGGAGGCGAGATTGGCCGCATCGAGTACAAATTTCTGCTGGCACATCTCCTTAGCGAGTTCCTTAGCCACATTCAGCGAGCAAACACCAGTATCGACCTTCTGGACTTCCTCAAGAAGAAGATCTGTAGACGACTAGTCAAGCTAGACCTTGACAACGAGAGGGTCCAAGACCCTCGTACAACCGACAGGATCGAGTATCTATTTTCGCATTTAAGCCCCGGCATTCAAAATTCAGTTTCGAAGGCAACTCAACTTATTGAAGCCTCTTGGAAACAGAAGAAGTTCACAATGAAAAAGACCATCCCTCCTCTTCCAAGACAGGCAACTTTCGAAGATATGAGATTGGACCTTAAGGTTAGCGGAGGGCATCTGTACAAGATTTGGCAGGGTTTCTCCAAGCCTGTCAAGTTGAAACTGAGTCAACAAAGTACTGTGAGCGTTGCAGAGGCTGCCAAACAACATCTGAGCTCATTTGCTCGCCAACACTTCAAATTGATGAAGAAAGAAACGGCTCACAACAGATTTTGCGACGATTGTAATTACCCGCCCCGTCAAACGATCGAGGACGCGAGCACTTTCATCAAGGATTATCTCCCCCAAGCCCATGTTTACTCCAATATACCCGAGCTCAAGAGCACTATGATTCTCAATGTCATGGACCTTTGGGTTGCTATGGACAAGGCGGCTTGTTCCCTCTATCCCACCCTTAAGGAATTCCATCCCATATTTCGTCCTGAGATGATTGACATCCTGCTCCTTCCGACGGTAGCTGAGATGAAGAGACTCCAGAAGGTCCAAGTGTATCTACAAGATCGCATCGCCTCATGTAAAGGGTCAACTACGAGTATTTTTGACGACCCGGTCCGTGGGTCTTTTGCACATCGCTTCTATGACTCGTCCGATATGTCAGATGAGATGAAGGCGTTGCACGAGTCAATCGAGACTTGGGCTACGAGCGTGCGAACCGCCAAAGAGAAAGAGTGGAGGAACAAGACGGAAGAATACGCCCGACTATCCAAAAGCGTGGACGAGAGCACGTGTGTGTACTTGATCAACGATAACGATCCTTTCGCCCTTCCAATCCATGATCGCGATTGTCGCCGCTGTTTCTTGAAGCGCCAGATGAACAGAATGCAGATACAAGCTTACGAACACCCTTTACCTTCCGATCAGTTTGTGGCAAAGGCTGTCATTTTCGAGCTGCTCTGCCCTCAGACTTTGGCAACCTATCGAGACGTAACTTGGACTATCATGTCGCACCTAGCTCTGCCCCCAGAGGAAGGCATTGACCCAAAGTGCTGGGCCAGGACATATCAGCAGTTACACCAATTTGCCAACAACTCGTCTATGAGCTGCTCTCTAGCGTCCGTCACGAAACCATGTAAGTCCACATCACAGCTCTCCTACAGAGGTTTCCCTTCATTTCTCTCGTTTAGAAAAGATCCCCTGGTTGGAATTGAACTGACAATGATTTATTTAGTCCTCATAACACATTATGCTACTCTGAAGTTCCCCGTCGAATGGGATAACGGCAGATCGGGAGTTTGCCGGCCCAACGGATTGAAGCTGACCTACTGCGATGATCGCTCGAAGATGTGGCCTAGTCGACGAGGACATCTTAGCTTTTTACAGCACGTAAAACTTCAAATCCCTCGCTCGTCTCAATCCACTTTCTCTCGGATTATCCAGGACATCTCCGCCAGGAGTGTCTATGGAGCTTCCTCCTACGAGATTATGGCAACAGCATCCAGATGTCCCCAGGGAATAAACGTACACGAGTATCTTGCTTTCCAAACAGTTGCATCTGGAAAGTCTAGGCGTTGGCTGTCGATCCTTACAGAGCTAGCATCTGCTAACCTGAACTTTTCCAACGAGGCAACTATGATGCTTTTATGCCACCTCGCTATCCAGTGTGGTCCTCTCGACGGTGGTGGAAGCACCTTCAGACTTATTCACGATGTGTTTCGTGATCCTAGCTTTTGTAACAGGTTTCTCGAACAACTTTCGTACCGCCTTGATAGCCTATCCGCAAACTGGAGAGAAACCCATTTGATGGAGTTGATCATTACCTTCACGATACGCATGCTGGACTTCGCATGGGAAGCCAAAATGCCCAATATTGCCGAACAGGCAATTTCACTTCTTCTTCGAGCAAGAACTACCTGCGTGCGTTGGTTCAAACTCCTTCGTGTTGAGTCTTACAAATTTGTCGACGCTGAGACGGCCCAACGCTTTCAACAGTATGCTTTATGGGCCGCTATTCTGTGCAAGCGCACATTTACACCGCTGGCATATGGACCCCTAGGTCTGGATGGCACGGCACTCGAGATATACATTCAGAGTAGCATCATGCTGAACGACAATCTTGTCGTCAAACTCGAAGTGCTGCCACAAATTCTTCAACATGCTATCATTCGGGATATCCGACTTTCGTACCGTCTTTCCGAATTGGTGTCAGACTCCATACTTCAAAACCCCGAGACCTTCCGCCTTTCACTTCGCGAGATGTGGCCAGAAGATGAGGGGAGTGCAAGAACTTTTAGTCGACTAAAGTTAGAGCCTGAAGCGCCTTGCTGGATCTCTTGTCGTACCAAAGCGGGAGAGAGCTCTGATGCGATGGAGCAGATGGTTTTCTACAACTATGTGCAAGGAACCTTGCTTGTCGATGGACGTCCCATGGGAGTAAGTCTCTACTTTTTATTTGTCTCTCTTTAACCCTGACTCTTCTATGTCTTGCTCGACCCCAAGAGCTACCACTCGTACCTCTCCATTGCTAACATATATCGCAGAAGCTTCCACAAGACCCAAATCATGCGGTTGTGTTGGAGGAGCTTTTTGGCAACCAATCTCTTATGACATACCCGTCGGATCGTAACGGAATGCAATATGCTCTATGTTTGTCTCCCTTCGGGTACCAAGTTCATGTAGGCTACAGCCAAACGCGAGAGCTTCTTGTACGGGCCTTCAATAAGCAATATTCATTGCAGCTCATACCACGGGAGGTGTTCCGCAATGGTGTTCAGTCGGATCTACCAGGCCCTTTGATAGACGGGTGTTTTCACTGGCTGTAAGTATTATTGCATTGGAACGGACACTAATACAGGTCCTTTATTTTTAATGGACATGCTAACTAGACCAGGAATCTGAGAAACGGGGAAGTTTTGATCACTAGAAAAACCAAAGCCTGGCCGGATAGAGACTTTAGATGGTACGTCCTAAGTCTCCAAGATTCGACCTGTACCAAGAAAAGGCTTTCCAGAGGTGGTGTCTCGACGAAAGACTATGTGATCAATACCTACAGCCCGCTATTTAATCGCGTCACTAGGATTCTTGACTCCTTTGAGGATCGTGATCAAATTCTGATCTATCAGCCTGAAGGTCGAAACCTCGCTGTAGAGCTTCGACGGCTCAACCTTACTTTCCATACCAACAGGAATCGACTCCTTGAGTCACCTCAGCTGCAATGCCAGGTCGACGAAAATCAGGACGCCGGAACATGGTACGGTCTGCGCAGCAAGCTAGTATGTACTAGTCTTAGCAATCCCATGCACAGGTCTATCCTGGTACCCTTAGGTCCCCTGGTTGCACAGTCAGACGGGTGTCATGTAGCGGTAAGGCTCACTGCGACAGGAAAGTACGGTAGGTTCAGCATCAACACGACCTTGGGACGAATTGACTGTGCACCGGAGCCTACACTAGTGTTCACGAAGGCGCTACTTCACGCCTGCACCTCTTTCCTTCTGCCTGATCCTTTGACAGGCCGTACTGGAACAGAAGAAGCCATCCAGTGGCTCCAAGCAGGAATTTCACAACCATGGACGCCGCTCACCCCTCCTTCCATGAGCGTGTTGCAGAGGATCGCGCAACTGACGCCCCGGAGAGTTTATTACCCTCAAGATCTTCAAGTGATGCGAACAGACTACTGGATCGACGAAATGCCCCTGAGACTGCAAAGTTCTGCGTTTCGGCCTATTGTAGATCAGATCCTAGAAGAGTCTGCGACTTTGGCGATATTTGCAACAAAGGACCAGGCTACCATTGAGCAGCCAGAGTTACCTCCTTCCGGGGAGTCGCACTTGCACAACCGAGTGACGCTTCGACAAGAAGCTGTTGAAAGAAGCCTGGAAAACGTTTCTAGCCGTGTACAACCCACAAATCGCCACTATTCATCCCGAGATCGTCCTACTATCAACAACATCATGCATCGAAACGTACTGGAGGTCACTCAGTTGATTCGTCAATGGCCACAGAGTTTCAAGACTACCGATATACTGGCCCAAATGCTCTCTCATGGTGGAACTGTGGGTGGTTTCGTCGCCCCTCTGAAAGCAACGTCCCTCAACGAGAAACTGAAGGTTAACATTCTTCAATCTTGGGGATCTCTGGTTCTGTTTTGTCGACAGACGGACACTGATTGCTACAAGTTGATGTATCTACTTGGACCAATGTCTTTCCACCTGGACGCCAACATGCCACTTCTGAGGACTCTTGTTGCATCTGCAGTCTTTACCGACTTCCAGGATCTTGAGCTCCCCCGATGGGAAGAGTTTGACCATTTTCAACCTAATCAGACACCACAACTGGATTGTATTCTCCAGCTCCTGAAGCCGTATAGAGTGGCTCCTCAAGAGAGTGCCGCAGCAGGACTGGGACAGTACTCAAGTGGCAAAGTCCTGCGAAAGCTCCAGATCGAGCGAGCTAAACACGAGTCTAAAGTCGAAGAAGATTGTAAATACTTTGCCAATCACCTCCTAACACAATGGCCCTGCTTAGAGCCTACTGTCAGTGGCTTGGAACGGTCGCTCCTAATTGATATCGGGCCTGCCCTGGAAGCTATTCGCCCAGAATGGAGGCGACTGTTTATGAACAGAGATCTGGCTGAACATCTCAAAGAAGTCCAGGCGATTCTTGACAGACGCACACTTAGTGACAGGTACGAACCGCCACAAGCGCCCTCCTCTGAGGAGGTCTACGCTGTAAGGATAAGAGGAGGCGAGCTCGTGGACTTACATCAGCTACTGGAGAAACCGTACAGTATTCTCAAGTTGACTAACGAAACCGCGCCAAAGCAGACAGATCGTGGGGGCTCAGCAGACCGACCGTTCTTGAGCGAGAATGACTTCAGTACACGTTTCGGAAGTTTCGCATGGAAGAGTAGTAGAGTAACAGTCGTAGGACCCAAGCCACGAGGGACTGGCATCACCAAGGGTGGCATGGAATTGTTTCCTACAAGCCGGGACGTTAATGAGTCCGTTGCGAAACTGAGAACAATCGCCCAAGTCTTAGAGACTTCTAGGTCAGCAGTCAGACGCCGATATGCTGATGATTTTCAACAAAGTCTCAGTGCATTTGAGCGACTCAATCATTCACACAAGTTCAAGGAGACTATGCAGACACGAGACGCCAATATTTCGCTGAGTTCCAAGAAGGTTGAGCAGGGATTCCTTTCCATCACTTCAGCCCTGGATATGCCGAGTCCAGTTTGTTCGAAAAGACGCATCTTGTGGCTGAAGGCTGGAGGCCTATGGCCAATTGTGACAAAGTCCACTTTGCTTTCTTGTCTTGGTTCCGTGGCATCACAGGGATCTCACTTCGGGAGTGGAATGAAAAAAGCCCTCCTGGAAATGGGAGTCAGTATCACAAAATACCAGAGAGAGGTTCGGCTTCATGATTTGGCGTTGAAAAAGATATCCGGCAGGTATCATGAAGAAGATTCCAACGAAGGTCATTCAAATTGGAGCCCAGAGGAGTATCCAGACTGGCTTCTTCTTGAAATCGAATCTGATATGATGATTCGACCTGTTCAGATCGATGTCGCCTTAGCAACAATTTCGCCCGACTCTGGATCCAACTCCGTTCTACAGATGAACATGGGTCAAGGTAAGTAACCGAAGGAAGTACTGAAATAATAATATCGATGCCTAATAATTCTTATAGGCAAGACCTCCTGCATCATCCCTATGGCAGCTGCGGCCCTCGCGAACAAGAAGAAACTTGTTCGAATTATCGTTCCGAAAGCTCTGCTTCAACAGACTGCTCAGCTACTACAAGCCAGGCTCGGAGGCATACTAGGGCGCGGTATTCGACACGTTCCTTTTTCTCGAAGGACCCCAACCACCGAGAAGAACATTCGGGCATATCATTCAATCCATCGAGAAATGCTCAAATCCGCCGGCATCATGATATGTCAGCCTGAACACCACATGTCGTTTATGCTAAGTGGCCGACAACGACTTCTAGATGAGCAACCACAGCAAGCAGGACCAATGATCAAAGTACAGGAGTGGCTTACCAGAGTTTCACGAGACATTCTCGATGAGTCTGACTACACTCTGGCTGTTCGAACACAGCTAATCTACCCGTCTGGTTCTCAGACCACGGTTGATGGCCACCCACACCGGTGGCTCGTTGCCGAAGCTGTGCTTCGACTTGTTGACAACCATCTGTATGACCTTACCAATGTGTTTCCGCATTCTATCAGTGTAATCCGTCGAGAAGGTGGAGGGTTTCCTTTCGTCTTTTTCCTTCGACAAGATGTCGAGGATGAGTTGATACGCAGGCTCACGGCAGATATTTGTAAAGGCGCTGGAGGTATACTGCCGTTGACTTCACAGGCAATGCCAGCCAAGGAACGTGTGGCTGTCAAGGAGTTTATCTCTTCATCTAAACCCCGGCCTACAAGCATTAGACTTGTTCAGAATTTGTCACCGGACAAACCTAGCTTGAGGCAAACTATCTACCTTCTTCGCGGTCTTCTTGTCAACCGTATCCTGCTGATGACGTTGAAGAAACGTTGGAACGTTGAATATGGCCTCCACCCTCAGCGCGACCCGATTGCGGTCCCGTTTCATGCGAAAGGTGTTCCTAGCGAACAGTCCGAATGGGTCCATCCTGACGTGGCCATTCTTTTCACGTGTCTAGCGTTTTACTATGATGGTGTTAATCTGTTTCAACTCCGACAGTCTCTCGAGCACATCCTCAAGTCCGATGACCCTTCGACCGAGTACGATGCATGGACTAGCAGCGCTGAGAACTTCCCACCATCCCTCAAAGCATGGAATTCCATCAACGTGGATGATGAGATGCAGTTGTGGGAGATATGGAAAATTGTCCGTTACAATGGAGTTGTCGTCGATTACTTTTTGAACAATTTTGTGTTCCCACGGCATGCAAAACAGTTCGAGGTAAAACTACAGTCGAATGGTTGGGACATTCCGCTATCATCACTCGGCATCGCTTCAGAGAACGTAAAGAATTCGTCAGAAAAACCTCTGAGCACAGGCTTCAGTGGGACAAACGATAACAGAACAATGCTGCCTCTGAACATAGAACAGCAAGATTTGAGCAGCCTCCACCACACCAGTGCCGAAGTTCTCACATATCTTCTTCACCCACGAAACCGTCATTGCATTTTGCCACAGGAGGTACAGAAGTCTAATCTTGGAAGAGCGTCTGAAATGGACCTTCTCAACTGCCTAAAATGGAAGTCAATCCGTATCTTGATCGATGCTGGCGCGCAAATCCTAGAAATGGACAACATCACTTTGGTGGGACAATGGTTGAGAATCGACCACTCCGCTTCAGCTGGCTTGTATTTTGATGAGGACAACAAACCTTGGATTCTAACCAAGGAAGGACGACGAACACCACTTATTGCTTCCCCTTTCGCAGACGACCTAAGTAACTGTCTGATTTATCTAGATGAGGTATGACAGACCTTTAATTGCATGTATAAGCCATATTGACGTTTGTTTAGGCACACACGCGCGGCACTGATCTCAGATTGCCTCCCGAGGCCAAAGGCGCCCTTACTCTCCGACTTGGTCAAACAAAGGATCACACTGTACAGGCTGCCATGCGCCTCCGCCAGCTCGGAACAACACAATCTGTTTCATTCTTCATTCCACCCGAAGTTCACCAAAGCATCGCTGACCTCCAGGGAAAGACGATGCATGAGTCGATCGACTCGGTCGACGTGTAAGTTTATTCAACCACAGGTTCTAACCCAGCTAATGTCTTTTGCAGTATCCAGTGGCTATTGGACAACACCTGTGACCAGATCGAACAGCTGCAACCTCTCTACTACTCCCAAGGTATGGACTATTGTCGACGAATGCAAGCCGCGCTAGATCACCCCAAATTCTCGACCGAAAAGTCAGAACGAAAGGCATATGTGCAGGCGATCAAACAAGACGAGAAGCAAAGTTTGCAAAATCTCTACGAACCAAGGACGAAGAGCCGTCTACCTGGCATGCAAACGTCGAACAACCCGATCCTTAAAGGATTTATTCAGGAGCTCAATGCGCGACGAAAGACTTTCCAAGACACTGGCAAGGCAGTCCACGCTTCTGCTTTGCAAGAAGTTGAACAGGAAAGAGAAGTCGCTTTCGAAGTCGAGTCTGTCCGACAGGTCAAGAAGCCCCAACACTATGCGGCACTCTCATTTCCAGGTCTCGATGCTAGCCTCGAAGCTTTTATTAGAACTGGTAGGCTTCCTGCAGACAACAACTACTTCATCCATGTGACGCGAGCGCTCGCAAAAACTGGCGTCGGTCGCAAATTCAAGGTGCATGCTGGCGCCACAAAATCTAAACTTTTTGAAACTGTTGAGTTCGGACGAACTATCAGGCCACATGGAGATCTCTCCATGGATAACTTCCTGGTATGTATTCCATGTAATTCTTGAGATCAGCCGTACTAACAGAGTCTTAGCGGCCCGTCAACTGGGTCCTTTGGAGTTCAGTCGCCGACATCGCTGTCATCGTCATGCCAGAAGAGGCAGAAGCCCTGATTCCACTCATGAAAGACTCCAGTGTGAATGTCCACACACATCTTCTTGTTTATTCTGCACCAATAACCCGCAAGATGCTGCAGTTCAATGACATGAACTTCTATAGCATTCCCCCTCTGCCTTCGTCTTGGAAGGCACCAAGTTGGTTACAGGTGGAACTGGGAATCTACAGCGGTCGGCTTTATTTTGAATGGGATGAGTATCATTGCATGTGCTCTTTACTTGGAATTCAAGAGGATGCAACGGAAAATGGTGTTGGGGCCGACGACGAAGGCCCTGAAGATGAAGTTGATGCCGAGCAGGGCGAAATAAGTAAGCCCATCGCGGGGGAACATAAGCAACTTGTCAAAACCCCTTTGACCTTTTTGCAAGAATGGCTCGCAGTCCGTCGCCGAGGCCAGGACTTCGCTCACAGCCCAATGGGTTTCGTCAGCCAGGGCAAGCGACTCCAAGAAGATCACGTCTTCTTCAAACAGGCTGAGCATTCCTATATTGAGGACAGCGATACTGTGGCCCCGTTGCCGCTTACTGCTCCGACTGATATGGCCCGGCGTCAAGACGATGGAGACTACGGGGTGGATGACATGGGTGCCAACGAAGCTTGTGACGACTCGAGCGATGATGAGATCGAGTACGATGAATCTGAGTATGGTAGCACGTCATCTGGTGATTGATAAAGTGCGTAGCGAGTCGATGAGAACTAGTCTGTTTTGTAACCAATGTATGTTAGTGTAGTATTCACATTTGACTAGTTCTCACTGAGTTGATCCTTTTGAACGAACTACGGTGACATGCCCCAGTTCCTGATTCAAGGAATCTTGAGCCTAAGACCTTTGATGGCATAACCTTCATATCACATTCAACTTCGGCTTCTTATAGCTCGAACATTACTGTTGTTGAAAGGAGATTTCTCTCAGGGGCAGTTAAGAGAGAGAATTAGTTGCACATTAACTCATAATATTTAAGTGCATCAGTCCAGCCAAGGAAGATCTTATCACATTCGGAAATTTTCACGATGCGACGGCCATTTATTCAGATATGGGCATCAATAACTTCACTCACAGCTTGTCAAACTTTGTCAGAAGTAATACATTTCTATCTCGGTTACTTGGGCAAGTAAGGGGTAACCCGACTATATCTGACGTAATGCTTTCCCATCCATCTAACTGTCTCTCAATTAAGCCCGCGTCCCAGCATCAAGCATTACACCGCCCGTCCAAGAAAATTCGTTTCAAATCGTGACAATAATACAGAGCAAATTGCTCGACATGAGTGCGCCATTTGCAAATACAAATAATGCTTATTGTATCGCGACATAGTTCAGTTTGCAGACTCCCACACCAAACTATCGTCAATTCGCTTAAGCTCATATGGCGTCCATCGATAGACACCTTGTCGCAGAGCGGAGATGATAGTCTCTCGCTTGACAAACTGGGATGGCGCGTTTTCGCGGCAAGACGCAGCGATGCAACTGTTGTCGCTCCAACCAACGCGGAAATCATCTCCCCACCAGACTCGCAGGTTTGATGAGACGCGCAGCGTGATCAAGACCGAAGAGAGGTCCTTATAGCCATCCAGGTCAACCCGAGTCAGCTGGTAGCCACCCTCGGGGAATTTGGGACAGGCAGGGACTTGCTTGGTTTCTGACCAAGCGATGGATTCTTCGGTGGATGAGGTCTCGTTCCAGCGGTAGGCTGATATGTCAAACTCGCACCACTTTTCGTCTCCTCGGGCATCGCATCCAAGGTTTGCACCAAAGAAGTCGAAGCGGAAGCAGGGGCTAGCGGCATGAGGCCCTACGCCAATCTGGGCGACATCTCCCGAGATCGTGGTTGTAGTATTTGAGAGGGCTGGAGGGACGAATTCCACGAGCTGGCCACCAGAGGAAGGTATGTATGGTTGGGCCTGCTGTGAGGTGGGGGGAGCGATTAAGAACCCGCCAGAGAACCAGATGTTTTCGACTGGATTGAAGAGTGGTCCCGGCTTAGAGTTATCGAACTATGTGGAGTTAGCAAAAGGACAAAATCAGAGGGACAGAGGGGCTTACATCAATGGTAGTGTTACCAACACTTCCGCCGGCTGGGCAGACAGAAGGGGAGCTGGCCTCAGAGACTGGGACAGAGGATGTAGACGTTTCACTCGACGAAGAAGTGGTTGAGTTCGACCACGCAGTCATTTCCTGACGACGACCAAGCCTCTTTTTGGGGATGTTGACGGTAGCGAGAGTAGTAAGAGGGTAGTTGAATGTGTAAGAAGTGGTCTTGGCCTTGACGACGTTGGTCCAGGTGGAAGTCTGAACAGTAGAGACTGGCCAGAGTGTGCTGTCAGTGGCAACGGAGCCATATGCAGGCTGAGTGAGCCCATCGGGAGCGCCATTGTCTGAAGGGTTGGACTGGAATGGAGGTTGTGCGGCACCGTCTGAGAAGACAGGGCTACCGGGAGCGTTGGTGATGGATGTAACAGTCCAGGTGAGGGTTCCGGTGGTTGTGCCAGTCACGGATGCACCTTCGGCAGCTGCGCTACCGCCTGTGAGGATAGCGGACATGGATGCACCAGAGATGCCATTGTCGTACCCAATGAGACTTGGTGTAACTGTAGAAAGAGGGCTCATGCCTCCAGTGGTAAAAACCGGTCCGGAAACACTTGATGGGGTGATACCAGAAGTCGTGCCCTGAGGAAGTCCAGCTGAAACTCCGAGGGCGGAAGAGTCACTGAAGACGACAGTTTGCACTGTCGGTGTCGGATTGCCATCCGGGCCCAGAACAACAGCCGTTGTGATAGCGGTAAATGTCCCTGTAGGGTTGGGCGATGAGCCGGTCTGACCAGCGTTGTTGCCTGCTGGGGC
Source organism: Fusarium chlamydosporum (assembly GCA_014898915.1). Lineage (NCBI taxonomy): Eukaryota > Fungi > Ascomycota > Sordariomycetes > Hypocreales > Nectriaceae > Fusarium > Fusarium chlamydosporum. The sequence goes on along the minus strand of JAAVUD010000036.1, from coordinate 89,456 downwards.
CGTCAGAGTTGTTCCAGTAGGGGTTGCGGTAACCATGGGGATCACAAATGTTGTGTCAACGATCGTTGGAAGTCCATCTGACCCAATGGTAGTGTATGTGATGCAAGTAGTGGCACCGAGTCCATTGCCCTGGTTGTCATCAGATGGAATGCCTGCTGAGGCAGTCAGTGGACCAGGGATGCCCGTTGGTAGACCAGATGGGAGTGAGTGAGAGACAAATGAAGGGTTGCCTGGGAGGTCAGACTGTGTACTGGCAGATGCGGGTATGACCCAAGTTGAGTCGACAACTGTTGGAAGTCCATCAGAACCAATCATGGTGTAACTAGTGCATGTTGTAATACCGACACTGCCAAGGCCTCCAGCTCCAGCACTATCAGTAGGTACAGCCGAAGGCAGCCCAGGAATGTTTGTGATCTGGAAGGGAGCAGGCGATACGGCACCGTTGGGAAGAATGACAGAGGCCCCTGAAGGAATCTCAGGGTCGCCGCTGATAGTATCACCAGTGTTGACTGGGCCAGGAATGACGAATGTGGAATCAACAACAGTGGGAAGTCCGTCAGCACCAACGACAGTGTAGCTTGTGCAGGTTGTGATAGGATATGAATTGTCTGAGCCAGGCGCAGTTGGATTTCCACCAGCAAGACCGGAAGAGCCAAATGGAGGAAGTCCAGTGGTAGTCATGAAGTCTCCGGAGGAAACAGCGGCGGAGCTGTCGCCGGGGTCATCTGAACCAGCGGTAGCAGCTGGAATAGTCCAAGTAGAATGCACCACAGTAGGATTACCGTCGGCTCCAATCATGGTGAAGCTTGTGCATGTAGTCATGGCCGATCCCCCAGATCCATCATCAGGTGATCCAGGTAGAGGGACCGGAAGGGTAGGAACGCCGAGCTCACCTGAGATGGTAGACAGCGGGCCTTGAGGATCAAAGGGGGCAGGAAGTTGAGACGAGTCTTCGAAAGAAGGGGTGCTAAAAGGAACAACCCAAGTTGAATCCACGACAGTAGGAAGGCCATTAGGCCCAGTGATAGTCAATGTGGCGCAGGTGGTGATGCCTGCATCAGGTCCGCTTCGAGGAAGAGATTCACTGGGAGAGTTGGAGGGGCTTTGCGATCCTGGAATACCAGTGAAGACAGGAGGGGGAATGGGAAAGCCTGAAGACACGCCGCCAGGAAGTCCTGGGTTGCTGCCGTCTTGAGGGAGCCCTGGACTTGCTGAAGGTTGAGGTTGACCTGAGGTCCTACTTCCTCCGCTGATGATGACAGTAGGGAGCCCGTCTGAACCAGTGATAGTGACGTATGAGGGCGATGGCTGACCAGCACCGTTGCCTCCGGGGACGTTGGTAAACCAAGGGGATGTTTCGCCCTGTCCTTCAGGGCTGGCTTGGGTAGTGACTGGGAGGCTATCGCTGGCTTCTTGAGCGGGGCCTGTAGTGGGAAATTGAGGTTGATTGCCTGAAACACCTCCGTTGGGAGAGATAGGTGTCTGTATAGGGGTGGGTGCCAATGTGTTGGCTCCAGTGGCTCCGGGAGATCCAACGGGAGAGCCGCCAGAAACGTTGTCAGAGTACTGGGGGGCATCATTGGGACCAGGGGCTGGAGAAAAGAAAGGGGAGTTGGGATTGTTCTGAGAACCGTTCTCACCATTAGATCCAGAGTCGTTGCCATTGTTTGAACCAGCACCATTGTTGTTGCCAGAGCTGCTTCCGGAAGTAGTCCCAGAGCCGTCGCCATTGTTGTTGCCAGAACCACTCCCAGGAGTAGTGCCGTCGCTGGTAGTGCTGCCGTCGCCAGGGATGCTACCATCACCGGGGCTGTTGCCATTGCTAGGGCCCGTATCGCCACCATTGCCTGAGCCAGAGCTGGAAGGACTTCCATCAGGACCCCAGATATCAAGTGTCAAGGTAGTGAAGATAGGTACGCCAGGATTAGAGGCCAAGGAAGTGATCCCAGAGGGTTCGGTAGGCATAGGTGTTGGGGTATAGGAGTCATGAGAATCCGAATCATCGGGCCAGGGGGAACCAGACTCATTCTGGCTATCAGTAGGGTATACAGTAACGACCACGGTCTTGGTAGAGCGAAGAGGGCATGTGGGGATATCTGAAGAACCAGAGCCGGAAGAACCAGGGGCACCGGGGATGTTCTGGGGGGCATTGGTAGGGAAGCTGCCAGGAATAATCACAGATCCAGCACCAGGGATATTACCGGGAGCATTATCAGGGCCGTTACTCGGGGAGTTGCCTGGCATAGGTCCAGGAAGGTTACCAGGGATACCACCAGGTCCGTTGGGGGGGAGGCCGTTGGAGCCACCACCGGGAGAGATAGGGCCAGAGGGGTTGCTAGGAATGCCACCGGGTCCGTTGGGAGGGAAGCCGTTGGAGCCACCACCGGGAAAGACTGGACCTACAGGTCCAACACCACTAGGTAGTGAGCCAGGGACAGATCCCCCACCATTGCTTGGGTAAGGCAAGTTGTCAGACGCGCCTCCATTGCTACCTGGGATGGAATTGCCAGTGCCGCCGGCGTGGTTGCCGACGGGGCTGCCATTGGCGCTACTGTCATCCGGTGTCAGTACAAGGTTGTGAGCATCAGCGACATTTGGCTTACCCGTAGTCGGTTGCCTGTGAGGCAGAGTGGCCCAAGAGGCCCGTAGCCACGAGGACCCCGAGAGATGCGGAGATACGCATCTTTTTCGACGAACAGCTTCGACGCAAGAAGAAAGTCGAGCGGTTGTAGAGTGTGCAGATGCAGAAAGACGAGTTGCTGTAGATGGGCAAGTGTAAGATGATGTGCCAGAGGGCAGTGGAAGGGTGCTTGAGGATGAACGAGTGAACGAAGGGAATGAGAAGACGGTTCTTCTCAGGCTGAAGTTTGAGGATGAAGAGAAAAGAAGACGGAGTGGGATGGGGAAGAAGAAAGGATTTGGGGGAGGGAAAGGTGGGAGAAGGTGTTGGTCCGTGGGCTGCCTGAGAGGAGGGGGACGAGGCAGGAGCTCCTTCCGTCTCGAAGAACTGGTGAGCGGCTTCGTTGGGAATGACGCGTTGGGCACGCGATCGGGGGTGCGGCAGGAGGAAGGCAAGGCGAGAGAGGAAGGAGCATGGCCAGGCAGGCGGGAGTGCAGATGGTTACCAATTCCCCCTTAAACGAGCATGAGTCAAGGTGCGTGTATCAATGGGAGAACTGATATCCCCTTCATGATCCCTATTAATTCATTTCGTGGTGATGATACCATTACCTTCGATACTATTATTATGATATAGATCTGCTTTAGTTGCAGCAGGCAGTTGTTGCGTGTAAGTCAAAGGCAGCTCAGATGCCGCGGCGTGGGGGAATTGCAGATGTTCTGCGCCAAGCCAAGTCTAAAAGTTCAGCTCAGATCTTTCTGACAATTCCTTCCTCTCCTGGGCTACTTCCAGTTATCTGCAGCGTGTCACCAAACGAGACAGGGGCAGCTTCTAGGTAGGTAAGTAGGTACCTACAAAGAAGCCTACACAATTGCTGAAGGCAGTGGCCTTGCTACATCGGCCTTCCAACATGGCGACTTGAATTTGGCCATGGAGGAAAGGGGTGAGTTGTGGGAGAAAGGGAAGAGTGCAAAAGGGTTGAGATCTTATTAGTAGGTAGTGTAGAAACATCATGATAACCAAAGCAATAGGGGTATATATACAACCGATGCACGAACAGGATTCAAACCCCAAGTTCTAGAAGCAAATAGTAAAAGGGAAACCGTCATCCGTAGCATCCAATTATCCATTTCTCGTAAACTCATACCAAGTCATCCGTGTAAGGGGGTGGAGGCGCATCAGGGTGATCCTCGTACTGGTCCTGTCCGTTATGCCCGTTTTGGTCTTGATGCCCATTTTGTCCGTTCTGCGCAATGTTAGATGAGTTCCTACTCTCATCTTCAATTTCCGCAGTCCACTGGGCAGCTCCCGCCGTGGTGGTCAAAAGGAAGAAAAGCGACAAGACAGGGACGAGCTCCAAGATCATAGCAACAGTGCCGAACCAGACGTACTCCCAGGCACGATCCCTTAGTGCCTTCTTTTGCTCGACCTTTGAGTAGCCCTTGATTTGGAACCAGCGATAATGGGCGAGCTTGCCAAGTCGTGTACCTGTGATGATGATGAAGGCAGGCGTGCCAACAATGGGGACAAAGTTGAGCGGAAGGAATACAATGAGCTCGACAATTTGGATGATGCTCCATGGTGTGTAAATTGCGGCAGTTGTGGGCTTTCCTAGCATCCGGACTGGATTCGGCGCATCCAAGAAGAGAATTCGCTGAGGTGCGATAAGATCCTTATGTCCCAACTTGATGAGAGTGGCCTAGTTGGTGTCAGTAAGTTGGACAATGGTGAGTATATCTTATAAAGGGCAATATCTTACATCAAATACATCCACTCGACATTCGTCGACAAAGAATCCCTCAAATAGACCCTGAATAATGACCAAGCCCTCTCCCAGTACCAGTACCACAGCATTGACCCACGCGCCCCAGCCATGGAAGATCGCTAAGAAGGCATACTGGGGTAGGAAAGTAAACGTGAAAAGGACGAAGTATACGAGAAACGATATTAAAGACAAAGGTAGGATCCTGCTCACAAAGAGCGGCCAGAACTCGCGATTGCGCAGAAAGAACCAGATGCCACGTAAAGGATAGCACCCGGCCATCCCGGCTCTTTTGAGATATGCCAACGGCCGATGGAGCGGCCCTGTCCAAGACCCTACATGAGGATGGTGTTGATTGTGATAGGGGCCACTGGGAGACATTTTCGTGATTAGTTTGCAGATACGAAAGTACTTGAAGGCATCACCAAGAAAGCTTGCAGTTACATGTAGTGTTGAAGGCGAACACAATACTGTAACAAGGGAGAATGACGTCAACTAGCGAAAAGTCTTATTGGCGGTTGAAGCGGAGCCACGCCATCCTTGAATCAGACCAGCAAGCGTTTCAGAAGTTATCATCAGAGGCCCTACTCTGTAGCCGGGACAAGACCCTCGGATCTCGATGATATTTAACTACCAAAAAAATTAAAAAGAAAGCCTCGCTGACGCTCGCAATCGAATTATAGGAACAGCCCGATGCGGGGGTCGAACCCGCAACCTTGAGATCGCGTACTCGTAAGAGTCTCACGCTCTACCGATTGAGCTAACCGGGCGTGGCTCTTATTGGTTGAGAGCGGACGACTCAATCAGTGTACTGGAATTTGAAGAAGATTGCGTGAGACTGGCAGGTTTCTTATTACCTACTGCAATTGCGTTCGAGATTTTGATGAATTGCTTGGAGCTTCCCTTTTTAGGGTGTTGTCAAATTTCCACGATAGCTCCATTGTTAGAGCGGGGTCGTTGTCTATACGCCCTTTGTGTTGACGACCATGGCGCTTTTCTTCACCCGATAAAGTGAAACTCAGCTCACTTAAGTTTGTGAAGGCACCATCTAACCAATTTCCAGCCTCTGTGTGTATTCCAGGCTCATACCAATTTGAGTCAGAGACACCATTGAACGAGACAACTCCTGTACTAACACATTAGTAGTTCACAATGAATCCCAAGATCGAATGCCAATGCGGCTCTGTTCAGATCACAGCTTCACGCCCCCAACCAATCGAAGTATACTGCTGCCACTGCACCGAGTGTCAAAAACAATCGGCCTCAGCCTTTGGTACATCTGCCATCTTTCCAGCTGATGGAATGTGGCCTCTGCCTAAGAATGTTCTGTCCAAGGTCGGTGTGTGGAAGCGATCTACGGACACGGGAAATACCCTAGAGTGCTACTTTTGCAAGACCTGCGGCGTGAGGTTGTTCCATCGCAGCATCTTACCCGATGGCCAGGCAGAGCCTTTCTTATCTGTCAAGGGTGGTGTGGTTGAAGGGCTGAGTTGGGAAAACGTCTACCACATCTTCACGCGGAATGCTCGTGTATCTGTGCCTGAGGGAAGTTATCTTGGGGCGAAGGAAGCAAGGCACTAAACATCTCGAGGGTGGTGAATTTGAGCAAGCGTTGTAGTATATACGAAAGGTTACATTTTACGATATATTTCTATCCAACCCAGTTCAAACAAAAAATGAAGTAGAAGGACGTCAACACTATTTGTGTAGTATTATATAAGGGGTTGATGTTCATCGACTCGCGAATCTGGATGTTTTGAATGTGGAGTCATCAGGAATCCGCAATTGTCGGAGGTGTTAAAACACCATAAAGCCGATCCCCGTGGACCCATCTCCGACCGAAATTGAGCATCGCCGCATCGGGCCCCACAGTACTATCAAACCGTACCATCTTTTATTGCTGTTACCTGAATATCTGCAACGATGTCTTTATCGGCACTTGTAGTCCCAAGAGTTCTACCCAACCTTATCTATGAGTAGGGAGTTCCGAGAAAATATAATGAGAGAATGAAAATGGATATAAGTACCAGCTTGGCGCTCCCGTTCTGTCAATCAACTTGAAGATGTATCCCAAACCAATCCAAACAAACCACAATGGCAGTTCGAACACAACTTTTCCCACCTTCACCTACCTTTACCGAGACATCGGTCCCATCACTATCATCCAAAGTGTACATCATCACTGGTGCGACGTCAGGCGTTGGTCTGGAACTTGCAAAGATTCTCTACTCCCGTTCAGCGACTGTTTATGTAGCTGCGAGAAGCTCTACCAAGATCTCCACAGCCATCGAAACAGTAAAGTCGGCATTCCCAAAGTCGACAGGTCGCCTAGAAGCGCTATGCATCGATCTTTCTGATCTCGACACAATCAAGCCCGCGGCTCAAGCTTTCCAAAGGCAAGAAGCAAGGCTTGATGGACTAGTTCTCAATGCTGGTGTGATGACACCCCCAGAAGGTAGCAAGACTAGGCAAGGACATGAACTACAGATGGGAACGAACTGCTTAGGTGGTTACCTGCTTTCGCGCCTGCTTGAAGGGATGTTGTTGAGCACTGCCAAGGTCGCAGATAAAGGTTCTGTACGGGTCGTATTTCTTGCGAGTACTCTTCAAATGGGTACGCCTCAGGGGGGTCTTCTTTGGAACGAAGTGAAGCAGGAGCCGAAACTGAGCAAGGACCAGATGGAGAACTACATGATGAGCAAAGCAGGTAATTTGTTCCTGGCTCATGATACTGCCCAGAGGCTGGGCTCGGAAGGTGTTATATCTTTGGTAGGCTTTCATTTCTGAGCGTAAAAGATGCATCACTAATGACAAGCAGTCGGTTATCCCAGGATTCTTAAAGACTGAACTGCAACGACATATGCCAGCACCCGTCTCGTTTATGATGGTACGTGATGATGATGCTTTTTAAGGATAACAGCTGACTATATACAGGGCTTGATTTTCAGGGCTCCCAAGTTCGGGGCTTACAGCGAGCTGTTTGGATTGCTGTCTCCGGATATTACACACGCCAACAACGGCGCCCTGATCTTCCCGTGGGGCCGAATTGGCTGCATCCCAGATGACATGAAACAGTCCTTGAAAAGTGAAGAAGATGGTGGTACAGGTCTTGCGCAGGCTTTCGTGGGTTGGTGTGAAAGAGAGGTCAGTCGATACAAGTAATGCATGCGGGAGGGTAACATATTGCAATTTGCTTTTTAATTGAAATCTAGATTGTTTCATATGGGTATCATAATGTTAAATACACGCCAACGCCTTGTCATAAAAACACAATCTCCTCTCGTACTCTTTCTTTCATATGCCTCTGCAGTCCTTCACTGTTTTCGACTGACGTGGTTCAATCGAAAGTCGACAACTACTGGTCGATGATCCGAGATAAAGACGCCGTCTTCAAATAAATTGCTGAGAACAGCAAAAGATTTGAATTGGACTCTACTTGGGTCCTTGACAAAGATGTGATCCAGATCCATGTCGTCTTCTGGATTAACAGTGAACCCAGTGTATGTGTAAGTTGAATGCCCAAAGCGTTTTGCCAGTGGAGTAACATTCTTGACGTCGTTCATGGCGCTGGCGAGATGCTGGTACGCCGATTCGTCGGGGGAAGAGTTAAGGTCGCCACCAATAAAAACAGGTACATTTTCGGTTCCGTGCGTGGACCAATCTTCAGCCATCTCAGAAAGCATCTTTGCTGACATCTCGCGTGCTCGCTTGCCCTTATGGTCGAAGTGCGTGCACATGTACACCAGACGGTTTCCGGTGCTGATATGCTGGAACCTCGCGACCGTGACAATTCTGGGGAAAGCAGCATCCCATCCTCGAGATCCAACTTTTTTAGGTGTTGAGCTGAGCCAGTAGGTTTTCGTTTCCTCCATTTCCCAGACGGAATGACGGTAGAAAATAGGCGAGAACTCTCCTCTGTTGCCACCGTTGCGCCCTATACCGTAGTAATCCCACTCATCACCGAGATCTTGTTGAAGATCCTGGATCTGTGGATATGTTGCTTCTTGCATGCAAACAAGAGACTCTGGTCTTCCCGAGGTTTCGAAGTTTAGTTGAGAGACTAATCGTGGTCGACGGACGGGCCACAGTTCTTCGCCTCGCTGGGGGTGATTTGGGGCCAGACGGATGTTGTAAGTCATAAGCCGCACATCGGTCGTCCGCTCAAAAGGTGCCGCAGCCACAGCCATGGCGCTGGCCAGAAGAGTCATAAACTTCATTTTCGTTGGATGTTAAATTTCGTAAACGGCAGAGAAATTAGATTGCATTCGGGGCGAGTTTTATTGTTCCTTGAGAGGTGCAGCTGTTGAGGGGGGAGGGAATATGTGTTTAAACGCTGCTGTTAAGACTTGGCAGTAACGCACATATTGGCATCCATCCATGAAATGGTACTGACGCAGTTTCCAAGACGGAGCTTAGCAATTACAGTTTAGTATTGGGAGGGGGATCTATGACTTCTTGTATTCCATGTCAGGATTCCGGCAGTGTCGGAAGGCCGCTAACCATGGGAGAAACCATCCATTCATGACGATGACGCTGCTATCCACGTGTGGCCAAGTAAACCAGCAAGGTGATGTGATGGTGTCTCTAGCTCAGGTAGGTAGGTACTGTAGCTTTCTCCCTAGTAAAACTACTAACCTACTAACTGTACATACTGTACCTAAAAACTGACTAGATTCCTTACGCAATGCATCCCGGGCCCCATGTCAGTGGCGTGCAATCAATATTGCCATAGAGGCCCGTGATAAGTCTGTACTCCAACAAAAAAGCAAAGGCTGATGTGATGGTTGGATTCTTGGCATCGGAAGGTAGGTTGCATCTCCCACAAGCCGATGCCCAGTACTATCTAACCGACGCAATACATTGTGCACCCCTTGTAAAGTTTGAAGTGTTGCAGACCAGCAATCTTTCGAGCTTGTGTGTTTTACTAGGCGCTCGTCTAAGTTTTTACTTATTTGTTACAACAGTACATATTAAGTCTCTGTTGTGTTGAAAAATCTCTGGACTAGGTAGCATTTACGCTATCACACCGCATTGTCCAGAGGAGCTCCTCGTGTCAAGGTCACGCAGAAATGTAATCATCCAGTCAACATCAACGGATAACACACATGGGTATCATCCCTCTTATCTTGCTCATTTGTTGACCAAGACTGCCAAGACAAATATCTCTGCAAGTATCGCAAATCATTGACTGCCATTTAGCAACGGGTATATCCAATGGTCTACAATTTTCACTCAACACTCGTTCGTAGCGTTACAATGCCATGCCTTTTTTGCTTTGGGCACAAATTGTATAGCATTAAGTTATCAACGAGGCATGTTCCTCACCAAAGCTAATCTGAAAAGAAACTCAACGGTCCAATAGCAGCCAAATATTCGTTATTGTCCAAGTTTTTCGCTCAGCCGTAACAGATAGAGTTTACACTACAGAGAGGGGGACTTGAGAGCTTGCAATGGCTCATGGCACATCTCAGCCATGATTTACAGGGCAGGACAGGGATCCCTTTTTCCCCTTCAGGTACTCCATACCAACATCGGTTAAGGCTCCCCGCATGCACGCCAAGGAGCGGGTCAGAAGTACATATTGTAGGTATGTACAGTAATCACGGTGGAAGGACGTGGCAGAGCAGGGGTACGAATGCCCGCCTCGTCATCGTCCAAGAAGCATTGGTTACTGTTCGGGCGCCGGGCTTGATAACGTTCTCCGGTGCGGCCGGCCAAGGATTAAGAGGCCAATACTCATGGCAAGGCATGGTCAACAGAGTTAATGTTCAGCGGCCGTCCAGTGAAGTTACCTTGAACACTTAATGCTGATAAGCGGGAGCAAAGATACATTAGACAGATGTAACCAATGCCCATGAGCCAGCCCTGGACATTCCAAAAGCAATTCAAAAGGACCCTGACCTGCTATCTCGCATTGTCGATCCTATGTCTTAGTCCGTAGTCGCATTCTTACGGATGGAACCGAATGATACTGTTTGCAGGATTGAGGATGACATGCTTTCCTTTCCTGGGCAAAAAGACTCGTCACCCATCGCTTGGCCTGCGTGGGATGAAGCGACAAGTCACACTAGTTTATTCGCGAATCCTTAAACCTTGACCTTCCTTTCTAACTCGGCCTAACGGTATGGAGATAAGAGAGAAGGAAAAGGAGAAGAGTTTTCTGATGTTCAAATGCCACTCTCTAACAGTCCGAGTCTTTCCAACGAGCCAACAATTGGTTCTTAGTAGTCTGACTTGCACATTCAGACAACCTCATAAGGCATGTTTAAACTTTCCTCGAGATCTTTAAATGGTTGAACCTGGGACGACCGTTCTAAACGGTCTGTCAATGGAGCCTTTCGAAGGGAATAAGAACAAGGGGCACATATACAATCATCCACATCCATATATCAACGACTTCAAGCAGTAACATCACAGCAAGTCACTCGTCATTCTATATTTAATCAATGTAAATATCATCCATAAGCCTCATTCTTGCTAACCTGCAAGTCTACATGTTTCCAGCACATATAGAGCCTGGACTGCTGGTCATATCTAACCAGACTCATCGAAATGCTTACAGCAGATATCATCTCAAGCCGCGAGAGCCCTCGCAAAAGCCCGACTCTCACCACCTTCGACGACCTTGGCCACGGGCGTGAGGTATGCATCATTATGACCGCCCTCGGCCTGCAAATATCGTACATACGACTGCGCAACCTTGAGCCAGTTCTTCTTTTCCGCTGCGCTCGATCCACTTCCCTGCCATACCCAAATCGCCTTTCCGCCATCATCTAGCAGGAACACATCATCGCTCTCGAAATCGTCGTGAGAAATACGCTCGGCTTCCTTAACAAGACCGAACGAGAGCTGTCCTGAAGCGTCGCTGAGCCGGAATAGCTTCTTAGATGTCTGCTCCGCGGTGCGGGGCGTGAAGGGCTTCCGGCAGTGGAACCCGACTCGTGGTGTTTCGTCATTTCCGCCGAGCAGATCGACAATTCTTCGTGACCGAGACTCTGTCTGTGAGACGACTTCTACTTCGGAGTGTTTTGCGACGGTCATGTCGTGAACGATCTGGGCGGCCTTTGCTTTTTCCATAGGACTACAGTCCTTACCTTGCCAAACCCAGATCTTGCCACCAACATCTAGCACAAACACATCTGTGTCATCCAGACTCGTCCAAACAGGCTCGACTTCATGGACAACAACGCCATTGGCACCAGCGGCGGGGTTCTTAAACACTCGCAGCAAGGTAAGCGTTTCTTGCGGCTCCTCTTCCTCCTCCACATGTCGGAACCCTGAACGTACGCCGCCAGAGCGGATGGAGATACGTGGGAATAGGGCCAGGAAATCATCTGATGGAGATTCCTGAATCTCTCGGTGCTGAGTCGCTGCGCCCTTGAGGAACTCGTCTAGCTCAACCGTCTTGTAGGCTGCTGTGCCAGCCTCGTCCTGCGAGGTGTGCTGACCCAGCCAAAAGAAGACATCATGGACGAGCTTCTCAGTGCCGTCATTACCTCCGATAAGCTCTGAATAGAGAATGATATAACTGTCTCCGTCGTAGAATTGACCGTACTTTTCCTTTGGCCAGGGCACGATCTCGAATTGCTCAATGCGCCAGACAAACAGTCCAGGCTCGACACCAACTTTGCCATCATTCCATGCCGGCTCAGTGATCGCAGAGTTGTATTTCACCTGGTGATCAATATCGGTCCCAATCAGTTCCACGTTGCTGTCTTTGATATCGTATTCCTTGGGGTGAACGAGGCCTTGATTCGGTGCCATTCTTGCTTCGCTTTTACTGTAAACGAGAGTGGCGGAAGGTTGTTGTAGTACAGTTAGGCCGGCTGTTGTGTAATCAAATTCGGAATTGTATGGAACAAGGAAAACCGCCGCCTTTGAATAAGACCTCTTTTATGTGAGATTACTCAATGCGGGGAGATAATCTGTCCTGATTGGATCTTGCTTGGCAGGCTGATGACTGATCAGTGAGGCAAGCTTCGTTCCACGACGATCGGTTATTATTAGAACAAGCATGAATCAGATACGTGTTTGACAAGCTTGGGGCGCATGTCAGAACGCTCCTCTAATGGCATTATTTACTGCAAGCGGGTGAGCCCTCAATGTGTTAAGAGCGCAGGTAGTTCAAACAGTCTAGTTTATCTTGGTTAAAGCGGACCTTTTCTACAGTTCTACTCGGTTGATCTCTATCGAAGATTGTTTACCACGCTTCCTACCATGACAGCTACCTCACGATCCCAGTTCGCCTCTGTCTTTGTTCTTCCCTTAGATCCCGTCAATGCGCTATGTAACTGGGATCCCTTGATAACAGCCTGACGGATTGCGTCTCCAACCGTGTTCTTGTTCGTTCGTAGGGTTCTAGCCACGACGCCTCCACGGTTCATGATATCCTGCACACGTGTCGCAAGGCTGCTGGCCATGGTCCTCCAGAAGAATGAGGCAAGACTGCCTGTCTCGAGATATGCGAGAAGGAAATGGAGTAGGCTCGATTGGCTCGGCTGATTAGGGGCGGGCAGGAGAGGGTGGGCTGGCGGCTTTGTCGTGTCAAGGACAGCTTCGAGAGAGACTACGTTCTGACACTTGGCCATAACGTCAGACAAAGCCTTGTCCAGCGTTGGCAGTTGGCCCAAGGAGCGGGACAATGTAGTGATGCTCGCTTGTAATGCCGCCCTTATGTAGGTCTCCAAAGCTTGCAGAAGCAACCGCGGAACCCATTTATCAGCCTTCATACCAGCGGTTGGCGATAACAGGTAGAGTGTGGTCACGGCAGACGCCGTGCGAGCCTTGATCTCTTCAACCTGTGCGAAGGTCGAAGTCTGCTGGATCGAGAACTCGCGAATGATGCGTTCCGCCCGCTCGCGAACTGACCGGTCAATGGGGGTTATCACCGTATCCTGCAGGCTCTTAACAGCATCGACACGGTTCAGTCCAAAGCCTTCTTCGCCAGGACCTTTATGATCGAGAACCTCTTTCAACGACAGAATTGTGTAGGCGCATCGTACGAGAGCTCGATGGTCCTCCTTTCCTGAGCCATTGTCGAGCTCCGAGTGCTGGACTTCGAGCTGCCGACCAAGCTGCAAGCAACGTCCAACCGAACGACCAAGCTTCAGGGTCTCCCATAACCGCAGGGCCACAAGACGAACCTCGTCTGCCTCGGCATGTTTGTCGATCACTTCCTTCTCGAGCTGACGGTAGCTATCATTCAGGCTCTGTATCTGACCATCTAACTCCCCGACAATGTTTTTCGACGCTTGAGTCTGTTGCTGGGTATAGTCGAGAAGTGGGACAGCGGAGCGAGTCGTGAGAACATCAATATGCGAATCGATCTCTTGGGCGTCGAATAGAACACGGGATAGGGGTGTGGAGAGATCGAGAGGCGTATCGTTGGGGTTGTTGGTCGAGACAACGAGCGTATTCGCAAAAGAAGCAGGGGAGAAATCAGGGTCGAGGAAAGTTTCGTAGTCAATGTACGATGGTTCTTCGTCGGCTGTTGTGTCGGCGGCCATGATTAAAGACGAAGTCTGCAGGACAACTATTCTGTCTTGCTGTCAATGCGAGAATGGGACCGTTGGGGTTCACTAGGTTGGAGATATTGGCGCACCTGAGCTTAAACTTGTCAACTGGTCCCTGTTGGATGTTCTGGAAGCTTGCTGGCCTTTTCGGGCATCGCTCTCCCGCAGGTACGTACCCTGCACCTGATCGCGTCTTCTCACTTCAGGTCCCGTCGCGCACCTAATGAACTCGACGCAACGCAAGCTCTTTGACTTGGCGGCTCTGGCGGAGCCTGGCATGTAGCCCGGGATCGCGGGGCGAGGATTAGCGGGAGAAATACCAGGGCCTGGCATAGCAACCAATCAAGTGGAGTGAAAGAGCTTGTTACAGTGAGGTCATCATAGGTGCATGGATACTAAGAGTGGATTCTAATGCACCGAACACCGGACAATAGCATGATGAAGCTGCAAGATGTTTATACTACATTTCAACGACCGCGAATTATGGCGTTTTGAGGACTTTGTGGTTTGAACAATTTAGAGCCTTTCTTAATAACAGACTTGCACGTTTTTCTTCTGCGTCATCTCATTTCATAAATCTCCTGTGTCCAACCTATTAACTTACCAACCTATCCGCCGTAGTATGAGAGAATTTCAACAAGCAAAAACGGACCGCTCGGTGTCTCCACCTCCACACCCACGGAAATACGTACCCAGAAAAAAGATGACTGCCGTCCACTCAACCACGAGCCTTTTCTCCATCGCAACGGCATGCCCGGCACCCGTCGATCCAGCCAGCCATTGCCATCCAACGACATACATTTGTTTTTCTCGATCTCCTCCCTCCGAATTTACTTCTTTCTTTTTCCTTCCTTCATCTCGACGTTGTCTTATCTCTTATCGGTTGAGATCATCGTTGATTTGAGCCATGTCTGATGCATTCTGTTGTTGAATCGCCTCTTGCATCTTGACTGATAACTTTCCATCAATTCCTCAAGGGCAGTCTCACAGACGCAATTGCGTTGCGTCTGCACGACACGGCATAAACTGAAGATTCTCCCCGGGTCTTCCGCTTGCAGTGTGCACCCCGATCATCCGATACGACCGAGATACGAGTCGGCGCAAATACAAATAACAACTCTTTCGCATTCGCCTCGATCATAATAATAACCACCCACAATGGACGCCCTGCGCGAAGCCTTCGCCCATATCTCTGCTCGCGCCGTGAGTGATTGGCCGGCAGGTGACAAGGGCAACAGCAGTGACACTATCATCTCCAACGTGCACTTCAACCTTACCACCCTCAAACACTTCAATTACACACTCTACAGCAACAATACTATCTCCAATAACTCCAAATGTTACCTGACTTTCGACCCCTACACCCCAGACTATGTCTTCCCGAACGGCTCGTGGACCAACGCTACCAAGTGTTATAGCGCAATCGAAAACATCAAGACCCGTGGCTTTGTAGGCATCGGTTTCGCTGTTGCTTTCGGAATCGCCCTTGTACTCAACCTCACTGTCCTGGCCAAGCATGGAAAGATTTATACTCCTCGTGATTCCCGGTTTTATCCCGTCGGCCGTCGATGGCAATGGTATTGGGCACTATTCACCGCTGCGGCTGCTCTCATCAGTCTCTTCGTTGGCGTTGACATAGATCGTTACTACCTCCAGGAATTGCCTATCACTGTCAACGTCTTCTTTTGGTATCTCTTGTGCATGGGTACTGTCGCCCTGACATGGGAGGCTGTTCGACATTGGGGCTCTTGGCAAGAAAGGAAATTCGTTGATCCCAATCCTTTCATTGTAAAAGATGATGATCGCCGCGCCAAGGTTGAATTCTGGCTGCCTCTATGGTTCTATCTTTGGCTCTGGCTGAACTTCTTCATGGTTGTTCCTCGCAGTTGGAAGTTTACGCAGCTGCAGCACTCGGAGGAGCAGACATTGGCAAAGGCGGTCCCAGGAGCAACAAGCACACGATTCAAGGCTGGTGCTTTCTGCCTTGTTGTTGCATGGCTCACCATTGTCTTCTCTCTTCACCACTCGATCAAGCACTACAAGCCTCGCCACCGCGGCGTCTTCAACCGCGCTGTCGGCTTCCTTCGATATGTGCCTTTCCGTTTCTGGCTTATCTTGCCCCTGTCAGCAGCTACCATTGCATACCAGGGCTTCATCTCTTGGGAATTCGATTATTCTATCGTGAAGTACAACGGCAACATTCCTGTCATCTACTGTTGGGGCTTCCTGCCATCCCTTCTGATACTCTTCATCCAGTACTTCTATGGTTTCTTCTCACCAAACGAGGATAAGGAACTCGTCAGACTACGACGTGAGCGCGGCGAGATGCTCGATCGTGAACTGGGACTTGTCCACAAGCCTGCCTGGTGGAAACGCGTTAGGGGCGACCATCTGCTTACCTTCAAAGACAAGCTCACCCGCAACGTCCACGAGATTGGCGGTGGTCGTGCCACAGGCCGACGTATTGAGGGTGATGCGGAGCGAGACCTTCGTGAGGAGGCCTTGGCTGCTGCCCATGACGACGATGGTTTCGAGCTGGGCCATATGCATCGTCCTCTTGACGCTGCCAACAATCCTCGAGTGGATCGTGCCGGCGCTGCTTCCATCTCCTCCAATGCTTCGCGGTTGTCATACGTTCAACCCTACACTGGTAAGAGCGATCGTCGTCGACATGAGCGTAATATGCAAGCCGCCGCCAGTATCCTCTTCCCCAATAGCCTGGCCGAGGAGCGTGCCCGTCGTGAAGCTCAGCTTGGCCTCGACGGCCCGGCGCCTCCTCCTTATACCGACGGCCAGGGCCGTGGCCGAGCTCCCGGGAGACCCGGATCTACCGGTCGCAGCAATAGTACCGAGACAACCAACTCTATCACGGCTCCTCCACAGCAGGTTAAGAGTATGCTGGATGTCTAGGAGCCAGCATCTCGGAGGTCTCGATGCCAGTTGTCGCGTAAGATGAAGTCTAGAATTCAATCACTTCTGTATGTCACGTTGGATACAACGCAACAAGCGTCTATGTTATTCACATAAATAGGCAGTTGGATTTACAACGCGGAGTTTCTTTATGGAGATATCTTGCCATAGTCATTCGCATTATATACCTACATAGGCCATCTATGAACCTGTACGAAAATCGATACGTTTTAATGATACACATTCACTCAATTTCCCGATCCCGTCCGTCTGCTACTTAATGAATCGCCTCTGCTGCGTTACTCACGAGGAAGAGACAAAGAGAATGGTTAAATCTCCATACTCGCGTATTATGGCCCGCTACGTTGACTGGTTGTCTGATGAACTGTAATGCTTCTGTATAATAACCCTTCTGTATTTTCCCGCCACGTCTCAATACCTCAAGTGTGAAGATTGATGGCTGTCCGAAGTACCTAACGATTGTGTCTCTACAATAACTCGCATTTATTGATGTTAAAATGAGGTGTATTCAATTCGAATGTTGCGGAACTCAATCAGTTACCCTAGATCATAGCATGTATAAGTACGTGATATAATTTTCTCAAGCTGAAACATAAATCACTCCGGGCTCATTTTACTAAGTGTCGAATATGGCAAAGTTCCATCGACATTACTGCCGTGGTTCCGAGCGCAATGACTGTTGCACCGCGATGGCTGGGAAGATTGAAGAATTTCTCTCAGCCAGGCTATGGCATGAAGCATCGCAGGTATGATCGTCGAGGACCCTTGCGATCGACACTAGAATCGTCATGATGTCAGTTCTTACTACATCTGGAGTTGCCTGCTTAGTCTGCAGGACAATCACATGCGGGGGACAGATCCCCCAGCTGAGGGCGATAAGCTACTTGGCGTTGATCGCGGAGCCTCAGAAGCAGGTCTGGATGAAAGAAGCTGCAAAGAGTGGCGTCAAAAATCCATCATCACATTGGGCTCGAAAACCGAACTAGCCCGACTTGCAGCAGGACTGTCGCCTCCGCAAAGGTGCCCTTTATCAGGCGTGAAAGGGCAGCAGGGTTGTACAATATTGGGAGCTGTCAAAATCCCCGAATGGGGCGTCACCTTCAAGGTAGTCCGTCAGCACGAGCACACCGACATGGATATACGGACTAGAACCGAGAGATGGGGGATGGCAACATCGGGACTGGACGGTGGAAGAAAGAAGGCGGAATTTAGAGCTGTCAAATTTGGCCTACACTGCACTTCCGCACAACAGACTATGCAATATGGATAAGCTTCGATGTTGCACGAAAAGATCGCGAATCGAATTATGAGACTTTTGACGTACATACGTCCATGCGTTTGCGCACGCGAATGAGGATGCCTGCATAAAAGGCCCTTGAGTGCATGCAGTCATGATACGTAACAGCACCTCTAGGTCATATTGTGTTGGGATCAGGTCGGGTCATGAACCCGACTCAAAAAGAAAGGAAACCCATCATCCCAGTGCAGTTAGCAAGCTGCATCCATCAAGATCCAAGCTCAGGTTCATCGCTTGATCTGATCTGAGAGTCAACTTCAAACGTCAATTGCTGTAACTAGCGAGGCTGAGGACCCAGAGACATATGTTTAGAGGATCCACCAGAGCGACGACCAAAGGTTATAGGGTTTTGGGTTTGAGTATAAAAAAGCGGTGTAGGAGCAAAGGCCCGAACGAGAGAGGTCGAAGACAAGACGAGACAAGTTCAGGACAAGACAGGTAATGGGCAAATGTTGTGGATCTCTATCGGGCAATTGAACAGGCCCACTAGTATGTGGCTTGGAACAAAAACCCAAGACATCAATCAACACGAGATCGATGGGTTTCTCGTAATGGCTGATGAGACAATTGGAAACTCATTGAATTCCAGAGCACGCCGAACAGTGAATGTACGAGGTCGGGAAAATAGGCGGGTCTATCTCAATAACTCGACCAGTCAGCAACGTACTGAATAGCAATGAACGCAGTGAGAATTCGTGGCAGGATCAGTCAAGTTGAAGTCCCTTGCTTCACCGGCTGCCCACCTGCCGTAGTCTACCGACCCGTGAGTGGTATTCCCCTGCCTGTGGAGTCGTCACATGGGTGTGGTCGGAATGGGCGGGCGCGGGGTTCACAGCAAGTCTCCCAAAGAAGAGTCATCAACGCCTGTCGTCAACATTCAGTTGGTGTACTGAAGTACGAGCCAGCACATGCGGGTTAGGTCTAGGGTGTAGTGTGGCATCCCTGAGAGACCATGTTACTCTGGTGGATAAGTCTGTCGTCAACCTGCGCCGTGCCTTGCATCTGGTGGCATGATTGGAGAGCGGGCCAAAGGCTAGGACGAGGGCTCAGACAGTAGTCCAGGAACGATCAAGGCACCGTACATATCGATTGAGATAGTTTGATATCTCGTGTAAACGATATGGTGTTGCTTCTGCCGAGCAAGCACTTTGACAACCAAATAGTGTGGAAAAAAGCGGCTGTTTCCTAGCAACCAGCAGTTTAGCAACGACTACTATGTAGTAAAAGGCGGTAAGTTAAACTGTGGCTCATCCATTCCAGTGGGATGTCTCGGACGAATCTTTATGTGTCAGTGCTATTTCGGGATGATATCTGAATTCCATCAGGAAAATTGTTCCTGGAAATAGGAATTGGATGTCAGTTCACTTGGAAGGAGACTCGTTGCCAACAACGCCAGCCGAACTTACATGATTAACGAGTCGCACGATTGAGTTGAAGAAAAGACCCTCAATGTTGATCACCGCCGCCAAGTGGAGCTGTCATGGTGAGGAGGCGCAAACGGCGGCTGCTTTAGAAGCGGCTGGTTGCGTTGTTTTAGCGTATGCAGGTCAATTCTCGCATCTCCTCTGTCGTGATCCCTGATGCATCTGAGAGAGGAACGGCGTTAGGCGGAAGGATAGAGGCGGGACGGAGGCTTGTGGGAATGCACGAGTTGCCCGATTCAACTTACCAGGTACCCGAGAATGCCGAAACCAAGAGAGAAATTTAGCCACGATATGGTGATTGATACTTCCGTAGAGGAAAACGAGTAGAAAGAGGCTGAAAGTCTAATGGCCACCGCCAACTGACTGGATTGCCACCAACGATCCCGGTACCAATAAAAGCGTAGAACAGGCATAATATTCCATGGCTTTGTTGATTACCCAAGACTGAGGTGCCTGGCATCATAAACATTTTCAAGATCCCTATTCGTGATCAATACTGTACATGTATTTGGCGAACAAAGAGGACAAAAGACTCAATGGATGTGCATTAGCGATAGCGTTGCAGGCCTGCAGCGTTTAAGCCAATTGAAAGTGCGAACAACGAGATCATCGGAGGTGTCGATAAACAAGGGAACCCTGAATCATGCAAGTCAGTGGATTGCAAGAAAGGCAGTAAGAAGATCAAGGAGGTGTGAATAATAACACCCCGAACCTGGTAGTGGGATGTATCAGAAGATGCTCTCTTTTATCTTCGCTATACTCAAAGGAGCGTCTCGAGTGTTCATCTTTTTCTGACCATCTGCATCCCACTCGTTCAAGGATCTCTTATCGATACAGGGTCACAGGACGCTTTGATGACGGGAAGGAGGGGCGATGTGCATGAGGGCAGGAAGGGGAAGGCTAGAAGGGAAGCATAGACGGAGGGGGTGGGGTAAAGCACTAAGGTTACCTTACCGGTTCATGGCGGAGGGGTTCAAGACGGAGTAGGCACCTACCTACCTACCTCTGGCATGGCATGGAGGGGTACTTACCTCACTTGAGACAGAAGATACTCGGTACTATACTGCCTGCCTCTTCTTAGCGGCTCCATTATCGAAGAGCAGCAGCATTAGTCTCTTTCCAAGACTGACAGCTCATAAGCACCACCGTTTCGAAATGAAAGAGCAAAAAGCACAGCACAAACGGAAATGGCCGCCTCGGGAAAAGAAAGCATCCAGGACCGGCTGCGCTGGTCTGGTCTGGGTTAGGGAAGTCTCACAGGGACGGGACCCTTCAGTTTACGTCTGGTAGGTATGAAAGCTATGGCTATGGCAATGGCAATGTATACGCCCGACAACAAGCCACCACAAACCCTAGAAAGATTCTCCAGAAGGACGCCAAAAGTCAATTTCAACCGGCCGCCTCCGATCTCTACCAGGCCATGAAAAAGCCACAGATGAGCAATAGTATGGTGAAGTTGCCAGTTGAGCACATCTCCAGGTATCAGCAGAAGTACATGCCTTCCAGCTGCAACGATCTGTACGATCTCTCCTTACCGCATACTACAAACCATCAGTCATTGCGGACGACCAGGACCTTTCCATCTACATATCAGGTGGACAACTTGTGAGCCCCGAAGCAAAAATGCATTCCAAGTGCAACGTCTGCCCGAGCTTGCAGAAACGCAAACGTGAGACATATCACTCTCTACACGCCTCGGTTCTATGCTGTGCGCCTCTTTCAACGTGGACGGATGGGGCATGAGCCCTGGCTGACTTCGATTCGAGATCTTAATGCATCGTCTTCGGTATGACGATATTTTATAAGCCAGGTTTAACCTTGATGCCATACTCACTTTTCTAATTTTCCAGCCTTCCTAGCGGGAGACGAGTTTTAGTCGCTAGGGTTTGGTATAGACGGGTTGAAAGTGTCTAGTGTTGACCACCACCCACTTAGCTAGCCTCAACTAAGAAAGCACACACCGCCGTGAAACACAAGCTCTTACATGCAAGCAAACATTTTCGAGGTTCTTGCGGACTAAATTCGCAAGCATCGTTCGACCTGCATAGAGTGTCGCTGCCACGTTCACCACCATGGCAAAGGCGTGGGAGAACTAGCATCTGCTGGAAAGGAGAGCACCATACCACAGAACCTCCAGTGTGTCATACAAAGTCAGCATTGAATTAGGCCTGACTTATGTACGGCACCTTCGGGATCAATAGTGAGCCTCACGCTGCTGACTACCAGAGCCTGTTACTTGGGCCGTTACGCGTTGTTCGTAGTACGTCCATGTATGTGTCTTTGCGATACTTGCGCCCAAACGGTGCCAGGGCTCTGGGTCTCGAAGACTGAACGCGCGCCTTGAGCTTTTGACCCCCGAAGCCCTTGTTGTTGGTCCATCTTGAGCCACCGTCTGGCTTCAGACCGCAACATTGGAAGCGAATGACGATCCAGCAGACATCTCAGCATGCTGTTTTCTTTCTTTCTTTTCTTTTCTTTTCTTTTTGTCGAGGAAAGCATTATGAGATGGTTGCACATTGCTTGGATATAGCTTACCTCTCTCCCCACACTATGTTCATCTTCGACCTGAATCTCAAGCCCACAGACCTGTGGGATCCAGGCACCATTATGGCTCCCAACCTATCATCAGTCGAGGAAAAGCAGCAGATTTTGGACATTAGGGATGCGGCGAGGGGTATAAATTGAACCAAATTGCACGGACAGCGGCCACCTAGATGACCCATACGACACGCTGGTTGGTAACAGATATTCCTTTGCGGTCTGACATAGACTCAAGGTATTCAAACCATCATGATCTGATCCACCACAAGCGTCCACGGCAACCAGGAACAAGGCTATCAAAGAATCCCTACAGATTGATTAGAAACAGGAACCGTATTTTAATATCGGTACGGTATGTAGAGACAAGCATGGGGCTGGTCGGCCAGGGACGGCTTCGCTTCGAGTCAAGCACAGGTTTTTTTTCTTTTTTGGTTCACCTTGCAGTTGGTGCGAGGTTTATTTTTACCATCGTACAGCGGCAGATTGGGGTCCTCTAGTGAGTCAAACTATCAAAGCGCCGCCTACATACAACCCTCGCTGACATGGCTACTCAGGCCCACCCAAGGCTGAGAAACCAACCCCTCGCATGTATGCTGGCCCTAATTCGGTTGACGATGTCGGGAAACCTGCTCCAAGGCATGGACAGAGGCTGGTCCGCCCACGGGCTTTGACCAGAAGGTTATTTTTCCACCGCTCGACTTTGGGATATACGGTAGTAAGATGTATCATTTTGCTCAAATCTGATAGAAACAACCCATCCACGGGCTGGTTACCTCAAGTTCATATCACCGCCGTTGGTCAGGCTGGTCACCGTCAGCTTGCTTTACCACTAGCTTGCAGTTTGTTGGTTGATCGAGCTGCAACGCTTGCAGGGCTATGCCTAGCATGGGTCATATCAGGTACATGCTGGCGCTATGTACCTGGCCCGCCCCCTGCTCAGCAGTGCAGATGACCTGTACCTGACGTCTCTGACTGGCATGAGTTGTTGTTCTGTGTGCCCTCAAACAAGAATTATTCAGCAAGGTGCTGTGCGACTCCAATCATTTTGCACAGGCTGTTTGATGCTACTGCTGGATATTGGACCCGCGCGCCTGGGTACGACAGGTACTCACGTTGTTCTTACTTGCTGCAATTCACCCACACCCTTCTCAAGTTTTGGTTATTGTACTGTACCTAACAGTCACCGCTCCAAATACGGAGACCTCTATCCGTGACAAGCATCGACTCATCCTGCTACACGCTCTCCACCAAAGCCGGCGGTGCCTTGCCCTGTCAGGATTTCCCACGAGACAGGTCAAGCTGTGGTCGGTCGCAAACTGGCAAAGCGGAGACAGATGGTTGTTGGCGCCGTATGAACCGAGCCCAGAGCTCCGCGCCCAGCGAAACTCAAGACTGATGGCACCCAGTGCCAGGCTCGATTTACAGCCAGCTGGAGCCTTAGAGGATTAGGTTCTCGTCGGTCTTCCCACCTGCGGTGATCCGGGTCGATGAGCATGACAAGAATAACGACAACTGTGTGAGGTGGCTGGCCCCTAGAGTGATTGGTCGGGCAACGCGACTAACAAAGACTCCGTCCTAGTGTAAGGGAAACAAGAGAGAGTTGGGCGACTCGATCCATGCCGCCATGCATCCATCCCGGATCCGGACTCCACAGAGAGAATCGATTTGGAGTGGAAAAGCAACCATAGACATACATCATCGCCACGCTTGCCCCTGCGGCCCTGCCACTTTTTCTCTCTGTGCCCCTGTCTTGGACTTAGCAGTTGCAACCGTCAACCTTTTTTTATTATTATTTTTACTTCTTTTGCGTCACGTACGTTGGGGTTTATGTTCTCACTGCCGTTTAACTTACAGTACGTACAATTTCAACTTTTGCTTTTTGGGCAATTTGTTGACGAATTTAAGCTGAAACTACCAAGCGTGGTGTTGAAGAAGACACAGATCACGTTTGATCGAAAGGGTCTGACGGACTGTATCACTTCCACAGCTGTCAGCCAGAAAACATTAATTCACCTCGTTTTGGTCCGTGTCGCTTGATGGATCTAGGCCCTGGCCTTGGCTCGCTTGCATCACCACTACGCACGCCTCCCTCCCCCGCCGGCATTTCGCACGCTCTGAGACGAGCCTTAGCACGTCGTGGGTACTGCGCTGTAGGAGTCTGAGAACGCCTCTGTTCATTCTCTTACAACACTCTCACACGCTCCCTCTTTTTTTGCATCCTCATTGTCTCTCCTCTTAACCCCTTACATATCATTCCATCCCTTCAACCTACTGGGATCAGCCTCCAGTCTTGACCTGTTTCGCCCAGTGTGTGCGTGCCTTGCTACCCTCTGACCCCTCCGGAATATTACTTCTTATCTCCATCTCCCCCCAAATCTTTGGGAACGTGCCTTTGTCCTCTACGGGGTTGCCTGCATCTGGCTATCATAACCCGATCCACGCCGCCTGCTGAGTCCTTCCGATTGTCTTGCATTTCTCAGCCCCAGTAAGACTATCGGCGTATGCGAGTGCAAATAACGCAATCCCGGCACCTCTATATAACCGTGGATAACGATTACCCGACCGACTTCTCGTACCTGTGCGACCAGGAAGTCGCACCCCTACGGGCATCTTTCTCGCCCTCTTCCGAAAGGTGACTCTGCGCAACGGCATAAGCATCATTAGCACTTGTAGTATTGCAGCCGAATATCGATATCGACTTCTGTCGCAATGGCGGCCGCTTTCCGACCAGTGAATTCACCGCTGGCAATGACTGTTTCCCGAGACGACGTCATGGGTCCATCGTCTGCAACTCCTCGACCCAACACAGCTCCTCAATCACACCCATCAAGACCCGCCGATGATGGTACAACCCCGACGAGGGCGACGTTTAACATGGCCAGTCAAAAGCCCCTTCCTTCGAGCCCATTTCCACAAGGCATTCAGGTACCCGAGCAACCACTCAAACCGAAGATGCCTCAGCGTCACGACTCGCGGCATTCGAACAAGTCAGGCGACTCGGGGGATGTAGATATGGACGATTCTGATGGCGAGACTGGTACTATCGACGATGGCGCTGGATCCGACGATGAAAGTGTTGGGGCAGATGGACCACGCTCTAGCAAAAAGAAGAAGTCGCAGCGCTTCTACTGCACTGACTACCCTCCATGCAACCTTAGCTTTACACGCAGCGAACATCTGGCCAGACATATCAGGTTTGTCGAGGTTCACCTTTTCGTGATTATCGCGATGCTGACCACTACAGAAAACATACGGGTGAACGTCCATTCCAGTGCCACTGCTCACGCCGCTTTTCGAGACTCGACAATTTGAGGCAGCACGCACAAACGGTCCATGTCAATGAGAATATTCCCATGGATTCATTAGCGGCAACAGGCTCCCGGTTCCAACGGCAAATGCGCCCTGACCGAGTAAGACAAGCTGGCAACCGAGCAAGAGCATCGACAGGCGGCAGTGCTGGCGGTCCCCAACGCGGGCATTCCAAGTCACTTTCGACATCAAGCATCACCAGTGTAAGCTCGGTCGGCTCGGCCTACAGTGTTCAAGACGTCAGGCGGCGACCGCCTCCTTTAGTTATGGCTGATCCTCGATCACGACTATCGTTTGAGTCGTACCGAAGTTCTATGGACGGCAACTTGCCCCAATATCGACCCGTTTCTCCAAGTGAATTTGGAACCCCCACTTCGTCGACTTTCTCAACCGGACAGAGCAGCCCTCGATGGGGACCGGGCGTTTCTTCCCCAGCAACGTCTCACTCACGATCTCACAGCATGTATACCACAGGCTCTCATACACCAGGTCGCCGCCTGAGCGTTCCGTCTGGAAACAATCCTTTCCAATCTCCCGGCGCACTGCCAGGCCGACCGATGATGTATGGACCTAATTCTGGCCCTGTCAATCCTTCGAATGTGGGTGCTCCTCCGCCGACCAGTAATGGCATCCCTTCATCCCCAATATCCGCGACCTCGCAATGGCCACGTAGAGAGTCGTTGTCTGAAAGCGATTGGCGTCGAAGAACTTGGCATCCAGACAGCCGCAATATCAATGGGAACCCAAGTCAGCTAAGCTCCGTTGTGAATCAGTCCTCCGTCCGTCCAAACCCGCCGCCGCCGATCGCGAACCCTTCCAACTCCCAGCCGTCCTTCCGCCTGCCTGGTATTGAATCCTTCGACCCTCTCCCGCCTCGCCCTCCTACTCCTTCCAGAAGACAACCTTCGCCGATGATGGTTGATGCGGAAACCCATATGCGCGCTAGTTATCAACCACATCTGCCAGAGACCCCGCAGGACGAGAGACGGAATCTTAACATGTACGACGCTAGTATCCAGCGTGGGCTCAATCGCCTTGACATCAACCATAATACGCCTCCCCGTGATGGCGCTGGCTCGTGGGCTTCCGAGGCGAACAAGGCGGTTCAGGCTCAGGCCGAACACGTGCGACTAAACCCTCCCACTGTCCGCTTTGAGGAGCGACCCCCAGTATACCAAGGACCCAAGCCCACATCGGCACCACGATCTCTGCATCACCACACCATGTCGGCGCCGTCTATCACCACATCCAGAGAAAACAAACGTCGGGGCTGGTACCATGGACCTGTGGCTGTCCAAAGAGATGGTAGATTGCCACAAGAGCAGCAGGACCCTCGGTTGGCGCATGTCGACCGGATGGTGCACCCCAACTTCACCGGCTTTAGCGGATTCCCGTTAAAAGAAGCGCCACCGCCTCCCCATCAATATCACCATGCTCCGCAACAGATGACTCCTCAGGCTCAGACACATCAGCAACATCAGTATCAGCAGTCCCAGCAGCAGCAGCAGCAGCAGCAGCAGCAACAACAGCAACAGCAACAGCAGCAGGGGCGGCCGGGCAGCAACGGCTCTCTTGGACGGCTTGAAGCATTGGTTGCTGTCGCAACGAGTGAAGGGTCAACCGCTAAAGCGTATTGATATGGAAGGTCTAGCTTGGGTGCAGGATTGCTTCCAGTTAAGCAGTCATCTTTTCCACACATATCTTGCTTTAAATTGTATCCTGTCGTTCTGAGACGGCAATGATTTGAACGAATTTACGACATATTTCCTTGAACTCGATTCGTCTTGGTTTTATACCCGGAAGCGGAAACGAAGCACGTTACGGGCATGACTTTGTTGCATGATACACGAACATGACTTATTTATTTTGTTTTCACCACAAACTCCCTACTCTGAAATTTATCCTTTCTTTTGAATACGAACGACAATATTGATGACATCCCGGCCCGACGGGTCGCTCAAGCAGCCGATATACACTTCAGCACATCAACTCGTTCGGATAGTCGGAGTCTGTGAGGCAAACTGATCTTGCTAGATGGCGTTCCTGCCATGAATTTCTTTTATTGTTTTCATCGAGGGTTTCTTGGCTCATTTCTCCGTTGGACCGAGCACCTTCCGCAACGGATGGACAAGGATGTCCTATCGACACAACATCCTGACAATTCTTAGAATGAAGCAGCTGTTGTTACACTACGTTGTCGAGCTTGGATATACTTGACCTGCTTTCTCCCATCATTGCGATAGCAGAGTTGCCCTTGTTGAGCGCGTTTTCCGGATAGGGTGTTGCAAGACGTTTTCGGACACATATATCGCTAGCGGGAATGGAGGATGGGTTTGAATTCGATACCCTATGGTTACAGCGTTTTCTATTGGCGTTTATCAAGACGATTGGCTTAGACTTGTTTCTCAGGATTTTTATGACCTTTTTTTGCTATGGTATAGTTGGTTTGGCAATGGAGTTTCGGCTCTGTTTACAGATTGATGAAGAGGAGGAAGGCCAGTTTTGACGCTTATGATGATGTCTCATATTTATGATAGTATTGCCCAGTCTTAAAACTGGGTTGTAATGAAAGCTGAGTTATGACCTATACATACTTGACGTACCAGGTGACATGTACGTAAGCTGTTCGGATACTACAATCGCAGTCGCTGTCTTTAAAGTGAAAATCCTGACCAGCGGCATCGCAGATCATTTACTTAGATCTATTTGCATGGATGTGCTAGGTTACATCGAGCTTAACGTCCAGCTACCGATCCAGTTTCTGTTCTGTTTTGGGAAGTTGGCGTGTATTGCTTATATAGGAAAGACGGAGTAGAAGCACAGTTGGTGTAGCAGTTGTATTCGGGGGTTTAACGGTATATATATAGGTAGGTAGTTTGTGTCTGCGTTTAACGAAAGACATGACTGTGAAGGCCATCGATCTCCCGCCAAGCATTGACATATACATGTAACATACTGCCAAAATGGACTACGAAAGAAGAATTCAGAAGGAATATATAGAAAGACATGAGGAATTAACGGAAGTTAGCCTCCGCTATTTATACAGCAATAAAGTGGTTCTTTGGAGTTGAGTGTCAGATTCGAGAGCTCACATTCGCTTAACAAAAGCTCCGGGGCTGACCTGGGTTAAAGTGACGTCGTGGATACATCATATATAGGCAAAATGTCGTCGAGTCTATCAATACCATGACGGGTCATGTATGTAGGTTACTATTACTGTTTGCCCCTCACGCTCTAACAGTAAGGGCAATGCCTGTTGCTGATCTTTGGCGAACGCCCAACTTATCGCATCATTAGCAACTCATAATCTCGCACCGCCATCTGACCTTGCACCACTCACAGTCTCACGCCCACCACTTCACCGAGATAGACCGATTCAGATGGATGATAGTGCAGCTTCAGGTCGACTACGTCCCCTGCTGCCGGGTCCAACTCGTGATGACCCTTCTGGCCCAAAGCCTCCCTTCAAACTGAACATTCCCAAAAGAACTTCTGTCAAAACCGCCTGCCAATCGTGCAGGCAGCGTAAGGCAAAGGTGATACGATACCATAGTTATGATCTGTGGCTGGACTTCTCTCGCTGACTTGAATCAACAGTGCGATGGCCAAAGACCGAAATGCTCGGCTTGTGTCGCCGGTGGGCGTGAGTGCCATTATGCCAGTCACCCTCTCGAAGCCGAAGCTGCAGCTTTGAAGCGGAAGCATGAGAAACTCCAGGAGCGCATGACTGAGCATGAAAATCTTTACTCGTCTCTCCAGACGAGAGACTCTCACGAGACGGATGAGATTCTTCGAAGGATACGTGCTGGACAGGACGTCAAGACTGTTACAGAAGACATTCAAGGAGCAAGTTCGACCAAGCAGAACAACACGTCCGCGATATCCAGACAGCATATGAATCCTCTACTGCGTAACGATAGTGCCAATACCTCGACCAGTGCGACTACTTCGGGGAGCGCTAGTTCGCCTACTTTCTCTGCAGCTCGTGCGAGCTTTTCTCAAACACAACAGCCCAGACTTACAGCTCCGTAAGTGACTAAGCTTCAAATCTAGTAAAATTATGCGTAAGTCTCCTGACAAATTTCAGAAACGATCATCCTGTCCATATGTTTGAGGAGGCCTGGCGGGACAACCAACAAAGGCATTCAGAGGATGTATTCGTCGACATTCCAGGATACACTCTCCCACTCTCACGGTGGACGAAAGCATATCAAGACGACAAGCTCTTAAGCCACTTGATGTTGCTATTCTGGGCATGGGATACTGTATGCAACCGCATCATCGACCGAACTATTTTCGAAGAAGATCTCAAGAACCTCGATCCCACGACCACAGGCGCACCTTCAGAACTCCGCTTCTGTTCACCATTTCTCGTCAATGCTCTTCTAGCCGTCAGTTGCGTATGTAGGCTGATCAAGGTTCAATTGTGTAGTAGTCCAATCTCTGACTGACTGTGAGACTGTAGCTGTACTCTACGAACTCAACAACATCCAGCATACCAGACGAACCAAGCACGAGAGGTCGAGCATTCGCCCAAGAAGCTATACAATGCCTAGAACTTGAAGACACGCGCCCTTCGTTACCAGTTGCACAAGGCCTGGCGCTGTTGTACGTGTATGAAGGCGCTTTGGGCGATGGAGAAACAGCGCTGAAGCTTCATAATCTCATGCAGCAGCGCTATATGGCGCTTAATCTCGATGATATCCAGCGTTCAACCGACACAGCAATCGCTGGCTCGAGACAACGTGCCGAAGCGCATGCTTTATCCTGGATCCAATGGGGATTCTACGTGTGGGACTGGTAAGTGGTCTATTCATTGTGCGAGTCAGTTTGGCTGACACATGGTTCAGGAAGCCAATGCACGGCCTATGTCGTCGTCTTGTGATAAAAAGACCTACACGCGAAAAGACGTGGCAGGAAGACGGGGCACCGCTGAACAGAAAGGAGAACGCTGAATATTGGTGGTTCCCATATCCGGTGTCCGTAGCTCCCCAACGGTCACTGAAACGCGAGATATTTGACGCCGAGTGTACTTTCACGGAGATCACGGAAGAAGTCCTCGAATTCATCATCCCAATGGAGCAGGGTGTTTCGCCGTCTTTCAACGCCGGACGGGCGGTCGAGTTGTACTCTAAACTAATGGAGTGGAAGTTCTCATTACCGGAACCTCTCAGAGCTGAGAATGCGGTTCTTCCCGCTGCTATACTACTGCAGTAGGTATTCCAACAAAGCCGGAGTCTCGGTTGGCGCTGACCATTTCCACAGTCTGAGCGCAGATCTTGTAGCTATAAGCGTTCTGCAACCCTTCGACAATGTTCCCAAGTCAACCTTTGGTCCATTCAATCCACGCTCAATGACATACGCCCATGCTACAAACGCCATGTCGACAATCTGGCACTTCCGCGCTCTCTACACCCTCCACAATGAACACTGGCTCATTCAAGCCAGTTCCGTATGCGCCTTTCGCGTCCTTTTCGCCATTTCAGAAAGTCCCATCCAGCTCGAAACTTTTATCAAAGCCTGCCGAGCAATACTGGAACTCAGCGAAGCTTTTCCGGTAGCAGAGAAAGTGCTATACTCTATTGAATCGGTTGTTAAAGAGAAAGGAATAGACTTGCCTTCATATGCGAAGGAGTACATGCCCAATGGTGTGGGCGAAGGAGTTGCGGAGTTGACAGATATTAAAGTCAGAGATCACACTGTTATAGCTGAGAAGGCCGAGGAGGGTAAAGAAGATCGGTTTACGTTGACGGGTTTGCTTTCGGCGTTGGCGCCTAACGATGCGGGAGTTGACTAGATGTATGGAAGTGCCATATACAAAAGATAGACAGCATGTTGCTCTTTAAGCGTGGTTGGAGTAGAAGTTATAACGCGGCGACGCATAAGAGTGTATTATAAATATTGGAGGTTGGAGCAATCACAAACAGCTTCAATATGACCAGTGATAACTTGGCAAGCGACTACGCAGTATTCAGCAAACAGATACATAGATGCGACACTAGGCAATAATTTCCGAAACGTAATCTCACCTGGTATTGCCGGAACTATATACGTGTCTGCAGCCTATGTCGGTCGATGGGCATCATTAGATTGGATACTCTGTTGTGAACTTTCACATCATGTTTTTGGGGTTATTGCCAATCCTACGGTTGCCAGGATTAAGGAAGCACTATGGTATGCGGGTAAGGTACCTTGTCGTAGTTATCGCGTCTCAGTTGGGGTTCAACTCATTATCATTTGACATATGCAATAGCTAAGATCATGAATGCTCCAAGAAGAATGTTACTCAATAGCACATCATCCACATTCGCTCTCCTGTTTTCCGTATCCTGTCTGTCCTTCGTACTGTCCATCCCGTACGCCTCATCATCCGTCTATCGTAGCATACCACCGTCTTGTCCAGAAACGCCTGTAAAATACTATATCCACTTCGTATGCCAGTCATTACATTTCCTGCTGCTGGGGAACGTGTCCCTCGACCGCGCTCAGCGCGCCTAGGTTGACTTCACCGAGACGCTCGCCATTATCCTGGACACCTGCCAGAAGGGCCACGCACTCGATAACGTCATCTGGCTCGAGGAGATGAGACTTGGCTAGTGTGACCTTTGTGCTAGCGCCGACAGTGACAGTGAAGACGTGGTTAGCGTCAAGGACAGGGCCCGAAGCGGCGTTAAGACTTCTGAACATATCCTCGTCGGTGAAGTCGTCGCCCATACACAGCGCAAACTCGAGGTGGCCAGAGCCAGAGTCGGTTTCAGGGGTACCAGGGGTGTGGTACATAGTGATGAGGCGCTTCGCGATCTCTCCCTTGTTGATAAACGTGGGGCGGACTTCGATGTTAGCCTTACCGGGCATCACCTCAACGTCCCACTTAGACGCGACTGTGGACTCGAGCTCTTTATGGCATTCCCGAGACATGTGAATGCCTTGCTCGGGATCAGCTAATCGGTAGTGCCATGTCAAGGCACATCGCTTTCGCTCAATGAAGGATCCTGTTTTTATGTCAGTATACATGGGATCGGAGAGCGACTAGGGAACAAACCTTGAACTCTATCTGTGTACTTCTGGAAAACCTCCATCACCTCAGCTTGCCATCCCATGTCGAACTTCTCCGCGAGGTTCTCCCACTCATCTGAGCCGGGGTGCTTCATGAAGCTACCGTGCTCAGCTGAGAATCCAAGTCGGGTGTTGTTGCCAAGGTGCTGCTTGAGGAATTCCTGATCTCGTCCAGAAATGATCCAAACAGCGTTCTTGGGATCAGAAGCCAAGAGGTCAAGGGTGTGGATAAGGCGCTCCGAAGGTACTGCAGCACTGGGCTCGCGTACAATAGGTGTCAGCGTACCGTCGTAGTCAAACATGAACAAGCGCTTATTAGCTGAGCGGTATTGAGTAAGGAGAAGAGCACGGTCGAGCAGAGGTGTAGAGTTTGCTGAGCTTGTGTCACCGAGAACATTGTAGACCTTGCGGATGAACTTCGTGATCCAGGACTGAACGTTGTGCTCGGTAACGTGTCGGTAAAGGCGGGACTGCATCTCCTGGCGCTTATCGTCGGACATGGTAAGAGCAGTGTTGATTTTCTCGGCAACGCCGCTGAGATCCCATGGGTTGATGTGGATGGCGTCGCTCAGGCTGCTAGCTGTACCGCTGAACTCGGAGAGAATAAGGGGAGCATTGCCCTCCTTTTGGCAGATGATGTACTCCAGACTGGTGGTGTTCATGCCATCACGGACAGAGGTGATGAGACCGATGTCACTAGCGCGAAGGAGGGCGAAGTACTCGTTCTGGCTGAGGTACTGTGGGTAGTGCTGAACAGGCGAGAAGCCTAGACTACCGTACATTCCGTTGATGCGCATGACGAGTTCATTGACGCGAGTCGCAACCTTTGTATCGTCCTCCATATCCTCCTTCTCCGCCTCAACGCTGGTGGGAGAAGTGACCTGAATCAGAACCACCTTCTCGCGCCACTCAGGGTACATCTCGAGAAAGCGTTCAAAAGCCTGCAATTTTTGAGCGACACCCCTGACACTGTCAAGACGATCGCGTCCGACAATAATCTTCTTGCCATGGTACAGTTGGCGCAAGGCGTTGCATTTCTCGGTCACAGCATCGGTCCAGGCGAAGTTCTCAACCTTGGTGGCATCAATACCAATAGGGAAGACTCCAACCTGGACGCGAGTTCCATAAGCATCGATTCCGAGAGTATCAGAAGGGAAGCCAAGGATACGAGTACAGCAGCTCAGGAAGTGGCGGGAATAGCTGTAAGATTGGAATCCAATGAGATTGGAGCCCAAAACACCCTCGAGGACCTCCTTGCGACGGGGCAGACAGCGGAGAAACTCGCTACTGGGGAAAGGCGAATGCAGGAAGAACGAGATGTACATGTTAGGCACTCTCTGTCGCAGCATGCTAGGAAGCAACATGAGGAAGTAATCGTGAATGATCACAATGTCGCCGGGCTTGTAAATCTCGATGATCTTGTTGGCAAACTTCTGGTTCATACGGTAGTAGTCAGCCCATTGGACGCGCTCGCGTCGGCCATCGGTGGGCTCATGCTGCTTGTAGTGAAGGAGCGTGTAAAGATCATGCTCGGCATATCGTCGCCAGCGGGCCTGGTCCTTGAGGAGGATACCCTCGGAGGTGGCCTCAGACTCGTCAGAGAGCCAGACTGGGTAGGTTCGAATGGTCTTGTTGTGGGACAGGCGGTACTCGAGACGGTCCTGGTCCTCGCGAGGGACCCAAAGACCATCAACTGGGGGCGGAGTCGGTAGGCGCGTGTTACCATCAATGGGAACAGGTGCGGAGAGGGCGTTGAGAGAAGTGGCTCCCAAAGTGTTTGGGGCGGGTGTGCCGGGTGAGGAAACGACGTCATCGGTGGGAGCGTCGATCTCGCCGGTCCAAGCGACAACGGTGTGGTTCCATGGGGTAGCGTCGGAAGAGAGGTATACGAAGGAGTCAAAGAGAGCAGATTGACCACGACGAGATTTCAAGTCCTAGTAAGAAAGGTAATATTTAGTTGATGCTCAATTCCATGTGACAAAACTGGATGGGGCGCGAGGGGAAGCGGACAGGGAGCTCAAGCTCTTGTTGGAGAAGAGGGGGAAGTGAAGCGAAATGCAAGCTAAAGAGCCGACCCCAGTCCATACAGTTGATACGAAATAAGTACCCATGAATGTCTTGGGAAGCGAAAGTGAAGCGAGGAATTAGTCTACATACCCAATCACCGCCTTTTCGATAGACAAAGGAGTGCGGTGTGTTGAAGGTGGCCGAAATAATGTTACCGCTGAGAGCCAAGTCGGGGTTGGCAGCTCGAATCTCGGACAAGGACTCGCGACGGCGCAAGGTAGGCTCGCCGCCATTGTCTGCGCTGTTGGCAGCCATCTTACTGATAGTTATGATGAGGTGGGAGAGTCAGAACTCTGTAGAGGAGGGTCGTGAAGGAGGAGAGCTGTTAGCTGGCGTCTCCTTTTGGATCGTCTTGTCGAAGGAGAAAGGGATCGCCGTCTCTCGCGCGAGGAAGTTGCGTTGTGGGAGTAATGCGCGCAGGCCTTCCGTGGTCAAAGTGAATCGGAAAGCAAAGATGCTGAAGAGAAGAACGCTTAAGCTTAGCTGTGTAAGCTATGCGATAGGTAAAGAATGGTTGAGAGAGTGATGTGGAAGGAGAAGAAGAGAAGAGAGGTTGTCGGAGGGATGGAGCGGGACAGAAGCTGAGAGACAGTCGAAGAGAAGAGAACAGAAGTTTGATAAGGTAAGGTATAGATAGTACCTAGGTAGGTAGTAACGGTGACGTTAGATGGGCCTTTTTCCCCAGTAAGTTACTTGCCCAGCTAGTTACCTTGAACTAACTTAACTTGAAGGCCTGTTTAGTCTCAAATCGGTCCGGGCGGTTTCGGCGATTCATCGTCGTGTGTTGCTGAGACGAGGCCAGAACCAGAACCAGAACCTCCCACTTGATGGTGGGGCAGGCACCCATGATGGAGGTGAAGGTGCCTTGGAAGTGCGTCAAGACTTACACAGGGTAAGCTAGCTGCTCTAAGCCCAGCCCACAGTCTATTCACTGCGTTGCGTTGTTTGATAATTTGTGAATAATTCTGACGGGCAATTACAGATTTTCTCTCAAATGCCTTTCAATTGTTGAGAGTTTCAAAGGCTTAAATTTACTCGCATGATCTTCTTTTGTCTAAAACTCTATACATACCGAATCAGCGACTGTTGCAAATTCCTCAGCAAACTTTCTGGCTCACGGGACAGAATAAAGTAGCTAAAGGCCCGACAGCTGCCAAGATCCATTCACTTGAGCTGCCAACTTGAGATGCCCAAAATGTCGATGCCGATCAGGTACAGGTGAACATTCAATGGCTGCTGGATCTGAACTAGGTAGGTAGCTCTATCTTTACCAACACACGCACGCATGCTGTGCGTACAACACCGTTACGGCATCATACATCATCTTTCAACGTCTCCAGATTCGGCATCACGGGACGACTTGGCGCAGATATATCTCACCATTTCAATTCTCTCAATCCAGGCCATTCATTTATGGACACGCCTTCCATTATACAGCAGTGTATCAGATCATACTGGTGAGGTGGCAAGAATTATGTCTCTGGGTCCAGCCTCGCTCGCATAGTTTATTCCCATGCGACCGTGCCCAAGAATTTGGGGACAAAAATGGCGGGGGAGGGGCATCGTGAGAAACAATTCGGCCGAACATTGGCGTTGATTGCTTGTTTGATAGCTCCAGATGCGGAGAGCTTATAGAAGAGACTTACTCAGCTGTTACGGTTGGTCATATTTGATCGCAACACAATTACTCAGCTATGCCGGCTTTGACTCATCGCCAGAGGCTGGTAATGTCTTTGCTGTAGTATCGAAACATTTGGGAATGCGTGTTTTGGTATTTTGTCAACAGTGTTGAGCTAGGCGTTTCAACGCTTTCGATGGTCGCTCGTGGCACCCTTACCTCAAAAGTTAAATCAGACAACATGAGGACTTTGCATTTTGACAGGTGATACAGCAGGATGTGACATTATTTATACTCGTCAATGTTCTTGTCCCAGGCTCATGGGGAACATGTTTCCAAGATCGACCAACTCTATTCATCATCGACAGTTCCACTTTCATGATCGATAAGATGAAATGCTATTCTCGCAGTTCGCTGACCTCTGGTCTCCACAGGTTAATGCACCAACGATAAACAAGCAATACGACGCGGCACAGGAACCAGCTACTAAATTATGGACGGCGGTACAGGAAGCGAGTCAAAGGTCGACCGACACACCAGAATGGCTTGTTCAAAAGACGGTGAGGTGAGTCCAGATTGTCTTTAACGGAGATGCACTCCCGAAAGCGCTATGCCAGCGCATTTGTAGAATTGAGTAGAAGTCATGAATGTTTGGACGATCATCCTTCGTGGGGTTGGGTAAGTATCCCCTTCATACCTGCCTACCTACTTACCTACCTCCTATAACGGACGGGAACATGTAAAACAACGCGTTGCCCAATTTTATCGTCCAAGCTTCTGGATTTGTGATGTTTTCCCGCTGAAATATGACGCTGCATTTACAGCATCCATCCCACTTGACTTAACCATTACATACCACTAAAAGGTGGTGCGCATTTCCTCCAGCATTAGCAGGTCACTGGTGCCAATTCCGTTCTCCAAGATACCCATCGCGAGCCGCATCCGGGGCTTATCCCCCGAGAGTTACAGCACCCCCTCCCCCGCCGTTGTATTGGCACAGGGTGGACTTGAACCATTCACGGGCCGGGCCATTGACTTCCCATCCATCCATACCTACCTACCTACCAAAGGCATCATGCCTTTCTTCTTTACCTCTTTGTACCAACCATCCACCGCCAAACGTGGCCGCACGTTCCCGGCAGTTGGCAACCTCTATTCGGACGTTTTAACCGAACTTCTCATTCTTTTCCTGCGAGAATAGCCATGCATATAAACAAGTGAAATGGTTGGGAACCCTTCCTGCATCCTGTACAATCTTCGATGGTGGCTTGCATCAACCACGCACTTGTGAGCCATTTTACAAAGAGTGTCAGAGTCTTCTTAGTAGTTCTATCCCTTCTCCTATGCTTAGCGAATTCTTTGGAGTTCAATCTTGCCTAATATCGAATGAGCTGTCCACATTGTCTTGCCCATAGACACGCAATGTTCCCGGGCACTCTTTCACAGCGGCATATGATATGCGATCCTATCAAGAAGTTTTTGAAGATTGCATGTCTCACATTTTATGTCCTATCTTACTCTTCCGACTTGCGCGTCCTCATCATATCGGCCGATCGTGTGGTTTATCGACGGGCTATCATTGGAGGTTGACGGGCTCTGTAACGATGTTTCCAAGAGGTTCGAGACTGTTTGGAACGTCCCAAAGACTCTGCACGCCGGCCCGGCAACCCCGTTACGAATGACACCAAGTTCCTTATACTGACACAAGCAGCTATGTCTACCATATTAGGCAATTCTACTCTCAATATCATCTTACATGGATGGTTAAATATGCCTCTTCTTTATTCTCTCGTCTATCATGGCCAGATCCTCATATCATGATCCTCTTAGCTCCAAGCTTTGAATCAACCCCTCTGTGGGGTTCCTCCAATGACCAAAGCTCAACGACTACCGTCATCCCGCTACAGAAGCCCATTCACGATCCAATCATATGCCTCGTATTAATATCAAATGGGGCCTCTAGTTAGAATCGTCCAGGAACCTTGATGTGACGGAGATGGTCCAGACTCAACAATCCAAGCAATCGTGATCTGTCAATCGTCGGACCCATTGCCCCTCCAAAGAGGACCAAAAGCTCCAGCCGTATGACGCAACCTTTGAGAGAAATTCCAAGACTATTATCACTTGGGATCCATTGAAGCTGTCTTTTGTTTTGAGTATTCCTCCGTGTCAATTTATTTTTTGACTTTATGAGATTCCATCGCGCAAAGGACGAATGTACACGTGAAAGTCAACCCGTAAATAAGCAGAAAATCTCGAAAAACACCTCAAAGATGACGAATGGCAAGTACCTGCTCGATAGGTGTACACACTCACTCCACTGAAAACAAGGATCGAAAATAAGTGAAAGACTGTTGCGCAATAATCTCAGTACCCTGAGCCCTTATACTAATCCCCTTTCCTAAAAAGATTCTACCCAAAAGATTTCCTGAACCCCAAATGCCCCGTACCCACCACCCAAAATAGGTCATTATCATGAACGCCAGATATGTGTTGTTGAAATATGTTCTCCCCCAGACTCAAACTCAAGATTCAACTCTGAGTATAACAGGATCACCGCCTGTATCTCTACTCTTCAGAAGGAGCGCCCATTCCCGAAAAAGGACACACTCCCCCTGCCGGCGCACCATTGGGATGAGGAATTCGTGAGGGTGGTGGTTGGTCTGAAGCTTCATCATCAGAACTAGATCCGCCAGCGTCGCCAATGACACGCTTTCCATGCAGGTAACCTTCACGCTCGATCTCGATATCTGAGTCGCCAATCTCGAACTCGGAGCCGTCCTTGACGTGCCATTTGGCCATGAGATCATTCTGGATCCAGATGACCTTGTTGAGAGCCTTGACGAGGGCCGTCTTGCGCTGGATGTGTAGGCGAGGATGCGAGAGAATGGCTTCAGTCATGATGTCTTGAATGAAGCCGAGACAGACGCCGAGATGGACATATTCGATATGAAGAGGATGCTTTCGACCGAGACCAACGTGCATCATTCTACTCATGTTAGTGGGTGTTTGATTATTCTTTAACGACGGGGAAGACATACCCAACCTTGTCTAGATACTCCCAGAACTCCATCTTGCTAGGATCAGAGCACAGCTTCATGAGATAAGCGCGTAAGAACATCTTTCTGTGCAGAATCTGGGGACTGTTCTCGTCTGGGATTTCATCGAGGGGTCCTTCGAATGAGGTACTGCGTGTAGTGAAAGCACGGGCGGTGATGTCGTATTGGAGGAGTTTCTTGTAGACGATGTTGACGACAGCGGGAATGAGAGCCTTGACATATTTCGCGCCAGTGATGAGAGCTTCAATATCTCCTGGACAGGTAAGGTGTTAGTTTAGTTGTAAGTGAATGTTGCGGCAGGACGGCGCTGGGGTCGTATGATGTTGGGTAGGACGTACGGCTTGAAAAGTCGAGGAATGAGTGAAGGTACTGAACGCGGGCTTCGAGGTTGGTGTAGAGATCCTCGCGGTCGATGTGCTTCATAGGTCGTGAAGTCATTTTGGCGGTGATATTTTATGCAGTTATTCGCAGTGATGTTCGCGACTCTAGGATAATGATTCTTTTGAAGTGAAGTCGCTGCTGGCGCAAAGCGGAGGACGATATGAGGGGTCTATGGTAAGACGCGAAAGCTTATTTGGTTTAACCGGGTGATTCGAATAAGAATGCTCAATGTACGTGAAGTGGTAGTTTGAGTAAGTTCGAGTAACAAGTCAATAAGCAGATCAATTATACAAAGTGCCCAAGACACGAGATAGTAGCCAGGACACGGTATTTATTGGCTTCCTCCTTCCTTGATCCTTCTACCCCTCAGTCCCTGATCCATGACAACTTTTTTTTATCCCTCTTTCATCATACGCGTTCTCATGGCATGAGAGGTCTTCCCCGAGTCTCGCCTTGCTCCGCTGTGTTTTGTATTGGTAGCTGAGCTGAACAATCACGCCAGGTCGATAAATCAGCCCATGGTCTGATTGTGGGGCCTGTTCCAGGGTCTGTGTTGCTGTTGGAAGGAAGGTGCGAGCCGGACGCACCCGAGAAGAGATGAGATGAATGAAGCGAACAATTTGAATGCGCTCTTAGCGATGACTCAATAAGATAAATAAAATTTCATGGCGTTCATAGGATAATATTTCAGGGTCTCACATGAATGTCTAGCATCACGTCGTCTCAAGTGAGTGACAGCTACAAGTGGATACCGTAACGGCGCCTTGCGGGGGATGATCGCCCCTTCCATTGGCGACCTGGTTACAAAAGGAAAATCAGTTTATTGTGATTGGTGTAAACGCTTATGCTCAGTACAACTGTAGAAGACGGCGAAATGCGATGGCAATACTCATCAGCCTGTAGAATGAGCACCAAATAAGATAGTCCCGTATTGGCTATGGACTACCTAACTGTACCACCTCAATACCTGATCTTAGAGCTTTGCAGTTTCCAGGAACTAGCGCTTCACTACTCCGTTCTTGAATGCTACTCCTAAATCAGACCTTACCATCACTCTGTCTGGTGGCACACACAACAGCCTGTGCTAAACAATTGGGAGCTCAGCTTGACATCGAGATAATGTAGAGGCATACGATGAGTGGACATGTTAAAAATACAAGAATTAGCACCAGAAGCCTATGAGCCAGTTAACCATGTCTATCAGTTTGATTTGACCTTGAATTGTAATTGTTTCGAAACTCGGTGTCACGCACTGCTCTAGGGTAACCTCATGCCCGAGACTTGGGCGACGCGGACCTGAAGCCTGAGGCACAAGCATAACCGACAATTACCCACAATCCCCAAGACAAATCCCAATTCCTCTTCGGCTCAACCACCTCCAACAACCGGGCTTCCGCCGACAATCAGCCATCGCGAAGGCCGTGACCATTCAGATCCGATCCAGCCCAGTCCACTCCGGCGCCGTATTCAAGGGTCCGCTCCGCTTACTCAAGTTCCGCCCACCGAGTTGAGCTCCGAGCTCCGCCGTCGCCTCTGCAGGCTCAGGCCCGGCGCAGTCTGACCCGACTGCCTTCTCGACCATGTCGGGTTCACCTCCACCATCACCACCCTCACACGCGACGGCCCATGCGTACGCGAGTAATGGGCTCGAAATGCTGCAGGCCGCCAGCGATGCGGCGCATGCTATTATTAACAGTCCCCAAGGACTGCAGCATGCCGCTTTAGCTGCCGCTGAGGTTGTTGGTCAGCAGCAGCAGCAGCAGCACCAAGCAATGGATCAGTCTCCCCAAGAAGCCCTTCCTCACGCGGCCGAATTGTCGGCACAGCTTATGCCTGGAAATGGAGCTGTTATGCGCGATCCCAACATTAACCCTAAGTTGACTCGTCTCCGACGGGCTTGTGATATGTGCAGTATGCGCAAGGTGAAATGCGACGACTCCAACATTCCCTGCCGACCCTGTCGAGAGCTTGGTGTAGACTGCACCTTTAACCGAGAGACGAAACGTCGAGGACCACCAAATAAGCATGCTGAAGCCGCCAAGGCTGCGAAGCGTACACGGCCGGATATTCCAACAGCAGCGGCGGCGGCAGCAGTATTTGGATCACTGTCCCCTTCACCTCAGACCGCAGCTAAGACATTGATGAACATCTCAACCGAAGGTGGTCTCGATGCCGAGTCTATTGCACCCATGCCCGTCTTGGAACTTCTTGTCGACGACTTCTTCACCTACATCCACCCACTTGCACCTTTCCCCCATGAGCCGACCTTCCGCCAGTCATTCGCAAACCGCGAAGATCGTACCAAGCCTGAATTTCTTGGTTTACTGTCCAGTATGATCTGTGCCCTTGTTGCGTCCTTTCCCAGAAGTGCGAGAGAGCACCTCAAGGCTCAGCACAGCACTCATCTGTTCCCTCGAGCTGTCGTCATGGTTGAAAAATGCCGTGAGATTGCTCTGTTGACACGTGGGAGCAAGTGGCAACTCAAGCAGCCCAAAACCCTCGATGACGCTGCGACCAGCTACTTCCTGGGACTTGCTTCAGGATATACCCACCAGTGGAACGCTTCCGGCCAGTTCATGGCTGAGACCCTGACCCTCCTCCGCGAGCTGGGTTTCAATCGGCCCAAGCATCCTGGCGATCTGCCAACCTTTGGCAATGACAACTGCTCACCAGATCCTCTTCCATTCAACCATGTCAAGGACCAGATCGGGAAACGCATTTTCTATTGTCTCCTCCTCGGTGTGCGGTATGTAGTTGTTAAACTTGTTTTTAGCTCAACTAACATATTTCAGATCCTTCTCTCAACTTGGCGCATCCTCTGCCGACATGGTTATTGCCCCATCTACGCCCAGTCTTCCCTATCCTGCATACCCTGAAAATGTTGACGATATCTGCGTTCTTGCCAACGAAGTCATACACCAACAAGACGGTAGTGTTACATTATTGACAGGTTTCCGATTCGCAATTGACATCTACACTACCATGAACGGTATTGTCAGTCTCGAGCTAGCTTACGGCATGAGCACTCTGCCCTGGGCGGATCAGCGAATCCTTCTTCGCGACGGTCTACTCGCAGCTAAGAGTATCACTGACAATCTACCACCTGAGCTACAGCTTGGAGATCACGGTGTCGAAGCAAATACATTGGCCAGCTTCGATGATTCTGGTATGCAATACGCACCCCCAGCCTGGCCTAACAGCCAACCGGCCCACGATCTGCGCAACGTGATCAAGAACCAGCCCGCTCGACGTCGCCATCTTCAGTATGAGATCCAGAAGGCCAACATCTTTGTCTCACAACTTGCCACTCGCTCCTACTTCGTGGAGTTATATTTCGACCTTCGTGATGTCCACCTGTCGGAGCAGCAGCAACAGGATACCAATCCTATCGAGGGCCAATCAGAGGAGGAAAAAGCCGCCCAAGATGCCGACGAGAAGGAGATTCACGATTTCATGTCAGCAGAGCGTGAACTCATTGTCCAGAATCTCCTCACAGTTTTGGGGTCTATTTCCCAGCGAAACATGGAACCCAATGGTGGATCTCTTATCAACAAGATCCGACAAGTAGCGTCCACACTCCTCAACGACGCACCTGAGCGAAAGGGACCATTCGCAATCAAATCCGAAGAGGCACTGTCACAACTGATCAACATTTTGGTGAAGCTAGAGAAGACGGGTGCCGGCAGTGGAGGAGGCATCGATGCACAGGACCCATCACAGATGACATCGCAGGACGAGGAAGAAGAACTGCGACATTGGGCG
This sequence comes from Fusarium chlamydosporum, assembly GCA_014898915.1. Classification (NCBI taxonomy): domain Eukaryota; kingdom Fungi; phylum Ascomycota; class Sordariomycetes; order Hypocreales; family Nectriaceae; genus Fusarium; species Fusarium chlamydosporum. The sequence continues at coordinate 46,117 of JAAVUD010000036.1, read as the reverse complement.
GATCTTCGAGATTACCAACTTCGATTTGCATCAAGTGGTGGGTTTCCTGGGAACTTGTAATGAACAGCCGGGAAGAGTGTGGCGTTTGCGACATGTTCAACGAACCTACTATATCACATCACTCACGAGAATAAAAGAAGAAGACTTGATGCTAACCATTGACAATGGTTCTGTATGATATTTAGGGGTTGGCGAGTATGGTACTTGTCACTGAGGGCGCGGTGGAAATCTGATAGAGTGTATAATTAGGGAGATCCCGCTCCATGTTTACGCCTTAAAAGCAAGATATCTAATAAAGATGCCGGGAAAGTCTGCGCAAGCTATTTAGTCTCACAAGATATTCCTATATGCCTATATCTCGGCCGTGAAATCATCAAGAAGTGTTCTGCGCTTTGTCTAATGTCCGTATCGAATCATCTGATGCGACAATCAAGCTCCCTCCCTATATCCTCATCTTCTGTCGCAAACTCTTCATCTTCCCTGTTAAAAGGTACTTTCTGTTCGATGGTTCAGAAATTGTATTCGTTGGAACACGGTTTACCTCGACGGCCGTCGCACCAGATATCGAACCTTGCAAAGCAGAGAGCTGTATGTCGGGCGACGCATCAGGTGTTAGTATGCCGGAGTCGGAAGGTAGTGGTGTAAAACGTGGTACAGTCGACTCTGCGTCCAGCTCCACCGCCCCTGACGGAATGTCTCCTGTCAGTTGAACGGGCGAGGCGTCATGCGTTCCAAGAGGCGGCGTTCCGGCGTCGATACCCGTTGAATCCGAGTTTCTTGCATGTGTCCAGCTCCTGGTAAATCTTCTTCTTGGGTCTGGTGAGAGCATTCTGTCGATATCCGCGTCGCTGTAGCCTCTAGCCTTCAGGCTTTTGGGTACCGCTGGCTTTCCTCGATCGTCTGGATGTTTTGCATCTGCGTTCCGGTTCACAAGCATCTCAAATATGCGCTGCCTATCTCTGTTCAACTTGCCTCTACCCTTGTGCTCATTTGGAGCGCATGTAAGCATCAAGGGCGTCTCGTTGGACCCGGAAATCAGATTGACATTTGCGTCCTCTTCCAGCAAAAGCCTAACCATACGCTCGTTTCCTTTGTCGCATGCCTTGTGCAGAGCTGTTTCCCCATATCCATCGGTTGAGTCTATGTGAACCAATGGGAACGTTCGTTGTTCAGGGGAAATATGGTGGATTGGCTTCTTGATCTCTTCCAGTAGCAACTTTAGCGTCACTTCGTTATCGCATCGGTGCAGTGGTGTCCTTCCTTTGGTATCCCATACGTGAACGGAATCAGATATTCGCAACAGTGCTTGCAGAGCTGTATTGTTTGAGTGTTGAACCGCCACAAGTAAAGGCGTATCGTTGTTGGAATCTACTGCTGTGTGGGGTACGATGGGCATTAGTTGGTAAATGATATCTGGTTGAATGGTCATGTCTGCAGCTGCCTCGTGGAGCGGTGTGCTGTTGTTCAAGTTCTCCTCGGGCATGTCAAGATGTCCTTCTTTCTCCGCAGCTTGATACCCATGTAGATGGCACCATTCGATCGTTCTTGCGTGTGCGTTGGGTTCGGAAGTAATGTCATACTTCAATTGGTCGAGCAGTACCTGCTTGAAGGCATCCAATGCATTCCAATCCCCCAAGCACTCGTATTGTTCGCACACCAACATTGATATCTTCCGTATCTTATTTGCGCACTCAGAATGATTGGGCAAATACGCTTCGAGTGACAATCTCAAGAATTCTATTGCTCCGTCAGGGTCGCGCATGTCGGCACATAAAATTCCGATCTTCTCCAGTTCATTGCGAAACTCGGGATTGATGTCGAGACCATGTTGCTTGACAAAATTGTCTTTGAGACCCTTCAACTGCTCCCATGCGAGTGCTTCGTAGGACTTGACGTAGGGGACACATGATTTGATGATGCGGATGTAGGTGATCTCCATGTCGACCAAATCCTTAACGCTAATTGCATTTTCGTCCCTGGACTGTACTTGTTCTCTATACTGTATCGCTTCATCGTGTGCCTTCTTTGCTATGATCGGCAACCCGGCATTATACATTCGATTTGCCCGAGAGACAGCAGCTTTGAATCTATATCTTAGCTCTGTGTCGCTAACAGCTGAAGGCCGCCTTGGTATTTCGTTGCCAACTGGTGTAACAAGTGTTACTGGTGGAGGGCTATTGGCTGCGGGATCTGGAAACTCGCGCTGGGCGGCGACGCCAGCGACTTCGTATAGTGCTTCTCTCCATTTGCTTAAGTCAGATCGCTCGTCTTGGTTGAGATGTTCGGGATTCTTCTCGCTGATGCCTTCAAGAAACCCATGGACTGAGGTGACCCCAATGCCAGAACAGGCTGCAGACCCAGAATCCAACCTAGTGTAGTTGTCAGAACCATTGGAACTAGAAAGATAGAGAACTCACAATGATAGAGCAGAGGCACTTAGCTGGAATATCTGTACGTTGCGACTGATTCTGGTAAGCAGTTGCTGATCTTCAGTGAGCGCCCTCTTCAGCGGTAGCCACCATTTGTTACTAGACCTTGCTGTTGGTATTGTGGTTTCCAACTCTCTAAGATCGGTCATGAAATCCCTTGCAAATCTTTCTATGGCTTCGCAAAGATTCTGTTCCGGCTTTGTCCAGTTCCTTTGTCTAGCCTTGATCCTTGTTTCCATCAGGTGAAGGGACTCCCTCAACACTCCCCCTGCCACCCTCCAATGTTCGAAATCTCTGCCGGAATTCTTTATCAATTTGACAACACAGTCGATTCTCTGCCACGAAGCGAGGCCAAATGTAATGAAACCCAGGATAGCTGAGACGAACTCTGCCATTTTGAACGCACCAAGATCATGGTAATCTTGCTTGTTTCTCGCATCAAAGATTGTCAGACTGATCCTGGAAAAGACTATACCCTCGGGGCAGAAGGAGATGGCTTTCGAGGGTGACGCAAGCATTGTTCTTGACCAGGATATATGCACTATCCCCGCATGCAAAATCAGGCTGTGTGCCCAACCTGAGGTCCCTTACTTGTGAGACACCTTTGTCAAATGACCGGTGCAATAATTTCTTCCTAATGACTCAACGCACCAATAGAGCATACGGCTTCCATGCCGTTGACCAATTATGCGATATAATTCCCCGTCAATACGAGAGCAAAACGTGCGCCACTGTTACAACCTTCCTGCAAAGGAGAAGATACAGTCGAGTTGAAGATCAGGCTCCCATATGTTTGTTTGTCATACCCTCAAACAACACAAGGTGGTCTGATTTGTAAGTAAGCCATTCTTGAGATGTGACAATACTTCAAAATGCCTCGGTGCAACACCACTCTGCTACCCCCGCTGCTTGTTTGTGTGGCGCCACATGAACTGGGACTCGGGGGTTCCGCCGTTCAAGGATCATTAACTATTGCATTCAACTTTTGCGGCTGAGATCAACTTCCCCATGGGGTGTTTCCAAAACGGTGGTTTGAACCGCCAATCTCTGCTGTCGCCCCGCAGATCTCATCGCGATGTTTTGGTGATGTATGTGGGTGGGTTCGCCTACAGCAGTGTCGTACAAAACTTCATGACTCTGCCTACCTGTCTGCCTTGTTTAACATAGGTACATGGCTTTTGGGGGCTATGCTGGTTCGTTTCAGCCATCATGCAGAAGCCCTGAAGTTGTTGTCGAAATCAGGCTGCTGCCATGTAGGCTGGTAGGTGATAACAACTGGAAGATGCCTTCCGTTCCTTCCTGATCTCGTCCATATTCCGAGGACAAGGACGCTCCTACTCGACCCATTGCGCCTCAACAAGATTTTGTAACTGCATATTTATCACAAATATGTCTGGAAGCGATCACAGCCGAGCTTCCCAAAAGCCCAGTATCAAACAAAGATTAGAAGCATTCTTGGAGAGACAGATACACGAGCGCGATGAATTTGGTAATTCTCTAGGTATATCGAGCCTACCCTCAAAACATCACCTCATCTGTTAACGTCTACTAGCTGGCGTATCAGAACACCAATTACGAAAAGGTATCGATACACTCTGCAGAGAACTCCCATCCCTCGAACGTAGTCAAGTCGAACGAGCAGCCGAAGTAGCAAAGAATGGAAACTATTACTATCGCCTGTCCAAAAGACTGATTACCAACCACTCTCCCGTCATCTTACTCACAGAAGAGGAGAAGGATAGTCTCGTAGCAGAACGAGAACGACTCTTTAGCCAACGTGGCATGCTCAGCATCATCTGCACTGTATCGCTCGCTGCCTTCCTACAAGGTCATGTTCAATCATCCATCAATGCCATGAGTCTCTTCGTCGAGACCGTTGGAATTGGTATCGAGGATCATGGGGAAACGCAAGGAAACGGGTCTAGCAGAACTGCTCAATGGCAACTCGGAGCTATGAATGCAATTCCCTTTCTCGCTGCTGCGTTTCCTGGTGCGCCGTTGTCACTGCCTGTTAATTACTGCCTAGGACGACGAGGAGCACTCGGCCTTTCAGCCCTTCTAATCATTGCCAGTTCGATTGGATCTGGATTTGCCAAGACGTGGCAACAGGTTCTTGGCGCTAGAGTAGTTGGCGGAATAGGCAAGCATCGCACTCAACAGTTATATCGTAAGTACTGACATGATGATAGCAATGGGTATCAAGGCAGTCAGCGCCCCCGTCCTTGCCTCTGAGACGGCTGTTGGATACTGGAGGGGCTCTACTATACTAGCCTGGCAGCTTTGGTAAGTATTACCTCCTGAACGCGACTCCCAGAACTAAGAGTTCATTACAGGGTTGCTTGTGGCATAATGATCGGGTTTGTCGTCAATTTTATTATTGCTGCCGCCACCGGCACTCTAGATGGAGAGCCGAATACCAAACTCAGTCTACACGGCGGCAGATATCACGCATTGCAAAGCATAGCTATTGCTCCAGCTGTTCCGTCTCTCTTTCTATTTATCGCCGTATGCTACTGTTACGAGAGTCCTCGATTCTATATGCGACGGGGCACACCCAATTACAACCTTGGCCGCGCGTTCGACGTTCTACTCCAAGTCCGAAAGACGCGAGTCAGTTTAGAAATCTCACGATAGATCCTGTCAGTGCTGATATGTTCATAGCTTCAAGCCACGCGTGACCTGTTCCTGATATGGTGGTCCGCCGAAAATGAGGAAGGTCAGGCTCTTCGGACCGAGTCGCAAAAGAGCCCTGATGAGGATACTATTCATCCTAACTACCATGGCAGGATGAACACCGAAGAGTCCAAATGCAGCCAGACGCCAAGCTCCGGTTTAACATATTCATCGCTCATTCTAGTTGTAATAAAACTCTCAATGGATCAGTTCAAACCTTTGTTCACAAGGCGACGACTCAGAAATGCTCTATGGAGCAGCTGTACGGTTGCTCTTGCACAGCAACTGTGTGGAAGTAAGTCATCGTTTCGACACCGATCCGATACCACTGACGATTGTTTTAAGTCAACGTGTTCGCATTTTACTCAAGTAAGGCCGTCGATGTTGCCACCTGTCCATTTTTAACATCTTGACAGATGGAATATTCAGCAACTACGGCGTCAGGGCAAGTATGGGTTACAGCTTTGGCTTCGGTATGTACCTTATCCCTTATCGTGATTCAGTGCCAACACCGACTTACAAAAACAGGATGTGTCAACTTTGTCTTTGGCTTGCTGGCTATGAGGTACCCTGGCACATGTTCATCTATCCATTCGGTCCGCTAACCACATGGTAGGTCCATTGACATCCTTGGGCGACGTCGCTGGCTATTGTCAACACTACCCGTAATGAGTCTTTTCCTTGTAGCAGCATCGATAGCATATGCAGTAGGGCCCCAAGAGCCTACTGGAAACCAGCCCAGAACCAAACCGAACACTTCAGCTGCAATTGCTGGCATTACTTTCATATATTGTAAGCAAACTTTTGTCAACGCAAGGATGGTATCTAACTTTGTGTAGTGTTTGCTGCTGCTTATAGCCCAGGTTTGGGACCAATCCCATTTACTCTCGCATCTGAGAGGTTGGTAATGTTTGTACCCCCCTCTGTTTCACAATCGTTGATGTTTTACAGTTTTCCTTTAAAGAATCGTGAAGCCGTACGTTACATGATTTTGCCTGGCGATAAGAAGCCACTGACATTCGCTAGGGCGCCTCGGTCGCGATCTCGATCAATCTCTTTTTTGCAGGCCTTCTGACTATCCTCCTGCCCCGTATCAATGCGCTATTCAAGATGGCGGGCACACTGGGCTTTTTTGCCGGTCTCAACATTGTCGCTTTTATTCTTATCTTCTTCTTGGTTGAAGAGACCAAACAACTTACTCTCGAAGAGCTCGACCAAGTGTTTGACAATCCCAAAAGTCAATTTGTAACCTACCAGATTACCAATCGTATCCCTTTTGTCTCCAAGAAGTATCTCCTATGGAGGAGAGATGCCGAGAGGCCCCAAGCTTATGATGAATGGGCGCTTGAGAATAGACAGGGGTCTGATTGGAGTAGGCGTGCTTGAGGGGAGAGAGATTACAACAGACGGGGTACTTGGCCAGCTTGGCTATTGGATTATGTCAAGTTTAGGCATTCGTATGTCTTTTTATTCTGGATAAGCATTTATAGATATATATATATATATGGTATTTAACAGGTGAATGTCGCATATGTTGATCTCACACGTGTTTCCCTTCGGTATTCGCATTTCGTATTTAAACTTTTTAAACTTCCCGTCTCCTCCACACACCCACGCGCAGTGCCGCCTAACCGACAGCCATTAACAAACACCTGACACCCCACTCCACGTTCCCTTGATCTGCAACGTCATCCTTTGAAACTCCAATAAATCGTCAGGTTCTTTCAACACATCTCGCACATCAAAACAGTTGCGAACATGGCTGGGCCTCACGAGTACTCGTATGGCCAGCAACAGCAACAACAGCAACAAAATCCGCAGCAATACCAGCCTCACCACCAACAACAACAACAATATCCACCGCAGTACCATAACGGGCCGCCTGTATACGCATACTATGTGGGCCACCCAGCTCAGCGGCCATACCGACGCTCTCCGCGCCAAAACTTTGCTGTGACTATTGCGCGGACATTCGACATCGCTGTTCCGGTGGTCATCATTATCTTGAGCATCTGGTGGTCTATTAGATCACAGACATGCCCTAATAATGCGTCCATTGGACACGAGTGCTCCTGGCGTTTATGGGCCAGTCTACCAGTTGTATGTTTACAATCTTTTTATCTGCCCGTGACCCTCCAAACTGATGTTTCATAGGCATGCGTGGCGGCCTGTTGGTCTATCGTGATGAACATCTCTGCGCGTCGCGCAGCGCACTCCATGTCTCACATTCCTGCCATTGTCAATGCAGTAATGGAACTCATCCTCGCGCTTGGCGCGACGGCTTGCTTTGCTATTCTTATCTACCACATTGAGAATTATCAGGTTTGGGGTAGGACCTCTGAAGCCACGATGATTGGTTTGCTGGTAATACTGGCGTACGTGGAAACCACCACTGTGAGCAAAATGATTATACTAATTAAACCACAGGCTTGTCAACTACGTTCTCTTTGCCTGGTCAGTTTATGAGATGCGATTTTATCGAAAGCAGAGGCAGAATGATAACAGCCAAATCCCTATCTGAGGATATGAGTGCACTGAGATGGGATATTATGGGCTACTGACCAAGAACGGATTTCTTGAAGGCACATAGCTGTGATCTCCCATATGGCCACTCGGTTGGTCCATGAGTTTTATATGGATCGGCAGTTCCTCAATATGATGATGGATATCACATAGGCTCTTGACGAGAATGATTGGACAGAATGTCTTTGAGGAATAGGCCACGCGGGTGCGTTGTGAATTGAGAATTGTATACCATGTTATATTATCACCTGTGTATATACCTTCAATAAAGATAACTGCTATAATACGACCCCCGATATACTTGAATGATCTGAGACAAACCCTTGGGCGAATCGGTGTTGAAGTCCGACTGGTGTATGAGTTGGATTAGGCAGCCCAAACAGTACTTTTATGCCTCCTCAACTAGGCACTACCTAAAGGAGGCAGCTAGATTCCTATTAGCACTCGATTGCTGGGTTGAATAGTATTTACTTGACAAATACCACATCCTGCTCTTGCCAGTGTCTGCCTAAAGCTAGGTAAGGGTGACTGCTGCCCTTTCTTGGCCCTCAGGTAGGTGTTACCTCAGGCAGCTACTCCAGGCAGCCACCCCGCCATATCAAGCGAATGCAATCGCCGGCTTGTCCCAGGGGAACTTGGCAGGTTCAACATCAACCCTGACTGATGATTGTTGGCCCCTAGGAGGCTACCCTTACCGTGCATCTGTGGATTAGTTGTTGGATTCAGTCCTCCCACTCGTTTTAATGGTCTGTTGCAGGATCCCGTCCTGTCGCGCGCCATACAGGTCCCGGTAAGGAAGCCTATCGAGAAAATCCATTATCAGTTCTGTTCCGTGAAGCGGATACTGGCTGTTCTAATGGTCAAGGAACTCGAGTAGCGGCACAGCTACAGTGTGGTCCTTGAAATCCCCCTTCCCCAGCTAGTCATCCATTGCTACAAAGAAGAAAAGCTGGATTAGAGCGTTCCATCCCGAGACCTCAGACTGTCTCAGGGATTAGGATGTCACCTAATTCTCCAGGGGCTGGAATGGTGGCCGGATTGTCAATAAGAGTCCTGCACAGGACTTCGTTGACCAGATCCTTTGGGGGTCCACTGTATCACCTGGACGAAGTGGCCGAAGTCTAACGCCAAGGAAGTGATACCCTTTGCTAATAAAGACTTTGGAACATCCACTTCAACCTTATGGTGTGGTTTTGTGACGGGACAGCCTTGCTAGCAAGCTGCGGCCTGTCTCTACCAGCAGTGGCTATGAAGGCTTCATAACAACTGACCATTGACTAACTGCTATATGAAGCCTGAAAAGACCCTTCGGCGGGACATGCAAGCTCACGGGCTGCATGCACCACGATCTGCCCTGTTACCAGGGACTTCTCTGGTAAAGGCTGATAAGGCACAATGGTAGTTTTAGACTGCTGCTGTTCCTTGAGGGCGCCCCAAGAGGCTTCGAAGAACGAAGCAGCTGGGGAAGGGCGACGAAACCGGACTCCTATGACCTCCACGCGGTGTCGCCCGGGGACCTGGTCTTTGCTACAAAGGCTTCAGGCAATATAGGAGACGTACAAGATACATTCACAATTCAACCTTGTCAGTTAGGTTCCCACAAAACCCTCAGTCCAAGCAAAGAATGGGAACTAACAAACCGTCTCCATCACTTAGAACCAGAGCTCACGACTTCGAAATATGATGTTGGTTTGGAGGTCTTGCCTATTGGTACGTGCTGCACCAGATCGTCTCTAGAGATCCCGAATTCGGTAGGACAGCCGTTCGACGACCACCTCAAAGCATCCAAGTACCACCCACGTTACGAGCGAGAAGGATGGAAAGTTTGCCAGCTCCGCACAAGTGTTTTATTGGAAGGTTACGTCGTTTATTGGTACCTGGCAAGCCATTCAACGAACTTGCACGTCGGTTTCTACATAGCCGATCTATAGATGTGGCAATGAACTACAATCACTAGTAGGAAACCAATCATATGTAGGCAGTCTTAGAAGAAAGTGTCTTTTAAGTATAATTGTCTAAAAAGAACCTCGATATTCATTTATCTCCTTGCATTCCATCATGCAGCCATCAACTTTGCGAAATCCACAATTTCCACAAAATCTGTCTAACTATAACGCCACACCAAAATACCCTTGGCATACAAACCAGTGATAATACCAACTCTCCTTTTAGCATCCTTGACAACGGTCGAGCTGGAAGGATACTTCGTATCAACATAAAGACTTTTCAGACCCTCGCTCTCGCTCCACTCAGCAGTCCAAGAAGTCGCCTCGACCGTGTTGCAAAGCTCTTTAGTATTAGAACCCGAGCGTTCGTACTCGAAGGGGTCATTGCAAATGCGCCGCAACTGCGTAAATTTCGCCAAAGCGGGCATATTGCCATGGCCTGCGATCATCAACTTATCGCCGGATCCAGAAAGGTTATCCGGAAGAAAAGGCAATGGGATCTTGGAGTTGTACTTCAACGTTGTGGGGTTGAGTGTATCGAAGAGGTAAACGGCGGCTCGGGAGGAAGAGGCAATCGCAATAGTAGACGCATTGAGTATCTCGATACCGTTTGCGAAGGGCACCCGTGCAACGACCTTGGCATTGACCTCTGTTTCTTTGAGAGATAGATGGACGACTGTACCGGTGGGAGCTCCAAGATATGTCTCAAAGTTGGAAATCAGAGTTGATTGCCGCTTAGTAACGTGGTGGTCATTGGTAACGTAAAGTTCGTGGCCGTTGATAATTGCGATTGAATTAGGCGCGTGAAGGAGCGGGTGCTCAATCGTCTGGATGTAGCGAGCTGTCAATGACTCGATATCCAGGTTGAACATTTCGATCCGTGATCCTGCTTGGGCGTGGTTTGTAACGAAAAGATTCGATGTCTGTAAATCAAAAGCTAACCCCAGCGTATGGAAATCGTTGGGGTGAGGAAACCCAACAAGAGAAATCTGCCTGAAAGTCTGTGTATTTGTGTTATCATAATCGTAATCGTATGCCCAGAGTCCTGCGTTTTCGGTAACGTTGCCAGCAAATACGCCCTTTGATCGTCAGTATTGGCTTGCAAAGGAAAGAATGGCTGATATGCACCATCACAGTATTCCATCGTTCGCGTCCCGCATCACACGCAAGAATCGCCAGATGATGCTTCTCAATAAGCAAGACGTCTTCACAACTTCTGACACGATCTCCAAACTTGATCTCGTGCCGGCCAATGTTGTTAATCTTGGTGATACGTGCAGGTGTATTTTGGTAAAATGTCTTTATCAAGTTGATCCTCTCGGATACAAAAGACACTAGTAGGCCAATGGCCAAAATGATCTGAAACCTGGTAAGCTTTGTGCCAGTGATTTGCGTATACGGAAACTGACAAAAATTGATTTCGGAATCATGTTTTGGTGTAATTGAAAAGGAAAAAAGAAAGAGAGAAATTTTCAAGACGGGCAGTTTGTTGAGGAAGTTGTTGTGGAGATCGCCGCTTACACGCCAACTTCCGACCTCAATCGGTTGATAAATGTTCCCACCCGAAGACTGGTGTTAGTCATGGGACTAAAGCCCGATGACAACACATCAGTAGCCAAGTTAGAAAGAGAGGCTACTTCTGAGGAGGAAGGACCCCCTTATAGACGAGGGAGACAAGGAACTCCCTGACCCTTTCCCTGTTTTCATGCCGCCTGCGTCTCATCTCTAAGAAACGTCGGTGTCGCTCGATCATCTTCTTGTACTGTCGGAGTTGCTTGCGTCTCTCTGTGAGCACTTCCAAGTAATCTCGGTATTCTTCGAGCATCTTTATGTAATCTCGGAGTGTTTCGATACTGAGCTCATCAGAGGGGTCCGGCTCCGGGTGTTCGTGATGGGTGTCCGCACGGGCAGCCACCACGGGACTGCGTGTAGCCATGGAACTGCGGGTGACCATATGATGGGTGGACATGGACCTGCGTGCCTTGCAGCCAGGCATAGCCTTGTGGTCACTCTTCTGAGGCATGGTAAGTAAATGTGTGTGTGTCTGTGTGTGTAGTAGAGAGAACAGATTAAGAGCAAAGCAGGGGAATCTGCGTCTACTTATACATGAGAAACAGCTTCTACTCCGCTCTTGCAAAGTTCCAAGGTAGACTTATCCTTTGCAGAGATTTCATCGCCGAGCAGTCAAAGTGAAAGCTTGAGCTTCGTCGTACAGGAAACGAAAAGATCTGGTCACTCCTTATAAAGTCAATACTCGCTTTTGAGTCATATCCTCCTATCACAGTCACCCTGAGCTTTGGTCTTGTGTTTTCTGCTATCCTCGAGGGGAGATGAATCCTCTGGCCAAGGCATGTAGTCAATAGCATTTCCTTTCAGCGTTTGGAAGAACCTAATTATCCAAAAAGGAGGTCTATTCACTCAATATCACAACCTTAACTTACTGCCAGGGCGATTAAGTTTCAGACATCTACTTTGACCGAAGTGGGGACTGAACTCCATATGACTCCGTGGTCCAGGTACCCAACTTACACGGCGGACGATGGATGATGGAAAGGATCGTGGAGAATATGGCAGAAGCGACAGCAGTAGAACAGCCAAGGAAAACTAAGACCTGAAGAAGAATTGAACTGATCGAATCTAACTTACTGATAGTTTGAGATCTGACTGTAACCCAAGATATTACTTCCTTTACAAGTCTTTGGTCTCCTCTCAAGCCAACGGGCAGAGGACCTATGTATGTGGAACTGATCGAAATCGCCTGGCACTAGGCTCTTCCGCCTCGTGACAAGATTGATATACGCGGATCGGTTGTTGGAGGGCCACACTCGAATCTTTACTACGAACCAGCAAGTGTAGGCAAGCACTCCGTACAGACTAAACTCATTGTAGATGATTTCGCCAGGTATTCATTGATGTGCGCTTCTGGCGGCATTGAATGGTTGAGCTGTAGCAGAGCCTTTTTACAAAAGAGATCAGCCCAGAGCAAGCGGACCTTATTCGGAGCCTGTACACCGAAGAAGGGCCTATTCGTATCTAACCCAGTCAAACTATCAATAGCATGGTCAGACTCTGAGCAGAAGTTTTCAGTCCGTTGTGTCTTGTGACACTGAGCAATGCTCAGCAGAGTCATCCATCATGAGTACGCGTTGCTCGAGGGTTGGCTGGGGAACCCCCGAGAACCACTGTCACGGAAGCCGAATCCCATTTTCCCTCATCTGTGTATTGTGACTTCATAATATCTGCTTCTAGAGTTCAAGGCCGGCCTTCCCCTTCTGGTGAGGCAGCCTCTAACCCTGCCAAGTTAAGTAAAAAGGCAATGTGCGATTAGAGACGGCGTCGATGATCAGATCCTACATGAACATGAATGTGAATAGAGCTGAACAGCGTCTGACTGAAACGTCGGCTAAGCTCATAATAGAGTGAGGCCACAGTCGTGAGGTTGGTATGTCGAATCGCCGGGTTTCCCCGTCAGGGGCGTTTTGTTGGCATGTGTAATTTCTAGATGACTATTATATTAGCGAGCCACTGCTTGATGACACCAACTATCAAGTCCCTCGCGTAGTTTTGAAGATACACCATCTTCGCTGGGAATCCCTATCCCAGCCGGCGTCATACGGGACCCAGGTATTGATGATCTACACAGGGAATGTCCTACTCGTACCCTCTTGCTAACACCTAGCTTCACCCCCTTGCAGATGCCATCCCCGAGAGCAGTTAGAGACGACGGCAATCATGATCACCGAGCTGGCATATTGTCCGAAGCTTGTAGAGTTTGGTTCACGAAACGCCGAATATATTGCTTTTGCCATAAGTCTACAGACTTTCATGAATCATTACCCTGTAACTCAAAATGCACACTGCTCTTGTGTTTCCCTTGCGACACGTAATCCTCTAGCATGAGTGGTCACGGTTTCTTCACCAATATTGGCCATGAATGCTGGTTGGTCTATTGGAAGTCATTGGGCCAGCACTTCTCCTTGGGCCACAACTTGGCATCGTGTGTGGAGGCGTGCACCTCAAGCTGGAGCTTGTTCGTGTTCACAATCTCCTTGCGACAGTTTTGGCACTGGATGCGTTAGCCGACAGATCTTAATTCTTATAAGAATCACTCACGATAGAGGTGGGCTTGGGGGCCTTGACAGGAAGACCATTCGCCTTCACAGGAGCACGAGTTCCAGCGGCATCCGCCTTCTTGCTAAATCAAGTATCAATAAAATATTTCCAAGATAACCGAGACGGGTACTCAAGACTTACTGCTCCTTGTTTCTTCTGTCCTTTTTGCTGATAGGCTGTTCTCGTAGTTAGCATCCGTGAATCGAAGGATGTCTCTAATGAGAAGGAAATCGAGTTCGCTGTCGCGCACAACAGAAAGAAGAAACATATCAAAATTTTGGCAGGATTACATGTCATAGGCTGGATGACACGATGAGGATTCTGCAACTCACCATTTTGAATATTGTGATCGGTATGAGAATAAAAAAAAAAAAATCGTGTATTCTACTTCAATAGATTTTTCAGGGTCTTTCGGTGGTGGGGAAGTTGTCGTGCAAGAGAGAAAAAGGAAAAAATCTCCAGACGCGGTGGAGTGGATTAGCGCTGGTGGATTCACTAAATCGCAACCGACGATTAGTCAGCCCACAAGAGTCTAGAGCGGTCGATAGGTGATCGAATCAATTAGGTGCTGTCTTGCCTTGCGATAGAAAAGTCCAGACTAAGTGAAGCAGATAGGTAATTTTACCGATGAGGACGACTGGACCCTACCAAAATTATAAAAGAGATATATATCATAAGTAAGACACAGGATAGCTGATACATACGAACTCCAGGAGTCTTCAACAAGAAACTCTCGTACTGAATAGAAAGTATTGACAATAAGTAAACAGTAGCTAAATCAAACAAAACCGTCAAACTTTATTATTGACCAAGTCAAGGTCAATGCTACAGCTTAATCAAAAATGACGAAGGTCATCGTCCAGCGTACTTCAGGTTTGTGGAGACAACAAAGGCTTGTCCTACAGGCTACGCGCTGATCGATGCTATCGGAGGCCCTCTAGTAGTCCCGGTCATTGGCTTGTGGTATTTCGATTGGAAGGCAAATACATTATTTCGAGGATACGGAATCATCATCTCCTATGTGGGTCATTAATAGCTTTTCTGTAGCAAGGTCAACAGCGAAAACGCCTGGCGAGTCTTCAGCTTCAGAATGCTCGTTCAGCCTCTTCATAGAGAAGGTTTCACGCTTAATGTATATCCCACCATCCGCTGATGGCATATAGAAAGAGATTTCCCTTCCAACCACACCGCCTGGTCCAGATTTAATAGGCCCAACCACAAAATGTCGAACTCGGTCCTCATCCGGTGGTAATGAATTATACCTTGCTGAGTTTTTGCCTAGAATTTGTGTTGTAACACCGTGTTCGAGATCGATGATTCGTTGGGCAACAACTTGTAAGGTGTGACTGTTCCAAAGGCTTTCTTGCGCGGCGCAAAGTACACCCATCAGTCGAAGGGCCTCGATTCGTGTTTCAAAGTCTCGGCATTTGATGGCCACTAAAAAAAGGAACGGCGCAAAGCCCATTTCGAAATGAAACTCCGACTTCATCGGCCTAGTTCTCGATCCCGCGAGTTCGGTAGCACCTTTGATCATTTCCTTGAAATTAGACATGAACATATCGTAGTCCGTTTCATCTATTAGAAATACGACATTGGATAGAACAACGCAGACGTGGTATAGCTGAAACGGCCAGATTCGTAGCGTTTTGCTTGCCTGATTGAGCTCAACCGAGGGTCCAGACTCGAATCCTTCCATCGCGGATCTCCACTGGGCCAGATATCGATGGATGTTCTCCTGCTCGATAACCATGTCCGGTGGACCAGGTTGACGTCTCATTTTGCCAAGGCGGTACTCTCCTGTTCGTCGAAAGAGCTGTATGGTAAGGTTGTAGATCGCGTCCATCGAAACTTGCGCTTCGAAATAGGATGAAAATGAGGAAGTTATCGTCGGGCTTGGTTGTGTTAAAGCAGGGCAATAGGCTAGAGGCTGCGAGTCGCCGAAGTAAAAAGGCAAGATACTGAGTCTTCTGAAGACCGGCATCAGATAGTAGAGTGCCCACTTTGGGGGATCCGAAGTGCCAAGCAAGTTGATTCCATGGTAGCAATGTCGAATGGCAACATCGCCATTCGAATGCAGAATCTCGATGCAAACAAATAGAAGGCACGTCAACAGTGTTAGCACCAAATCGGGATTATGAGGCGTTTGCAGTTGGCGAATTGCCGCGTTGTAATGCTTCAAGGCAACAACGTTTCTCTGTACAGCAGCAGTCGAGGTTTTGTCACGGCTCTGGCGATTCTCGAATAGAGAACTAATCGTCATGATAGAGTGCCTAACAGCTGGTTCATGCTCGGCGAACTGTAGGACTATATTCGTCCAGAAGTACGGATCGATAGGTCCTGAGAGAGACGGGGCGGCAACCTTGCAGAAGAACTCTATTACTCTCGACTCGCTTTTAGCTGTACTGCCCAGGACATGGTTTCGCGGTTGAACAAGTTGGAGATGCGACGAAGTGGTTTGTTCAAAACCCAGCCCTTGACAAACACGCCCAGCGTTGACGCATCGTTGACAGGAGGGCTTGCCTTCGTCGCACTTGACTTTGCGAGCCTTACATGTGAGACAACCAGATCGTACCTTCCGACTCCCCTTGCGCGGCATTACTGAAGCTGACGGTTTGTTGATTAATCTTGGCGGAAGCTTGGGCTTGACGAGAACAAGAGGAATGGGATGAGGTGGAGTCTGTTGGATCTTAGCTAAGCCCAGTGAAACTTAGTTGACCAATTAAATATCATTTTGGGACTACGCGATGCGAAAGATCAAGCGAAATACGGTAATAATTCCCAGTCATATCACATTATAATCTTAGCACGTGACGTATTCTGTTTGGAAGCAACGCTTTCGCTTGACTCCATCTCATGTTGTATTAGCTGGCAGAAGTTAGTCTCGATGTGCGAGACGACAGGATCAAATATACCAGTGCTTTACTCCAGATCTGATGACCCTCATGGTTTTGAGGAGGTGTTAGATCGTCGGATAAAATTAACCTAAGGTAGAAGCGAAAATGTTGAGAGGAACTAGCCCAAAGCAGCAAAACAGAGCATCAAAGATGAAAAAAATACATACAACAGTGAGGATTCCCCGATCGTCACCGACCCGAGTACTAATTCACCGCTCCTTGGCTTGACGATGGGAGAGCGAACGGGATCCCGTATTTTCCAAGGGCTGTGGTCGTATGTGAAATCTGTTGGAAGACAGTCGCACTATAAGACAAATGTTTCTATACCTCCACTACGGAGATTTCCGTTTGGCTAAAGTTAATCTAGTGAAAGGGGCGGATGAGGCTCTTCGTGGCGTCTTTGTGAACTCTGCCACATGATCCAGTAGTTAGGGAAGTTTCGATACTCGTGGCATATATTAAAGTCAAATTTGACTACATGTATGTTGAATATGAATGAGTACCTGCTTCGCATTGTGAAAGGACGTTGTCAACCAGACCCAACTGGAATATGATGCATAATGCATAGGAACGAGTATTCTGGCTGACAGCAGCAGTAACGTTGCGACTATACCATATTTGGACGACGCCTGCAGGAGTTAAAATCAAAGGAAAGTCGGCCCCTTCCATATTTGTAGTTGATAGAAATATGGTAGGAATAACCCAACTGGCAGACAGCCTTCGACTTCGTACCTAGTAACGATTATAATCAGATACAAAGCAAAATGTATCTTGTTTCAGAACAGCGAAAATGGGAGACAATTGAAAAAGGCATAAATAAACAAGTCAAGAAACTAATCACATGATCGTATCATTCAATCAATATCCATCACTGAAGAGGCTGACACCCACCACTCTCAACATCGGAGGACAAGGAGGGACTAACGACCCGTCTCCCCTGTCCATTCCCCACCTCAGCTTATCTTGTCCAGGGTCACGAGTGACCTATTGTTACCCCAAACTCAAACAGAAATTCCAATTGCTACGTTGCAGATCGTTGTTTTATGTTCCTTCCTACAGCCGCAATGCAACCAATCACTTCCGGGAGTCACTCGAGAAACTACGAGTAGGCGCATCCCGAAGGAATGAGATCTTCGAGATTCATTTGGGGTCCAGAGGCTGTACACATAATAAAAAGATGCATAACAGTACCCGTCATCCTATCTTTTTGCGCCTTTCTCGTATTTCTTCACTGCCTCAAAATGCTTTCCCTTCTGTTCCTTGCTGCCACCTCTCTCGCTGCAGCTCACGTCCACGTTCCCTCTGTCAGCGTGCCCGCATGTCCTAAATATGGCACCGTCAAATTCTCCAAATCTGTTCCCGACGGTGATCCGTTTCCGCGTACAGAGGTCAACCTCTGCTACACAGACACCGCTTTATCTCTGATATTCACGGCCCGTGACGAGAAATACTTTTACTTCAACGAATCTCAAGGAACAAACGACGACATCTGGGCTTATGAAGTCGTTGAGGCGTTCATTTACAAGGGAACCGACGATCCTCAGACCTATCTCGAGTACGAAATTAATCCGAACAATGTGACCTACCAAGCATTTGTCTACAACCCCACCAAAGTCCGAGACGAAGGAGCTCCTTTCGACCACTTTTTCATCTCCGATCCTGCGGCCGATGGATTTACTGCAGAGACGAAGGTTAACAAAAGGGCAAAGACATGGGTCAGCAAGGCGCAGATTCCGCTGGGTTTGTTTAATGTCGATCCTGGATGTGCTCGCGGCACCAAGTGGAGGATGAACTTCTTCAGGACGGTCACAAGTCCCAAGACATTTCCCGATCAAGAACTTGGTGGCTGGAGTTCGCCTGATAAAGCGAGTTTCCATATCACCAAATACTTCGGGCATGTTGATTTTGTTTAGAACCAAGTTTACACAGAAGGAACACAGTCTACTTAAACTTTGAAATTGATCCACTCTTCTGCCTACCTATTTCGTCGCAATCGCTTGCATGACCAAATCGAGAGTATGATGTGATGCTGTCGTTGGTTCGCGAAGAATGTGATATCCACTTGACCCGTGCCTTTGGGACAACGCAGGGCTGTTACATATGCAGGGTTGATGGGATACGATGTTGCATCACAGGGCCAAAATCGTGTTTGATAGATACGCTAATTAATTAATTACCACTTATCCTTCACAAACTATTGCTTCCATCATGCATATGGCAATTTCCCCAACCACGCTAAACTAGATAAACTATACTTCAAGCATTTAGACAACACTGGCCCTCTCGGGGTTCTTCTCAGGATGAGTGGAAGGCAGCACATCGGCAATAGTCTCGTCGGTACCCTTAAGATCCTCCTCGGTGCTCACGTGGTCGCGAATCTTGAGAAGAATGACAGGGGCAGCGACGATAAGGGAACCGGCGAGAAGAACCCAGTTGCTGATGAACTCAGATCGGTAAGACAGCTTCTTTGCGTCAAGATGATTGACAACTGCGGCACCGACAGACTGGATACCCTTGTAGAAGCCGACATAGTTGGCAGACCGTCGGCCAGAGTTGGACAGCGCGCCCATGAACCTATTTTTATCAGTACAACAGCTTGCTAAGGAAGATTCAGAACCAACATACCAGTACACGGTAGCTTGCCAAGCAGCATCGTAGAAACCATAAAAGATGTACAAGAACATGGGTCCAGCATAGCCGGAGTCTGTCCAGTCACCGGGGACAAAACCCGAATCAGGAGCGACGGTCTCACGAGTATAAGTCTTCTCGAAAGCATAACCACCACCCCAGATTGCAAAGGTCAAGACGAAGAGAGCAGCCCATGCAGCCTTGGCACGAGTGGTTCGTCTAACACCCTCGACATCAAGAAGATATCCCCAGATAGCCGCGGCAATGATCTGGGCCAACCAGTATAGCAACCCGTTGAGAGACTTGGTGCGGGTGTTGAAGTAGGCACCGTTGACGGAGTTCTGCTGGTAGACGTAAAACCAGTTGGATGAAAAGAACATGGGAAAGAGAAGAACGACGAAAGGCTCAAAGCGCAAGGTTTCCCAGAGACCCCAGAGCTCACTCTGCCAGGTTGGGTTCTTCATCAAGATGACACGGCTGCCATCCTTACGGATAATGTCGCCAGCGTTGCAAAGAGTAAGAGCGAGGAGGGCACCGAAGAACATAAGAACAATGAAGCCAATGTATGTTCCATCGCTGACGGTTTTGTTTTCCTTGACATTGATGTTTTCTCCGAGAGGGATCTAGTAAGTTAGCACGAGTAGAGTAATGGGTATAAGAACAACTTACCAAACTGCCAATAACAGCACCCATGTTGAAAATGCCCCAGAACCAAGCAAAGTACTTTCCCTTCTTGTTCTCATGAGGATACGAGATCATGATGGTACCCTGCGCAGTCCATAGCAGAGCGGCGCAGAGACCGAGCCACACACCAGCAAAGATGTTGAAGCCAGGAACGTGCTTGTGGACAGAGACGAGGAGACTGATAGCGTAGAGACCGTAACCGACGCCACCAAAAGCGAGGCAAGCCTTGATGCCAAGCTTGTTGACAAAAGTGCCGCCAAAGATACCGACCACAGCAAAGGTGCCGTAGAGCGCAGTGTTCTATCCCGGTCAGTGTTTTGAATTCGGGCTAGTGCTTATTACAGGTACAGGGTCTTGCTCACCATGTTATCAGCCAAAGTCGGATCAGTTTTACCTCCACCGCCAAGACCACCAAGAGCGTTGAACATGCCGGGACACATGAAGCAAACGAAAGCGACCATGCCGAGCTGAATGCGTGGCGAAGCGTACCAGGGAAGAGTCTTGCCGAAGATCTGGAATCGTCGGTACTTCCAGCCACGCGGAAGGTCGACGTCGGTCTGAGGATCATGGTAGTCTGCATCAGTCGAGATGCCGCCCTTGGTCGGCGCGGGAGCTGAATCTTGAGACATGTTTGCTTTGACAATGTCAAGATTGGCTGGTGTAAGGATCAATGACTGAAGTCAAATGGAAAGTGGACGTTGGGGTAAAGCGGGCGTTTGGCTTTGTTTTAAAGCCGTTGAAAAAGCGGAGGTGGAGAAGGGGAAGGAAGCGACAGCTACGGGAGTGAATGAATAAATAATTCTGATCAATTATGTGGCACGCGACTTGTAAGCTTCCCCAAAATAGACGATGGCAGGGCAGGGCAGGCAGGGCAGGCAGGGTAGAAATGAGACGAGACGAGAAAGATCCTGCCTGGCACACAGTCACAGTGCAGCATAGCACCGCACCGCACAGCACAGCACATACAGCAACATAAACGCTATCAGTGCGACGTTACTTCCCCCCGTCATCTCCATCTCCATCCCTATCCCTTCCTCCTCCAATCCCAATTATTTATTGGAAATGGACTAGGTCTAGCCTTAGCTTATCGCGGGGTCAAGGATTACTGATAGTATGATAGGACACTCCCCAAGTGCACCTGACAACCCGCCGATCTTCGCTACCAACAGAGTCGACCTTCCGATAACGAGATAGTCTGTATCAGATCAGATCAGTCGAGTTTAGTTTAGTCTAGTCTAGTCTAGCGTAGCGCCTGTGGAACATGGCATGCAACAATCTACGGCTGCAATCCGGCCATTTATCACCAATTGAACTTGTTCGGGACGAGGTTGGCTTGATAACGGCTGCTGGTGCTACGTTAAATGCTGTCGCGCTATGAAGCTATTCGCATTTTGTGTCTTAAGCTTGTCCTTAGTGTAACCCTCTGTCACGGTTTGTCTGGTTACATCAAACAGGCAAAGCTCCCCCGCATTCATCCTTACACCAAACAGATGTCACCAACAAATAGATTGATTGCCAGTCGTTGAGCTCTGCATCGTTACTCGACAACGAACTCGATCTGAAACCGTCAACTTGACACTGTATCACGACGTTGCCTTGGACTGGAGCTACCATTTCCTGACGGCTTAGTGACTGCTCAGCTAACAACCAGGGTCTTCTTGATTGCTCATTTCCTGGTCAGGGAATGTTTCAGCCAGTCAGCACAATACGAGGTGTGTCATCCAAGGCCGTACACGTGCCTCCACATCACGGCTCACTATTAGAAGATGAGAGGTAATGCATTGCACACTTTATTCTCTAACAAAACCCTATACATTTCTGTCTTAACAGACATTTCCCAATCTACTTTGGGAAAACGACAGCATCCTCAATTATGGAAATTAGCAAGTCCGACACAGACTATTCTTCTTGACTATTGCACCTCAGCGACCAGCAGCCCTCATCGAGCCATTAATAAGATAACTCGCCACGTTGTCTAGCACTTTGGTCAGGCCAATCCAACCTTCCTTCCAGCATGAATCGCGAATTGAACCCATATACCATTCCATAGAGCTATCTGGCACCACGTCTGGCACGGGCACGGGCCCAGAGAAGCTTTTGATATCTTGGACCTTTTCTCGAATCTTCCCGTCTAGCTTGCTGCATAACTCTCCAATCACTGCCGCTGCTTCTTTGAGAACCAGGTCACCCCCAGGCCAGTCTGCCAACATGAGTGTGTGACAAAGCATGTCATTTGCTTGCTCAATTGGCAATGCACCCGGAACCAAGACCTGTTCTTCCAGGACACGCTTGCATCTGTCAAACAGACTAGGGCGCAGAGCATAACAAACATCGTGCGTTTCCAGGTATGGGAATGCCAGCTCCCTAGCCTCAGCAGTCAAAGTCTGCGTGAGACGTATGAGGTAATGGGAACTGGGCCATAAATCTTTTCGCGCTGTATGTTTCGACTTTGGCCGTAAAGCTCGCTTTTCCAGCTGCTGCTTCTCTTCCACGCTCAGAGGGCCAAATATGGTCTGACCCTCTTCCGATACAAATTTGTACTTGCTCAGAGAGGCAATTTCCATTAACTCCTCCCGGGTCAAATCAACGAAGCCTCCGTGTTGCTTGTGTACGCGCAAGTAAGCGTTCGAGACAGGAGCTCCTTTGTCCATACCTTTCACCGCTTGAAGATACGCGGAGTTTTTGCGAAGCTAGTCTGTGACGCCCAATCGCCATGACTGCTTCTCCCGTTTCTTGAGCAATAACGGGGGAAGGCCGAGTTGAATGAGTAACCGTTTGTGGTACTCGTTGGAATTCTTTGGCTTCCTACCCAAAAAAAGGTCTTGCTCCTCAAAGCAAGCTTCGAAAGCCTCCATGTCAGCCCATGGCTTGTCGAGAAGACCTTCTTGTTGCATCGCATTGTACAGGTGATGGAAGCATGTCGTAATACCAGTGAATTTCATGCATGTAACTGATAATTTGTAGATCTCTGCTCGAGCATGAAAGAGCGAAATGCCACATAAGATGGGTGACCGTTTGAAAAATCTCCAAGGCTCATCGGTTCCATCAACATCTCCACCATGGCGGATTTGGTGAGCCTTGACCTCGGGAACGATGTCGTTGACGAAGCAGCTCAGTAGGTTTATGCCGTTCTGGATTTCAGGCCTTAAGCTGTCAATAAACTCCGGAGTCGGGGATTGATCAAATCTTTTCACAAAGATCTCAAGCCTGCATCTCATCTCGGTAATACAGCACAGAGTCATTCTTTCCATAGTTTCTTCGCCTAAAAGGCGTCGGACATCGAGAAAGATCTGTGAGACAAATGCCATCTCGAAAGATACCTCATTTGTTTGATTTGTCTTTCTCAAGATCCGCAAGAATTCACCTTCTACCGCGAACCGACTTTTCCCAGCCTTTTCGATGTTGTAATGTAGGAACAAAACACTCTCTATCCAGAAGTCGTATAATGCCTCGCGATCGTCTTTCGCAATCTGCTCCTCAGGCGAGTTGCAGGGAGCCTCCGGAGGCTTGAGCCGAGCAAGTGTGTCTTGAGTATGTTTGACCAAATCCTTGATCATATCGAGTGCGTACACGAAGGTACTATTGTAGAACGACAATAAGTTCTTATCAAAATGACCCGTATCAACCATTTCAGTGGCCTCTTCGACTGAGTAATCAGTTTCCCAGACAACGACATCTACGAAACTGGACTTGGCAAGTTCGGTCACGTCGTCTGCGTCAAGGAAAGTAGAAAGCTGGTCTGAAAGGTTTCCTATCGTCTGCATTCCGATGTTGGTAGCGAGTGCAGCAGCGGTCATGTCGAAAGTGTCGTTGAGATAACCCTGCCAGATACTCTGTATTTGTCTGCGTACATTCTGAGCCTCGGTGAGCAACACGTGCCACGCCAGCAATGCGGCGACTCGGTCAGGCGCTCCTGTCTCTGCTTCGTAGCTTGCGTTATCGCCTTTTGCCTTCTGAGATAGTTCGATATCAGGAGCATTCAAGAACTCTTCAGAGGGTTCCTCGACCGATAGAAGCTGGAAGCCACGCAATATGTCCTCTGTTTGAGGCGATTGCGGACCTTGTGTCTCATCTGTCGAAGGGAAGCGTGGATTGAGAACCTCCCTGACGTTCCTCAATACACCTACGAAGTAATCATGTGCATCGTCCGCATCCAGATCAGTGCTAAGGCCCTGAAGCTGAACTTGAGAGGAATAGGTGGATCTAAGGCGGATAGCGCGGTCGATGGTGCTGACAAAGGAGCTTGGGACAGTGATGAGAGGTTTGCGAGATTTGACGATGCATTCAGCCATGGGCAGGAAGTCTCTGATTGGGATTTTGTACTTTGGACCTGGAGTTTCAGGTACCTGCTTGGCCGCCGTGGCTTCTCTCATCTTGGCCTCCTTTCGTGCTTTACCTTTGAGTCGGCCAGATGGAACCTGACCACCGTTCTCACAAGGTTTCAGATCATCGTGAGCAAGGTTTCTTTTGTAGCCGCAGACCTTGGCTGTGGAAGCCAACCAAGTGGCAATTGCGTTCGTGTCAGATTTGTACTGGTGAAGCATTCGGATCATCACGTCGGGCTGCATTTTGGAATCTCGAGAGATCCCGCGAGATGGTGGCGAGACACGGGCAAACCATGAAAGATCGGGCTTAGCGGGAGAAGGTGAATGTGAGTGATGATTAATGGTCAGGGGAAGTTGGAGAGGAGAAGAGTAAAGGGAAGGAGAAGGTAAAGAGAGTCAGGCACGAGGCTTGGGGTTCCTCACTGGCGGAGGTAGGTAAAAACAAGGAGAAAAGAAAAGAATAGAAAAGAATCAGTGATTTGCTCCCCACTGGTACGGATTTGTGCGGCTGCCAGTGTGTGACACATATCACCCCTCTCATCCAGCGCTCTTGTGACAGCTTTCAAAATTCTTTATCTGTGCGGCGTGAGCCAGAGGTGACTAGCTACCGTGTTTGCATAATTCTGCTGCTTTCATCGTCGAGCTTTCGGTAATTTGCACATTGCCCTTCCTCCCATCCACTCTCAATTAGCATCCGATGTCAATAGCCGTCTCTAGTCCTCCAAAGCAACAGATGTCTCCCTAGGTATAATTGCGCAGTTCTTCAGTAAGAACATCTGGCACAGATGCCTGTTTGCAAAATGCCTAACGCACGATGTCAGAGACGAACTGGGTAACGTATGGTCAATCAGAGGTAAATGAGGAGGTAACTTAGGATCGTTGTAGCCTCTACTTCGATGTCAAAAGTCTCTTTGTCTACCTGTTCAATTATCTCATCTGGTTTCTGCTTCTAACTCTATTGTAGAACGCCACGCTATCTCGGGGAGATCGACGATGTTGCATACCGCTGGGTAAGACGATGCCTCCTCCAGCCTGAGGCGACCGACATATGCTTGGTCCCTATTTCTAATATACTACCACCCAGACCACCTTACAGCTTCATTGCGTTTCCACCCCAGTCGACTAGACAGCTTCGGTGCCTAGTTCCGGCTTTGCTGAGCTGATTCGAGCCACGTTTTGTTTGGTCACGGCCGGATCGTCATGAAAGGCACCATGCGGCACGTCATAATCCCTATTCCGTTCCGTACAAAATAGCACGATCGTGGACTTCTCATCCAAGTCCAATCGACTTCTGTCAGCAGGTGTAAGTCGCCTTAATGCAGCCAGTGTTGAACCCCCGCAGGGCCCAGCATTAATGCCTTGCGATTGAAGGTACAGAACAGACTGATGCGCCTCATAGTCCGATACGGTCAAGCTTACATCGACACCATTCTTCAACAGCTCCCATGCTATCGTCGAGGGAGCGCCACAGTTTAGACCGGCCATGATGGTACCTGTTGTCGAGATCTCAGTGAACTCGCCATTCTCTAAGCTGCTCCATAGACATGCTGCTGTATCAGGCTCGACTGTCAACGTCGAAGTCGAGGCCCCCCTTCTTTTGAAGTGAGAAATAACGGATTGCGCAAACGAGCCGACACCAACGGGAGCGATGACCAAGTCGGCATTGGTCGAACCTAATTGTTTGTCTACTTCTCGCATCATAGTCCCGTAGCCATCAACAATCCACTGCAATATAATTAGATGGCCAGTAGATCCAGTTGACAGGAGTGGCTGACCTGGGGAACAGATTGATAGTCACCAAAAGCAGTGTCTTGAACCAGTATCCCTTTCTCGTGATCGGAAGCAGATTCGGCCTCAAGCATAGCATCCTCATACCGGCCCTTGGACACAACGACCTTTGCGCCTTCTGACTCAATCAACTTGATGGTGGATTGGTGCATAGAAGCTGGCACGTGGATCTCTGCCGCTATGTCAAAGATGGCACCCATACGTGCCACCGCGCGACCATGGTTTCCTTCAGTCGCCGCGTACAATGTTATTTTGTGCAAATTAGCTTCTTGCCGAATATTCTCGATATTTGAGTCGAGCGACAGGCCCAATCTCTCTGCAATTGCGCGAAAAGAGCCCCATGAGGCACCGAGTATCTTGAATGCTGGCAGACCAAAGCGATTCGTCTCATCCTTGACATAGACTGCGCCTACCCCCACCTCTTTGGCAAGGCTTTCAAGGTTGATGAGTGGCGTCAGCTCATAGTTCGGAAGTCTCTGGTGAAAACGATCGATGTTATCAGGGGAGGAAGCGGGATCGGGCGACGTCCATGACTTGGCCTCTGGGTTGAAGTGTATGTGTCGAGGAGAAGTCATGTCACGTATAGTCTCTTAGTGAAGTAATACAAACGCAGTTGTGTAGAAGCGTTATTCTAACATTACTGTCTTTCTTGTTTGAAAACTACTGATTTTTTCCCATTTGAGTTCGTGACGATTGCGCTCAAGTCAAGACAAGACATGATGCGCCTTCTGGTTACAACTTCTAGCGCTACGACCCCGCGCGTTCACCAGCCAATACTTTTGTTGTTATTAGCTGGGTGTGTCCATTCTGTAGATCATTGAATCTGAATTATTACTTTTTTGACCTAAGTTCTCTGCTCACCCTCCAGTCTCGATCTCTCAAGGTGGTAAACCTGGCTGGGATGGGCCAGTTCAATGATGTGCTTACCCTACGACTCCAGACGCGTCCTGTCAACAAACTAACCGTGTACGCCCGGTATGGACGAATCGGAAGATACATCAATCAGCCTGTTATTAATCGTATGGAAATAAAGGAAGCCTGCATGCATTCCCGAGTATCTCGTTACAGACCAACGGCTAGTCTCCTTGATCGGCCCCCTGGCGGCCTTCAAGGTTTATTCACTCGTGCAGCTTTGCAATGTCGCCCCAAAACACCGTTAGTCGACGGTGACGATCACGTATGCCGATGACAACTTTCTGCTTGCATTAATCTTTTTATTTTTATTTCTTATTTTTTTTATTTTTATTTTTTTTATTTTTATTATTATTTTACAAATCCCTAGATTAGTACTGGTGGCCAGGCTCAAGTTAACGCAAGAAAACAGCCAGAGCGCCCTCCAATTATGATTGCCCTCAACCGAGTACGGGGCAGCATGTTACAAACGAGAAAGTCCGCTCTAATGGAATCGGTCGGCTTGACTGCAGTAAATCCACATAGAGTCGAAGACAGAAAACACCATGAATCACTTTCGATACAGCCGAGAGGAACGGTCCGCGCTGCACCTGTCCTGTATTATTCCGCGGCTGTGACTAAGCCCGCCCGAAATCGCTCTGATTGCACAGGCACCTGACGTTGTCCAAAAAACTCCACTGCAGCATTAAGCTTCACAAGTCATGTTAAATTCACAACGTCTTTGAGACGTATTCGTTCCCAATCTGATATGACGATGGAATTTTCGATTGATGACTTTCTATTCACCGAAGGAGACGATTCGGCGCCGATACTGCCTTACAACGAGATAGATGATCATGCGCCGCAATCGCGGAGCTCGTCAAATTCGCTGGCTGAAGGAGCAAACAATGTCAAATCAATTCCACAGACTGTGGACCCGCGGGATGCGTTCAATCTCCCCTCTTCGGATCTCTCAAACCTCCAAATCGATTGGGATGCAGACTTTCAACAAGCAAAAGCAGTATCCGATGTCCCTGTCGACGGTCTTAACCCGGACTTCTCATTCCTCGACCAGCCTGTCGATGACCAGGGCAGCCTGGCACCCCCACCAACCGCAAATGAAGCCACCCATACCCCTTTGACGAGCATTGATGAGTTCTTCATAAAGAATGGTGCCAGTCGTCCACCTGCGCCGTGTGCCAATTGTCGTCGGTCACGACTGCAATGCCTCATCTTACAAACTACTCTCGCCAATCCCAATCCTACCAAATCGTGCTCAAGTTGTGTCGCGTTGTTCCGAGAATGCAGTCTGTCAGGTCACAGAAAAAGAGAGCCTTCTGACTTTGAGACGCTCGAGCCCGTCATTGGTAGATTGCATGGTGTCAGTGAGCACAGTATCTTGGGTGTACCACCAACAGTTGAAGAAGGCCAGCCGTCACAAAGTCTTTCAATAGCAGCACTCTCTGGGAAGAGGACAAACACCAGATCAGTGCGAAAGACGAGGGTATTACGCAATTGGTACCTTTCCAACTTGGACCACCCTTACCCATCGGAAGAAGAAAAGGTCGACCTTGCTCAGCAGTCAGGATTGAGTAGAAGTCAAGTAATTAATTGGTTTGCCAACACCAGAAGGCGACATCGACTGTCATCGACTTATTCTGCATCACCGGGTCGAGGTCGCCAAGGATTTGCACCAGGGTCCCCTATGCCACATTACCTCCGCAAGAATATGTCACCAATGGATCGTTGGAAGAGCTCTCCACCAGATCAGGAACCAGCTTCTGCGACGGCGATTCAAAATGCATTAGCCGCTCAATCTAGTGACCAGAGTTCGTTAGATAGTGACGACCTGGGCGGGTCTGGGCCTGGTTCATCTGTTAGTAATGACTCCCTCTGGCAGTCTGGCTTGCATGATGCCTCGTCCAATTCTGCATCCTCCTGCTACTCCTTTCGCTCGAGAGACGCCACCTTCCGTCCACGTTCTGGTGGTAGCTCCGTATTGGAAGGGACTCTGAGTCCCAAGCCTGCATCTTCGAGATCAATGTCCAAGAAGCTCATTGCATTCCAGTGCACCTTTTGCCGACAAAACTTCAAGAAGAAATACGATTGGGTTCGCCACGAAAGGTCAATTCATCTACCCGGTCTTGACTCCTGGGTTTGCGCATTACCTGTCACGCCAGATCAATCGTTCCTCGTTTGGCGCATGAACGAAGAGGGTCCGCAATGTCTTTTTTGTGGCCGAGACTCACCCAATGATGAACACATTCAAGCTCACGAATTCGATACATGTGCCGAAAGGCCTGTTTCAGAACGGAAGTTCACGCGCAAAGACCACCTGTGGCAGCACCTGCACAAGTTTCACGGATGTCGCAAATGGGACGGTTGGAAACCGGACCTAAGTATATTACAACACCGGCAAGATACAGTCAAAAGTAAATGCGGGTTTTGTCAGATTATAATGAACAGTTGGGAAGAGCGGGCAGATCACATAGCCGCTCATTATCGCTCGGGATTAACGATGGATCAGTGGATTGGAGGGTCCGGAATTCACGACCCGAGCAACATGGATTCTGAGGGACGGTAGATTATGAGGTGGATCCGAGGACGGGGAGGTTGTTATTTACGGACCGGGCTTCGGTACGGGAAAATGGAGACAGACAGTCGGTAGCTCCGACGAACCAATGCAGCCTTGCTTAAAACACGTGGAAACCATGTCCTAGCGAACTCCACTGACGGTTAACGGCGGTCATATCCAGAAAGACTCTGGAAGCATCGTTTTTTTGAGCCAACGCTTGAAGCAGCTTAGTGAATGCCAGAGGCGTTCAAGCTGGACTTCTGTACACGAGAGTTTAGTTCAAACTTTACTCGACGTTCAGACAGAATGAGACTGTCAAGCTTCCCCATCCCTGGTAAATGTGGGGATCAGGGAGTTGTGCGGCAACGTTTGGGGACATGTGAATCCGCTATTCAGATGACAGGCGTCCATCCCATTTGACAACTGACCGTTACCCCCTGACGCCCAATATCAAGAATGAGGTGACTTGTCAGAGTCGAGAACCGTCCATAGGCACACGAGCCGAGACTGCGATTCCTGTTTATTCCTACGGGCCCATTACCTTTTTGGATAAATTTGGCAATACCGAACCGATGTCACGTACCGCATGCGGGGGGTCTTGGCTCTCTTTTTCGCTCTTCATCTGACTGTTGGCTTTCTTTGACTCCTTTATAATAACTCTCTTCTCCTTTCTTCATTTCAGTCTCTCTCTTATCCTTTTTTTTTACTGTTACCTTAGTGTGTTTGCTTCCGTGTCTGCCGCCGTCCCAACTTCAACCTCCACATCATAACAACCCAACAATAAACTCTTACCAGTCACCATGATCATCACACGCGCCCTCTCGATCACCAACTTTGTTGTCGCCAGCTCGGCGCTCAGTTTCCAAGTTGGTGTGTTGTACCCATGGCACAAGCAGCTGGACGACGACTTCGAAGCGCTCAAGAGGGAGCACCTCCGAGTCTTGACGGCCGTTGAGAACAAAGTCGAGCGAACACAAGAACCTGCCCTTCTCGAAGAGAACCGCCAAAGCATTCGCGGTATGCTCGGCAACCTTGTGGCGTGGAAGGCCTGAGCGTAAAGCCGACTTCGGGGGTTATCCAGGATCCTCTGGCGGCAGCCCACGCGACACCACACTGCAAGACACGACGCATACACAAACTCGCATACACACCCGCGAAAGCATAAAAAGGATAAATATATACCGGAGACAAGATCTAGACGGCGCATGCATCCTTTTGAACAACGAAGTACTCGTTTTTTTCCTTTTACTCAAGGCGTTTCTCGTTTCCGGCGTTCAGACCACCTCGGCCCAAGTGGGGCCGGCGACGGTCACTCTCCGGGTTATCACGTGCATCGGGCGCGAACAGAGTTTCCCCACCGGCTTCACCCGACTGAGGGGAACTCATATTCCTGGACACATTCGATCGAACACATGTTTATCAGTTAGTTAAAGGCACGGGAGGCATTTCGCATATCGTTCTGCTCAGACCATCTATAGCCCTGTTTTTTCTTTAGTTTACGGTATTGTTACTGCTAAATGATATTGTTACAAGACTACCGCTGTTCATTCTGTGCCTATGCCCTGAGTTTCACCGCTACACTGTATCTCACGTCATATTGAAAGACAACGCAGTCGTCGCGCTTCACAATTGTTCGATGCGCATCCACTGTATCATGCGACAACTGTCGCTCTCGGCGATGTTTTGAGACGGATGGATGTTGGAGAATGTTCAATTGGGCCACGACATCACGCATCTACCTCCCATCATCGGCGACACCAACGCAGATGTGACTAAACGCTGCAGAGACCACTGACTGGACTGTCTATCTTCGAATCTCATTATCCGACTCCTTTACCCACCCGATTGCTATCGCCTATCCTTCGACCGCTGGCCCGACCGACCCTGTCTAGTCGACCACCTTGAAATACAACGGGCTGCCAAATGAGTTTTGCATATTGACCCGGAAATCTTGGCTGTATGCTGGCATGATTCGCAAGGGACTGGAATCAAGGCTCCAGACTCGGATGCTGAGACTCTCGTCGCCGTCAATGATCTTGTTGAGTGAACTGCTGAGCTGTACCAGTACAACGAGGATACCTATAAGGGCGCCGGCCAATAGGAGCTTGGCTACAACATCGACGAAGGCGCAGAACTTGAAGAAGCCTGAAGATGGCTTTTCGACAGTCATTGTGGGAGGTTGGATGTTGGTGTTGGGAGGTGAGAAGGTGGACTTGTCGGCCATGAGTGTTGAGACTTGTTCGAGGACTGTTTGGGAGAAGGTGGTCACTGGTATGAGCCTAATAGTGGCAGTACGTGAGAGCAGAGAACACTCGCGAAGAGAAGAGCAGAGACGGGAGCGCCAAAGCTGGGGAAGTAGGGGACTTCAAATACTGTAGGGCTGGGTGGCACTCGCAGGGCTGATGGGCGGGTTAAGCACTTAATTAAGCATAACCACTCAAGTCTTTTGTACTCGAGACCGCCACGACAAGGGTTAAAGAGAAGCTACTGTAGTTAGGGAGAGGCGCTAGATGACTGGTGTGATTGAAGCGGTGTTTAGTTGGTCGGATGGGCCATGGGTAATGTCGTGAAGGGTCGTGGTGTCCCTTTGCTTCTTTTGAGGACGGTAGTGAACCATTGCCTGGCACAGTATTTCGTATAAGGAACGACTTCATTATATCGCTTATTCCTACACGTAGATCATAGAATGACTATCAATAACCCCTTCCAATATTCTACAAAACAAACATTCTCTGATTCCTGTTCAATACGTCGAAAGTGACAAACAACTCATCCGTTAATTGAGAGGGGCACGCGATGCATTTTAGCGTGCTGTGGCTGATACAGATCTCAGATACAGCACTAACGTTTTGATGACTGCTGCTCGCCTTTCAATTGTTAGCTATCTAACTATCTCACGCCACGATACGACCTTAAACATGGATATTCCTACGATCGTCGTTGAGCTGAAAATGTACCCTTGTCGCCCATCGATTTTAGGCATGCTTTGCGGCAGCGGAGGTTTTGCCAAGATTAGCATAGACATGAAATAGTTGATGGTGTGAATGAGGTAATTTCCTTGCTTTCTATTTGTCGTTTGTCTTATAATATTACTCTTAAAGCACGCTACAAGTGTGATGCTGTCGGACGGTACTCTTATTGGAGTCTACAAGGTAGTGAGTGGTGTTGACGATGAACATCTAAAATTAGTAACAATTTAACAGGCAGGATTGACTTGTGGAATGATGAATGACACTTGTGGGCATGGATGGGTGGAAGAAGCAGCTTGGTGAGGAGAATCGGCGCATCTTGACTGATAGTCATTACAATTACATACAGTTCAAGTCTTGCCTTTCGCAATACGGTTACTTTTGTCCTAACATTGTGACTTGCGGCATGCGCGAAATTCACAATCTATTTTCAACATCGAAAATCCCAAGACAAACCTCAAAGTATAACGCACGGCGGCGGACTATCGTGTCCGCCTTTCTCATCTGACAAAAACCTCTGTTCATTACTCCAGCCTAATTGATTGAATCGTTTTCTCATAGCTTTGGCCTCTCCCAGGTAGTCTGCGCCTTGCACGTCCTCCGCATACCTATCCATCAATTCCTCAAGCTCATTGTGTCGATACTCGTCGTTAAGAGCAGCCCATACCATCTTGAGCAGCTCCGGTGCCCATGATGAGCCACACGGTCGGAAGACCTGACATTGTTGCGCTAGAGTAATTGCTTCATCGCAGATCTGGTGAGACTCCTCGGTGTAGTTTGGAAGAACGCCGAATGGTTCGATGGTCGGTCCGACAAGTGCGGTCTGGATCAAAGGTATGGCGTATCCAGAGGCATATTCTATCGCTTTTATCCTTACTGACGAACTTGAATCTGGGACTAGAGCCAATGGTATGGCCTTTTCGTATTCACCCCGCAATATGGGCCGTTCTTGTGAAAGTATGTTGTAGTAGCATTTCAGCTGATAGAGGTATTTTTCCGGATCTCGAAGGAATACAGGCAAATCCCCTATGGCACCGAGTTCGAAACAGTATAGCCCCTTATCATAGTGATACGGTCTTTTGATGATGGTGTCTTGAATGGCGATGTCCCAGTACCATGAGCCAAGTTCCACATTCGGGTCGCAAAGTGCTGCATAAACCTAATAATGTGTCAGTCGGTTAGCTTAAACACCCAAGTCGACTTACAGCTTGTAAGCATAAGGCACGAAGATCGTTCGAGTCGATGATGTGGCCTTGAGTGACTGCTTCCTTTATCAAATAAGCTATGATCCCTCGGTGCTTGTTGCCGTGCTTATTATCGACCCATAACTGGGATACATGTCAGCTTCTTCTGGATGCTTTTACTGGAATTCCTACTTGACATAGCATCATCATCACAACCAGTTCTAACTTGAGCTTGATCGGCTGTTCGGGATCCTTCAAGCATGTTTGCAACGATCCCAAGGCCTTCCCATACAGATCCAGAGCCTTTCGACTAGATTGCTTTCGAAGACGAACCGACTGGAACGATGCAATGACAGCTGATGTCATATCATCCAAAGCGGTATGGGTACCAAAACGTTGCGGGAGGGCTTTGAAAAACCTCGGCCCGTAGAGCTCGAAGCTGTATCTTTCATCGCTTATACTTATCACGGATATGAATTCCGACGCTAGCTTGGTAGTGCCGCTGCTTGGAGTGCTCGACAGGGCCATGGTGGGCTTGTACTCATGGAATCTGAATCTTTGTAGTCCCCCGCCCATACAGCTTCCGCCGACTCTTGTACAACGTCCACATTTGGGTTTAGCTAAGTCACACTCGTTGAAGTCAGTTGATTGTCTTTTACTTTAAACAAAGTTGTTCATGCCTTTTTCTTGGCTTTGCGGCAGCTGTTGCAGCCTCTGCTGCTTGGAACGCCAACCATGCCGAGGTTCTCAAATTGACACCAGGAGGAGTGTTTAGGATATTGACACAATGAGGAGCAGTTGGGGAAGATTGCACATGGAGTGTTATGTAAGCATAGAAGCCTCTCGCTTGGCGCTCCTCTATGCTGACAAGATCCTGGCACATCATGTCAGCCAATAGATGGACCATAATCTATGTTGTGAGGGTGCAAGTGGCTGTGTACCGGCAGCGAGGATCAACATAAGTCGGCATATAGCATCCGGATATAGCAAGTTTTATGCAGGTTGACACACTATCTGGAAGTAGAATTTGCTCAGAACGCAAAGCATGCTGCGATATTGAAGCACAGGACGAAGCTCGTGGGGGCAGATGACAAATCGTAGTAAAGTACCTATGATGTGCCTTGCGTACTCAGTAAGCATAACTTAAGCATAGTTTAAGCATACTCTGAGGCCATTCCGGTAGTACCAATCGTTCCAAAATTCATATGACAGCAGGACACTCGGAGACCGACAGGTATTATTGAACATTCGTGTATATTTCTATTTCTGTATATTCATCATCGTGCACTTTCGTGTATCATTTCGTAGTGGATGTCAGGTTGCCGTTTGTTGAGCATCCACCAATCAAACCCAGCAATCCTCTGTCAGAACCAACAGCCTACCTATGCATGGTCATTTCCGCTCAACACTGTCTTCTCCAATGCAAGTGAAGCAGCGCATTCGATGGCGAATCCGAAGCTTCTCGCATACCACCCCGGACCCCAATAACTCAGCTCGATGTTATGCGGCGCTCGTCTCACGATACTCAGATCGACCCTCTTACTCTTCGGCAATCCCTCCGCAAAGTCCTTCAGATGCTCGTCCGTTGCGTCCCAGTAGTGGTCTCTTTCCGCCAAAGCAATCATGACAGGTGCAATAACATTGACGCCCCATTTCTGCTTCCACGCAGACAACCACGATTTTCTAAGCGCCGCAAGCTCCTCGAATGGAATAGCGTGATCGATGCGCTCCGATTGGGCGTAAATAGACTCGTCCGCCGTCCCTGGAAGAAGCAGAGTCTTGTCCTTGACTGCAACGGGGATGTTCAGATGGGAAGGTGGCGCCTCTTGCGAAACATGTCCACCTGAATCCTTCAACAATGAGCCAAAACCAGAGATCACAATGCCACCCAGCGGGTACGCAGTTTGGGACGCAGTGACATGCATGGATGCCGCCACGACAGCTCCAGGGCAGCCGAGGCTGTGAGTATGTAGCACGATGCATGTACATCCATTCGTCAGACCATATTCCTTCCACAATGCTGGAAGGATAAACTCATGCAGTCGCCTACCCCATTCTTCCGGATAGGATGATCCTTCGGGTATAGGTCCCACTGGGGTCGTGCCTTTATAGTCTGGTCGATCAATTGCGACAAAAGGTACCGAAAGAGAGTCACTATGTATCTTGGCAGAGTATTCCGGTGTGACATCAAAGTATTGACTGGTATAGCAGCCGCCATGCAGTCCAACGATCAACGGACGATACTTCAATGGTAGTGGCGATGAGGGAATATTGAAGATTCCCGTCAAGACCGTGCCGTCTTCAAGAGTGAGATTGAAGGATTCCATGAGTAAGCCAACCAATCAAGTATAAATACCGTCAAGCAGGGAATATCGGTTGTGGCTGTTGATTGTTGCGACCAACAGCGTAAGCAAAGACAGCGTGACGTTAGTGAACGCTTAAGAAAATCGCAACCGAGGACGTGGTTAAGTGCTGTGGCAGGAAAACGTTAGCGGCGATGATCTGATCCACACTTGTGGAAATTATCCGCGACCGCCGGAGATAACTTCTCTCCACTCTGAAGCATACTCTATCTTCATCAACAATCAAGCATCATGGCCGAAAAAGAAGAAGTACCAGTATCAGCACCATCGGAGGCTGCTTCAAAAGCCTCCGAATCGCCGCAACATGATCCTCCAATCGAGCCCGACCGCGCGCCGTCGCCTCCACCAAATGATGACTCTGAAGTCGCATCAGACCATGGTTACGTTTCTACCGTGGGTTCCGCACAATCTACTTCGTTATCATCGAGTGTACGCGACTACCAATTCGAGAACAGCCGACGATACCACAAATTCAAACAAGGGCTGTATCAGTTTCCCAACGACCTTCCAGAACAGGAGCGCGAGGATATGAAGCACACGGTCGCAGTCCACTTGCTTGGCGGAAAGCTGCACAGGTCGCCAATTGAGCATCCGCAGAGGATCATTGATGTTGGGACGGGTACCGGAAGTTGGGCGATTGACAGTATGTTCTCCGTATACCAGAGAGCTGACAAAAGCTAATGCGACACAGTGGGCGACGAATACCCCGGCGCTGAAGTCACTGGAATTGATCTCAGTCCAATTCAGCCACCATGGGTTCCTCCCAACGTTAGATTCATCGTCGACGACGCCGAAGCACCCTGGTTGCATTCTCCAAACTCAATCGATCTTGTACATCTGCGAAACATGTCCACTGCCATCAAAGACTGGCCCGCGCTTCTCCAACAGATTTACACCGCTTTAAAACCTGGCGGGTGGATCGAACTCCCTGAGTTTAGGTGGGTGTATGGCTGTGATGACCAAACTTTACGCTCCGATTACACGCCGCCACAAATGGTCGATAATATCCGAGCTGGCTTGGAGAAGTTCGGCATCGAGATGCACGCCGCCGAGAAGAACCCCAACCGACTTCGCGACGCTGGCTTCGTCAACATCCGCCATGAGATCAAGAAGGTACCTGTCGGACCTTGGCCCAAAGATCAAAACCTTAAGACCATCGGACTCTATAATAGGAGCGTCATCTACGACGGGCTTCAGGCCATAACTATGGGACCCTTCACACGAGGATTGGGTTGGACGCCTGAAGAGGTTGAAGTTTTCCTTGTCAAGGTTCGCAAAGACTTGATGGATAGTTCGGTCCATTCTTACGTCCACTTCCATTCTTTGTGCGCGCAAAAGCCCTACAACTCATAATGGCCACGAGTATGCTGTCGCTGGGAACCAGCCATTACCAGCCTCCTTGTTACACTCGTCCTTTCGCCTCATCTTGTCATCTTTCACGCTTGCCCGACATACCTCAAATAATACCAGCCTCCTTCTTGAACATTTCTAGCCACTGTCCGTTATCTGCCGGCGTTTGGTTCCAAGGGTCATCACTATCCATGGTCAGCGGGGTGCTTTAAATGGTGCTAGGAAATGATCACTTACTCGTTGTACAAGAGGCATCGCCCTTGGTGCCTTAATTCTTCATCGGATGGAATATGGGAGATAGGATTGTTCGGTGACATTGTCGCTTTTGCCCATCGTTTCAGCTCGCGCGCGAACCACAGGATGTGATTGGGGTCGTTCAGGACATATATACCGGGGCCCAGCCATGTTGGACGGAGTGTCGATTGACTTTCCGCTTCAGGGCTGGGGTTCGTCTGTGGTATAGCAGGTGGTGATTGATCATCCGACCACAGCCAGGTGAAGTTTCGAAGCGCATCATCGGTCGATTTCAAGTCGGCGCTGTGTTCTGTTTCTGTCGCCCAGGATGTGTCGGTGCCTACTGCGTCGCCATCTCCAACAAGCAACCACTCATTTCCTGCAGGCCATGAAGTTTGATCTGTCCACAATAGGGTGTCGTGATGTACTTGAGCGTCGCTCTGTTCTTGCCATGGCGCAGCATGACCTAGGCCCGAAGCTTCTCGGTTATCGTCTGCCAACGCCAGATCTGCACGACGTCGGAATTCGCCAATCCAGCTCGTCGAATGATTAAGAAAGCCGATCAGCCAATTGGCCACAAATTCAGGCTTCGTCTCCAATTCGCTCTCCATTTGCAGCACAACTCGGCCAGCTTCCTTCTGTAGTTCATCGTCCGATGTTGCATGGGTTCCCTTTGCCCGTTGAGAACGCATGAAGGCTTGTAGTCGCGATTCCAGTGGGCACTGCTCGAATAATGCATTTTTGCCTTTGATCCTCAACACTGACAGTCTACTCTCTGCCCTTGATCGGATCGGCGCAAAGCGAGCTTGCTGCACAATCTCGTCAGATGACAACAGTAAATCTCTGAGCCAAGACGAACCACCATGCGAATCTGGATTGGGTTCGGGAAATGTCACTTCGGACCCGAATACTATACGGCATGCTTCTAACTGTAGAGTCCTGTGACTCGGTAGACTGCCAGTTGTGTCGTTGTAGTTTTGGATGAAGTACGCCAACTCCATTGTAATGAGCTCATATGCACTTCGGGGAGAATCCGGTGGTCTGCCGTTGGCGGTGAATGGAAACGGGGTACCACGCTCTAGTTCAACCAGATAGGGTGGCATCCCATTTTCTATAGTCTTGAGCACAGAATCTTCAAAGCCCCAGTCCCCGACCCAACTTCTCATTGTGCATCCTAATTTGAAGTGATTGGCCAAATGATCAACCCTGTCAAGCCATGTACTCAACGAAGCTTGACAGAAACCACATCGTGAGATGATGTCCGGCTGTGTAGTTTTCCACAGTTTCGTAGTCAGATCTGTCAGAATAGCATTATGCACAAGCCGTAAATGCTGCTTGAGGTGGTCTTTTCTGCTAAACGCTCTTTCCTGGCAGGCAGACGGATTGTGGCTAGCCAGGTGAGCCTCGCTTGGGTCACCCTGACCGCAGAATAGACAGCATAGTTGGCCAGTATCTGGATCCACCGCCGTCGGTCCGTTTGGTGAGCATTCCCATCTATCAAGAGGGAGATGCAATGAGTTCTCATGACGTTGCCAGTCGTACTTCCTTCTGAAGGTCTCTGTACAAAAGGTACACTGGAATGGAAACTGAGGTTTTGTGAGAGAGTTTTTCTGTGGGCGGATCTTTTGGATGGACCGGCCGCGGCTATGTGATGAGGTTCCGCTGATGGAGCCCCGAGATGAGCGTGAGTCCGTTGATGCACTTCTTGATGTACCGAGACTGCTGGTCAATGACCTGTGTCGTCGTCTTCTAGATACCTTCTCATCGCTTGAGAATGTTCCTCTACGACCTCCTATTTGGTGTAAGGGGGAATTCCGACGCTAAACTGGACGGCTACTTACTTGTCGATACTAACTCTCCTGACGCCATGGCCCGAGCGATATCAGATACAGCAGCAGGCTCATTCTCCGGAGGCGAATTCTCCCATCTTTGCAGAGGATTGAGATCTCTATAAGTCTGGCCTCTCCTCGGAATCGGCGTTCCTGAACGTGTAGGTGTATACTCACCAGGTGTTTGGGCGTTTCCGTTTGTACGATTGTCAGCTATGGCTCGACGTCTTCGAGCATTCGCCAGCCAATTCGCAATCTGAGTTCGACTCAGACCCGTCTGTTGCTGTAACAAGGACTTTTCTTCTTCAGTGGGATATGGGTTGTCCGCATGATTTGAGAACCATTCTTTTAAGGAGCGAAGGGCCTCGAGGGTGAAGCGGTGGCCGATTTTAGGTGGAAGGGTTGAGGGAGTAAGGATGGGGGATTGGGTTGATGTTGAGTTTGAGATAGAAGACTGGAAAGTGTTTCTGAGGTGGTCTTGCGGAATCAGTGTTGAAAATTCGGTTCCTTGAACAGTTGGTAGAGTTGGATGTAAATCTTGGTGTTGAGGAGGATGCTGATGCGGAGTCTTGTCTAGACCAGTGGCGTTGGTATCGTCGGGAAGTTGGTTCAATTCGGCCGACCACAGTTCATTAAAGTTCATATCAAATTCATGTTGATCGAAGTTATCTTGATCAAAGGTACTCTGGTCCAACACCAACCCATAGCCAGGATCAAGAGCCAAGGCATCCAAGTATGGGGAAGTCAGACCCCCACTAATAGGTGACCCGGGAATAGGATCTGCAGGCGGATACCCGGAGATTCTTTTGTCGCCCGAGTTTGCTGCCATGTCTCACGAACTTGCAGCAGATAGCGTTTATCTGCGTAGCGGGTACCTTTATCCGGTGTTTGTGAAAGGTAAGGTTGATGAAGAGTCAGCGTTGGCGCTGGACTGGACTGGACTGAACTGGGTCCGAAGAAGGAGCCCCGCTTGTCAAATGCGCCCGATATGGGAAGAGGCGGAAATAGCCGATTTGGGAATTCCGGCATGACAGGCCAACATCGCAAGCCAAATTAGTTGTGCAGACATATCTTGCGGCACCTATACGTGAAGAAGCGCTCACTGGCTTCTATTTCCCAAGCCTTTTTGTGGACTTTTAATTTCTAACTTTTATCGTCGGGTGTTAGTCGCTAGTATTGCTAAATGAAGCTGCTACTCTGTACCATGGACAGCATCACGAGAGGGATTAATACTTATAAAAAAGACCAGAAGATCCAGTATCAGCCTATAAACAAGATTGAAGCTTATACAGCTCTTTCATATGCTGCTGTTCATATCTACAAGTATCGCTACTGCTGGAGATATGTGCACTCTTGTCCAACAACAATCGTATATTCAGTGGAGCTAACCTAAACCATCGACCACCAAGATGCGCCGAAAGGGAGCATCTTGACGTTCCTTCAAGCTTAAAATATATGTCCCTTTGTTTAATGATATATCTTATTTTGGATAATATTGAAGCAGAACAATCATCGGGTCGAGAACAACTAGCTCGATAGATCCAAGTGGCAAATCTCTGTCAGTAAGATAAGCAGGCGGCTCAGCAGTTGATCTGTACACTGACCCTGCCACTATACTAAAGCCTAAGGGACAACAGAGGACTTTAGGATAGATTCAAGAAAATTAGTATATAGGTTAGCCTATTATTCTGTCAAGCCTCTGTGTATGCAGTTTCTTATGTAGCCCACCTGACAAGGTACAGGGGCAAGGCTGAAACGTGACACTCCCGTTTCTCTCCACAGGGTCAGTTTCTAGAAGAGGCAAAGAAGGTACTATACCGTCTTTGTGTTTCTATCTATATCGTGGCAAACTACTTGCTGGCCAGCCAATGAATGGCATGACTATAGTGTCCAGCCCGCACATCTTCTTTCCTTGGTCTAGACTCAGCCTTGGAAGCACAGGCATCGGTTAGAGTCTGCCGATTGGACCTTGATTTGATATTATACGCATGTTACATCGGTCACGATACCCGTCATGTAAGTCATCTTAGTCCCGAGAGTCTGGTCAATGTCAAGAGTTAGCATGACCCCTTCTGGAATGGTCAGATGATCATTATCCAGTACAGTCATCATTACAGTAACCCTTCTTGTGAGTGGAGAGACCTGTAATCCTGTTGTCACTTTCCTTGCTGTTATAATAATCATGAATGTTTTGAATGTTCCGAGTATTTCACAAGTTTGAAATTCTTACCCTGCCCATCACTGGACAGTGACCGTGGGCTTCGTGGATAAAATAACAGAAAGCGATCTCTGATTCAGAAACTTCATGGGTTATATTAGCCCTCCTGTCGAGTTCGTATAACTTCTCTTTCCTCGGGATCTCACCGAGAGTCAAGTAAAGTTTGCCCAAGTGTCTCCCCGAACCTAGGGAACTGCATCCTACCGGCCGCAATACAGACTTACTTTCATACTCATCAATTGAACGCCTTGTTAAAGATCACTTAGTGAATGCCAACAAGTTCGTTTATTGTGGTGGGTGGGTGGTTTCCCACGAGGTTGGGTCGCGTGGTTCATGAGTGCGTGTATGCATAATGGTGAAGGCCGCGGCTCTAAACTTGTGCAGCGGGTGAGGCGATCAAGTCTATTTGAGCATATTTTACCTCGACCCGTATATGTCGTGCGTGGGCATTCTTGGTGTTTTGGCTCTCGTCCTGGAAATCGAGATGAGGCTGGCTTTCCTATCTGAGGCTATCGCCAGAACCTACGGCATGCGTGACTCCTTCAAATCAAAAAGTTTCGACTCCGCGAGTATACGAACTACTCCAAATCATTCACATTCACAAGCCGTCATCATGAACTGCTATCAATTGTGGTGCTGACAGGTGTTGTTGGATGTCAATTACTATCACTTCTTCACATGCGATCAGAAACTCGTTTGTTTGAATGTGAATTCATCAGCTCATTCTAAGCTCACACTCCTCCAAACAGCGGAACAACTTCTTAGGCTAAACTTTTGTTTCCGCAATAAACGCCATAATACACATTGCTTCCTAATTTTCCTTTATCCCGCAGGGTATACATCTCATTCATAACTTCATAAATCGCTTTAAACGACAGAGGTTCC
This sequence comes from Fusarium chlamydosporum, assembly GCA_014898915.1. Taxonomy (NCBI): domain Eukaryota; kingdom Fungi; phylum Ascomycota; class Sordariomycetes; order Hypocreales; family Nectriaceae; genus Fusarium; species Fusarium chlamydosporum. The sequence goes on along the minus strand of JAAVUD010000036.1, from coordinate 3,616 downwards.
GTTCTCAGGGGTCTCCTCGGGCCAGACGTTGTAGCCGAAAGTATCCTTCATGTTGACAAAACGGGTGTGTCGGCCCTTGGCAACACTCTGGATAGCCTCAAAGTCCTCGTCGGACAGGTTAGGGATCTGGAAGTTGCTCTCAATGCGAGAGGGGGTGGAGCTCTTGGGGAGAACAGCGTAGCCGCGGCGCAGACCCCAGGCGATGAGGATCTGAGCCAGGGTGTTGCCGCTTCGCTCTGCGACCTCGTTAAGGGTCTTGTTGGAGCGAACGGTCTCACCGGTGGTGGGGACCTGGTTCTGGGAACCGAGAGGAGAGTAAGCGGCGGGGAGGATGTCGTTCTCTTGGCAGAACTTGACCAGCTCCTCGTTGGGCAGGAAGGGATGGATCTCGATCTGGTTGACGGCGGGCTTGACCTTTGCGAAGGACAGGAGCTTCTTCAGACCGTCGATGGTCCAGTTGGAGACACCAATGGCACGGGCCTTGCCGCTAGCATAAATCTCCTCCATGGCGCGCCATGTGGGCTCGGGGTTCTCAGTGAGCTCCTTCTTGATGACGTACTTGCCATCGGGACCGATCTTGGGCTTGTTGTCCTCGTCCTTCTCAGCAGCAATGGGCCAGTGGACGAGGAAGAGGTCAATGTAGTCGAGGCCGAAGTTCTTGAGAGAGTTCTCGAAAGACCACTTGACCTCCTCAGGCTCGTGGAGGTGGTTCCAGACCTTTGTGCAGATGAAGAGGTCCTCACGCTTGACACCGTTGTCCTCGGCGAGGAAATCACGCACGGCCTGACCAACCTCGCCCTCGTTGAGGTAGAACCAGGCGCAGTCGAGGTGTCGGTAGCCAGTCTTGAGAGCGGCGGTGACAGCCTTGTAGGTCTCACCCTTGGCGCCCTCGTTGGCAAAGGTGCCAAAGCCCACACCGGGCATCTTGACACCGTTGTTGAGGGTGAAGACAGTCTGGTTAGAAACGGACATTTTGTTGATGTTGAAGGGAGATTGGGTATGAGTGATGGAGTATGAGTGTAGGTCAAATAAGAGAAAGACAGGTATGTATGAATAGGCGGGGGAATTTTACAGATGAACGGGCTTTAAAGGGATTAACAATTAAAAACCTCTCAGTCAATTAACTTGGATCACTGGTGGAGAGTAGTACATCATCATCCATCCATATTCATACATGGCACGGCATATGGCAATCGCGGTCCAGTACTGTACGAGTGGCACGTTTGTCCTGGATCCCTAACCTAGTCCCGGCATGATTACTGTAGGTCTCCTCTTCTGTCTTCTGTTGCTCTTGATGAGGTGGCTTAATTTTCGCCGAGTCCGCGCGAGGCGAACAAGAGAAATTGATCGATTGACGTCATGTCCCTGATACGGGAAACTTCTAGAAAAACTGTGATGAAAACGGTTTAGCGAGTCGTGTTGAAGGATGAAGTCAAAATTGTAAAATTTTCACCTTTGATGAAATGCTTACAGGGCTCAGTAGTGTATATGATGGTCAATACTGTATGTACTGATACTGTCATGACTCCTGTTGTACATAATGTTTGCAGGTACCCTTGCCCCTAGTTTCGACTAAAATGATACTTGTACAGTCCGACGTGGACAAGGCTTGAGTCAGGGAAACAACAAGATCAGCCAACCAAAGCCGGAAACGATCTTATCACGAACAGTACAGTGGGCCAAAGTGAAATGCAGTGCAGTGCAGTGGCGATCCCTGAACGTCGCGACATTTCAGCACGTTTTGGACGAATACAAGTAGAGTACAAAATGTACTGTGCTGCGCTGCAATATGTGCATGTACCTACCCGCCTTAGCCGTAAAACTGTAACGGTATCCACCGTGAGAAAGACGGTCGGCGGCCAAGATTAAGCCTCAGAATAACAATCAAGGGACAGAGAGAAGGAAAATAAAATAGGGTCCTGTCGGTAGTGGAGACAAGGATGATGTCAGAAAGGTAACCCTTGGCATGCATTTCTGCAGCAGTTATCGATATCTTCTCCACTGAACTGATTAATTCCCGTGGAAAAAACAGGCACAACACAGAAGGGTCCCCACTGTAGATATCCACTGGACTTATCCACCATGGAAGCTCAGCGGACTCTTCTCGGAACAACCGCCGCATGCCGCTCAATTCTCGAGATACAATCCAAGTACTTGCGATAATAACCACTCTTCTGAGGCATATCTTGTCGTATGGTGTAACTTGCTAAGAGGGGCTGCGGAGTCAATCTTGACACAAACGACAACCTCACGTCACCTCCGCTATGACGACTGGCGCGGGAAGGCTGAAAGTTTAGTCTTTTTCTCAGGGAGACCCCTTTATTACCTTTACCTAGGGGAGTGTATCTCAGAACGGGCAGAGACCCTGAAGGGTATCTAAGGTTTTTTTTTACACTGGCTGTCGCGGAAACGGTCAATGCCACCGCCTCAATTCAGGCATATCTGGTTCTCGTTAGATAACGGATACGAAGTGATACCGAAATCATTACATGCCGCATCCTGACTAGACGCTCTAGATACGTGTACTCAGGCTTCAATCAGACTCCAACATACTGTACTGTACGTGTACAAGACCAAAACAAACACAAATGAAAACGTACCCAACGGACGGGCATTGACGGTGAACGACCGAGAAAAATAGAGGTCCCACTTCGGTAGCGCCGTTTGGAAAAGCATGGCGGCTGGCTGGCCATGGATGGTTGGATGGATGGATCGATGCCAGTCCTAGTCAGTCTCATCCCAAACGAGGCAGACGAAAAAAAGATAATGATGATATCAACAATATGGGCGAGTTTTCACTCTGCATACGGACTGGGACTGGACTGAGAAGAACCGGACGGTATCAGAGAGAACCTGCAAGATAGATAAATACGGATACCCGCCCCATTGAATCTCGATCCCTTCTCATCATCACATCTATCTCATACCCAAGTCAAAGCTCAAGCAGTCTGTGGTCCGTTCACTCAATACTTGATACCCCTCCCCCTCCAACAAATCACTGTCTTTTACATATAACCTTCTTCAACCCTCTCTTGTTCTATCCTCCCTTCTCTTCTCTTCCCTCAGAAATGTCTCCTGCCTACGACGAAGCCACCCCCAACTCTCCCAGTCACCTCCGCAAGATGTCCAACGCAAACGGCGATGATAACGGTGTTGACCACCGTGAGTCCCTTGCCATCCCCGGCGCCGAGGATGGCGCCGGTCCTCAGGAGATCCCCGCTACCCGATCTTCCATCTCGGAGGCTGCCAAGTACATGCACAACCTCAGTGTGTCTCCTTCCATGAGGGACCGACGATCCTCCCGAAACTCTTTCGGTACCGCTCTGCCCATCCCTCGCAAGCGTCAGTCGCGTCTCTCCTCCGTCCACCATGCCGACGGCCGCCCCACCCGGCCCGGTATGCCCCCGATCCAGCCTACCCGTGAGCTCCTCGTCGCTCAGGTTCAGGACCAGATGGCCGACAAGGTCAAGAAGGCCAAGAACATGGCTTTCGCCTTTGCCATTGACGGTGTCCTCGTCCACGGTGACCGTCTGATCCCTGAGGGTAAGAAGGCTCTTGACATCCTCAACGGAGATAACGAGCTCGGCATCAAGATTCCACACAGTTTACTTACCAC